>NW_019167937.1:18020337-18036273 GCF_002303985.1 Durio zibethinus | reverse complement strand
GAGGCGGGATGCGCAAGCCGGGGATTGATTGGGTCCCCCTCTGCGTGCTGTCGATCCTACTACTGCAACCCTCAGTCCAGTCTGATCTTAGAATGGGAATGAACTCTGTATGCCTAAGCCAACCGACGAAACGAGCGGACGGGTGGGCACTACGTCGCCAGAGAGACGGGATACGAAAGTCGTTGAATCGATAGGGTGGTAGTGGATTTAGGCACATCTTCATATTTCCTACATGCAATCCATTTGTATGGCTTGTAAATTCATACAGTGGTCCCTTAACCCTTCAGCGTGAAGTTTCGGGCAAGACTATCTCGATTTCTATTTTTCATTAATTTTTAAAATTTTTGTGGTTTTTAGTTTTTTTAAAATTTTTTCGGAAGGCGTTGTGGCCCCAAACTTCATAGACGTGATCCTTGTATTTTTTTTGGCATGCAAAAAAAAATTCAGCTAAAAACTCGAAGTGTACAAGATTTTGTGATCATTTGAAAAAAGTGTCCTCATTTCAGACACTTTAATTGCTACTGGCAGCAAACCTGTAAAATCTCAAATGCTCTTTGAGGGGGTGTGAGTTCTCGAGGTTTGATGGGGGATAGGGGGCCAATATAAGGGCAGAGTACCAGCACCCATCGCACATCATGTGCGCACACCCCCCGGCCCCCCTGAACGTTAGAACCCTAATGCCGCCGGTCAGGTTCTCCGACGATGCTCCGGCGATGGTGCCTCGACGAAGAAAAATATGGCACCAGCACATGCCCGAGCCCAGCATGTGCTACCGCAACCATTAGTCCGGTCTGATATTAGACTGGGAATGAACTCTGTATGCCTAAGTCAACCCATGAAATGAGCGTGCGGGCGTTCAGTCGGCCAGAGGGGCAGGATGCACAAGCCGGGGATCGGCTGGGTCCCCCTCTACGTGCTGCCAATCCTACTGCTGCAACCCTCGGTTCGGTCTGATCTTAGACTGGGAATGAACTCCGTATGCCTAAGCCAACCGATGAAATGAGCGGGCGGGCGGGCATTACATTTGTCAGAGAGACGGGATGCGCAAGCCGTGGATCGATAGAGTGGTAGGTAGGTTTCGACACATCTTCATATTTCTACATGCCAATTCCATTTTTATGGCTTGTAAATTCCTACAATGGTCCTTAAGCCTTCACGTGAAGTTTCATGGCAAGACGACTCGTTTTCTATTTTTCACGATTTTTGAAACTTTTTACGGTTCAAGATTTTTGGCCCCATACTTGGTAGACATGATCCTTGTATTTTTGTTGACATGCACAAAAATATTCAGCTAAAAACTCGAAGTGTACAAGATTTTGTGACCATTTGAAAAAAGTGTCCCCATTTCAGACACTTTAATGGCTACTGGCAGCAAACCTGTAAAATCTCAAATGCTCTTTAAGGGGGTGTGAGTTCTCGAGGTTTGATGAGGGATGGGGGGCCAATATAAGGGCGATCGTGTCCCGACAAAGAAAAATGTGGCACCATCACATGCTCGAGCCCAGCATGTGCTACCGCAACCCTCGGTCCGGTCCGATCTTAGACTGGGAATGAACTCCGTATGCTTAGAGTAGGAATGAACTCCGTATGCCTAAGTCAACCCACGAAAGGAGCGTGCGGGTGCTCAACTAGCCAAAGGGGTGGGATGCACATGCCGAGGATCGACCGGGTCCCCCTCTACGTGCTGCTGATCCTGTTACTGCAACATTCGATCTGGTCTGATCTTAGACTGGGAATGAACTCCGTATGCCTAAGCCAACCGACAAAACAAGCGGGCAGGCGGGTGGGCGGGTGAGCACTACGCCGACCAGAGAAGACCGGGTATGCGGCAAGCCCATGGATCCGATTAGGGTGGTAGGTGGGTTTAGGCACATCTTCATATTTTTGCGTGCCATTTTTAAGGCTTGTAAATTTATACAATGGTCCCTTAAGCCTTTACGTGAAGTTTCATGGCAAGACGACTAGATTTCTATTTTTCACGATTTTCGAAACTTTTTACGGTTCGGGATTTTTTTAAATTTTTTCGGAAGGAGTTTTGGCCCCAAACTTGGTAGACGCGATCCTTGTATTTTTGTTGGCGTGCACAAAACATTCAGCTAAAAACTCGAAGTGTACAAGATTTTGTGACCATTTGAAAAAAGTGTCCCCATTTCAGACACTTTAATGGCTACTGGCAACAAACCTGTAAAATCTCAAATGCTCTTTAAAGGGGTATGAGTTCTCAAGGTTTGATGAGGTATAGGGGGCCAATATAAGGGCCAAGTACCAGCACGCATCGCACATCATGTGCGCACACACCCCCCGCCCCCCCGATCGTCGAAACCCCAATGCCGCGGGTCAGGTTCTCTAGGGATGCTCTAGCGATGGTGCCCCGATGAAGAAAAATGCAGCACCAGCACATGCCCGAGCCCAGTATGTGCTACCGCAACCCTCAGTACGGTCTGATCTTAGACTGGGAATGAACTTCGTATGCGTAAGTCAACATACAAAATGAGCGTACGGGTGCTCAGTCGGCCAGAGGGGCGGGATGCGCCAGCCGGGGATCGGTCGGGTCCCCCTCTGTGTACTGTCGATCCTGCTACCGTAACCCTCAGTCGGGTCTGATCTTAGACTAGGAATGAACTTCGTATGCCTAAGCCAACCGACGAAATGAGCGGGCGGGAAGGCGGGCGGGTACTACGCCGGCCAGAGAGACGTGATGCGCAAGCCATGGATCGATAGGGTGGTAGGTGGGTTTAGGCACATCTTCATATTTCTGTGTGCCAATACCATTTTTATGGCTTGTAAATTCATAATGGTCCCTTAAGCCTTCACGTGAAGTTTCATGGCAAGACGACTCGTTTTCTATTTTTTACGATTTTAAAACTTTTTACGGTTCAGGATTTTTTAAAATTTTTTCGGAAGGAGTTCTGGCCCAAACTTGGTAGACGTGATCCTTGTATTTTTGTTAGCATGCACAAAAAAATTCAGCTAAAAGCTCGATGTGTACAAGATTTTGTGACCATTTGAAAAAAGTGTCCCCATTTCAGACACTTTAATGGCTACTGGCAGCAAACCTGTAAAATCTCAAATGCTCTTTAAGGGGGTGTGAGTTCTCGAGGTTTGATGAGGTATAGGGGGCCAATATAAGGGCCAAGTACCAGCACCCATCGCACATCATGTGCGCACACACCCCCCGCCCCCCGATCGTCGGAACCCCAATGCCGCGGGTCAAGTTCTCAGACGATGCTCCGACGATGGTGCCCAGGCGAAGAAAAATACGGCACCAGCACATGCTCGAGCCCAGCATGTGCTACCGTAACCCTTGGTCCAGTCCGATCATAGACTGGGAATGAATTTCGTATGCTTAGACTGGGAATGAACTTCGTATGCCTAAGTCAACCCACGAAATGAGCGTGCGGGCGCTCGGCCGACCAGACGGGCGAGATGCGCAAGCCGGGGATCGAGTGGGTCCCTCTCTACGTGCTGCCGATCCTGCTGCCGCAAACCTGAGTTCGGTCTGATCTTAGACTGGGAATGAACTCTGTATGCCTAAGCCAACCGACGAAACGAGCGGATGGGTTGGCGGGCACTACGTCGGCCAGAGAGACGAGATGTGCAAGCCGTGGATCGGTAGGGTGGTAGGTGGGTTTAGGCACATCTTCATATTTCTATGTGCCAATGCCATTTTTATGGCTTGTAAATTCATACAATGGTCCCTTAAGCCTTCACGTGAAGTTTCGTGGCGAGATGACTCGTTTTCTATTTTTCACGATTTTTGAAACTTTTTACGATTTGGGATTTTTTTAAATTTTTTTGATAGGCGTTTTGGCCCCAAACTTGGTAGACGTGATCCTTGTATTTTTTTTAGCGTACACAAAAAAATTCAGCTAAAAACTTGATGTGTACATGATTTTGTGACCATTTGAAAAAGGTGTCCCCATTTCAGACACTTTAATGGCTACTGGCAGCAAACCTGTAAAATCTCAAATGCTCTTTAAGGGGGTGTGAGTTCCCGAGGTTTGATGAGGGATAGGGGGCCAATATAAGGGCCAAGTACCAGCACCCATCGCACATCATGTGCGCACACACCCCCGCCCCCCCGATCGTCGGAACCCCAATGCCGTTGGTCAGGTTCTCCGGTGATGCTCCGACGATGGTGCCCAGTCGAAGAAAAATGCGACACCAGCACATGCCCAAGCTTAGCATGTTCTACCGTAACCCTTGGTCCAGTCCGATCTTAGACTGGGAATGAACTTTGTATGCTTAGACTGGGAATAAACTCCGTATGCCTAAGTCAACCCACGAAACGAGCGTACGGGCGCTCAACCGGCCAGAGGAGACTGATGCGCAAGCCGAGGATCGGCTGGGTCCCCCTCTGCATGCTGCTGCAACACTCGGTCTGGTCTGATCTTAGACTGGGAATGAACTCCGTATGCCTAAGCCAACCGATGAAACGAGCAGGTAGGCGGGTGGGCGGGCGAGCACTATGTCGACCAGAGAGACGGGATGCGCAAGCCGTGGATCGATAGGGTGGTAGGTGGGTTTGGGCACATCTTCATATTTCTACGTGCCATTTTTAAGGCTTGTAAATTCATACAATGGTCCCTTAAGCCTTTATGTGAAGTTTCATGGCCAGATGACTAGATTTCTATTTTTCACGATTTTCGAAACTTTTTACGGTTCGAGATTTTTTAAAATTTTTTCGAAAGGATTTTTGGCCCCAAACTTGGCAGACATGATCCTTGTATTTTTTTTGGTGTGCACAAAAACATTTAGCTAAAAACTCGAAGTGTACAAGATTTTGTGACCATTTGAAAAAAGTGTCCCCATTTCAGACACTTTAATAGCTACTGGCAGCAAACCTGTAAAATCTCAAATGCTTATTAAGGGGGTGTTAGTTCTGAAGGTTTGATGAGGGATAGGGGGCCAATATAAGGGCCAAGTACTAGCACCCATCGCACATCATGTGCGCACACCCCTCGGCCCCCCCGATCGTTGGAACCCCAATGCCGTCGGTCAGGTTCTCTGGGGATGCTCTGGCGATGGTGCCCTGACGAAGAGAAATGCGGCACCAGCACATGCCCTAGCCCAGCATGTGCTGCCGCAACCCTCGGTCTGGTTCGATCTTAGATTGGGAATGAACTCCGTATGCTTAGACTAGGAATGAACTCCGTATGCCTAAGTCAACCCACGAAATAAGCGTGCGGGCGTTCAGCCGGCCAGAAGGGCGGGATGCACAAGCCGAGGATCGACCTGGTCCCCCTCTGCTTGCTGCCAATCTTGCTGCCACATCCCTCAGTCCTGTCTGATCTTAGACTAGGAATGAACTCCGTATGTAAGCCAACCGACAAAACGAGCGGGCGGGCATGCGAGCGGGCACTACGCTGGCCAGAGAGACGGGATGCGCAAGCCATGGATCGATAGGGTGGTAGGTGGGTTTAGGCACATCTTCATATTTCTATGTGCCAATGCCATTTTTATGGCTTGCATATTCATACAATGGTCCCTTAAGCCTTCATGTGAAGTTTCAAGGCAAGACGACTCGTTTTCTACTTTTCACGATTTTCAAAACTTTTTGCGGTTTGGGATTTTTTAAAATTTTTTCAGAAGGAGTTTTAGCCCCAAACTTGGTAGATGTGATCCTTGTATTTTTGTTGGTGGGCACAAAAAAATTCAGCTAAAAACTCGAAGTGTACAAGATTTTGTGACCATTTGAAAAAAGTGTCCCCATTTCAGACACTTTAATGGCTACTGGCAGCAAACCTGTAAAATCTCAAATGCTCTTTAAGGCGGTGAGAGTTCTCAAGGTTTGTGAGGGATAGGAGGCCAACATAAGGGCCAAGTCCTAGCACCCATCGCACATCATGTGCGCACACCCCCTCCGACCCCCCAATCACCGGAACCCCAATGCCGCCGGCCAGGTTCTCCGACGATACTCTAGCGATGGTGCCCCGACAAAGAAAAATATGACACCAGCACATGCCCGAGCCCAGTATGTGCTACCACAACTCTCAGTCTGGTCCGATCTTAGACTAGGAATGAACTCCATATGCTTAGACTGGGAATGAACTCCGTATGCCTAAGTCAACCCACGAAATGAACGTACGGGCGCTCAGCAGGCCAGAGGGGCAGGATGCGTAACCCGGGGATCGGCCGGGTCCCCCTCTACGTGCTTCTGATCCTACTATTGCAACCCTTGGTCTGGTCCGATCTTAGACTAGGAATGAACTCTGTATGCCTAAGCCAACCGACGAAATGAACGGGCAGGCGGGCGGGCGGGCAGGCGAGCACTACGTCGACCAGAGAGACGGGATGCGCAAGCCGTGGATCGATAGGGTGGTAGGTGGGTTTAGGCACATCTTCATATTTTTGCATGCCATTGCCATTTTTAAGGCTTGTAAATTCATACAATGGTCCCTTAAGCCTTTACGTGAAGTTTCATGGCCAGACGACTAGATTTCTATTTTTCATGATTTTTGAAACTTTTTACGATTCGAGATTTTTTAAAATTTTTTCGGATGGGGTTTTGGCCCAAAACTTGGTAGACGTGATCCTTGTCTTTTTGTTGGCATGCACAAAAAAATTAAGCTAACAACTCGAAGTGTACAAGATTTTGTGACCTTTTGAAAAAAGTGTCCCCATTTCAGACACTTGAATGGCTACTGGCAGCAAACCTGTAAAATCTCAAATGCTATCTTAGGGGGTGTGAGTTTTCGAGGTTTGATGAGGGATAGGGGGCCAATATAAGGGCCAAGTACCAGCACCCATCGCACATCATGTGCGCACACCCCCCCGGCCCCCCGACCGTCGGAACCGTAATGCCGTCAGTCAGGTTCTCCGGCAATGCTCCGACGATGGTGCCACGATGAAGAAAAATGCGATACCAGCACATGCCCAAGCCCAGCATGTGCTACCGTAACCCTCGGTCTGATCTGATCTTACATTGGGAATGAACTCCATATGCTTAGACTGGGAATGAACTCCGTATGCCTAAGTCAACCCACGGAACAAGCGTGCGGGCGCTCAGCCGGCCAAAGGGGTGGGATGCGCAAGCTGGGGATCGGCCGGGTCTCTCTTTGCGTGCTGTCGATCCTACTACCGCAACCCTCGGTCTGATCTCATCTTAGACTGGAAATAAACTCCGTATGCCTGAGCCAACCGACGAAACGAGCGGGCAGACAGGCGGGCGGGCACTACGCCGGCCAGAGAGACGGGATGCGCAAGCCGTGGATTGATAGGGTGGTATGTGGGTTTAGGCACATCTTCATATTTCTGCATGCCAATACCATTTTTATGGCTTGTAAATTCATACAATGGTCCCTTAACCCTTCACGTGAAGTTTAATGGCAAGACGACTCGTTTTCTATTTTTCACAATTTTCAAAAATTTTTATGGTTCGGGATTTTTTAAAATTTGTTCGGAAGGAGTTTTGGCCCAAAACTTGGTAGACGTGATCCTTGTATTTTTGTTGACTTGCACAAAACATTCAGCTAAAAACTCGTAGTGTACAAGATTTTGTGACCATTTGAAAAAAGTGTCCCTATTCCAGACACTTTAATGGCTACTAGCAGCAAACCTGTAAAATCTCAAATGCTCTTTAAGGGGGTGTGAGTTCTTGACATTTGAAGAGGGATAAGGGGCCAATATAAGGGCCAAGTACCAGCACCCATCGCACATCCTGTGCGCACACCCCCCCGGCCCCCCCGATCGTCGGAACCCCAATGCCGCCGGTCAGGTTCTCCAGTGATGCTTCGACGATGGTGCCCCAACGAAGAAAAATAAGTCACCAGCACATGCTCGAGCCTAGCAGGTGCTGTCGTAACCCTCGGTCCAGTCTGATCTTAGACTGGGAATGAACTCCGTATGCTTAGACTGGGAATGAACTTCGTATGCCTAAGTCAACCCACGAAACGAGTGTGCGGGCACTCAACCAGCCAGAGGGGCGGGATGCGCAAGCCGAGGATCGGTCGGGTCCCCCTCTGCATGCTGTCGATCCTACTATCGCAACACTCGGTCTGGTCCAATCTTAGACTTGGAATGAACTTCGTATGCCTAAGCGAACCGACGAAACGAGCGGGCGGACGGGCTGTGGATCGATAGGGTGGTAGGTGGGTTTAGGCACATCTTCATATTTTTGCATGCCAATACCTTTTTTATGGCTTGTAAATTCATACAATGGTCCCTTAAGCCTTCATGTGAAGTTTCATGGCAAGACGAATCGTTTTCTATTTTTCAAGATTTTTGAATCTTTTTACGGTGTCATATCGTCTAGATCCGGGGATCTATCGCTAGACATTGACTTTAGGGAGTCGCCACCAATCTTTTTTATCTAGGTGCGATTGGCCACCTAAAGAATCTGTCCTTTTAGGGAACACCTAAGTTTAAGGGTCCCTAAAAGAATAGGTTCAGGTCTACTAACCAAAACAGGGTTCGGGAGTTCGGTTACGTGTGAGGAAGGTTATAGCACCCTCACAACGCCCATCAAAAGATGGTACCAGCTGAAATTTGTGTTATCCAAAAAGGCTTAAAATTTACCAAGTAATTAATTGTTGGAAATTATTCTCAATTGACTCTAATTCTTTTAGCAAAAAATTGAGAAAATTCCCTCACCTCAAGAGTATGCAAGAAAACTACTGTTTCACTTGTAGAGGCTCCGTCGTTGGATTATTTAAAGAAAAATAAAGTCAAAATCAAAATAAAAAGGAAGGGAAGAATAATTGTTCTTGTGTAGGGAAAATTGATACTTTCAACTTTTTCCCAAAAGTATTTTTTGGAAATTTATTTTTAAGGAAAATTGATACTTTCAACTTTTCCCTAAAAATATTTTTTTGAAAATTTATTTTTAAGGAAAATTGATACTTTCAACTTTTCCTCAAAAATACCTTTTTTTTTAAACTTATTTTTAAGGAAAATTGATACTTTCAACTTTTCCCTAAAAATATTTTTTTTTGGAAATTTTGATTTTTTATTTAAAGAAAACAGAATAATAAAAAAATAAATAAAAATAAAAAAATAAAGAAAAGTAAAACAAAAATGAAAATAAAATAAAGATAAAAAGAATATTAAATAAACCTAATCTAATAAATAAATAAATAAATAAAAAAACAAAGAAATGAAAATAAAAAAATTCAAAAAAAAAGAAAAAAAGACTTGGAGCGGCTCGGATCGCGGCTCGGCTCGGCTCGGCTCAAGGAAGAGAAACGGCTCAGGGGGGCGGCTTGGAGCTCGGCTCGGCTCGACTCGGCTTGGAGGGGCAGGCACGCGCGGGTCGACGCTCGGGTCGGGTCGGGTCACGGCAAAACGCGCGGATCCTCTGGGTTACTTAAGGCCAAAACGACGTCGTTTTGAGAGGGTATAAAAGGCACTTCCCTCTGTTTTTTGGCAGAACGCTCCTCCCCTCCCTCTCTCTTCTTCTTTTTTCCTCTCCCTTCTCTCTAAAAGGCCGAACAACTCCAGTTGAAGATTCACCAAATTCTGGGTTTTATCGTCGAAATCTGGGTTTTTTCGTCAGAAGTTCGTCGGAAGTTCACCAAAAGATAACTAGTTTCTGGGATTCTTTGCCGGAAACTTCAAGGTTGGCCGAAATTTTCACCGAAAAATCCAATCTTCGTCGAAAAATCACCGAAATCTGGAATTTTCTAGAAATTCCCAAAAAAAAAATCGCCAAAAATTCTCAAAAAATTTCTTCTCACTCCCAGAACACTCTTAAACCTTTTCTTAGCTCTCTATACGTCCCTATTCTCTCAATCAGTAGCTTTTGCTTACTGTTTTCTATGTTTGCAATCTGTTCCAGGAGGTCATTTTTATAGGGATTGATCAGGAGTTCCTGATCAATCCCAATTCCTCCTTGGACGGGGATTCAATATTTGAATCCAATCTGGACTCTCTTGATTGAATTCCCCTTCATAGTGGGATTCTTCAACTTTCAATCCCAACCCTCCAAAATCAAATAAAAAAATAATAGATAATTAGAAAAGATAGGATAAAAAATAATAATAATAATATCAGATATACAAAAAATCAGATAAACGAAACAAGAGAGAAAAAAAATTATTAACAGATAATACAATAAGATAAATCAAAAAAAATATTACAAGAAAAAAAAATAAAAATATACATATAATAATAATAAATAATAAAATACATAAAATACAAAAGAAAAGAAAAGAAAAGAAAAAAAATAATAATAATACAAAGTAAAAATTGATTGGGCTTACCCATTTGGGTCAGCCTCATTTGATCTAGGCCAGGACCCAATTGGGTGTCTACAGCTGCCCCTCTTTGCACATTTTTTGTGAAACAAAAATTGCGCAAAGACGTAGACACCTAATCAAGACTCAACTCAACATTGTCATTTTTTGTTTTTTTTTGTTTTTTGTGTTTTTTTTGTGTTTTTTTATTTTTTTGTTTTTTTGTTTTTTTTTTTACCAAAGCTCCTCTAAACAGAGGCTCAACGACTTTGAGAAACATAAATTGCTCCTCTAAACAGAGGACCACGACTTTGGAACTCCTCTAAACAGAGGCACCACAACTTTGGAAAGTAAATTGCTCCTCTAAACAGAGGCACCACGACTTTGGAAATGTAAATTGCTCCTTAACAATCATGACCAAAGGAGTTTGAAAGTTGTGTTTGAAGGAATTTCAGGAGATTATGCCCAAATGTCTTATAAATCAACCCTGATACCAGAAGACATCCTATTTCAAGGATTAGGAACTTACCTGACAAATTGCAAAATATCTTCATATCTGTCTTCTCCATGTGGGATGTTGGAACACCCCTGCTTCTTGAATTTATACACTATACTTTCTTGAAAGTAGTGTATGCTATGCAATGTGCATGAATTTCAATGCATGCTATGCAAATGTTGGCCAATTAATTCCTGTTCAATGTATGGTACTCAAGTTTCTCAAGCTTTTTCTTAAGCATCAAGCCCGTTGATTCTTCAGAGATCCAATCGAACCAGTGTAGCTCTCAATTGTCCTTTCCACTCACATTCTTCCTTGTTCAGTTTCTCAATACTTTGAAATAAGCTTCATCAATCGATCATCACTTGACCATCATTTAATGAATTTCTCAGCACTAGCAAATTTTAAAACAAGTTTCATCCACCATCACTGGGTCATTGTCTCAGCATTAACCATTCCAAAACAAATTCTGTCCACTGATTGTTCTCACCATTCAATCATAACTTACAAGTCATATCAACAAATTCATCCTTGTACTCATTTCTTGGTTATACCACTTTTCAAAATTTGCCCCATCATATTCTCTATTTGGTCACATCATATGTCCTTCCAAATAATCTCTTTTAGGTTTTTTGCCATTTCTTCATTTCGTCACCACCATCATCTTAGATTTCTTTTCAAATGAATACAAGACTCTTTTAAGCACATATTCATTCATTCATTATCATTTCAAATCTTGACAAATACAATGCAATCAAGCATTTTCTCAATTCATTCTAAGGGTGTAACAATAAGAGAATAGAAGGTGAACTATGGTAAAGAAAATCAATGAAAATCTATTTTGGTACAGAACAAATGGGAAAGGAAATAAATTGGACATATGTCATTGGGATGGATGGTATGTCCAAATGATGAATATTCAGACAATTCTCAACATTAATCTAGGATTCTTTTTCAAAAACTCATTCCATTTACTGTTGAAGTCAACTTGAGCTCGGTGAACTTTGCCCCAGTCTTTAAGGGATCTTCAGATGTCTTTGATCTTCCATTCATGTGAGCCATTTGACCTGGATCTTTTTCTATCAACCTTTCAGGTTTTCAATTTGAATCTCCTTTTCTCATTTTCTCATTTTTTTTTTTTCTTTTTTCATCATCTTTTTTTTCTTTTCTCATTTTTCATCCATTGTTGATATCTTTCATACATTATACTTTAGAAAAATGTAGCATGATTCCATTGCTTCATCATAAGCATACCTTTGCTCAACATATGACCATTCAAGTTGAGTATTCACACTTAATCCAAATGGACTTTTCAAGGTTGTAACGTAGGCCAAGGTGAAGGGTCATAAAAAAAATGGATATAATCAACTCAAAACATGTATTAAAAAGGTTCAAAACCAAAGGATCATTTGATGCAGCTTGGCATTTTGCCCCCACATCATTTTTTTTCCTCACACAAAGGATTCTCATTACTTTGCCCCAAGTCATGTGTGGCATTTATTTTTTCTTTTCTTTTCTTTTTTTTTGAGACCTTTTGTGAAAATTTTTTTTTTTCAAAAATTGCCCCCTAGTGTAGAGGGTGATCCTTGGTTAGGGTTCTTCAAAAAAAGAAATTGTAACAGGCTCAAAGGGTAGCAATAAATGGTTTTTCAAATGGTAAAAGAAAGATGGTCATTTTTCATCTCAATTGTGAATACCTTTCTTGAACATCATCTATTAAACAAAGCTCATGAATCTGTATAAAAGATTACACATCTTCAAGACATATCTATTTCACCTCCGATAATAGCCTATTTTTGCTCAAATCATCTTCTCATATTAATATGGATGAGTTCTCAAAATTAAATCCCAGAATTATTGTTTATCATTGTCTAATATTCATCATCTGAAATCTAAGAATGGGAGTATAAAGTTATGAAAGGTAACAGAGCATGGAGTAATGGTCAAGTGAAAGAGAAAAATGTAATGAAATTCATTAACTTGCCTTTATTAAAATGATAACAAGTGAAGTCACATTGCAAAAAGAAATCTAACATTATTTGAAAAGAAATCCTAAAATGATAGAAGAAACCTTCAACCAGCCTTATCTCCGTTTTAAAATTGTCGCCCTATGCGATCAGGTGAAGAATCTTTATTGACATCTTACCCCTCAATTCATTGTGACTCTCTGGACCTTTTCTGTTCTTGACTTTCACTCAGAGTGCTAACATTAGATGTTGTTGCTTTTCCTTGATTAAAACTTACCATTCGATCATTGATCAACCGTTGCACCTTATACTTTAAAGTAGTGCAATTTTCAGTAGAATGGCTAGTAATTCCATAGTGATAGTCGCAGTGGGCTATAGGATCATACCACTTTGGGTAGGGTGGTTTAAGCGGCTCCACATGGCTGGGGCAATCAAATGGCTATTATAGAGTTCTCAAAATAACTCTGTATAAGTCATAGGGATTGGATCAAATACAGGTTTTTCTCGAGTAGTTCGTTGTTCTCGTGAACCACTTGTTGGGTTAATAGGGTGAACTTGGGTTCTTACAGGAGCTTGAATGTTAAAGCTGTATGTAAGATCTTGAGGGCTAAAAGGTGATCGATAAGTGGATGAATAAGGTGGTTATGGAGCTAGCTGGTATGGGCAGGATGAGGCATTATTCACAGTAGGATAGTATGGAGAGTAACCTTGAGATGGATAGGGTTGATAACCCCTGAATTGTTGTCTATCAAAGCTCACAGCTTGAGCTTCAGCTTTCTTCTTTTCTGATGCCTTCTTGGTTTCTCCTCCTTTCAACTTGCCATTTTTTATGGCACTTTCAATAATTTCTCCAAATATTACCATGTCAGTAAAAGTTTTTACTGCATTCCCTATCATCTTTTCATAATAGGGAGGTTTTAAAGTGCTAACAAACAGCACTGTGGTCTTTTTTTCTGTCAGTGGAGGTTGTACCTATGAAAGCTATATCTCTCCATCTCTGGGTGTATTCTTTAAAAGACTCATTTGCCTTTTTCTCTAGATTCTGTAAAGACAAACGATCAGAGCCAAATCGATAATGTGTCGATATTGACTGATGAAGTCATGAGCCATATCGCTACAAAAGTGAATGTGGGTCCTATCCAACTAAACATACCACCTGGCAGTAGAACCAGTAAGGTTATCCTGGAAGACATGCATCAAGAGTTTTTCATCATGTGCATGAGCTGCCATCTTTCTGTAATACATGGTGATGTGGGTTTTGGGGCACTTTGTACCATCATATTTTTTAAATTTCGGTACTTTAAACTTATGAGGGATAACCACATCAGGAACTAGGCAGAGCCCAGCAGCATCAACTGACCCATAAAAGCTAAATCCTTCCACAGCCCGTAGCCTCTGCTCTAGTATGCTAATTTTGGAGCTTTCCTCAGCTTCCACCCTTATCTTTTCCTTCTCTTTCTCTTTTAAATCATCTGGATCAAGAATTGGTTCTGCTGTCTTTTCAGTGAAGACAGGATTTATATAGCTATTATACTGCCCTGGGTTGAAAGCTGATGGCATTCCAGGATATGTTGGATATGCAAAATGTTATGGTGGGACCTCTTGGGTAGACTGGGCTTGAGGTGGGCCAAAACTTGAAGGGTACAAAAGGTCAGCCACTTCTTGCTGACTTGTACTTCCTTCAACTCCTTTTCCTTTATTCATGTTATTAAGGGCCTCCAGAATCTTGCTTAGTTCACTTTCAATCTTTTCCTGAGCTTTTTTTAGCTTTTCAAATCTATGAGAACTTTTCTCCTCCATTTGCCTTGCTCTGGATCTTGTGTTGTATGGATGAGCAGGGTTTTTACTAGATGGAGCTATCCTGGAACCTTGAGTACCATATCTCAGAATTAATAAATTTGCATGATCATCACATGGTTACTTTGTTAAGTGTAATGAATGAGAATGCAATGAATGAAAAATGCATGTATGCAAAGAACATTTGCCTTAAAACGGTATTCAACTAAAAAATTTCATTTATTCCAAAAAACTTTGATCTACATTGAGTTTATTATCCTAGAATTATAGCCATAAAATCGCTTGATCTGTTCATACTGGGCCTTGGCTTCTTCTATGAAGTTCAAGAGACATTGTCCATGTTCTCTTACTGGGGCCACCACTTGTCTTAATGCCTCTGCCTCTTCCACCATCTCTCTTACCTTACACACCCCTTTATGAATTTGGGTTGTTAAGTGCTCAATGTATTTCTGCCTTCCTAGGTTCTCTCTTTTACCACACCAGACTTGGTATGATAATTCTCTATGTTCTCTAACCAATGCAGTGATGTGGTCTCCTTGTTCATTCAACCTTTGACTTAGCCTGCTCAAATAACTGTTTAACATGTTAATTTCTGCCTGTGCTTCAGTACTTTCTTCTTCCAACTCGGCATACTCTTGTTTCAGTCTTGTATTTTCCTCAGTCAGCTCGGCAATGGTTATCTCTTTGGCTTTTTCTCTCACACATAGCCTCTTATGCTCCTGGTGTAACTTTGCTAGATCTTCAGTAGCTGTATCACGTTCTCTAGCAGTCTTGTGAACTTTAACTTCATAACTTTCAGCTCTACCTTTCCACTGGGCTTTTTCTTCTTGAAGTTCTTGAATCTCTTTCTTTAACTTGGTCTTCTCAAACTCAAATTCTTTTGTTGCCAGTTCTAACTCTGATGGTGTCTCTTCAAGTTTTTCTTCTGTTGGTGGTTGAGAGATTTCATAAGTGAATACCATTTCTTGTCTTCTCTTTGTTCTCCAAACCAAGTAACCTGGGGTGACTTTTTCAGTGAATGGTCCAGGACTCACTCTTTGGGGATTTTTCCATGTTTTGATCATCTCATTCGTCCTCTGAAATGCTTTAGGCTCATTGTAAGAGAAATCTAACTGATGAAGCCCATAGGTCATAGGAATGAACTGTTCTCCCCCTAATTGCCTTCTCACTAGGAGTGGTGCATAATTCGTCACTCCCTATAAACCCAGAAGCGGAACCACTGTACTATCCCCACATTGGTATAACATAGGCTCACGATTCATCCATGGGGCCAACCATCTCACCCTGGCACTTTCTAATTTTTGTAAGAAAGTTATCAATTCTTGTTTAGGCTTCCGCTTTGACCATCCACTTTCACAGAATTCCTTGATTGGAAAGTGATTACGAATATAAATCTTCGAGAAAGTGCCATTTCCTTGTTCAAAATGGCTTTTCATCCACACGTACAATAATTGTATTCATCCTATGAAGTGCCCTCCATTTCGATGACAATAACTCAAAGATC
>NW_019167937.1:17973584-18019337 GCF_002303985.1 Durio zibethinus | reverse complement strand
GACAGCACATGCTAGGCTCGGGCATGTGTTGGTGCTACATTTTTCTTCGTCGGGGCACTATCGCTGGAGCATCGTCGGAGAACCTGACCAGCGGCATTGGGGTTCCGGCGATCAGGGGGGCTGGGGGTGTGCGCACAGGATGTGCGATGGGTGCTGGTACTTGGCCCTTATATTGGCCCCCTATCCCTCATCAAACCTCGAGAACTCACACCCCCTTAAAGAGCATTTGAGATTTTACAGGTTTGCTACCAGTAGCCATTAAAGTGTTTAAAATGGGGACACTTTTTTCAAATGGTCACAAAGTCTTGTGCACTTCGAGTTTTTAGCTGAATTTTTTTGTGCATGCCAACAAAAATACGAGGATCACGTCTAAAATTTTGGGGCCAAAACTCCTTCCAAAAAATTTTAAAAAAATCCCGAACCGCAAAAAATTTCCAAAATCGTGAAAAATAGAAAAGGAGTCGTCTTGCCATGAAACTTCACGTGAACGCTTAAGGGACCATTGTATGAATTTACAAGCCATAAAAATGGCATTGGCATGAAGAAATGTGAAGATGTGCCTAAACCCACCTACCACCCTATCGATCCACGGCTTACGCATCCCGTCTCTCTGGCCGGCGTAGTGCCCGCCCGCTCGCTCATTTCGTCGGTTGGCTTAGGCATACGGAGTTCATTCCCAGTCTAAGATCGGACCGGGCTGAGGGTTGCGATAGCAGGATCGATAGGACACAGAGGGGGACCCGATCGATCCTCGGCTTACTCATCCCACCCCACTGGCCGTCTCAGCGTCCGCACGCTTGTTTCGTGGGTTGACTTAGGCATACGGAGTTCATTCCCAATCTAAGCATACAGAGTTCATTCCCAGTCTAAAATCGGACCGGACTGTGGGTTGTGGCAGCACATGCTGGGCTCGGGCATGTGCTGGTGCCGTATTTTTCTTCGTCGGGGCACCATCGCCGGAGCATCACCGAAGAACCTGACCGACGACATTGGGGTTCCGGCGATCGGGGGGGCCGAGGGGGTGTGCGCACAGGATGTGTGATGGGTGCTAGTACTTGGCCCTTATATTGGCCCCCTATCCCTCATCAAACCTCGAGAACTCACACCCTCTTAAAGAGCATTAGAGATTTTATAGGTTTGCTGCCAGTAGCGATTAAAGTGTTTGAAATGGGGACATTTTTTTCAAATGGTCACAAAATCTTGTACACTTCGAGTTTTTAGCTGAATTTTTTTGTGACGCCAACAAAAATAAAAGGATCACGTCTACCAAGTTTGGGCCAAAACACCTTTTAAAAAAATTTGAAAAAATCCCAAACCGTAAAAAGTTTTGAAATCATGAAAAAAAGGAAACGAGTCATCCTGCCATGAAACTTCACGTGAAGGCTTAAGGGACCATTGTATGAATTTACAAGCCATAAAAATTGGCATTGGCATGCAGAAATATGAAGATGTGCCCAAAGCCACCTACCACCCTATCGATCCACGGCTTGCGCCATCCCGTCTCTCTGGCCGGGCGTAGTGCCCGCCAGCCCGCCCGCTCGTTTCGTCAGTTGGCTAGGCATACGGAGTTCATTCCCAGGTCTAAGATCAGACCGGACGAGGTTGTGGCAGCAGGATCGGTAGCACGCAAGGGACCCGACCGATCCCCGACTTGCACATCCCACCCCTCTGGTCGGCTGAAGTGCCTGCACGCTTGTTTCGTGGGTTGACTTAGGCATACGAAGTTCATTCCAGTATAAGCATACGGAGTTCATTCCCAGCCTAAGATCAGACCGACCGAGGTTGCGGACAGCACATGCTGGGCTCGGGCATTGAGCTGGTGCGGTATCTTTATTCGTCGAGGCATTTCATTCATCGGAGCGTCGCTTGTTGAGACTGACCGGCGGATTGGGGTTCCGACGATCGTCGGGCGGGGGGTGTGCGCACATGATGTGTGATGGGTGGCTTGAGTACTTGGCCCTTATATTGGCCCCTATCCTCATCACCTTGAGAACTCACACCCCCTAAAGAGCATTTAATTTTACGGTTGCTTGCCGGAGTAGCAATTAAATGTCTGAATTGGGGACACTTTTCAATTGGTCACAAAATCTTGTACACTTCGAGTTTATAGCTGAATTTTGTTTTGTGTGCTGGCAAAAAAATACAAGGACACGTCTCAAGGTTTAGGGCCAAAACTCCTTCCCGAAAAATTATTAAAAAATCCCAAACCACAAAAAGTTCAAAAATCGTGAAAATAGAAAATGAGTCGTCCTTGCCATGAAACTTCACGTGGAAGGCTTAAAGGGGACCATTGTATGAATGTTACAGGCCATAAAATGGCATTGGCACACAGAATATGAAATGTGCCTAAACCCACCTACCACCCTATCATTCCACGCTTGCGCATTCCGTCTCTCTGGCCGGCGTAGTGCCCGCCCGCCCACTCATTCATCGGTTGGCTTAGGCATACGAACTTCATTCCCAGTCTAAGATCAGATCAGATCGAGTGATGTGGCAGTAAGATCGGTAGCATGCAGAGGGGGACCCAGCTGATCCCCGGGTGCGGCATCCCGCCCCTCTGGCCGACTGAACGCCCGCACGCTCGTTTCGTGGGTTGACTTAGGCATACGAAGTTAATTCCCAGTCTAAGCATACGGAGTTCATTCCCAGTCTAAGATCGGACGGAATCGAAGGTTGCGGTAGCACATGCTGGACTCAGGCATGGCTGGTGCCGCATTTTTCTTTGCCAGGGCACCATCGTCGGAGCATCGCCGGAGAACCTGACCGACGGCATTGGGGTTCCGACGATCGGAAGGCTGGGGGGTGTGCGCACATGATGTGTGATGGGTGCTGGTATTTGGCCCTTATATTGGCCCCCTAACCCTCATCAAACCTCAAGAACTCATACCCCCTTAAAGAGCATTTGAGATTTTATAGGTTTGCTACTAATAGCCATTAAAATGTTTGAAATGGGGACATTTTTTTCAAATGGTCACAAAATCTTGTACACTTCGATTTTTTTGCTGAATTTTTTTTTGTGCATGCCAAAAAAAATACAAGGATCACGTCTACCAAGTTTGGGGCAAAAACACCTTCCGAAAAAATTTGAAAAAATCCCAAACCCCAAAAAGTTTTGAAAATCGTGAAAAATAGAAAATGAGTCGTCCTGCCATGAAACTTCACGTGAAGGCTTAGGGGACCATTGTATGAATTTACAAGCCATAAAAATGGCATTGTCACACAGAAATATGAAGATGTGCCTAACCCCACCTACCACCCTATCGATCCACGGCTTGCGCATCCCGTCTCTCTGGCAGGCGTAGTACTCGCCCGCCCGCTCGTTTCGTCGGTTGGCTTAGGCATACAAACTTTATTCCCAATCTAAAATCAGATCGGATCGAGGGTTGTGGCAGCAAGATTGGTAGCATGCACAGGGGGACCCGACCATCCCTGAGTTGCACATCCCGCCCCTCTGGCCGGCTGAGCGTCCGCACGCTCGTTTCGTGGGTTGACTTAGGCATACGGAGTTCATTCCCAGTCTAAGCATACGTAGTTCATTCCCAGTCTAAGATCGAACCGGACCGAGGGTTGCAGTAGCAGATGCTGGGCTCAGGCATGTGCTGGTGTCATATTTTTCTTTGCCAGGGCACCATCGTCGGAGCATCGTCGGAGAACTTGATTGACGGCGTTGGGGTTCCGGCGATCAGGGGGGCCGAGGGGGCGTGCGCACATGATGTTTGATTGGTGTTGGTACTTTGCCCTTATATTGGCCCCCTATCCGTCATCAAACCTTGAGAATTCATACCCCCTTACAGAGCATTTGAGATTTTACAGGTTTGCTGCCAGTAGCCATTAAAGTGTCTGAAATGGGAACACTTTTTTCAAATGGTCATAAAATCTTGTAAACTTCAATTTTTTAGCTGAATTTTTTTGTGCATGCCAACAAAAATACAAGGATCACGTCTACCAAGTTTGGGGCCAAAACACCTTCCAAAAAAATTTGAAAAAATCCCAAACCGCAAAAAGTTTTGAAAATCATGAAAAATAGAAAACGAGTCGTCCTGCCATGAAACTTCACGTGAAGGGTTAAAGGACCATTGTATGAATTTACAAGCCATAAAAATGGCATTGGCAGATAGAAATATGAAGATGTGCCTAAACCCACCTACCACCCTATCGATGCACGGCTTGCATATCCCGTCACTCTGGCCGGCGTAGTGCCCGCTCGTTTCATCGGTTGGCTTAGGCATACGGAGTTCATTCCCAGTCTAAGATCAGATCAGATCGAGGGTTGTAGCAACAAGATTGGTAGCACGCAGACGGGGACCCGACCGATCCCCGGCTTGCGCATCCCGCCCCTCTGGCCGGCTCAATGCCCGCACGCTCGTTTTATGGGTTGACTTAGGCATATGGAGTTAATTCCCAGTCTAAGCATATGGAGTTCATTCCCAGTCTAAAATCAGACCGGACTGTGGGTTGTGGCAGCACATGCTGGGCTCGGGCATGTGTTGGTGCCACATTTTTCTTCGTCGGGGCACCATCATCGGAGCATCACCGGAGAACCTGACCGATGGCATTGGGGTTTCGACGGTCGGGGGGACGGGGGGTGTGCGCACATGATGTGCGATGGGTGCTGGTACTTGTCCCTTATATTGGCCCCCTATCCCTCATCAAACCTCGAGAACTCATACCTCCTTAAAGAGCATTTAAGATTTTACAGGTTTGCTGCCAGTAGCCATTAAAATGTCTGAAATGGGGACACTTTTTTCAAACGTTCACAAAATCTTGTACACTTCGAGTTTTTAACTGAATTTTTTTGTGCACGCCAACAAAAATAAAAGGATCACGTCTACCAAGCTTGGGGCCAAAACTCCTTCCGAAAAAATTTTAAAAAATCGCGAACCGCAAAAGGTTTCAAAAATTGTGAAAAATAGAAAACGAGTCGTCTTGCCATGAAACTTCACGTGAAGGCTTAAGGGACTATTGTATGAATTTACAAGGCATAAAAATGGCATTGGCATGCAAAAATATGAAGATGTACCTAAACCCATCTACCACCCTATCGATCCATGGCTTGCGCATCCCGTCTCTCTGGTCGACGTAGTGCCCGCCCGCTCGTTTCGTCGGTTGGCTTAGGCATACGGAGTTCATTCCCAGCCTAAGATCAGACCGGATCGAGGGTTGAGGCAGCATGATCGGTAGCATGCAGAGGGTGACCTAGCCGATCCCAGGCCTACGCATCCCGCCCCTCCGACCGGCTGAGCGCCCGTACGCTAGTTTCGTGGGTTGACTTAGGCATATGGAGTTCATTCCCAGTTTAAGCATACGGAAGTTTATTACCCAGTCTAAGATCGGATCGCCGATCGAGGGTTGCAGGCAGCACAAGCTGGGCTTGGGCATGCGCTCTGGTGCCACATTTTTCTTTCCCGGAGCATCACCGGAAGAACCAGACGACGGTATTGGGGTTCTGCACGATTCGGGGGGGCCGGGGGGTGTGCGGCACATGATTGTGCGATGCGGTGCTCGAGTACTTGGCCACTATATGGCCCCCTATCCCTTCATTCAAACCTCGAGAACGTCACACCCTCGTAAAGAGCCATTTGAGATTGTTAACAGGTTTGATGCCAATAGCCAATTAAAGTGTCCTAAAATGGGGACATTTTGAAATGCGTCACAAAATCTTGTACACTTTGAGTTTTTACCTGAATTTTTTTGTGCATGCCAAAAAAAAATACAAGGGATCACGTCTACCAAGGTTTGGGCCAAAACTCCTTCAAAAAAAATTTAAAAAAAATCCCGAACCGTAAAAAGTTTGTGAAAATCGTGTGAAAAATAAAAACGAGTCGTCTTGCCATGAAACTTCAACGCGAAGGCCTAAGGCGGCCCACTGTATGAATTTACACGCCATAAAAATGGCATGGGCATGGCAGGAATATGAAGATGTGCCTAAAACCCACCTACCACCCTATCGCATCCACGGCTTGCACATTCCCATCTCTAGTGGCCGGCCAAGTGCCCGCCCGCCCGCTCGCTAGTTTCGTCAGTTGGCTTAGGTATACGGAGTTGATTCCCAATCTAAGATCGGACTGGACAGAGGGTTGCGGCAACAGGATCGACAGCGCGCAGTGGGGGACCCGGTCGATCCCCGAGTTGTGCATCTCGCCCCTCTGGCCGGTTGAGCGCCCGTACACTCGTTTCGTGGGTTGACTTAGGTATACGGAGTTCATTCCTAGTCTAAGCATACGGAGTTCATTCCCAGTCTAAGATCCGACCGGACCGAGGGTTGCAGCAGCACATGCTGGCCTCGGGCATGTGCTGGTGCTGCATTTTTCTTCGCTGGGGCACCATCGCCAGAGCATCGTCGGAGAACCTGACCGGCGGCATTGGGGTTCCAATGATCGAGGGGGCCGGGGGGGGTGTGCGCACATGATGTGCAATGGGTGCCGGTACTTGGCCCTTATATTAGCCCTCTATCCCTCATCAAACCTAGAGAACTCACACCCCCTTAAAGAGCATTTGAGATTTTATAGGTTTGCTGCCAGTAGCTATTAATCTGTCTGAAATGGTGACACAATTTTCAAATGGTCACAAAATCATGTACACTTCGAGTTTTTAGCTGAATTTTTTTGTGCATTCCAACAAAAATACAAGGATCACGCCTACCAAGTTTGGGACCAAAACTCCATCCAAAAAAATTCTAAAAAATCCCAAACCGTAAAAAGTTTTGAAAATTATGAAAAATAGAAAACGAGTCGTCTTGCCATGAAACTTCACAAGAAGTCTTAAGGGACCATTGTATGAATTTACAAGCCATAAAAATGGCATTGCCACATAGAAATATGAAGACTGTGCCTAAACCCACCTACCAACCCTATCGATCCACGGCGTTGCGCATTCCCGTTTTCTCTGGCCTGGACTGTAGTGCCCGCCCATCCCGCCCGCCCGCTCATTTCATCTGGTTGGGCTTAGGGTATATGGAGTCATTTCCAGGTGTAAGATTGGATCGGACGAGGGTTGCGGCAGTAGGATCGGGCAGCACGCAGAGGGGACCCGATCGATCCGCCGATTTGCGGCATCCCGTGCCCTCTGGCCAGTGAGCGCTTGCACGCTCATTTTTGTGGGTTGACCTATAGGCATACGGAGTTCATTCCCAGTCTAAGCATACGGAGTTGATCCCCAGTGTAAGATCGGACGAGGACCGAGGTTACGGCTGCACATGCTGGCTCGGGGATGTGCTTGGTGCCGTATTTTCTCGTCGGGCACCATCGTCGGAGCATCGTCGAAAAACCTGACCGGCAGCATTGGGTTCCGGCGGATCAGGGAGGGCCGGGGGGTGTGCACACATGATGTGTGGTGGGTGCTGGTGCTTGGCCCTTATATTGGCCCCCTATCCCTCATGAAACCTTGAGAACTCACACCCCCTTAAAGAGCATTTGAGATTTTACAGGTTTGCTACCAGTAGCCATTAAGGTCTCTGAAATGGGGACACTTTTTTCAAATGATCACAAAATCTTGTACACTTCAAGTTTTAAGCTGAATTTTTTTATGCATGCCAACAAAAATAAAAGGATCACGTCTACCAAGTTTGGGGCCAAAACTCCTTCCGAAAAAAAATTTTTAAAAATCCCGAACCATAAAAAGTTTTGAAAATCGTGAAAAATAGAAAATGAGTCATCTTGCCATGAAACTTCACGTGAAGGCTTAAGGGACCATTGTATGAATTTACAACCCATAAAAATGGCATTGAAATGCAGAAATATGAAGATATGCCTAAACCCACCTACCACCCTATCGATCCACGGCTTGCGTATCCCGTCTCTCTGGCTGGCGTAGTGCCCGCCTGCCCGCCCCGTTCGTTTCATCAGTTCGTTTAGGCATACAGAGTTCATTCCCAGTCTAAGATTGGATCGAACTGAGGGTTACGGTAGTAGGATTGGCAGCATGTAGGGGGAGACCCAGACGATCCCCGTCTTGCGCACCCCGCCCCTCTGGCCGGCTAAGCGCCCGCACGCTCGTTTCATGGGTTGACTTAGGCATACGGAGTTCATTCCCAGTCTAAGCATACAGAGTTCATTCCCAGTCTAAGATCAGACCGGACCGAGGGTTGCGGTAGCACATGCTGGGCTCAGGCATGTGCTGTTGCCGTATTTTTCTTCGTCAGGGCACCGACGATCGGGGTGGTCGGGGGGGTGTGCACACATGATGTGCGATGGGTGCTGGTACTTTGCCCTTATATTGGCCCCATCTCCCTCATCAAACCCCGAGAACTCACACCCCCTTCAAGAGCATTTGAGATTTTACAGGTTTGCTGCCAGTAGCCATTAAAGTGTCTGAAATGGGACACTTTTTTCAAATGGTCACAAAATCTTGTACACTTCGAGTTTTTAGCTGAATTTTTTTGTGCATGCCAACAAAAATACAAGGATGACGTCTACCAAGTTTGGGGCCAAAACGCCTTACGAAAAAATTTTAAAAAATCCTGAACCGTAAAAAGTTTTAAAAATCGAGAAAAATAGAAAACAAGTCGTCTTGCCATGAAACTTCACGTGAAGGCTTAAGGGACCATTGTACGAATTTTCAAGCCATAAAAATGGTATTGGCACGTAGAAATATGAAGATGTGCCTAAACCCACCGACCACCCTATTGATCCACGGCTTGCGCATCCCATCTCTCTGGCCGGCATAGTGCCCGCCCGCCCACTCGCCCGTTCATTTCGTCGGTTGGCTTAGGCATATGGAGTTCATTCCCAGTCTAAGATCGAATCAGACCGAGGGTTACGGTAGCATGATCGACAGCACGTAGAGGGGACCCGACCGATCCTCGGCATGCGCCTCCTGCCCCTCTGGCCGGCTGATCGCCCGCACGCTCGTTTTTTGGGTTGACTTTGGCATACGGAATTCATTCCCAGTCTAAGCATAGTGGCCCCTATCCCTCATCAATCCTCGAGAACACACACCCCCTTAAAGAGCATTTGAGATTTTACAGGTTTGCTGCTAGTAGCCATTAAAGTGTCTGAAATGGGGATACTTTTTTCAAATGGTCACAAAATCTTGTACACTTTGACTTTTTAGCTGAATTTTTTTGTGCATGCCGAAAAAAATACAAGGATCATGTCTACCAAGTTTGGGGCCAAAAATCCTTCCAAAAAAATTCTAAAAAATCTCGAACCGCAAAAAGTTTCAAAAATCATGAAAAATAGAAAATGAGTTGTCTTGCCATGAAACTTCACGTAAAGGCTTACGGGACCAGTGTATGAATTTACAGGCCATAAAAATGGCATTGGCATGCAGAAATATGAAGATGTGCCTAAACTCACCTACCATCCTATCGATCCGCGGCTTGCGCATCCAGTTTCTCTGGCGGGCGGGCCCGTCCGCTCGTTTCGTCAGTTGGCTTAGATATACGGAGTTCATTGCCAGTCTAAGATTTGACTAGACCAAGGGTTGTGGCAGCAAGAATGGTAGCACGTAGAGGGGGACCTGGCCAATCCCCGACTTGCGCATCCCGCCCCTCTGGCCGACTGAGCGCCCGCACGTTCGTTTCGCGGGTTGACTTAGGCATACGGAGTTCATTCCCAGTATAAGATCAGACCGGACCGAGGGTTGTGGCAGCACATGCTGGGCTCGGGCATGTGCTGTTGCCGCTTTTTTCTTCGTCAAGGCACCATCGCCGGGGCATCGCCGGAGAACCTGACTGGTGGTATTGGGCTTCCGACTTTCGGGGTGGCGGGGGGTGCGCGCACATGATGTGTGATGGGTGCTGCTACTTGGCCTTTATATTGGCCCCCTATCCCCCATCAAACCCGAGAACTCACACCCCCTTAAAGAGCATTTGAGATTCTACAGGTTTGTTGCCAGTAGCCATTAAAGTGTCTGAAATGGGGAACACTTTTTTCAAATGGTCACAAAATCTTGTACACTTCGAGTTTTTAGCTGAATTTTTTGTGCATGCCAAAAAAAATACAAGGATCACGTCTACCAGGTTTGGGGCCAAAACTCCTTCCAAAAAAATTTTAAAAAATCCTGAACCGCAAAAAGTTTTGAAAATCATGAAAAATAGAAAATGAGTCGTCTTGCCCTGAAACTTCTCGTGAAGGCTTAAGGGACCATTGTATGAATTTACAAGCCATAAAAATGGCATTGGCATATAGAAATATGAAGATCCACGGCTTGGGCATCCCATCTCTCTGGCCCGCGTAGTGCCCGTCGGCCCGCTCGCTCGTTTCGTCAGTTGGCTTAGGGATACGGAGTTCATTCCCAGTATAAGATCAGACCGGACCGAGGGTTGTGGCAGTAGGATCGATAGCACACAGAGGGGGACCCGATCGATCCCCAGCTTGCGCATCCCGCCCCTCTGGCCGGCTGAGCGTCCGCACGCTCCTTCCATGGGTTGACTTAGGCATACGTAGTTCAATCCCAGTCTAAGCATACAGAGTTCATTCCTAGTCTAAGATCAGATCAGACCGAGGGTTGCGACAGCACATGCTGGGCTCGGGCATGTGCTGGTGCCACATTTTTCTTCGTCGGGGCACCATCGCGGGAGCATCGTCGGAGAGCCTGACCGGCGGCATTGGGGTTCCGATGATCGGGGGGTTCGGGGGGGGTGTGCGCATATGATGTGCGATGGGTGCTGCTACTTGGCCCTTATATTGGCCTCCTATCCCTCATCAAACCTCGAGAACTCACACCCCCTTAAAAAGCATTTGAGATTTTACATGTTTGCTTCTAGTAGCCATTAAAGTGTCTGAAATGGGGACACTTTTTTCAAATGGTCACAAAATCTTGAACACTTCGAGTTTTTAGCTGAATTTTTTTGTGCATGCCAAAAAAAATACAAGGATCATGTCTACCAAGTTCAGGGCCAAAAATCCTTCCGAAAAAATTTTAAACAATCCCGAACCGTGAAAAGTTTCAAAAATCATGAAAAATAGAAAACAAGTCGTCTTGCCATGAAACTTCACATGAAGGTTTAAGGGACCATTGTATGAATTTACAAGCCATAAAAATGGCATTGGCACATAGAAATATGAAGATGTGCCTAAACCCTACTACCACCCTTTTGATCCACGACTTGCGCATCCCGTCTCTCTGGTCGGCGTAGTGCCCGCCTGCCCGCCCGTCCACTCGTTTTGTCAGTTGGCTTAAGCATCGGAGTTCATTCCCAGTCTAAGATCAGACTGGACTGAGGGTTGCGACAGCAGGATCGACAGCACACAGAGGGGGACCTGGCCAACCCCCGGCTAGCGCACCCTGCCCATCTGGTCGTCTGAGCGCCCGTACGCTCATTTCATGGGCTAACTTAGGCATACGGAGTTCATTCCTAGTCTAAGCATATGGAGTTCATTCCCAAAATAAGATCAGACTGGACCGAGGGTTGTGGCAGCATAAGCTGGGCTCTGGCATGTGCTGGTGCCGCATTGTCTTCGTCGGGGCACCCATCGTCAGAGGCATCGTCGGAGCTTCATCTGAGAACCTGGGACCGGCAGATTATGGGTCCGACGATCGGGGCCGGGGGGGTGCACACATGTGTGCATATCGGTGCTGGGTACTTGGCCCATTATATTGGCCCCTATCCTCGATCAAACCTCGAGAACTCACACCCCCTTAAAGGAGGCATTTACGATTTTACAGGTTTGCCTGCCAGTAGCCATTAAAAGTGTCTAAAATGGGGTCACTTTTTTCAAATGGTCACAAAATCTTGTACACTTCGAGTTTTTAGCTGAATGTTTTTGTGCATACCAACAAAAATACAAGGATCACGTCTACCAAGTTTGGGGCCAAAACTCTTTCCGAAAAAATTTTAAAAAACCCGAACTGCTAAAAATTTTAAAAATCATGAAAAATAGAAAACGAGTCGTCTTGCCATGAAACTTCACGTGAAGGCTTGGGGGGACCATTGTATGAATTTTACAAGCCATAAAATCCGCATTGGCACGCAGGAAATATGAAGACTGTGCAAAACCCACCTAACCACCCTATCGATCCACGGCTTGGCGCATTCCCGTCTCTATGGCTAACATAGTGCCCGCCCGCCAGCCCACACGCTCATTTCGTCGGTTGGCTAGGCAACGGAGTTTCCATTCCAGTCTAAGATTCAAACGGACCAAGGTTGAATCAGGTTTGGCGCGCAGAGGGACCTGGTCGATCCCCGGCTACGTATCCGCCCCTAAGGTCGGCTTGAGCACCCGCACGCTCTTTCATGGTGACTTAGAATGCCGGGAGTATCTATTTCCCAGTCTTAAAGCGTACAGAGTTCATTTCCAGTCTAAAGATCGGACCGGACTCAAGGGTTGCGGCAGCACATGCTGGGCTCCGGGCATGTGCGGTTGTCAACATTTTTTTCCTTCGTCGGCGGGCACCATCGATGGAGTAACGCCGGAGAACCTGACCAGCGGCATTGGGGTTCCGGCGATCGGAGGGGCCGGGGGGTGTGCACACATGATGTGCGATGGGTGGTGGTACTTGGCCCTTATATTGGCCCCCTATCCCTCATCAAACCTTGAGAACTCACACCCCCTTAAAGAGCATTTGAGATTTTACCGGTCTGCTGCTAATAGCCATTAAAGTATCTGAAATTGGGACACTTTTTTCAAATGGTCACAAAATCTTGTACACTTCGAGTTTTTAGCTGAATTTTTTTATGCATGCCAACAAAAATACAAGGATCACGCCTACCAAGTTTGGGCCAAAATTCCTTCCGAAAAAATTTTAAAAAATCCCGAACTGCAAAAAGTTTCAAAAATCGTGAAAAATAGAGAACGAGTTGTCTTGCCATGAAACTTCACGTGAAGGCTTAAGGGACCATTTTATGAATTTAAAAGCCATAAAAATGGCTTTGGCATGCAGAAATATGAAGATGTGCCAAAACCCACCTACCACACTATCGATCCACGGCATGCGCATCTCGTCTCTCTGGCCGACGTAGTGCCCGTCCGCCCGCTTGTTTCGTCAGTTGGCTTAGCCATACGGAGTTCATTCCCAGTTCAAGATTAGACCGAATCGGGGTTACGGTAGAATGGATCGGTAGCACGCAGAGGGGGACCCAGCCGATCCCCGGCTTGCGCATCCCGCCCCTCTGGCCTACTGAGTGCCCGCCGCTCGTTTCAGATGCACTTTACTAGCATACGGTTCCATCCTGTTAAAATCGGACCGACCTAGAGGGTTTGAGCAATGCTGGGCTTGAGGCATGTGCTGGTGCCATATTTTCTGTCGTCGGGGCACCATCATCGAAGCATCGTCGAAAACCTGACGCGGCATGGGGTTCCGGTGATCGGGGGACGGCACACATGATGTGCGATGGTGTTGTACTGGCCTTTTATTGGCCCCCTATCCCTCATCACAACTCGAGGAACTCACACCCTCTTAAAGAGCATTTGAGATTTTACAGGTTTGCTGCCAGTAGCCATTAAAGTGTCTGAAATGGGGACACTTTTTTCAAATGGTCACAAAATCTTGTACACTTCAAGTTTGTAGGTGACTTTTTTATGAATGCCAACAAAAACACAAGGATCACATCTACCAAGTTTGGGGCCAAAACTCCTTCCAAAAAAATTTTAAAAAATCCTGAACTGCAAAAAGTTTCAAAAATGGCGAAAAAATAGAAAACGAGTCGTCTTGCCATGAAACTTCACGTGAAGGCTTAAGGGACCATTGTATGAATTTACAAGCCATAAAAATGGCATTGGCACGTAGAAATATGAAGATGTGCCTAAACCCACCTACCACCCTATCGATCCACGGCTTGCGCATCCCGTCTCTCTGGCCAGCGTAGTTCTGCCCGCCTGCCTGCTCGCTCGTTTCGTCGGTTGGCCTAGGCATACGGAGTTCATTCCCAGTCTAGGATCAGACTGGATCGAGGGTTGGGGTAGCAGGATCGGCAGCACGCAGAGGGGAACCCGGTCGATCCCCTGCTTGCGTATCCCGCCCCTCTACCCGGCTGAGCGCCCGTACGCTCGTTTCGTGGGTTGACTTAGGCACACGGAGTTCATTCCCAGTCTAAGATCGGACTAGACTGAGGGTTGCGATAGCACATGCTAGGTTCAGGCATGTGCTAGTGCCGTATTTCTCTACGTCGGGGCACCATCGCCGGAGCATCGTCGGAGAACCTGACCGACGGCATTGGGGTTCCGGCGATCGGGGGGGCCGGGGGGGTGAGCACACATGATGTGCGATGAGTGCTGGTACTTGGCCCTTATATTGGCCCCTTATATTGGCCCCTTATCCCTCATCAAACCTCGAGAACTCACGCCCCTTTAAAAAGCATTTGAGATTTTACAAGTTTGCTGCCAGTAGCCATTAAAGTGTCTGAAATGGGGACACCTTCTTCAAATGGTCACAAAATCTTGTACACTTCGAGTTTTTAGCTCAATGTTTTTTGTGCATGCCAAAAAAAATACAAGGATCACCTTTACCAAGTTTGGGGCCAAAACTACTTCCGAAAAAATTTTAAAAAATCCCTAACCATAAAAAGTTTTGAAAATCGTGAAAAATAGAAAACGAGTCGTCTTGCCATGAAACTCCACGTGAAGGCTTAAGGGACCATTGTATGAATTTACAAGCCATAAAAATGGCATTGGCACACAGAAATATGAAGATGTGCCTAAACCAACCTAGCACCCTATCGATCCACGGCTTGCGTATCCCGTCTCTCTGGCCGGCGTAGTGCCCGCCCGCCCACCCGCCCTCTCGTTTCGTCGGTTAGCTTAGGCATACGGAGTTCATTCCCAGTCTAAGATCGGACTGGACTGATGGTTACGGCAGCAGGATCGGTAGCATGCAGAGGGGGACCCTACCGATCCCCAGCTTGTGCATCCCGCCCCTCTGGCCGGCTGAGCGCCCACACGCTCGTTTCGTGGGTTGACTTAGGCATACGGAGTTCATTCCCAGTCTAAGATCAAACCAAACCGAGGGTTGCCACAGCACATGCTAGGCTTGGGCATGTGCTGGTGCCATATTTTTCTTCATCGGGGCACCATCACCGGACCATCGTCGGAGAACTTGACCGGTGACGTTGGGGTTCCAGCGATCGGGGCGGTCGAGGGGGTGTGCGCATTTGATGTACGATGGGTGTTGGTACGTGGCCCTTATAATGGCCCCTTATCTCTCATCAAACCTCAAGAACTCACACCCCCTTAAAGATCATTTGAGATTTTACAGGTTTGCTGCCAGTAGCCATTAAAGTGTCTAAAATTCGGACACTTTTTTCAAATGCTCACAAAATCTTGTACACTTCGAGTTTTTAGCTGAATTTTTTTGTGCATGCCAAAAAAAATACAAGGATCACATCTACCAAATTTGGGGCCAAAAATCCATCTGAAAAAATTTTAAAAAATCTCGAATCTCAAAAAGTTTCAAAAATCGTGAAAAATAGAAAATGAGTCCTCTTGCCAAGAAACTTCATGTGAAGGCTTAAGGGACCATTGTATGAATTTACAAGCCATAAAAAGGGCATTGGCATGCAGAAATATGTAGATCTGCCTAAGCCCACCTACCACCCTATCGATCCACGGCTTCCGCATACCGTCTCTCTGGCCGACGTAGTGCCCTTCCGCCCGCCCACTCGTTTCGTCGGTTGGCTTAGGCATACGGAGTTCATTCCCAGTCTAAGATCGGACTGGACCGAGGGTTATGGCAGTAGGATTCGTAGCACGCAGAGGGGGACCCGATCGATCCTCGGCCTGCGCATCCCGCCCCTCTGGCCGATTAAGCGCCCGCACACTCATTTCGTGGGTTGACTTAGGCATACGGAGTTCATTCCCAGTCTAAGCATACGAAGTTCAATCCCAGTCTAAGATCAGTCCAGACTGAGGGTCGTGGCAGCACATGCTGGGCTCGGGCATGTGCTGGTGCCGCATTTATCTTTGTCGGGGCATCATCGTCGGAGCATCGCCGAAGAACCTGACCGACGGCATTGGGGTTCCGGCGATCGGGGGGGCCGACGGGGGTGTGCGCACATGATGTGGGATGGGTGCTGCTACTTGGCCCTTATATTGGCCCCCTATGCCTCATCAAACCTCTAGAACTCACACCCCCTTAAAGAGCATTTGAGATTTTACAGGTTTGCTGCCTGTAGCCATTAAAGTGTCTGAAATGGGGACACTTTTTTCAAATGGTCACAAAATCTTGTACACTTCGAGTTTTTAGCTGAATTTTTTTGTGCATGCCAACAAAAATACAAGGATCACGTCTACCAAGTTTGGGCCAAAACTTCTTTTGAGGAAATTTTAAAAAATCCCGAACCGTAAAAAGTTTCAAAAATCGTGAAAAATAAAAAACGAGTCGTCTCGCCATGAAACTTCACGTGAAGGCTTAAGGGACCATTGTATGAATTTACAAGCCATAAAAATGGCATTGGCATGCAGAAATATGAAGATGTGCCTAAACCCACCTACCACCCTATCAATCCATGGCTTGCGCATCCCGTCTCTCTGGCCGACGTAGTGCCCACCCGTCCGCAAGCTCACTCGTTTCGTCGGTTGGCTTAGGCATACAGAGTTCTTTCCTAATCTAAGATCAGACTGGACAAAGGGTTGTGGTAGCAGGATCGATAGCACACAAAGGGGGACCCGGCCGATCCTCGGCTTTCACATCCCGCCCCTCCGGTTGGCTAAGCGCCTGCACACTCGTTTCATGGGTTGACTTAGTCATACGGAGTTCATTCCCAGTCTAAGATTGGATCAGACCGAGGGTTGCGGCAGCACATGCTAGGCTCAGGCATGTACTGGTGCCGCATTTTTCTTCGTCGGGGCACCATCATCGGGGCACCATCGTCGGAGCATCACCGGAGAACTTGACTGGCAGCACTGGGGTTCCGGCAATTGGGGGGCCGGGGGGGTGTGCACACATGATGTGCGATGGGTGCAGGTACTTGGCCCTTATATTGGCCCCCTATCCCTCATTAAACCTCGAGAACTCACACCCCCTTAAAGAGCATTTAAGATTTTACAGGTTTGCTGCCAGTAGCCATTAAAGTGTCTGAAATGGCGACTTTTTTTTCAAATGGTCATAAAATCTTGTAAACTTCGAGTTTGTAGCTGAATTTTTTTGTGCATGCCAAAAAAAATACAAGGATCATAACTACCAGGTTTGGGACCAAAACTCCTTCCAACAAATTTTTCAAAAATCCCGAACCGCATAAAGTTTCAAAAATTATGAAAAATAGAAAACGAGTCGTCTTGCCATGAAACTTCACGTGAAGGCTTAAGGGACCATTGTATGAATTTACAAGCCATAAAAATGGCATTGGCATGCAGAAATATGGAGATGTGCCTAAACCCACCTACCACCCTATTGATCCACGGCTTGCGCAATCCGTCTCTCTGGCCGGCGTAGTGCCCGTCGGCCCGCCCGTTCGTTTTGTCGGTTGGCTTAGGCATACGGAGTTCATTCCCAGTCTAAGATCGGACTGGACTGAGGGTTGCTACAGCACATGCTGGGCTCGAGCATGTGCTGGTGTCGCATTTTTCTTCGTCGGGGCACCATCACCGTAGAACTTGCCCGGCAGCATTGGGGTTCCGATGATCGGGGGGGTCGGGGGGTATGCGCGCATGATGTGCGATGGGTGCTAGTACTTGGCCCTTATATTGGCCCCCTATCCTTCATCAAACCTGGAGAACTCACACCCCTTAAAGAGCATTTGAGATTTTACAGGTTTGCTACCGGTAGCCATTAAACTGTCTGAAATGGGGACACATTTTTCAAATGGTCACAAAATCTTGTACACTTCGAGTTTTTAGCTGAATTTTTTGTGCATGCCAAAAAAAATACAATGATCATGTCTACCAAGTTTGGGGCCAAAACTCCTTCCGAAAAAATTTGTAAAAATCTTGAACCGTAAAAAGTTTCAAAATCATGAAAAATAAAAAATGAGTCATCTTGCCATGAAACTTCACGTGAAGGCTTAAGGGACCATTTTATGCATTTACAAGACATAAAAATGGCATTGTCATGCAGAAATATAAAGATGTGCCTAAACCCACCTACCACCCGATCGATCCACGGCTTGCGCATCCCATTTCTCTAGCCGGCGTACTGCCCGCCCGCCCGTCCGCTCGTTTCGTCGGTTGGCTTAGGCATACGAAGTTCAGTCCCAGTCTAAGATTGGACCGGACCAAGGGTTACGGTAGTACGATCGACAGCACGTAGAGGGGGACCCGGCCAATCCTCGGCTTGTGTATCCCGCCCCTCTGGCCGGCTGAGCGCCCGCATGCTCGTTTCGTGGGTTGACATAGGCATACAGAGTTCATTCCCAGTCTAAGATCGGACCGGACAGAGGGTTGCGACACCACATGCTGGGCTAGGGCATGTGCTGGTGCCGCATTTTTCTTCATCGGGGCGCCATCGTCAGAGCATCGTCGAAAAACCTGATCGGTGGCATTGGGGTTCCGGCAATCGAGGGGGCCGAGGGGGTGTGCGCACATGATGTGCGATGGGTGCTGGTACTTGGCCCTTATATTGGCCCCCTATCCCTCATCAAACCTCTAGAACTCACACCCCCTTAAAAAGCATTTGAGATTTTACAGGTTTGCTGCCAGTAGCCATTAAAGTGTCTGAAATGGGGACACTTTTTTCAAATGGTCACAAAATCTTGTACACTTTGAGTTTTTAGCTGAATTTTTTGTGCATGCCAACGAAAATACCAGGATCACGTCTACCAAGTTTGGGGCCAAAACTCCTTCCGAAAAAATTTTAAAAAATCCCGAACCGTAAAAAGTTTCAAAAATCGTGAAAAATAGAAAACGAGTCATGCTGCCATGAAACTTCACATGAAGGCTTAAGGGACCATTGTATGCATTTACAAACCATAAAAATGGCATTGGCATGCAGAAATATGAAGATGTGCCTAAACCCACCTACCACCCGATCGATCCACGGCTTGCGTATCTCGTCTCTCTGGCCGGCGTAGTTCCTGCCCGCCCGCCCGCCCGCTAATTTCATCTGTTGGCTTAGGCATACGGAGTTCATTCCCAGTCTAAGATCAGATCGGACTGAGGGTTACGGCATTAGGATCGGTAGCACGCAGAGGGGGACCCGACCGACCCCCGGCTAGTGCATCCCGCCCCTCTGGCCGGCTGAGCGCCCGCACGCTTGTTTCATGGGTTGACTTAGGCTTACAAAGTTCATTCCCAATCTAAGCATACGGAGTTCATTCCCAGTCTAAGATCGGACTAGACCGAGGATTGCGGCAGCACATACTGGGCTCGGGCATGTGCTGGTGCCGCATTTTTCTTCCCCGAGAAACCATCGTCGGAGAACTTGACTAGCGATATTGGGGTTCCGTCGATGGGGGGCCGGCGGGTGTGCGCACACGATGTGTGATGGGTGCTGGTACTTGGCCCTTATATTGGCCCCCTATCCCTCATCAAACCTCGAGAACTCACACCCCCTTAAAGAGCATTTGAGATTTTAGAGGTTTGCTGCCAGTAGCCATTAAAGTGTCTGAAATGGGGACACTTTTTTCAAATGGTCACAAAATCTTGTACACTTCGAGTTTTTAGTTGAATTGTTTTGTGCATGCCAACAAAAATACAAAGATCACGTCTACCAAGTTTTGGGCCAAAACTCCTTCCGAAAAAATTTTAAAAAATCCCGAACCGTAAAAAAGTTTCAAAAATCATGAAAAATAAAAAACGAGTCGTCTTGCCATGAAACTTAACGTGAAGGCTTAAGGGACCATTGTATGAATTTACAAGCCATAAAAATGGCATTGGCGTGTAGAAATATGAAGATGTGCCTAAACCCACCTACCACCCTATCGATCCACGGCTTACGCATCCCGTCTATCTGGCCGGCGTAGTGCTCGCTCGCCCGCCCGCCCGTTCATTTCGTCGGTTGGCTTAGGCATACGGAGTTCATTCCTAGTGTAAGATCAGACCAGACCTGAGGGTTGCGATAGCAGGATCGGTAGCACGCAGAAGGGGACCCAGCCGATCCCCGGCTTAAGCATCCTGCCCCTCTGGTCGGCTGAGCGCCCGCGCCTAGTTTCGTGGGTTGACTTAGGCTTACGGAGTTCATTCCCAGTCTAAGATCGGACCAGAGCGAGGGTTATAGCAGCACATGCTGGGCTCAGGCATGTGCTGGTTCCGCATTTTTCTTCACTAGGGCACCATCGTCGGAGCATCGCCGGAGAACCTGACCGAAGGCATTGCGATTCCGACGATCGAGGGGCCGAGGGGGGTGTGCGCACATGATGTGCGATGGGTGCTGGTACTTGGCCCTTATATTGGCCCCCTATCCCTCATCAAACCTCAAGAACTCACACCCTCTTAAAGAGCATTTGAGGTTTTTTAGGTTTGCTGCCAGTAGCCATTAAAGTGTCTGAAATTGGGACACTTTTTTCAAATGGTCACAAAATCTTGTACACTTCGAGTTTTTAGCTCACTTTTTTTGTGCACCCCAAAAAAAATACAAGGATCAAGTCTACCAAATTTGGGGCCAAAACTCATTTTGAAAAAATTTTAAAAAATCCCAAACCCCAAAAAGTTTCAAAAATCGTGAAAATAGAAAACGAGTCGTCTTGCCATGAAACTTCACGTGATGGCTTAAGCGACCATTGTATGAATTTACAAGCCATAAAAAAGTTATTGGCATGCAGAAATATGAAGATGTGCCTAAACCCCACCGACCACCCTATCGATCCCACGGCTTGCGCATCCCGTCTCTCTGGCCGACGTAGTGCCCACCCGCCTGCTCGCCCGCTCGTTTCATCGGTTGGCTTAGGCATACGAAGTTCAATCCCAGTCTAAGATTGAACCAGACTGAGGGTTGCAGTAGCAGGATTAGCAGCATGCAGAGGGGGACCCGGCCGATCCCCGGCTTGGGCATCCTGCCCCTCTGGCCTGCTAAGCGCCCGCACGCTCGTTTCGTGGGTTGACTGAGGCATACGGGGTTCATTCCCAGTCTAAGCATACGGAGTTCATTCCTAGTCTAAGATCAGACTAGACCGAGGGTTGCAGCAGCACATGCTAGGCTCAGGCATGTGCTGGTGCCACATTTTTCTTCGTCGGGGCACCATCGTCGGAGCATCGCCGGAGAACCTGACCGGTGGCATTAGGGTTCCGGTGATCGGGGGGGCTGGGGGGTGTGTGCACATGATGTACAATGGGTGCTGTACTTGGCCCTTATATTGGCCCCCTATCCCTCATCAAACCTCGAGAACTCACACCCCTTTAAAGAGCATTTGAGATTTTACAGGATTGCTGCCAGTAGCCATTAAAGTTTTTGAAATGGGGACACTTTTTTCAAATGGTCACAAATCATGTACACTTCAAGTTTTTAGCTGAATTCTTTTGTGCATGCCAACAAAAATACAAGGGATCACGTCTACCAAGTTTGGGGCCAAAACTCCGTCCGAAAAAATTTTGAAAAATCCCAAACCGAAAATTTTTTTTGAAAATCGTGAAAAATATAAAATGAGTCGTCTTGCCATGAAACTTCACGTGAACGCTTAGGGGACCATTGTATGAATTTACAAGCCATAAAAATGGCATTGGCATGCAAAAATATGAAGATGTGCCTAAACCCACTTACCACCCTTCATTTTGTCGGTTGGCTTAGGCATACGGAGTTCATTCCCAGTGTAAGATCAGACCGGTCCAAGGGTTGCGACAGTAGGATCAACAGCACGCAGAAGGGGACCCGACCGATCTCTGACTTGCGCATCCCGCCCTTCTGGTCGACTGGGTGCCCGCATGCTCATTTCGTTGGTTGACTTAGGCATATGAAGTTCATTCCCAGTCAAAGCATACCGAGTTCATTCCAGTCTAAGCATACGGAGTTCATTCCCAGTCTAAGATCGAGATCACGAGTTGCGACAGCACATGCTAGGCTCGAGAATATGCTGGTGCCACATTTTTCTTCGTCGGGGCACCATCATCGGAGAACCTGACCAGCGGCATTGGGGTTCCGGTGATCGGGGGGGCCAGGGGGTGTGCACACATGATGTGCGATGGGTGCTGGTACTTGGCCCTTATATTGGCCCCCTATCCCTCATCAAACCTCGAGAACTCACACCCCCTTAAAGAGCATTCGAAATTTTACAGGCTTGCTGCCAGTAGCCATTAAAGTGTCTTAAATGGGGACACTTTTTTCAAATGGTCACAAAATCTTGTACACTTCGAGTTTTTAGCTGAATTTTTTTGCGCATGCCAAAAAAAATGCAAGGATCACGTCTATCAAGTTTGGGGCTAAAAATCCTTCCAAAAAAATTTTAAAAAATCTCGAGCCGTAAAAAGTTTCAAAAATCATGAAAAATAGAAAACGAGTTGTCTTGCCATGAAACTTCACTGAAGGCTTAAGGGACGATTGTATGAATTTACAAAGCCATAAAAAAAGTCATTGGCATTGCAGAAATATGAAGATGTGCCATAAAACCCACCTACCACCCTATCGATCCACGGCTTGCGCATCCCATCTCTCTGGCCGATGTAGTGCCCGCCCGCCCGCTCACCCGCTCGTTTCGTCGGTTGGCTTAGGCATACAGAGTTCATTTCCAGTCTAAGATCAGATTGGACCAAGGGTTGCGGTAGCACATGCTGGGCTCGGGCATGTGCTGGTGCCGTATTTTTCTTCACCGGGGCGCCATCACCAGAGCATCGTCGGAGAACTTGACCGACGGCATTGGGTTTCCGGCGATTGGGGGGCCTGGGGCCGTGTGCGCACATGATGTGCGATGGGTGCTGGTACTTGGCCTTTATATTGGCCCCCTATCCCTCATCAAACCTCAAGAACTCACACCACCTTAAAAAGCATTTGAGACATTACAGGTTTGCTGTCGGTTGCCTTTAAAGTGTCTGAAATGGGGACACTTTTTTCAAAATGGTCACAAAATCTTGTACACTTCAAGTTTTTAGCTGAATTTTTTTATGCATGCCAAAAAAAATACAGGGATCACGTCTACCAAGTTTGGGGCCAAAACTCCTTCCGAAAAAATTTTAAAAAATCCTGAACCGCAAAAAGTTTCAAAAATCATGAAAAATAGAAAACGAGTCGGCTTGCCAGGAAACTTCGCGTGAAGCCCTAAGGGACCATAGTTTGAATTTACAAGCCATAAAAATGGCATTGGCACGTAGAAATATGAAGATGTGCCTAAACCAACCTACCACCCTATCGATCCACGACTTGCGCATCCCGTCTCTCGTTTCGTCGGTTGGCTTAGGCATACAGAGTTCATTCCCAATCTAAGATTGGACCAGACCAAGGGTTGTGGCAGCAGGATCGACAGCACGTAGAGGGGGACCCGGCCGATCCCCGGCTTATGCATACCGCCCCTCTGGCCGACTGAGCGCCCGCACGCTCGTTTCGTGGGTGGACTTAGGCATACGGAGTTCATTCCCAGTCTAAGCATACAGAGTTCATTCCCAATCTAAGATTGGACCGGACCGAGCGTTACGACAGCACATGCTGGGCTCAGGCATGTGCTGGTGGCGCATTTTTCTTCGCTGGGGCACCATCATCGGAGCATCGTCGGAGAACCTGACTGACAGAATTGGGGTTCCGACAATCGGGGAGGCCGGAGAAGGTGTGCGCACATGATGTGCTGTGGGTGCTGGTACTTGGCCCTTATATTGGCCCCCTATCCCTCATCAATCCTCGAGAACTCACACCCCCTTAAAGAGCATTTGAGATTTTATAGGTTTGCTGCCAGTAGCGATTAAAGTGTCTGAAGTGGGGACACTTTTTCAAATGGTCACAAAATCTTCTACACTTCGAGTTTTTAGCTGAATTTTTTTGTGCGTGCCAACAAAAATACAAGGATCACATCTAAAAAGTTTGGGGTTGAAACTCCTTCCGAAAAAATTTTAAAATATCCCGAACCGTAAAAAGTTTCAAAAATCATGAAAAATAAAAAACGAGCCGTCTTGCCATGAAACTTCACGTGAAGGCTTAAGGGACCATTGTATGAATTTACAAGCCATAAAAATGGCATTGGCACGTAGAAATATGAAGATGTGCCTAAACCCACCTACCACCCTATCGATCCACAGCTTGCGGATACCATCTCTCTGGTCGGCATTGTGCCCACTTGCCCGCCCACCCGCACGTTTCGTCGGTTGGCTTAGGCATACGGAGTTCATTCCCAATATAAGATCAGACCGGACCGAGGGTTGCACCAGCAGGATCGGCAGCACACAGAGGGGGACCCGACTAATCCCCGGCTTGTGCACCCCGCTCCTCTGGCCGGCTAAGCGCCCGCACGCTCATTTCGTGGGTTGACTTAGGCATACGGAGTTCATTCCCAGTCTAAGCATACGGAGGTCATTCCCAGTCTAAGATCGGACCAGACCGAAGGTTACGGCAGTACATGCTGGGCTCGGGCATGCGCTGGTGCCGCATTTTTCATCGTCGGGGCACCATCGCCGGAGCATCGCCAGAGAACCTGACCGACGGCATTGGGGTTCCGGCGGTCAGGGGGGCCGAGGGGGTGTGCGCACATGATGTGCGATGGGTGCTGGTACTTGGACCTTATATTGGCCCCCTATCCCTCATCAAACCTTGAGAACTCACACCCCCTTAAAGAGCATTTGAGATTTTACAGGTCTGCTGCCAGTAGCCATTAAAGTGTCTGAAATGGGTCACTTTTTTGAAATGGTCACAAAATCTTGTACACTTCAAGTTTTTAGCTGAATTTTTTTATGCATGCCAAAAAAAATACAGGATCACGTCTACCAAGTTTGGGGCCAAAACTCCTTCCGAAAAAATTTTAAAAAATCCTGAACCGCAAAAAGTTTCAAAAATCATGAAAAATAGAAAACGAGTCGGCTTGCCAGGAAACTTCGCGTGAAGCCCTAAGGGACCATAGTTTGAATTTACAAGCCATAAAAATGGCATTGGCACGTAGAAATATGAAGATGTGCCTAAACCAACCTACCACCCTATCGATCCATGGCTTGCGCATCCCGTCTCTCGTTTCGTCGGTTGGCTTAGGTATACAGAGTTCATTCCCAGTCTAAGATTGGACCAGACCAAGGGTTGCGGTAGTAGGATCGGCAGCACATAGAGGGGGACCCGGCCGATCCCCGGCTTGTGCATACCGCCCCTCTGGCCGACTGAGCGCCCGCACGCTCGTTTCGTGGGTGGACTTAGGCATACGGAGTTCATTCCCAGTCTAAGCATACAGAGTTCATTCCCAATCTAAGATTGGACCGGACCGAGCGTTACGACAGCACATGCTGGGCTCAGGCATGTGCTGGTGGCGCATTTTTCTTCGTCGGGGCACCATCATCGGAGCATCGTCGGAGAACCTGACCAGCGGAATTGGGGTTCTGACGATCGGGGAGGCCGGAGAGGGTGTGCGCACATGATGTGCTGTGGGTGCTGGTACTTAGCCCTTATATTGGCCCCCTATCCCTCATCAAACCTCGAGAACTCACACACCCTTAAAGATCATTTGAGATTTTACAGGTTTGCTGCCAGTAGCCATTAAAGTGTCTGAAATCGGGACACTTTTTTCAAATGGTCAAAAAATCTTGTACACTTCAAGTTTTTACCTGAATTTTTTTGCGCATGCCAATAAAAATACAAGGATCACGTCTACCAAGTTTGGGGCCAAAAATCCATGCAAAAAGTTTTTAAAATGGTGAAAAATAGAAAACGAGTCGTCTTGCCATGAAACTTCACGTGAAGGCTTAAGGGACCATTCTATGAATTTACAAGCCATAAAAATGGCATCGGCACGTAGAAATATGAAGATGTGCCTAAACCCACCTACCACCCTATCGATCCACGGCTTGCGCATCCCGTCTCTCTGGCTGGCATAGTGGTTGCCCACCCGCCCAGCCGCTGGTTTCATCAGTTGGCTTAGGCATACGAAGTTCATTCCCAGTCTAAAATCAGACTGAACTAAGGGTTGCGGTAGTAGGATCGGTAGCACGCCGAGGGGGACCCGATCGATCCCCGGCTTGCGCATACCACCCCTTTGGCCGGCTGAGCACCCGCACGCTCGATTCGTGGGTTGACTTAGGCATACGGAGTTCATTCCCATTCTAATCATACGGAGTTCATTCCCAGTCTAAGATCGGACCGGACCGAGGGTTCTGACAGCACATGCTGGGCTTGGGCATGTGCTGGTGGCGCATTTTTCTTCGTCGAGGCACCATCGTCGGAGTATCGCCAGAGAACCTGACCGACGGCATTGGGGTTCCGATGATCGGGGGGGCCGGAGAGGGTATGCGCACATGATGTGCGATGGGTGCTGGCACTTTGCCCTTATATTGGCCCCCTATCCCTCATCAAACCTCGAGAACTCACCCCCCTTAAAGAGCATTTGAGATTTTACAGGTTTGCTGCCAGTAGCCAATAAAGTGTCCGAAATGGGGACAATTTTTTCAAATGGTCACAAAATCTTGTACACTTCGAGTTTTTAGCTGAATTTTTTTATGCAAGCCAATAAAAATACAAGGATCACAGCTACCAAGTTTGGGGCCAAAAATCCTTCCGAAAAAATTTTAAAAAATCCCAAACCTCAAAAAGTTTTGACAATGGTGAAAAATAGAAAGCGAGTCGTCTTGCCATGAAACTTCACGTGAAGGCTTAAGGGACCATTGTATGAATTTAGAAAGCCATAAAAATGGCATTGGCACGCAGAAATATGAAGATGTGCCTAAACCCACCTACCACCCTATCGATCCATGGCTTGCACATCCCGTCTCTCTGGCCGGCGTTGTGCCCACCCGCCCGCTCATTTCATCGGTTAGCTTAGGCATACGGAGTTAATTCCCATTCTAAGATCAGACCAAACCGAGTGTTGCGGCAGCAGGATTGGCAGCACGCAGAGGGAGACCCGGCCGATCCCCGGCTCGCGCTTCCCACCCCTCTGAGGGCTGAGCACCCGAATGCTTGTTTCGTGGGTTGACTTAGGCATACAGAGTTCATTCCAGTCTAAGCATACGGAGTTCATTCCCAGTCTAAAATTGAACGGGACCAAGGGTTACGACTGAACATGCTGGGCCCGGGCATGTACTGGTGTTGTATTTTTCTTCGCCGGGGCACCATCGCCGAAGCATCGTCGAAAAAACCTGACCGACGGCATTAGGGTTCCAGCGATCAGGGGGGTCGGGGGGGGCTGTGCGTACATGATGTGCGATGGGTGCTGGTACTTGGCCCTTATATTGGCCCCCTATCCCTCATCAAACCTCGAGAACTCACCCCCCTTAAAGAGCATTTGAGATTTTACAGGTTTGCTGCCAGTAGCCAATAAAGTGTCCGAAATGGGGACACTTTTTTCAAATGGTCACAAAATCTTGTACACTTCGAGTTTTTAGCTGTCTTTTTTTATGCATGCCAACAAAAATACAAGGATCACGTCTACCAAGTTTGGGGCCAAAACTCTGTCCGAAAAAATTTTAAAAAATCCCAAGCCACAAAAAGTTTTGAAAATGGTGAAAAATAAAAAGTGAGTCGTCTTGCCAAGAAACTTCATGTGAAGGCTTAAGGGACCATTGTATGAATTTACAAGCGATAAAAATGGCATTGGCACGTAGAAATATGAAGATGTGCCTAAACCCACCTACCACCCTATCGATCCAAGGCTTGCGCATCCCGTCTCTCTGGCTGGCGTAGTGCCTGTCCTCCCGCCCGCCTCTCGTTTCGTCGGTTGGCTTAGGCATACGGAGTTCATTCCCAGTCTAAGATCGGACTGGGCTGAGGGTTGCGGCAACTGGATCAGTAGCACGCGGAGGGGACACGGTCGATCCCCGGCTTGTCCATCCAGCCCCTTTGGTTGACTGAGCGCCCGCACGCTCGTTTCGTGGGTTGACTTAGGCATACGGAGTTCATTCCTAGTCTAAGCATACAGAGTTCATTCCCAGTCTAAGATCGGACTGGGCCGAGGGTTGCGACAGCACATGCTGGGCTCGGGCATGTGCTAGTGGCGCATTTTTCTTCGTCAGGGCACCATCGTCAAAGCATCGCCGGAGAACCTGACCGCAGGCATTGGGGTTCCGGCGATCGGGGGGCCGGAGAGGGTGTGCGCACATGATGTGCTATGGGTGCTGGTACTTGGCCCTTATATTGGCCCCCTATCCCTCATCAAACCTTGAGAACTCACACACCCTTAAAGAGCATTTGAGATTTTACAGGTTTGCTGCCAGTAGCCATTAAAGTTTCTGAAATGGGGACACTTTTTTCAAATGGTCAAAAAATCTTGTACACTTCAAGTTTTTACCTGAATTTTTTTGTGCATGCCAATAAAAATACAAGGATCACATCTACCAAGTTTGGGGCCAAAAATCCTTTCGAAAAATTTTAAAAAATCTCGAACCGTAAAAAGTTTTAAAAATGGTGAAAAATAGAAAACGAGTCGTCTTGCCATGAAACTTCACATGAAGGCTTAAGCGTCCATTGTATGAATTTACAAGCACTAAAAATGGCATTGGCACGTAGAAATATGAAGATGTGCCTAAACTCACCTACCACCCTATCGATCCACGGCTTGCGCATCCCGTCTCTCTGGCCGACGTAGTGCTCGCCCGCCCGCCCGCCCTCTCATTTCGTCGGTTGGCTTAGGTATACGGAGTTCATTCCCAGTCTAAGATTAGACCGATATGAGGGTTGCGGCAGCAGGATCGGTAACACGCAGAGGGGGACCCGACCGATCCCCGGCTTACGCATCGTGCCCCTCTGGCCGGCTGAGCGCTCGCACGCTCGTTTCGTGGGTTGACTTAGGCATACAAAGTTCATTCCCAGTCTAAGCATACGGAGTTCATTCCTAGTCTAAGATCAGACCAGACCGAGGGTTGCGGCAGCACATGCTGGGCTCGGGCATGTGCTGGTGCTGCTTTTTTCTTCGTCGGGGCACCATCGCCGGAGCATCGCCGGAGAACCTGACCGGTGGCATTGGGGTTTCGATGATCGGGGGGGCTGGGGGTGTGCGCACATGATGTGCGATGGTGCTGGTACTTGGCTCTTATATTGGCCCCCTATCCCTCATCAAACCATGAGAACTCGCACCCCCTTAAAGAGCATTTGAGATTTTACAGGTTTGCTGCCAGTAGGCATTAAAGTGTCTGAAATGGGGACACTTTTTTCAAATGGTCACAAAATCTTGTACACTTCGAGTTTTTAGCTGAATTTTTTTGTGCATGCCAACAAAAATACAAGGATCACGTCTGCCAAGTTTGGGGCCAAAACTCCTTCCGAAGAAATTTTAAAAAATCCCGAACCTCAAAAAGTTTTAAAAATCATGAAAAATTGAAAACGAGTCGTCTTGCCATGAAACTTCACGTGAAGGCTTAAGGGACCATTGAATGAATTTACAAGCCATAAAAATGGCATTGGCATGTAGAAATATGAAGATGTGCCTAAACCCACCTACCACCCTATCGATCCATGGCTTGCGCATCCCGTCTCTCTGGCCAGCGTAGTGCCCGCCCGCCAGCCCTCTCATTTCGCTTGTTGGCTGAGGCATATGGAATTCATTCCCAGTCTAAGATCAGACCCGACCGAGGGTTGCGGCAGCATGCAGAGGGGGACCCTGCCGATCCCCGGCTTGCGCATCCCGCCCCTTTGGCCGGCTTAACGCCCGTACGCTAATTTCGTGGGTTGACTTAGGCATACGGAGTTCATTCCCAGTCTAAGCATACAGAGTTCATTCCCAGTCTAACATCGGACTGGACCAAGGGTTACGCCAGCACATGTTGGGCTCGGGCATGTGCTGGTGCCGCATTTTTCTTCGCTGGGCACCATCGTCGGAGCATCACCGGAGAACTTGACCGGCGACATTTGGGTTTCGACGATCGGAGGGCCGGGGGGGTGTGCGCACATGATGTTTGATGGGTGCTGGTACTTGACCCTTATATTGGCCTCCTCTCCCTCATCAAACCTCGAGAACTCACACCCCCTTAAAGAGCATTTAGATTTTGCAGGTTTGCTGCTAGTAGCCATTAAAGTGTCTAAAATGGGGACACTTTTTTCGAATGGTCACAAAATCTTGTACACTTTGACTTTTTAGCTAAATCTTTTTGGGCATGCCAACAACAATACAAGGATCACATCTGCCAAGTTTGGGGCCAAAACTCCTTCCGAAAAAATTTTAAAAAATCTCGAACCGCAAAAAGTTTCAGAAGTCGTGAAAAATAGAAAACGAGTCGTCTTGCCATGAAACTTCACGTGAAGGCTTAAGGGACTATTGTATGAATTTAGAAGCCATAAAAATGGCATTGGCATGCAGAAATATGTAGATGTGCCTAAACCCACCTACCACCCTATTGATCCACGGCTTACGCATCCCGTCTTTCTGGCCAGCGTAGTGCCCGCCCGCCCGCCAACCCGCTCGTTTTGTCGGTCGGCTTAGGCATACGGAGTTCATTCCCAGTCTAAGATTGGACTAGACCGAGGGTTGTGGCAACAGGATCGGTAGCACGCAGAGGGGGACCCGATCGATCCTCAGCTTGCGCATCTCGCCCCTCTGGCCGGCTGAGCGCCCGCACGCTTATTTCATGGGTTGACTTAGGCATACGGAGTTCATTCCCAGTCTAAGCTTATGGAGTTCATTCCTAGTCTAAGATCAGACCAGACCGAGGGTTGTGGCAGCACATGCTGGGCTCGGGCATGGCTGGTGCTGCACTGTTCTTAATCGGGACACCATCGCCGGAGCATCACCGGAGAACTTGCCCGTCCGTCCGTTCGTTTTGCCGGTTGGCTTAGGCATACGGAGTTCATTCCTAGTCTAAGATTGGACCAGACTGAGTACAATGGCTGGATCGGTGGCACACAGAGGGGGACCCGGTCGATCCCCGGCATCTGCATCCCGCCCCTCTGGCCGGCTAGACGCCCGCACGCTTGTTTCATGGGTTGACTTAGGCATACGGAGTTCATTCCCAGTCTAAGCATACAGAGTTCATTCCCATTCTAAGAACGGATAGGACCAAGGGTTGTGGCAGTACATACTAGGCTCGGGCATGTGCTGGTGCCGCATTTTTCTTCGCAAAGGCACCATCGCCAGAGAACCTGACCGGCGGTTGGGGTTTCGGCGATCGGGGGGCCGAGGGGTGTGTGCGCCCATGATGTGTGATGGGTGCTGGTACTTGGCCCTTATATTGGCCCCTATCCCTCATCAAACATCGAGAACTCACACCCCCTTAAAGAGCATTTGAGATTTTACAGGTTTGTTGCCAGTAGCCATTAAAGTGTCTGAAATGGGGACACTTTTTTCAAATGGTAACAAAATCTTGTACACTTCGAGTTGTTAGCTGAATTTTTTTGTGCATGCCAACAAAAATACAAGGATCACGGCTACCAAGTTTGGGGGAAAAACTCCTTCCAAAAAAATTTTAAAAAATCCCGAACCGAAAAAGTTTGAAAACCGTGAAAAATAAAAAACGAGTCGTCTTGCCATGAAACTTCACGTGAAGGTTTAAGGGACCATTGTATGAATTTACAAGCAATAAAAATGGCATTGGCATGCAGAAATATGAAGATGTGCCTAAACCCACCTAACACCCTATCGATCCACGACTTCCACATCCTGTCTCTTTAGCCGGCGTAGTGATTGCCCGTCCGTCCGCTTGTTTCGTCGGTTGGCTTAGGCATACAGAGTTCATTTCTAGTCTAAGATAGGACCAGGATCCGACGGTTGTGGCAGCAGGATCGGTAGCACGCAGAGGGGGACCCGACTGATCCCCGGCTTGTGCATCTCGCCCCTCTGGTCGGCTGAGCACCCGCACGCTCGTTTCTTGGGTTGACTTAGGCATACGGAGTTCATTCGCAGTCTAAGCATACGGAGTTCATTCCCAGTCTAAGATCGGACAGAACCGAGGAATGGGGCAGCACATTCTGGGCTCGGGCAAGTGTTGGTGCTGCATTTTTCTTCGTCGGGTCGCCATCGTCAGAGCATCACCGGAGAACCTGATCAGCGGCATTGGGGTTTCGACGATCGGGGGGGCCGGGGGGTGTGCGCACATGATGTGCGATGGGTGCTGGTACTTGGCCCTTATATTGGCCCCCTATCCCTCATCAAACCTCGAGAATCACACCCCTTAAAGAGCATTTGAGATTTTACAGGTTTGCTGCCAGTAGCCATTAAAGTGTTTGAAATGGGGACACTTTTTTCAAATGGTCACAAAATCTTGTACACTTTGAATTTTTAGCTGAATTTTTTTGTGCATGCCAATAAAAATACAAGGATCACGTCAAGAAAGTTTGGGGCCAAAACTCCTTCCAAAAAAATTTCAAAAAAATCTTGAACCCCAAAAAATTTTGAAAATCGTGAAAAATAGAAAACGAGTGGTCTTGCCATGAAACTTCACGTGAAGGCTTAATGGACCATTGTATGAATTTACAAGCCATAAAAATGGCATTGGCATGCAGAAATATGAAATTGTGCGTAAACACACCTACCACCCTATCGATCCATGGCTTGCGCATCCCGTCTCTCTGGCCGGCGTAGTGCCCGCCCGCCCACCCACCCGCCCACTTTTTTCATCGGTTGGCTTAGGCATACGAAGTTAATTCCCAGTCTAAGATCGGACCAGACCGAGTGTTGCAGCAGCAGGATCGGTAGCACGCAGAGGGGGACCCGGTCGATCCCCGTCTCACGCTTCCCACCCCTTTGGAAGGTTGAGCACCCGTATGCTTGTTTCGTGGGTTGACGTAGGCATACAGAGTTCATTCCCAGTCTAAGCATACGGAGTTCATTCCCAGTCTAAGTTCGCACCAGACCTAGGGTTGCAGCAGCACATCCTAGGCTTAGACACGTGCTGGAGCCACATTTTTCTTTGTCGGGGCACGATCGTCGGAGCATCGTCGGAGAACCTAACCAGCAGCATTGGGGTTCCAACGATCGGGGTGACTGGGGGGTGTGCGCACATGATGTGCGATGGGTGCTGGGACTTGGCCCTCATATTGGCCCCCTATCCCTTGTCAAACCTCGAAATCTCACACCCTCTTAAATAGCATTTGAGATTTTACAGGTTTGCTGCCAATTGATATTAAAGTGTCTAAAATGGGGACACTTTTTTCAAATGGTCACAAAATCTTGTACAGTTCGAGTTTTTAGCTGAATTTTTTTGTGCACGCCAAAAAAAATACAAGGATCACGTCTACCAAGTTCAGGGCTAAAACTCCTTCCGAAAAAATTTTAAAAAATCCCAAACCGTAAAATGTTTCAAAAATTATGAAAAATAGAAAATGAGTCGTCTTGCCATGAAACTTCACGTGAAGGCTTAAGGGACCATTGTACGAATTTACAAGCCATAAAAATGGCATTGGCACATAGAAATATGAAGATGTGCCTAAGCCCACCTACCACCCTATTGATCCACGGCTTGCGCATCCCATCTCTCTGGCTGGCGGTGTGCCCGCCCACCCGCCCGCTTATTTCATCGGTTGGCTTAGGCATACGGAGTTCATTCCCAGTCAAAGATTAGACCAGACTGAAGGTTGCGGTAGCAAGATCGATAGCACGTAGAGGGGGACTCGATCGATTCCCGGCTTGCGCATCCCACCCCTCTAGCCGACTGAGCACCCAATCGCTTGTTTCGTGGGTTGACTTAGGCATACGGAGTTCATTCCCAGTCTAAGCATACGGAGTTCATTCCCAGTCTAAGATCGAATCGGACCGAGGGTTACGGTAGTAGGATCGGTAGCACGTAAAGGGGGACCTGACCGATCCCTGGCTTGCGCATCCCACCCCTCTGGCCGGCTGAGTGACCACACGCTCGTTTCATTGGTTGACTTAGGCATACGTAGTTCATTCCCAGTCTAAGCATACAGAGTTCATTTCTAGTCTAAGATCGAACCAGACCAAGGGTTACGGCAGCAGATGCTGGGCTCAGGCATGTGCTGGTGTCACATTTTTCTTCATCGGGGCACCATCGCCGTAGCATCACCGGAGAACCTGACCGACAGCATTGGGGTTTTGACGATCGGGGGTGCCGGAGGGTGTGCGCACATGATGTGCGATGGGTGCTGGTGCACCCACTTTTTTCAAATGGTCACGAAATCTTATACACTTCGAGTTTTTAGCTGAATTTTTTTGTGCATGCCAACAACAATACAAGGATCACGTCTACCAAGTTTGGGGCCAAAACTCCTTTCGAAAAAATTTTAAAAAATCCAGAACCACAAAAAGTTTCAAAAATCATGAAAAATAGAAAATGAGTGATATTGCCATGAAACTTCACGTGAAGGCTTAAGGGACCATTGTATGAATTTACAAGCCATAAAAATGGCATTGCCACACAGAAATATGAAGATGTGCCTAAACCCTATCGATCCACGGCTTGCGCATCCTGTCTCTCTGGCCGTCGTAGTGCTCGCCCGCTCACTTCGTTCGTCGGTCAGCTTAGGCATACAGAGTTCATTCCCAGTCTAAGATCAGACCAGACTGAGGCTTGCGGTACCAAGATTGGCATCACGCAGAGGGAGACCCGACCGATCCTCGGCTTGCGCATCCCACCCCTCTGGCCGGCTGAGCGCCCGCACGCTCGTTTCATGGGTTGACCTAGGCATTCAGAGTTCATTCCCAGTCTAAGCATACGGAGTTCATTCCCAGTCTAAGTTCGCACCAGACCTAGGGTTGCAGCAGCACATCCTAGGCTTAGACACGTGCTGGAGCCACATTTTTCTTTGTCGGGGCACGATCGTCGGAGCATCGTCGGAGAACCTAACCAGCAGCATTGGGGTTCCAACGATCGGGGTGACTGGGGGGTGTGCGCACATGATGTGCGATGGGTGCTGGGACTTGGCCCTCATATTGGCCCCCTATCCCTTGTCAAACCTCGAAATCTCACACCCTCTTAAATAGCATTTGAGATTTTACAGGTTTGCTGCCAATTGATATTAAAGTGTCTAAAATGGGGACACTTTTTTCAAATGGTCACAAAATCTTGTACAGTTCGAGTTTTTAGCTGAATTTTTTTGTGCACGCCAAAAAAAATACAAGGATCACGTCTACCAAGTTCAGGGCTAAAACTCCTTCCGAAAAAATTTTAAAAAATCCCAAACCGTAAAATGTTTCAAAAATTATGAAAAATAGAAAATGAGTCGTCTTGCCATGAAACTTCACGTGAAGGCTTAAGGGACCATTGTACGAATTTAACAAGCCATAAAATGGCATTGGCACATAGAAATATGAAGATGTGCCTAAACCCACCTACCACCCTATCGATCCACGGCTTGCGCATCCCATCTCTCTGGCTGGCGGTGTGCCCGCCCACCCGCGCCGCTTATTTCATCGGTTGGCTTAGGCATACGGAGTTCATTCCCAGTCAAAGATTAGACCAGACTGAAGGTTGCGGTAGCAAGATCGATAGCACGTAGAGGGGGACTCGATCGATTCCCGGCTTGCGCATCCAACCCCTCTAGCCGACTGAGCACCCAATCGCTTGTTTCGTGGGTTGACTTAGGCATACGGAGTTCATTCCCAGTCTAAGCATACGGAGTTCATTCCCAATCCAAGATCGGACTGGACTGAGGGTTGTGGCAGCACATGCTAGGCTCGGGCATGTGCCGGTACCGCATTTTTCTTTGCCGGGGCACCATCACCGCAGCATCGTCAGAGAACCTAACCGGTGGCATTGGGGTTCTGGCAATCGGGGGGGCCGGGGGGTGTCCGCACATGATGTGCATTGGGTACTGGTACTTGGCCCTTATATTGGCCCCCTATCCCTCATCAAACCTTGAGAACTCACACCCCCTTAAAATAGCATTTGAGATTTTACAGGTTTGCTGCCAGTAGCCATTAAAGTGTCTGAAATAGGGAAACTTTTTTGAAATGGTCAGAATATCTTGTACACTTCGAGTTTTTAGCTGAATTTTTTTCTACATGCCAAAAAAAATACAAGGATCACGTCTACCAAGTTTGGGGCCAAAACTCCTTCCGAAAAAAGTTTAAAAAATCTCGAACCGTAAAATGTTTCAAAAATCATGAAAAATAGAAAACGAGTCGTCTTGCCATGAAACTTCACGTGAAGGCTTAAGGAGCCATTGTACGAATTTACAAGCCATAAAAATGTCATTGGCACGTAGAAATATGAAGATGTGCCTAAATCCACCAACCACACTATCGATCCACAGCTTGCGCATCCCGTCTCTCTGGCCGGCGTAGTGCCCGCCCGTCGGCCCGCCACTCGTTTCGTCGGTTGGCTTAGGCATACGGAGTTCATTCCCAATCTAAGATCAGACCGGACCGAGGGTTACGGTAGCAAGATCAACAGCACACAGAGGGGGACCCGACCGATCCCCGATTTACGCATCCTGCCCCTCTGACCGGCTGAGCGCCTGCACACTCGTTTCGTGGGTTGACTTAGGCATACGGAGTTCATTCCCAGTCTAAGCATGTGGAGTTCATTCCCAGTCTAAGATCGGACCAGACCGAGGGTTATGGCAGCACATGCTGGGCACGGGCATGTGCTGGTGCCGCATTTTTCTTCGCCGGGGCACCATCGCCAGAGCAATACCGGAGAACCTGACCGGCGACATTAGGGTTCCGACGATCGGGGGGGTCGGAGGGGTGTGCGCACATGATGTGTGATGGGTGCTAGTACTTGGCCCTTATATTGGCCCCCTATCCCTCATCAAACCTCGAGAATTTACACCTCCTCAAAGAGCATTTAAGATTTTACAGGTTTGCTGCCAGTAGCCATTAAAGTGTCTGAAATGAGGACACTTTTTGTGAAATGGTCACAAAATCTTGTACACTTCGAGTTTTTAGCTGAATTTTTTTGTGCATGCCAACAAAAATACAAGGATCACGTCTTCCAAGTTTAGGGCCAAAACACCTTCCAAAAAAATTTTAAAAAATCTCGAACCGTAAAAAGTTTCAAAAATCGTGAAAAATAGAAAACGAGTCATCTTGCCATGAAACCTCACGTGAAGGCTTAAGAGACCATTGTATGAATTTACAAGCCATAAAAATGGCATTGGCAGGTATAAATATGAAGATTTGCCTAAACCCACCTACCACCCTATCGATCCACGGCTTGCGCATCCCGTCTCTCTGGCCGACGTAGTGCCCGTCCGCCCGCCCGCCCGCTCGTTTTGTCGGTTGGCTTAGGCATACGGTGTTCATTCCCGGTCTAAGATCGGATCAGACCAAGGGTTGCGGCAGCAGGATTGGCAGCACGCAGAGGAGGACCCGATCGATCCCCGACTTACGCATCCCGCCCCTCTGGTCGGCTGAGTGCCCGCACGCTCGTTTCGTGGGTTGACTTAGGCATACAGAGTTCATTCCCAGTCTAAGCATACGAAGTTCATTCCCAGTCTAAGATCGAACCGAACCGAGGGTCACGGTAGCACATGCTGGGCTCGGCCATGTGCTGGTGCTGTATTTTTCTTCACCGGGTACCATCAACGGAGCATCATTGGAGAACCTGACCGGCGACATTGGGGTTCCGACATCAGGGGGGCCGGGGGGGGTGTGCGCACATGATGTGCGATGGGTGCTGGTACTTGGCCCTTATGTTGGCCCCCTACCCCTCATCAAACCTCGAGAACTCACACCCCCTTAAAGAGCATTTTAGATTTTATAGGTTTGCTGCCAGTAGCCATTAAAGTGTCTGAAATGGGAACATTTTTTTCAAATGGTCACAAAATCTTGTTCACTTTGAGTTTTTAGCTGAATGTTTTTGTGCATGCTAACAAAAATACAAGGATTACGTCTACCAAGTTTGGGGCCAAAACTCCTTCCGAAGAAATTTTAAAAAATCCTGAACCCCAAAAAGTTTTGAAAATTATGAAAAATAGAAAACAAGTTGTCTTGCCATGAAACTTCACGTGAAGGCTTAAGGGACCATTGTATGAATTTACAAGCCATAAAAATGGCATTGGCATGGAGAAATATGAAGATGTGCCTAAACCCACCTACCACCCTATCGATCCATGGCTTGCGCATCCCATCTCTCTGGCCGACGCAGTGCCCGCCCGCCCGCCCGCTCGTTTCGTCGGTTGGCTTAGGCATACGGAGTTCATTCCCAGTCTAAGATTGGATCGGATCAAGGGTTGCGGTAGCAGGATCGGTTACACGTAGAGGGTGACCCGGTCGATCCTCGACTTGCGCATCCTACCCCTCTGGCTGGCTGAGCGCCCGTACGCTCATTTCGTAGGTTGACTTAGGCATATGGAGTTCATTCCCAGTCTAAGCATACGGAGTTCATTCCCAATCTAAGATCAGACCGAACTGAGTGTTGCGACAGCACATGCTGGGCTCGGGCATGCGCTGGTGCCACATTTTTCTTCGTCGGGGCACGATCATCGGAGCATCACCAGAGAACCTGACTGACAGCATTGGGGTTCCGGCGATCATGGGGGTTTGTGCACATGATGTGCGATGGGTGCTGGTACTTGGCCCTTATATTGGCCCCCTATCCCTCATCAAAACCTCAAGAACTCACAACCCCTTAAAGAGCATTGAGATATTACAGGTTTTGCCTGCTAGTAGCCATTAAGTTCTGAAATGGGGACACTTTTTTCAAATGGTCACAAGAAATCGTGTTACACTTCGAGTTTTAGCTGAATTTTTTTGCTTAGCCAACAAAAAAACAAGGTCATGTCTACCAAGTTTGGGGCCAAAACTCTCTTCAGGAAAAAATTTTAAAAATACCAAACCGCAAAAAGTTTCAAAAATTGTGAAAAATAGAAAATGAGTCGTCTTGCCATGAAGTTCACGTGAAGCTTAAGGGACCCATTGTATGAATTTACGAAGCCATAAAAATGCATTGGCATTGCAGAAAGGTTATGAAGATTGTACCTAACCAGACTACCACCCTATCGATCCACGGCTTGCGCATCCCGTCTTTCTGGCCGACGTAGTGCCCGCTCGCCCGCTCATTTCGCTAGTTGGCTTAGGCATACAGAGTTCATTCCCAGTCTAGGATTAGACCAGACTGAGGGTTGCGGTAGCAGGATCGATAGCACGTAGAGAAGGACCCGATCGATCCCTAGCTTGCGCATCCTGCCCCTCTGGCTGGCTGAGCGCTCGCACGCTCGTTTCATGGGTTGACCTAGGCGTACAGAGTTAATTCCCAGTCTAAGCGTACGAAGTTCATTCCCAATCTAAGATCAGACCAAATCGAGCATTGCGGTTGCACAGCTGGGCTCGGGCTTGTACTCACGCCACTTTTTTCTTCATCGGGGCACCATCGTCGGATCATCGTCGGAGAACCTAACCGGCGGCATTGGGGTTTCTGACGATCGGGGGGCCTGGGGGTATGCGCACATGATGTGCGATGGGTGCTGATACTTGGCCCTTATATTGGCCCCCTATCCCTCGTTAAACATGGAGAACTCTCCACCCCTTAAAGAGCATTTGAGATTTTACAAGTTTGCTGCCAGTAGCCATTAAAGTGCCTGAAATGGGGACACTTTTTTCAAATGGTCACAAAATCTTGTACACTTCGAGTTTTTAGCCAAATTTTTTTGTGCATGCCAACAAAAATGCAAGGATCACGTCTACCATGTTTGGGGCCAAAACTCCTTCCAAAGAAATTTTAAAAAATCCTGAACCGTAAAAAGTTTTTCAAATCGTGAAAAATAGAAAACGAGTCATCTTGCCATGAAACTTTACGTGAAGGCTTATGGGACCATGTATGAATTTACAAGCCATAAGAATGGTATTGGCATGCAGAAATATGAAGATGTGCCTAAACCCACCTACCACCCTATTGATCTATGGCTTGCGCATCTCGTCTCTTTGGCTCCATAGTGCCTGCCCACTCGTTTCATCGGTTGCCTTAAGCATACGAAATTCATTCCCAGTCTAAGATCAGACCGGACCATGGGTTATGACAGCAAGATCGACAGCCCGCAGAGGGGGACGCGATCGATCCCTAGCTTGCGCATCCCGCCCCTTTGGCCGGCTGAGCGCCCGCACGCTCGTTTCATGAGTTGACTTAGGCATACGGAGTTCATTCCCAGTCTAAGATCAGACCAAACCGAGTGTTACGGCAGCACATGCTGGGCTCGGGCATGTGCTGGTGCTACATTTTTTATCACCGGGGCACCATCGCTGGAGCATCGCGGAGAACCCGACCGGCCGCATTGGGGTTTCGACGATTGCAGCTGCCGGAGGGATGTGCACACATGATGTGCGATGGGTGCTGGTACTTGGCCCTTATATTGGCCCCCTATCCCTCATCAAACCTCAAGAACTCACACCCCCTTAAAGAGCATTTGAGATTTTACAGGTTTGCTACCAGTAGCCATTAAAGTGTCTGAAATGGGGACACTTTATTTAAATGGTCGCAAAATTTGTACACTTTGAGTTTTTAGCTGAATTTTTTTGTGCATGCCAACAAATATACAAGGATCACGTCTACCAAGTTTGGGGCCAAAACTCCTTCCGAAAAAATTTTAAAAAATCCCAAACCGTAAAAAGTTTTGAAAATCGTGAAAAATAGAAAACGAGTCATCTTGCCATGAAATTTCACGTGAAGGCTTAAGGGACCATTGTATGAATTTACAAGCCATAAATATGGCATTGGCATGCCGAAATAAGAAGATGTGCCTAAACCAACCTACCACCCAATCGATTCTCACCTTGCGCATCCCGTCTCTCTGGCCGGCGTAATGCCCGCCCGCCCACCCGCACGCTTGTTTCGTCGGTTGGCTTAGGCATACAGAGTTCATTCCCAGTCTAAGATCAAACCAGACTGAGGGTTATGGTAGCAGGATCGGCAACATGCAGAGCGGGACCCGATCGATCCTCGACTTGCGCATCCTGTCTCGCTGGCCGACTGAGCACCCGTACACTCATTTCATCGATTGACTTAGGCATACGGAGTTCATTCCCAGTCTAAGCATATGAAGATCATTCCCAATCTAAGATCGGACCGGACCGAGGGTTGCGACAGCACATACTGGGCCCGAGCATGTGCTGGTGCCGTATTTTTCTTCACCGGGCACCATCGCCGGAGCATCGTCAGAGAACCTGACCGACAGCATTGGGGTTTCGACGATCGGGGGGGTCTTCGCACATGATGTACGATGGGTGCTGGTACTTGGCCCTTATATTGGCCCCCTATCACTCATCAAACCTTGACAACTCACACCCCCTTAATGAGCATTTGAGATTTTACAGGTTTGCTGCCAGTGGCCATTAAAGTGTCTGAAATGGGGACACTTTTTTTTAAATGGTCACAAAATCTTGTACACTTCGAGTTTTTAGCTGAATTCTTTTGTGCATGCCAATAAAACTACAAGGATCACATCTACCAAGTTTGGGCCCAAAACTCCAACCAAAAAAATTTTAAAAAATCCCGAACTCCAAAATGTTTCAAAAATTATGAAAAATAGAAAACGATTCGTCTTGCCATTAAACTTCACGTGAAGGCTTAAGGGACCATTGTATGAATTTACAAGCCATAAAAATGGCATTGGCATGCAGAAATATGAAGATATGCCTAAACCCACCTACCACCCTATCGATCCACGGCTTGCGCATCCCGTCTCTCTGGCCAGCGTAGTGCCTGCCAGCCCACCCGCACGCTCGTTTCGTCGGTTGGCTTAGACATATGGAGTTCATTCCCAGTCTAAGATCGGATCAGACCGGGGTTGCGATAGCAGGATCGATAGCATGTAGAGGGGGACCCGGCCGATTCTCGGCTTGCGCATCCCACCCCTCTGGCCGACTGAGCGCCCGCACGCTCGTTCCATGTGTTGACTTAGGCATACGGAGTTCATTCCCAATCTAAGCATACGGAGTTCATTCCCAGTCTAAGATCGGACCAGACCGAGGGTTATGGAAGCACATGCTGGGCTCGAGCATATGCCGGTGCTGTATTTTTCTTCACCGAGGCACCATCACCGGAGCATCGCCGGGGAACCTGATCGGTGGAATTAAGGTTCCGACGATCGGGGGGGCCGGGGGTGTGCGCACATGATGTGCGATGGGTGCTAGTACTTGGCCCTTATATTGGCCCCCTATCCCTCATCAAATCTCGAGAACTCACACCCCCTTAAAGAGCATTTGAGATTTTACAAGTTTGCTGCCAGTAGCCGTTAAAGTGTCTGAAATGGGGATACTTTTTTCAAATGGTCACAAAGTCTTGTACACTTCGAGTTTTTAGCTGAATTTTTTTGTGCATGCCAATAAAAATACAAGGATCACGTCTACCAAGTTTCGGACCAAAACTTTTCCAAAAAAATTTTAAAAAATCTCGAACCGTAAAAAGTTTCAAAAATCATGAAAAATAAAAAACGAGTTGTCTTGCCATGAAACTTCACGTGAAGGCTTAAGGGACTATTGTATGAATTTACAAGCCATAAAAATGGCATTGGCACACAAAAATATGAAGATGTGCCTAAACCCACCTACCACCCTATCGATCCACGGCTTGCGCATCCCGTCTCTCTGGCCCGCATAGTGCCCACCCGCACGCCCGCCTGCTCGTTTCGTCAGTTGGCTTAGGAATACGGAGTTCATTCCCAGTCTAAGATCAGGTCGAACTGAGGGTTACGGTAGTAGGATCGGCAGCACACAGAGGGGGACCCGACCGATCCCCGGCTTGCGCATCCCGCCCCTCTGGCCGGTTGAGCGCCCGCACGCTCGTTTTGTGGGTTGACTTAGGGATACGAAGTTCATTCCCAATTTAGGCATACAGAGTTCATTCCCAGTCTAAGATCGGACCGGACCGAGGGTTGCAGTAGGACATACTGGGCTCCGGCATTTGCTGGTGCCGCATTTTTCTTCGTCGGGGCACCATCGTCGGAGCATCGTCGGAGAACCTGACCGACGGCATTGGGGTTCCGGAAATCGGGGGGCCGGGGGGGGTGTGCGCACATGATGTGCGATGGGTGCTGGTAGTTGGCCCTTATATTGGCCCCCTATCCCTCATCAAACCTTGAGAACTCACACCCCCTTAAAGAGCATTTGAGATTTTACAGGTTTGCTACCAGCAGCTGTTAAAGTGTCTGAAATGGGGACACTTTTTTCAAATGGTCCCAAAATCTTGTACACTTCGTGTTTTTAGCTGGATTTTTTTGTGCACACCAACATAAATACAAGGATCATGTCTACCAAGTTTGGGGTGAAAACTCCTTTCAAAAAAATTTTAAAAAATCCCGAACCGCAAAAAGTTTCAAAAATCATGAAAAATAGAAAACGAGTCGTCTTGCCAAGAAACTTCACGTGAAGGCTTAAGGGACCATTGTAGGAATTTACAGGGCATAAAAATGGCATTGGCATGAAAAAATATGAAGATGTGCCTAAACCCACCTACCACCCTATTGATCCACGGCTTGCGCATCCTATCTCTCTAGCCAGCGTAGTGCCCGCCCGCCCACCCGCCCGTTCGTTTCGTCGGTTGGATTAGGCATACGGAGTTCATTCCCAGTTTAAGATCAGATCAGACCAAGGGTTACGGTAGCAGGATTGGCAGCACACAGAGAGGGACCCGATCGATCCTCGACTTACGCATCCCGCCCCTCTAGCCGATTGATCGCCCGCACACTCGTTTCGTGGGTTGACTTAGGCATACGGAGTACATTCCCAGTCTAAGCATACGGAGTTCATTCCCAGTCTAAGATCGGACCGGACCGAGGGTTGTGACAGCACATGCTGGGCTCGAGCATGTGCTGGTGCTGCATTTTTCTTCGTCGAGGCACCATCGCCGGAGAACCTGATCGACGACTTTGGGGTTTCGGCAATCGGGGGGGCCGGGGGGGTGTGCACACATGTTGTACGATGGTGCTGGTACTTGGCCCTTATATTGGCCCCCTATCCCTCATCAAACCTCGAGAACTCACACCCCATTAAATAGCATTTGAGACTTTACAGGTTTGCTGCCAATAGCCATTAATGTGTCTGAAATGGGGACATTTTTTTCAAATGGTCACAAAATCTTGTACACTTCGAGTTTTTGGCTGAGTTTTTTTGTGCATGCCAACAAAAATACAAGGATCACGTCTACCAAGTTTGGGGCAAAACTCCTTCCGAAAAAATTTTAAAAAATCTCGAACCGTAAAAAGTTTCGAAAATCATGAAAAATAGAAATGAGTCGTTTCGCCATGCAACTTCACGTGAAGGCTTAAGGGACCATTGTATGAATTTACAAGCCAAGAAAATGGCATTGGCATGTAGAAATAAGAAGATGTGCCTAAACCCACCTACCACCCTATCGATCCATGGCTTGCGCATCTCGTCTCTCTGGTCGGCGTAGTGCCTGCCCGCCCGCCCGCCGTTCATTTCGTCGGTTGGCTTAGGCATACGGAGTTCATTCCCAGTCTAAGATTAGACCAGACCAAGGGTTGCAACAGCAGGATCGACAGCATGCAGAGGGGGACTCGACCGATCCCTGGCTTGCGCATCCCACCCCTCTGGCCCACTGAGCGCCCGCACGCTAGTTTCGTGGGTTAACTTAGGCATACGGAGTTCATTCCCAGTCTAAGATCGGACCGGACCGAGGGTCGCAACAGCACATGCTGGGCTCGGGCATGTGTTGGTGCCGTATTTTTCTTCCCTGGGGCACCATCGCCAGAGAACCTGACCATGACGTTGGGGTTCCGACGATCGGGGGGGCAGGGGGTGTGCGCACATGATGTGCGATGGGTGCTGTACTTGGCCCTTATATTGGCCCCCTATCCCTTATCAAACCTCGAGAACTCACACCCCCTTAAAGAGCATTTGAGATTTTACAGGTTTGCTGCCAGTAGCCATTAAAGTGTCTGAAATGGGGACACTTTTTTCAATGGTCACAAAAATCTTGTACATTTCGAGTTTTTAGCTGAATTTTTTTGTGCATGCCAACAAAAATACAAGGATCACGTCTACCAAGTTTGGGGCCAAAAATCTTTCCGAAAAAATTTTAAAAAATCCCAAATCGTAAAAAGTGTTAAAAATCGTGAAAAATAGAAAACAAGTCGTCTCGCCATGAAACTTCACGTGAAGGCTTAAGGGACCATTGTATGAATTTACAAGCCATGAAAATAGCATTGGCACGCTGAAATATGAAGATGTGCCTAAACCCACCTACCACCCTATCGATCCACGGTTTGCGCATCTCATCTCTCTGGCCGGCTTAGTGCCCGCCCGCCCGTCGGACCGCTCGTTTCATCGATTGGCTTAGGCATACGGAGTTCATTCCCAGTTTAAGATCGGACCGAACCGAGGGTTGCGGCAGTAAGATCGGTAGCACACAGAGGGGGACCCGGTCGATCCCTGACTTGCGCATCCCACCCCTCTGGCCGGTTGAGCGCCCGTACGCTCGTTTTGTGGTTGACTTAGGCATACAGAGTTCATTCCCAGTCTAAGATCGGATCATACCAAGGGTTTCGACAGCACATGCTGGGCTCGGGCATGTGCTAGTGCCGCATTTTTCTTCCCCGGGGCACTATCGCCAGAGCATCGCCGGAGAACCTGACCGGCGACATTGGGGTTTCGGTGATCGGGGGGCAAGGGGTGTGCGCACATGATGTGCGATGGGTGCTGTACTTGGCCCATATATTGGTCCCCTATCCCTCATCAAACCTCAAGAACTCACACCCCTTTAAAGAGCATTTGAGATTTTATAGGTTTGCTGCTAGTAGCAATTAAAGTGTCTGAAATGGGGACACTTTTTTCAAATGGTCACAAAATCTTGTACACTTTGAGTTTTTAGCTGAATTGTTTTGTGCATGCCAACAAAAATACAAGGATCACGACTACCAAGTTTGGGGCCAAAAGTCCTTCTGAAAAGATTTGAAAAAATCCCAAACCGTAAAAAGTTTCAAAAATCGTGAAAAATAGAAAACAAGTCGTCTTGCCATGAAGCTTCAGGTGAAGGCTTAAGGGACCATTGTATGAATTTACAAGCCATAAATATGGCATTGGCATGCAGAAATATGAAGATGTGCCTAAACCCACCT
>NW_019167937.1:17948678-17972584 GCF_002303985.1 Durio zibethinus | reverse complement strand
TTCGGTCCGGTCCGATCTTAGACTGGGAATGACCTCCGTATGCTTAGACTGGGAATGAACTCCGTATGCCTAAGTCAACCCACGAAATGAGCGTGCGGGCGCTTAGCCGGCCAGAGGAGCGGGGTGCACAGGCCGGGGATCAGTCGGGTCCCCCTCTGTGTGCTGCCGATCCTACTGGCACAACCCTCGGTCTGGTCTGATCTTATACTGGGAATGAACTCTGTATGCCTAACCCAACTGACGAAACGTGCGGGCGGACGGGCGAATGGGTGCAACGCCGGCCAGAGAGATGGTATCCGCAAGCCGTGGATCGATAGGGTGGTAGGTGGGTTTAGGCACATCTTCATATTTCTACGTGCCAATGCATTTTTATGGCTTGTAAATTCATACAATGGTCCTTAAGCCTTCACGTGAAGTTTCATGGCAAGACGGCTCGTTTTTTATTTTCATGATTTTTGAAACTTTTTAACGGTTCGGGATATTTTAAAATTTTTTCGGAAGGAGTTTCAACCCCAAACTTTTTAGATGTGATCCTTGTATTTTTGTTGGCACGCACAAAAAAATTCAGCTAAAAACTCGAAGTGTAGAAGATTTTGTGACCATTTGAAAAAGTGTCCCCACTTCAGACACTTTAATCGCTACTGGCAGCAAACCTATAAAATCTCAAATGCTCTTTAAGGGGGTGTGAGTTCTCGAGGATTGATGAGGGATAGGGGGCCAATATAAGGGCCAAGTACCAGCACCCATCACACATCATGTGCGTACACCCATCACACAAATGTGTGCACACCCCAATGCCCGACCTCCGCAAGTTCTGTCGCAACCTTCTGTTTGGTCCGATCTTAGACTAGGAATGAACTCCGTATGCTTAGACTGGGAATGAACTCTGTATACCTAACTCAACCCATGAAATGAGCGTGCAGACGCTCAGCCGGCCAGAGGGGCGGGATACGCAAGCCGGGGATCAATAGGGTGGTCGGTGGGTTTAGGCACATCTTCATATTTCTGTGTGCCAATGCCATTTTTATGGCTTGTAATTCATACAATGGTCCCTTAAGCCTTCACGTGAAGTTTCATAGCAAGACAACTCATTTTCTATTTTTCACGATTTTCAAAACTTTTTGTGGTTCAGGATTTTTCAAAATTTTTTTGAAAGGATTTTTGGCCCCAAACTTCATAGACGTGATACTTGTATTTTTTTTTGGCATGCACAAAAAAATTCAGCTAAAAACTCGAAGTGTACAAGATTTTGTGACCATTTGAAAAAAGTGTCCCCATTTCAGAAACTTTAAAGGCTACTGGCAGCAAACCTGTAACATCTCAAATGCTCTTTAAGGTGGTGTGAGTTCTCGAGGTTTGATGAGGGATAGGGGGCCAATATAAGGGCCAAGTACCAGCACCCATCGCACATGATGTGCGCACACACACCCCTGCCCCCCGATCATCGGAACCCCAATGCCGCCGATCAGGTTCTCCGGTGATGCTTTGGTGATGGCACCCCGGTGAAGAAAAATGCGGCACCTGCACATGCTCGAGCCCAGCATGTCCTGCCGTAACCCTTGGTCCGGTCCGTTCTTAGACTGGGAATGAACTTCATACGCTTAGACTGGGAATGAACTCCGTATGCCTAAGTCAACCCATGAAACGAGCGTGTGGGCGCTCAGCCAGCCAGAGGGGCGGGATGCGCAAGCCGGGGATCGGCCAGGTCCCCCTCTATGTGCTGCCGATCCTACTGCTGCAACCCTTGGTCTGGTTCGATCTTAGACTGGGATTGAACTCCGTATCCCTAAGCCAACCGATGAAACGAGCGGGCGGGCGAGCGGGCACTACGCCGGCCAGAGAGATGGGATGCGCAAGCCTTGGATCGATAGGTTGGTAGGTGGGTTTAGGCACATCTTCATATTTCTACATGCCAATGCCATTTTAATGGCTTGTAAATTCATACAATGGTCCCTTAAGCCTTCACGTGAAGTTTCATGGCAAGGCGACTCGTTTTCTATTTTTGATGATTTTTGAAACTTTTTATCGTTCGGGATTTTTTAAAATTTTTTTGGATAGAGTTTTGGCCCCGAACTTGGTAGACGTGATCCTTGAATTTTTGTTGGCATGCAAAAAAAAATTCAGCTAAAAACTTGAAGTGTACAAGATTTTGTGACCATTTGAAAAAAGTGTCCCCATTTCATACACTTTAAAGGCAACCGACAGCAAACCTGTAACGTCTCAAATGCTTTTTAAGGTGGTGTGAGTTCTTGAGGTTTGATGAGGGATAGGGGGCCAATATGAGGGCCAAGTACCAGCACCCATCGCACATCATGTGCGCACACGGCCCCGGCCCCCCCGATCGCCGGAACCCCAATGTCGCCGGTCAAGTTCTCCGATGATGCTCTGGTGATTGCGCCCCGATGAAGAAAAATACGGCACTAGCACATGCCCGAGCCTAGCATGTGCTGCCGCAACCCTCAGTCTGATCTGATCTTAGACTGGAAATGAACTCTGTATGCCTAAGCCAACCGACGAAACGAGCAGGTGAACGGGCAGGCAGGCACTACATCGGCCAGAGAGACGGGATGCGCAAGCCGTGGATCGATAGGGTGGTCGGTGGGTTTAGGCACATCTTCATATTTCTGCATGCCAATGACTTTTTTATGGCTTGTAAATTCATACAATCGTCCCTTAAGCCTTCACGTGAAGTTTCATGGCAAGACGACTCGTTTTCTATTTTTCACGATTTTTGAAACTTTTTACGGCTTGACATTTTTTAAAATTTTTTCGAAAGGATTTTTAGCCCCAAACTTGATAAACGTGATCCTTGCATTTTTTTTGGCATGCGCAAAAAAATTCAGCTAAAAACTCGAAGTGTACAAGATTTTGTGACCATTTGAAAAAAATGTCCCCATTTAAGACACTTTAATGGCTACTGGCAGCAAGCCTGTAAAATTTCAAATGCTCTTTAAGGGGGTGTGAGTTCTCGAGGTTTGATGAGGGATAGGGGGCCAATATAAGGGCCAAGTACCAGCACCCATCGCACATCATGTGTGCACACCCCCTGGCCCCCCCGATCGCCGGAACCCCAGTGCCGCTGGTCAGGTTCTCCGATGATGGTGCCCCGACGAAGAAAAATGTGGCACCAGCACATGCCTGAGCCCAGCATGTGCTGTCGTAACCCTCGGTTCGATCTGATCTTAGACTGGGAATGAACTCCATATGCTTAGACTGGAATGAACTCCGTATGCTTTGACTGGGAATGAACTTCGTATGCCTAAGTCAACCCACGAAATGAGCATGCGGGCACCCAGTCGGCCAGAGGGGCGGGATGCGCAAGTCGGGGATCGGTCGGGTCCCCTTTTGCGTGTTGCTGATCCTACTGTCGCAACCCTTGGACTGGTCCGATCTTAGACTGGGAATGAACTCCGTATGCCTAAGCCAACCGAAAAAATGAACGGGTGGGCGGACGGGCGGGCACAATGCCGGCCGAGAGACGGGATGCGCAAGCAGTGGATCAATAGGGTGGTAGGTGGGTTTAGGTACATCTTCATATTTCTGCTTGACAATGCCATTTTTATGGCTTGCAAATTCATACAATGGTCCCTTAAGCCTTCACGTGAAGTTTCATGGAAAGATGAATCGTTTTCTATTTTTCACGATTTTTGAAACTTTTTAAGGTTCGAGATTTTTTGAAATTTTTTCGGACGGAGTTTTGGCCCCAAACTTTGTAGACGTGATCCTTGTATTTTTGTTGGCATGCACAAAAAAATTCAGCTAAAAACTTGAAGTGTACATGATTTTGTGACCATTTGAAAAAAGTGTCCCCATTTCAGAAACTTTAATGGCTACTGGCAGCAATCCTGTAAAATCTCAAATGCTCTTTAAAGGGGTGTGAGTTCTCGAGGTTTGATGAGGGATAGGGGGCCAATATAAGGGCCAAGTACCAGCACCCATTGTACATCATGTGCACACACCCCCCAGCCCCCCCGATCACCGGAACCCTAATGCCACCGGTCAGGTTCTCCGGCGATGCTCCGACGATGGTGCCCCGACGAAGAAAAATGTGGCACCAGCACATGCCCGAGCCTAGCATGTGCTGCTGCAACCCTCGGTCTAGTCTGATCTTAGACTAGGAATGAACTCCGTATGCTTAGACTGGGAATGAACCCCGTATGCCTCAATCAACCCACGAAATGAGCGTGCGGGCGTTTAGCCGGCCAGAGGGGCAGGATGTGCAAGCCGGAAATCGATCGGGTCCCCCTCTGCGTGCTGCTGATCCTGCTACTGCAACCCTCAGTCTGGTTCAATCTTAGACTGGGATTGAACTTCGTATGCCTAAGCCAACCGATGAAACGAGCGGCCGGGCGAGCAGGCGGGTGGGCACTACGTCGGCCAGAGAGACGGGATGCGCAAGCCGTGGATCGATAGGGTGGTCGGTGGGTTTAGGCACATCTTCATATTTCTGCATGCCAATAACTTTTTTATGGCTTGTAAATTCATACAATGGTCCCTTAAGCCATCACGTGAAGTTTCATTGGCAAGACGACTCGTTTTCTATTTTTCACGATTTTTGAAACTTTTTGGGTTTGGGATTTTTTAAAATTTTTTCAAAAGGGGTTTTGGCCCCAAATTTGGTAGACTTGATCCTTGTATTTTTTTTGGGGTGCACAAAAAAAGTGAGCTAAAAACTCGAAGTGTACAAGATTTTGTGACCATTTGAAAAAAGTGTCCCAATTTCAGACACTTTAATGGCTACTGGCAGCAAACCTAAAAAACCTCAAATGCTCTTTAAGAGGGTGTGAGTTCTTGAGGTTTGATGAGGGATAGGGGGCCAATATAAGGGCCAAGTACCAGCACCCATCGCACATCATGTGCGCACACCCCCCTCGGCCCCTCGATCGTCGGAATCGCAATGCCTTCGGTCAGGTTCTCCGGCGATGCTCCGACGATGGTGCCCTAGTGAAGAAAAATGCGGAACCAGCACATGCCTGAGCCCAGCATGTGCTGCTATAACCCTCGCTCCGGTCCGATCTTAGACTGGGAATGAACTCCGTAAGCCTAAGTCAACCCACGAAACTAGCGCGCGGGCGCTTAGCCGACCAGAGGGGCGGGATGCGTAAGCCGGGGATCGGCTGGGTCCCCCTCTGCGTGCTACCGATCCTGCTATCGCAACCCTCGGTCCGGTCTGATCTTACACTAGGAATGAACTCCGTATGCCTAAGCCAACCGACGAAACGAACGGGCGGGCGGGCGAGCGAGCACTACGCCGGCCAGATAGACGGGATGCGTAAGCCGTGGATCGATAGGGTGGTAGGTGGGTTTAGGCACATCTTCATATTTCTACACGCCAATGCCATTTTTATGGCTTGTAAATTCATACAATGGTCCCTTAAGCCTTCACGTTAAGTTTCATGGCAAGACGACTCGTTTTTTATCTTTCATGATTTTTGAACTTTTTTACGGTTCGGATTTTTTAAAATTTTTCGAAGGAGTTTTGGCCCAAAACTTGGTGGACGTGATCTTTGTATTTTTGTTGGCATGCACAAAACAATTCAACTTAAAAACTCGAGTGTACAAGATTTTGTGACCATTTGAAAAAGTGTCCCCATTTCAGGGACACTTAATGGCTACTGGCAGCAAACCTCTAAAATCTCAAATGCTTTTTAAGGGCCTGTGAGTTCTTGAGGTTTGATGAGGGATAGGGGGCCAATATAAGGGCCAAGTACCAGAACCCATCACACATCATGTGCGCACACCCCCCCGACCGCTCCGATTGCTGGAACCCAAATGCTGTCGGTCAGGTTCTCCGACGATGGTGCCCCGATGAAGAAAAATATGGCACCAGCCCATGCCTGAGCCCAGCATGTGCTGCCGCAACCCTCAGTCCAGTCTGATCTTAGACTAGGAATGAACTCCGTATGCTTAGACTGGGAATGAACTCCGTATGCCTAAGTCAACCCACGAAATGAGCATGCGGGCGCTCAGTCGGCCAGAGGGGCGGGATGCGTAAGCCAGGGATCAACCGGGGCCCCATTTGGATGTTGTCGATCCTGCTGCTGTAACCCTCGGTCTGGTCCAATCTTAGACTAGGAATGAACTCTGTATGCCTAAGCCAACTGATGAAACGAGGGGGCGGACGGGCGGGTGAGCACTACGTCGGCCAGAGAAATGGGATGTGTAAGCCTTGGATTGATAGGGTGGTAGGTGGGTTTGGCACATCTTCATATTTCTACGTGCCAATGCCAATTTTTTGCTTGTAAATTCATACAATGGTCCCTTAAGCCTTCACGCGAAGTTTCACGGCAAGACGACTCGTTTTCTATTTTTCATGATTTTTGAAACCTTTTACGGTTCGGGATTTTTTAAAATTTTTTCGGAAGGAGTTTTGGCCCCAAACTTTGTAGACGTGATCCTTGTATTTTTGTTGGCATGCACAAAAAAATTCAGCTAAAAACACGAAGTGTACAAGATTTTGTGACCATTTGAAAAAAGTGTCCGCATTTCAGACACTTTAATGGCTACTGGCAACAAACCTGTAAAATCTCAAATGCTCTTTAAGGGGGCATGAGTACTCGAGGTTTGATGAGGGATAGGGGGCCAATATAAGGGCCAAGTACCAGCACCCATGGCACATAATGTGCGCACACCCCCCCCGGCCCCCCCGATCGTCGGAACCCCAATGCCGTCGGTTAGGTTCTCCGGCGATGCTCCGATGATAGTACCCGACGAAGAAAAATTTGGCACCAGCACATGCTCGAGGCCAGAATGTGATGGTGCAACGCTTGGTCCGGTCCGATCTTAGGCTGGGAATGAACTCTGTTTGCCTAAGTCAACCCACGAAACGAGCGTGCAGGCGCTTAGCCGGCCTGAGGGGTAGGATGCACAAGTCAGGGATCGACCGAGTCCCCCTTTGCATCCTGTTGATCCTGCTATCGCAACCCTCGATCCGGTTCGATCTTAGACTGGGAATGAACTCCGTATGCCTAAGCCAACCGACGAAACGACAGACGGGCGAGCGAGAGGGCACTATGTCAGCCAGAGAGTCAGGATGCGCAAGTCGTGGATCGATAGGGTGGTTGGTGGGTTTAGGCACATCTTTATATTTCTACGTGCCAATGCCATTTTTATGGGTTGTAAATTCATACAGTGGTCCCTTAAGCCTTCACGAGAAGTTTCATGGCAAGATGACTCGTTTCTTATTTTTCACGATTTTTGAAACTTTTTGCGGTTTGGGATTTTTTAAAATTTTTTCGGAAGGATTTTTTGCCCCAAACTTGGTAGACCTGATCCTTGTATTTTTGTTGGCATGCACAAAACAATACGTCACCAACACATGCCCGAGCCCAGCTTGTGCTGTCGTAACCCTCGGTCCGGTCTGATCTTAGAGTGGGAATGAACTCCGTATGCTTAGACTGGGAATGAACTCCGTATCCCTAAGTCAACCCACAAAACGAGCATGTGGGCGCTCAGCCGGCCAGAGCGGTGAGATGCGCAAGCCGAGGATCGGCCGGGTCCCTTTCTGTGTGCTACCGATCCTACTGTCGAAACCTTTGGTCTGGTTCGATCTTAGACTGGGAATGAACTCTGTATGCCTAAGCCAACGGACGAAACGAATGGGCAGGCGGGCGGGCGGGCACTATGCTGGCCAGAGAGACGGGATGTGCAAGCCGTGGATCGATAGGGTGGTAGGTGGGTTTAGGTACATCTTCTTATTTTTGCACGCAAATCCCATTTTTGTGGCTTGTAAATTCATACAATGGTCCTTTAAGCCTTAACGTGAAGTTCCATGGCCAGACGACTCGTTTTCTATTTTTCACGATTTTCTAAACTTTTTTTAGTTTGAGATTTTTTAAAATTCTTTCGGAAGGAGTTTTGACCCCAAACTTATTAGACATGATCCTTGTATTTTTTTGGCATGCACAAAAATATTCAGCTAAAAACTCGAAGTGTACAAGATTTTGTGACCATTTGAAAAAAACTTCCCCATTTCAGACACTTTAATGGCTACTGGCAGCAAACCTGTAAAATCTCAAATGCTCTTTAAGGGGGTGTGAGTTCTTAAGGTTTGATGAGGGATAGGGGGCCAATATAAGGGCCAAGTACCAGCACCCATTGCACATCATGTGTGCACACCCCCCCGGCCCCCCCGATCGTCGGAACCCCAATGCCGTCAGTCAGGTTCTCCAGCGATGCTCCAGTGATGGTGCCCCGACGAAGAAAAATACGACACCAGCACATGGCCGAGCCCAGCATGTGCTACCGCAACCCTCAATCTGGTCTGATCATAGATTGGGAATGAACTCCGTATGTCTAATTCAACCCGTGAAATGAGCGTGCAGGTGCTCAGCCAGCCGGAGGGGCGAGATGCGCAAGCTGGGTATCAAACGGGGATTGGTCGGGTCCCTTTTTGCGTGTTGTCGATCCTGCTGCCATAACCCTTGGTCCGGTCCAATCTTAGACTGGGAATGAGCTCCATATGCCTAAGCCTTCACGTGAAGTTTCATGCCAAGACGACTCATTTAATATTTTTCATGATTTTTGAAACTTTTTGTGGTCCAAGATTTTTTAAAATTTTTTTGGAAGGAGTTTTGGCCCCAAACTTGGTAAACGTGATGCTTGTTTTTTTTTGGCATGCATAAAAAAATTCAGCGAAAAAATTGAAGTGTACAAGATTTTGTGACCATTTGAAAAAAGTATCCCCATTTCGGACACTTTAATGGCTACTGGCAGCAAACCTGTAAAATCTCAAATGCTCTTTAAGGGGGTGTGAGTTCTCGAGGTTTGATAAGTGATAGGGGGCCAATATTAGGGCCAAGTGCCAGCACCCATCGCACATCATGTGCGCACACCCTCCCTGGCCCCCCGATCGCCGAACCCCAACGTCGCCGGTCAGGTTCTCCGACAATGCTTCGATTATGGTGCCCCGATGAAGAAAAATACGGCACCAGCACATGCTCGAGCCCAGCACGTGCTGTCGTGACCCTCGGTCCGATCCGATCTTAGACTGGGAATGAACTCCGTGTGCTTAGACTGGGAATGAACTCCGTATGCTTAGACTGGGAATGAACTCCGTATGCCTAAGTCAACCCACGAAATGAGCGTACGGGCGCTCAGCCGGCCAGAGGGGTGGGATGCGCAAGCCAGGATCGGTAGGGCCCCCTCTGTGTGCTGCCGATCCTACTACCGCAACCTTTGGTTTGGTCTGATCTTAGACTGGGAATGAACTCCGTATGCCTAAGCCAACCGACGAAACCAGCGGACGGATGGGCGGGCGGGCACTACGCCGGCCAGAGAGATGGGATGCGCAAGCCGTGGATCAATAGGGTGAGAGGTGGGTTTAGGCACATCTTCATATTTCTACATGCCAATGCCATTTTTATGACCATTTGAAAAAAGTGTCCCCATTTCAGACACTTTAATGGCTACTGGCAGCAATCCTGTAAAATCTCAAATGCTCTTTAAGGGGGTGTGAGTTCTCGAGGTTTCATGAGGGATAGGGGGCCAATGTAAGGGCCAAGTTCCAGCACCCATCGCACATATGTGCGCACACCCCCTCGGCCCCCCCGATCGTCGGAACCCCAATGCCGCCGGTCAGGTTCTCCGGTGATGCTCCGATGAAGGTGCCCCAGCGAAGAAAAATGCGACACCAGCACATGCCCGAGCCCAACGTGTGCTGTCGCAACCCTTAGTCCGGTCCGATCTTAGACTGGGAATGAACTCCGTATGCTTAGACTGGGAATGAACTTCGTATGCCTAAGTCAACCCACCAAACGAACGTGCGGGCGCTTAGTCGGCCAGAGGGGCAGGATAAATAAACCAGGGATCAGTCGGGTCCCCCTCTGCATGCTACCGATCCTGCTGCCACAACCCTCGGTCCAGTCTGATCTTAGGCTAGGAATCAACTCCGTATGCCTAAGCCAACCGACGAAACGAGCGGGTAGGCGGGCACTATGCCGACCAGAGAGACAGGATGCAGAAGCCGTGGATCGATAGGGTGGTAAGGTTGGGTTTGGCACATCTTCATATTTCTGCCATGCCCAATGCCATTTTTATGGCTTGTAATTCATACAATGGTCCCTTAAGCCTTTATGTGAAGTTCATGGCAAGACGACTCCGTTTTCTATTTTTCATGACTTTCAAAACTTTTTGCGGTTCGAGATTTTTTAAAATTTTTTCGGAAGGAGTTTTGACCCCAAACTTGATAGACATGATCCTTGTATTTTTGTTGGCATGGACAAAAAAATTCAGCTAAAAACTCGAATTGTACAAGATTTTGTGACCATTTGAAAAAAGTGTCCCCATTTCAGACACTTTAATGGCTACTGGCAGCAAACCTGTAAAATCTCAAATGCTCTTTAAGGGGGTGTGAGCTCTCGAGGTTTGATGAGGGATAGGGGACCAATATAAGGGCCAAGTAGCAGCACCCATCGCACATCATGTGCGCACACCCCCCGGCGGCTCCCCTGATCGTCGGAACCCCAATGCCGCCGGTCAGGTTCTCCGGTGATGCTCCGGCGAAGGTGCCCCGGCGAAGAAAAATACGGAACCAGCACATCCCTGAGCCCAGCATGTGCTGTCGCAACCCTCAGTCTGGTCCGATCTTCGACTGGGAATGAACTCCGTATGCTTACACTGGGAATGAACTCCGTATGCCTAAGTCAACGCACGAAACAAGCCTACGGGCGCTCAGCCGGCCAGAGGGGTGGGAAGTGTACAATATTTTGTGACCATTTGATAAAAGTGCCCCCATTTCAGACACTTTAATAACTACTGGCAGCAAACCTGTAAAATCTCAAATGCTCTTTAAGGGGTTGTGAGTTCTCGAGGTTTGATGAGGGATAGGGGGCCAATATAAGGGCCAAATACCAGCACCCATCGCACATCATGTGCGCACACCCCCCCTGGCCCCCCGATCATCGGAAACCCCAATGTCGCTGGTCAGGTTCTCCGACGTTGGTGCCCCTGACGAAGAAAAATGCATCACCAGCACATGCCCAAGCCCAGTCATGTGCTACCGCAACCCTCGATCCGCTCTGATCTTAGACTGGGAATGAACTCCGTATGCTTAGACTAGGAATGAACTCCGTTGCCTAAGTCAACCCGCAAAACAAGCGTGCGGGCACTCAGTCGGCCAGAGGGGCGGGATGCGCAAGTCGGGGATCAGTCGAGTCCCCTTCTACGTGCTACCGATCCTGCTACCGCAACCCTTCGGTCCAGTCTGATCTTAGACTGGGAATGAACTCCGTATGCCTAAGCCAACCCACGAAACAAGCGGGGGGACGGGCAGGCGGGCACTACGCCGGCCAGAGAGACGGGATGCGCAAGCCGTGGATCGATAGGGTGGTTGGTGGGTTTAGGGACATCTTCATATTTTTACGTGCCAATGCCATTTTTATGGCTTGTAAATTCATACAATGGTCCCTTAAGCCTTCACGTGAAGTTTCATGGCAAGACAACTCGTTTTTTATTTCACGATTTTTAAAACCTTTTACGGTTTGAGATTTTTTAAAATTTTTTTGGAAGGAGTTTTGGCCCCAAACTTTGTCGACGTGATCCTTGTATTTTTTTTGGCATGCACAAAACAATTCAGCTAAAAACTCGAAGTGTACAAGATTTTTGTGACCATTTGAAAAAAGTGTCCCCATTTCAGACACTTTAATGGCTACTGGCAGCAAACCTGTAAAATCTCAAATGCTCTTTAAAAGGGTGTGAGTTCTCGAGGTTTGATGAGGGATAGGCGGCCAATATAAGGGCCAAGTACCAGTACCCATCGTACATCATGTGCGCACACCCCTCGGCCCCCCCGATCATCGAAACCCCAATGCCGTCGGTCAGGTTCTCCGGTGATACTCTGGCGATGGTGCCCCGACGAAGAAAAATGCAGCACCAGCAAATGCCCGAGCCCAGCATGTGTTGTCGTAACCCTCGGTCCGGTCCGATCTTAGACTGTGAATGAACTCCATATGCTTAGACTGGGAATGAACTCCGTATGCCTAAGTCAACCCATGAAACGAGCGTGCGGGCGCTCAGCTAGCCAGAGGGGCGGGATAAGGAAGTCGGGGATCGATCGGGTCCCCCTCTGCGTGCTATCGATCCTGCTACCGCAACCCCCCATCCAGTCTGATCTTAGACTAGGTATGAACTCCGTATGCCTAAGCCAACTGACGAAACGAGCGGGTGGGCAGGCGGGCAGGCACTACGTCGGCCAGAGAGACGGGATGCGCAAGCCGTGGAACGATAGGGTGGTAGGTGGGTTTAGGCACATCTTCATATTTCTACGTGCCAATGCCATTTTTATGGCTTGTAAATTCATACAATGGTCTTTAAGCCTTCACCTGAAGTTTCATGACAAGACGTCTCGTTTTTTATTTTTCACGATTTTTGAAACTTTTTTCGGTTCGAGATTTTTTAAAATTTTTTTGGAAGGAGTTTTGGCCCCAAACTTTGTAGACGTGATCCTTGTATTTTTTTTGGCATGCACAAAACAATTCAGCTAAAAACTCGAAGTGTGCAAGATTTTTGTGACCATTTGAAAAAAGTGTCCCCATTTCAGACACTTTAATGGCTACTGGCAACAAACCTGTAAAATCTCAAATGCTCTTTAAAGGGGTGTGAGTTCTTGAGGTTTGATGAGGGATAGGGGGCCAATATAAGGGCCAAATACCAGCACCCATCGCACATCATGCACGCACACCCCTCTCCTGCCCCCTCGATCGCCGGAATCCCAATACCGTCGATCAGGTTCTCTGGCAATGCTTCGACGATGGTGCCCCGACGAAGAAAAATACGACACCAGCACATGCCTGAGCCCATCATATGCTGTTGCAACCCTCGGTCCGATCCGATCTTTGACTGGGAATGAACTTTCTATGCCTAAGTCAACCCACGAAACGAGCGTACGGGCACTTAGCTGGCCAGAAGGGTGGGATCCGCAAGCTGGGGATCGACCGGGTCACCCTCTGCGTGCTGTCGATCCTGCTGCCGTAACCCTTGGTCTGGTTCGATCTTAGACTGAGAATGAACTCCGTATGCCTAAGGCAATCAACTAAACGAGCTGGCTGATGAGCGGGCGGGCAGTACGCCGGCCAGGGAGACGGGATGTGCACGCCATGGGTCGATTGGGTGGTAGGTGGGTTTAGGTACATCTTCACATTTCTGCATGCCAATGCCATTTTTATGGCTTGTAAATTCATACAGTGGCCCCTTAAGCCTTCACGTGAAGTTTCATGGCAAGACAACTCGTTTTTTATTTTTCATGATTTTCGAAACTTTTTTTGGTTCGAGATTTTTTAAAATCTTTTCAAAAGGATTTTTGGCCCCAAACTTGGTAGACGTGATCCTTGTATTTTTGTTGGCATGCACAAAAGAATTCAGCTAAAAACTTAAAGTGTACAAGATTTTGTGACCATTTGAAAAAAGTGTCCCCATTTCAGACACTTTAATGGCTACTGGCAGCAAACCTGTAAAATCTGAAATGCTCTTTAAAGAGGTGTGAGTTCTCGAGGTTTGATGAGGGATTGGGGGCCAATATAAAGGCCAAGTACCAGCACCCATCGCACATCATGTGTGCACACCCCGCCCCCTGCCCCCTCGATCGTCGAAAACCTAATGCCGTCGGTCAGGTTCTCCAACGATGCTCCGACGATGGTTCCCCGGTGAAGAAAAATACGACACCAACACATGCTCGAGCCCAGCATGTGCTACCGCAACCCTTCGTCCGGTCTGATCATAGACTGGAATAAACTCTGTATGCTTAAACTGGGAATGAACTCTATATGCCTAAGCCAATCGATGAAACAAGCGGGCAGGCAGTACGTCGGCCAGAGAGATGGGATGCGCGAGCCATTGATCGATAGGGTGGTAGGTGAGTTTAGGCACAGCTTCATATTTCTATGTGCCAATGCAATTTTTATGGCTTGTAAATTTGTACAATGGTCCCTTGAGCCTTCACGTGAAGTTTCATGCAAGACGACTCGTTTTCTATTTTTCATGTTTTAAAAAATTTTTTCGGTTCGGGATATTTTAAAATTTTTTCGAAAAATTATTTGTCCCAAACTGGTAGAAGATCCTTGATATTTTTTTTTTGGCATGCACAAAAAAATTCAGCTAAAAACTCGAAGGTACAAGATTTTGTTGACCATTTTTGAAAAAGTGTCCTCATTTCGAACACTTTAGTGGTTAAATTGGCAGCAATCCTGTAAAATCTGAATTGCCTCTTTAAGGGGTTGTTGAGTTCTTGAGGTTGATGAGGGGATAGGGGGCCAATATCAAGGGCGAAGCACCAGCACCCATCGCACATGAGTGCGCACACCCCCACCCGACCTCGAAATCCCTGGGTCCCCCTCTTCGTGCTGCTGATCCTACTGCCGCAACCCTTGGTCCGGTCTGATCTTAGACTGGGAAGGAACTCCGTCTGCCTAAGCCAACCGATGAAATGAGCGGACGGGCGGGGGCCGGGCACTACGCCGGCCAGAGAGACGGGATGTGTAAGCTGTGGATCGATAGGGTGGTAGGTGGGTTTAGGGACACCCCCCGGCCCCCCCGATCACTAGAACCCCAATGCCGTCGGTCAAATTCTCTGGTTATGCTCTGGCGATGGTGCCCCGACGAAGAAAAATGTAGCACCAGCACATGCCCAAGCCCAGCATGTGATGTCGTAACCCTCGGTCTGGTTCGATCTTAGAATGCGAATGAACTCCATATGCTTATACTGAGAATGAACTCCGTATGCCTAAGTCAACCCACGAAACGAGCGTGCGGGCGCTCAGCTGGCCAGAGGGGCGAATGAGCAAGTCGGGGATCGTCCGGGTCCCCTTGTGCGTGCTATCGATCCTACTGCCGCAACCCTCCATCCAGTCTGATCTTAGACTTGGTATGAACTCCGTATGCCTAAGCCAACTGACGAAACGAGCGGGCGGGTGGGCAGGCACTACGTCGGCCAGAGAGACAGGATGCGCAAACCGTGGAACGATAGGGTGGTAGGTGGGTTTAAGCACATCTTCATATTTTTATGTGCCAATGCCATTTTTATGGCTTGTAAATTCATACAATGGTCCCTTAAGCCTTCACGTGAAGTTTCATGGCGAGATGACTCATTTTTTATTTTTCATGATTTTCAAAACTTTTTACGGTTCAGGATTTTTTAAAATTTTTTCGGATGGAGTCTTGGCCCCAAACATGGTAGACGTGATCCTTGTATTTTTGTTGGCATGCAAAAAAATTTCAGCTAAAAACTCGAAGTTTTCAAGATTTTGTGACCATTTGAAAAAAGTGTCCCCATTTCAGACACTTTAATGGCTACTGGCAGCAAACCTGTAAAATCTCAAATGCTCTTTAAGGGGGTGTGAGTTCTTGAGGTTTGATCAGGGATAGGGGGCCTATATAAGGGCCAGGTACCAGCACACATCGCACATCATGTGTGCACACCCCCCCGGCCCCCCCGATCACTGGAACCCCAATGCTGCCGGTTAGGTTCTCCGGTGATGCTCCGGGGATGGTGCCCCGGTGAAGAAAAATGTGGCACCAGCACATGCCCGAGCCCAGGATGTGTTGTCGCAACCCTCGATCTGGTCCGATCTTAGACTGGGAGTGAACTCCGTATGCTTAGACTGGGAATGAACTCAGTATGCCTAAGTCAACCCACGAAACGAGCGTGCGGGCGCTTACCCGACCAGAGGGGCGGGATGCGCAAGCAGGGGATCGATCGGGTCCCCCTTATCCGTGCTGCTGATCCTGCTGCCACAACCCTCGATCCAGTCGGATCTTATATTGGGAATGAACTCCGTATGCCTAAGTCAACCGATGAAACGAGCGGACGGGCGGGGGGGCGGGCACTACGCCGGCCAAAGAGACGGGATGTGTAAGCCGTGGATTGATAGGGTGGTAGGTGGATTTAGGGACACCCCCCTGGCCCCCCTGATCGTCGAAACCCCAATGTCGCCGATCAGGTTCTCTGACGATGCTCTGGCGATGGTGCCTCGATGAAGAAAAATGCAGCACCAGCACATGCCCGAGCCCAACATGTGCTGCCACAACCCTCGGTCCGGTCCGATCTTAGATTGGGAATGAACTCCATATGCTTAGACTGGGAACGAACTCCGTATGCCTAAGTCAACCTATGGAACGAGCGTGCGGACGCTCAACCGGCCAGAGAGGCGGGATGCACAAGCCGGGGATCGACCGAGTCCCCCTTCGCGTGCTGCCGATCCTGCTACGAAACCCTCGGTCCGGTCTGATCTTAGATTGGGAATGAACTCCATATGCCTAAGCTAATCGACGAAACGAACGGGCGGGCGGGCGAGCGGGCACTACGCCGGCCAGAGAGACGGGATGCGCGAGCCATGGATCGATAGGGTGGTAGGTGGGTTTAGGCACATCTTCATATTTCTGCAAGCCAATGCCATTTTTATGGCTTGTAAATTCATACAATGGTCCCTTAAGCCTTCATGTGAGGTTTCATGGCAAGATGACTCGTTTTCTATTTCTCACAAATTTTGAAACTTTTTGAGGTTCGGGATTTTTTAAAATTTTTTTGGAAGGGGTTTTGGCCCTAAACTTGGTAAAAGTGATCCTTTTATTTTTGTTGGCATGCACAAAAAAATTCAGCTAAAAACTCGAAGTGTATAAGATTTTGTGACCATTTGAAAAAAGTGTCCCCATTTCAGACACTTTAATGGCTACTGGTAGTAAACCTGTAAAATCTCAAATGCTCTTTAAGGGGATGTGAGTTCTCAAAGTTTGAAGAGGGATAGGGGGCCAATATAAGGGCCAAGTATGAGCACCCATCGTACATCATGTGCGCACACCCCTAGCCCCCCTGATCATCGGAATCCCAATGCCGTCGGTCAGGTTCTCTGGTGATGCTCCAATAATGGTGCCCCAGTGAAGAAAAATACGGCACCAGCACATGCCTGAGCCCAGCATGTGCTGCCGTAACCCTCAGCCCAGTCTGATCTTCTACTGGGAATGAACTCCGTATGCTTAGACTGGGAACGAACTCCGTATGCCTAAGTCAACCCATAAAACGAGCATGCGGGCGCTCAACCGGCCAGAAGGGCAAGATGCGCAAGTCAGGGATCGATCGAGTCCCCTTTTATGTGCTGCCAATCCTGCTGCTACAACCCTCGGTCTGGTTGGATCTTATCCTGGGAATGAACTCCGTATGCCTAAGCCAACTTATGAAACGAACGGGCGGGCAGACGGGTGAGTACTACGCCGGCCAGAGAGACGGGATGCGCAAGCCGTGGATCGATAGGGTGGTAGGTGGGTTTAGGCACGTCTTCATATTTCTACATGCCAATGCCATTTTATGGCTTGTGAATTCATACAATGGTCCCTTAAGCCTTCACGTGAAGTTTCATGGGAAGACGACTCGTTTTCTATTTTTCATAATTTTTGAAACTTTTTGCGGTTCGGGATTTTTTGAAATTTTTTCGGAAGGAGTTTTGGCCCCAAACTTAGATGTGATCCTTGTATTTTTGTTGGCTTGCACAAAATAATTCAGCTAAAAACTCAAAGTGTACAAGATTTTGTGATCATTTGAAAAAAGTGTCCCCATTTCAAACATTTTAAGGGCTACTGGCAGCAAACCTGTAAAATCTCAAAAGCTCTTTAAGGGGGAGTGAGTTCTCGAGGTTTGAAGAGGGATAGGGGGCCAATATAAGGGCCATGTACGAGCACCCATTGCACATCATGTGTGCACAGCCCCCGGTCCCCCCCGATCGTCAGAACCCCAATGCCGTCAGTCAGGTTCTCCGGTGATGCTCCGGTGATGGTGCCCCGACGAAGAGAAAAGCAGCACCAGCACATGCCCGAGCCTAGCATGTGCTGTCGTAACCCTCGGTCTGGTCTGATCTTAGACTGGCAATGAACTCCATACGCTTAGACTGGCAATGAACTCCGTATGCCTAAGTCAACACACGAAATGAGCGTGCGGGTGCTCAGCCGGCCAGAGGAGCAGGATGTGTAAGCCGGGGATCGGTCGGGTCCTCTTGTACATGCTGCTGATCCTACTGCTGCAACCCTCAGTCCGATCCAATCTTAGACTGGGAATGAACTCCGTATTCCTAAGCCAACCGACGAAATGAGCGGGTGGGCGGGCGGGCAGGCGGGCAGGCACTACGTCGGTCAGAGAGAAGGGATGCGCAAGCCGTGGATCGATAGGGTGGTAGGTGGGTTTAGGCACATCTTCGTATTTTAGCATGCCAATGCTATTTCTATGGCTTGTAAATTCATACAATGGTCCCTCAAGCCTTCACGTGAAGTTTCATGGCAAGACGACTCGTTTTCTATTTTTCATAATTTTTGAAACTTTTTACGGTTCGGGGTTTTTTAAAATTTTTTCAAAAGGAGTTTTGGCCCCAAACTTGGTAGACATGATCCTTGTATTTTTTTTGGCATGCACAAAAAAATTCAGCTAAAAACTCGAAGTGTACAAGATTTTGTGACCATTTGAAAAAAGTGTCCCCATTTCAGACACTATAATGGCTACTGGTAGCAAACCTGTAAAATCTCAAATGCTCTTTAAGGGGGTGTGAGTTCTTGAGGTTTGATGAGGGATAGGGGGCCAATATAAGGGCCAAGTACCAGCACCCATCGCACATCATGTGCGCACACCCCCCGACCCCCCCGATCATCGGAACCTCAATGCCGCCGGTCAGGTTCTCTGACGATGCTTCGGTGATGGTGCCCCAGCGAAGAAAAATGTGGCACCAGCACATGCCCGAGCCCAGGATGTGCTACCGCAACCCTCGATCTAGTCTGATCTTAGACTGGGAATGAACTCCGCATGCTTAGACTGGGAATGAACTCCGTATGCCTAAGTCAACCCACAAAATAAGCGTGCAGGCATTCAGTCGGCTAGAAGGGCGAGATACGTAAAATGGGGATCGATCGGGTGCCCCTCCGCATGCTGCTGATCCTACTGCCACAACCCTCGGTCTGGTCTGATCTTAGACTAGGAATGAATTTCGTATGCCTAAGCCAACAGACGAAACGATCGGGCAAGCGGGAACTACGCCGACTAGAGAGATAGGATGCGCAAGCTAGGGATCGATAGGGCGGTAGGTGGGTTTAGGCACATCTTCATATTTCTACATGCCAATGCCATTTTTATGGCTTGTAAATTCATACAATGGTCCCTTAAGCCTTCATGTGAAGTTTCTTGCCAAGACGACTCGTTTTCTATTTTTCACAATTTTTGAAACTTTTTGCCGTTAGGCATTTTTTAAAATTTTTTCGAAAGGATTTTTGGCCCCAAACTTGGTAGACATGATCCTTGTATTTTTGTTGGTATGCACAAAAAAATTCAGCTTAAAACTCGAAGTTTACACGATTTTGTGACCATTTGAAAAACGTATCCCTATTTCAGACACTTTAATGGCTACTGGTAGCAAACCTGTAAAATCTCAAATGCTTTTTAAGGGGGTGTGAGTTCTTGAGGTTTGATGAGGGATAGGGGGCCAATATAAGGGCCAAGTACTAGGACCCATCAGACATCATGTGCGCACACCCCCCGATCGTCAGAACCCCAATACCGCCGGTCAGGTTCTCCGGTGATGGGGCCCCGGTGAAGAAAAATACGGCACCAGCACATGCCCGAGCCCAGCATGTGCTGCCACAACCCTCAGTTTAATCTGATCTTAGACTGGGAATGAACTCCGTATGCTTAGACTGGGAATGAACTCCATATGCCTAAGTCAACCCACGAAACGAGCGTGCAGGTGCTCAGCCGGTCAGAGGGGTGAGATGCACAAGCCGACGATCGACTGGGTCCCACTCTGTGTGTTGCCGATCCTGCTATCGCAACCCTTGATTCGGTCCAATCTTAGACTGGGAATGAACTTCGTATGCCTAAGCCAACCGACGAAATGAGCGGGCGGGCGGGCGGGCACTACGTCAACCAGAGAGATGGGATGCGCAAGCCGTGGATTGATAGAGTGGTAGGTGGGTTTAGGCACATCTTAATATTTCTGTGTGCCAATGCCATTTTTATGGCTTGTAAATTCATACAATGGTCCCTTCAGCCTTCACGTGAAGTTTCATGGCAAGACGACTCATTTTCTATTCTTAATGATTTTTGAAACTTTTTACTGTTTGGGATTTTTTAAAATTTTTTCGGAAGGTTTTTTGGCCCCAAACTTGGTAGACATGATCCTTGTATTTTTGTTGGCATGGACAAAAAAATTCAGCTAAAAACTCGAAGTGTACAAGATTTTGTGACCATTTGAAACATGTGTCCTCATTTTAGACACTTTAATGGCTACTGGCAGCAAACCTATAAAATCTCAAATGCTCTTTAAGGGGGTGTGAGTTCCCAAGGTTTGATGAGGGATAGGGGGCCAATAAAAGGGCCAAGTACCAGCACCCATCGCACATCATGTGTGCACACCACCTGACCCCCCCGATCACCGGAACCCCAATGCCGTCGGTCAGGTTCTCCTGCGATGGTGCCCTGATGAAGAGAAATACGGCACTATCAGATGCTCGAGCCCAGCATGTACTACCACAACCCTCATTTCGGTTTGATCTTAGACTAGGAATGAACTCCGTATGCCTAAGCCAACCGACGGAACGAGGGGGCGGACGGGCGGGCAGGCACTACGCCAGCCAGAGAGACGGGATGTGCAAGCCGTGGATCGATAGGGTGGTAGGTGGGTTTAGGCATATCTTCATATTTTTGTGTGCCAATGCCATTTTTATGGCTTGTAAATTCATTCAATGGTCCTTTAAGCCTTCACGTGAAGTTTCATGGCAAGACGACTCGTTTTTTATTTTTGTCAATTTTTGAAACTTTTTGCAGTTAAGGATTTTTTAAAAATTTTTCGAAAGGATTTCTGGCCCCAAACTTGGTAGACGTGATCCTTGTATTTTTATTGGCATGCACAAAAAACTTCAGCTAAAAACTCGAAGTGTTCAAGATTTTGTGACCATTTAAAAAAGTGTCCCCATTTCAGACACTTTAATGGCTACTGGCAGCAAACTTGTAAAATCTCAAATGCTCTTTAAGGGGATGTGAGTTCTTGAGGTCTGATGAAGGGTAGGGGGCCAATATAAGGGCCAAGAACCAGCACCCATCACACATCATGTACGCACACCCCCCTGCCCCCCCCGATCATCGGAACCCTAATGACGCCGGTCAGGTTCTCCAGTGATGCTCCGACAATGGTGCCCCGATGAAGAAAAATACGGCACCAGCACGTGCTCGAGCCCAGCATGTGCTACCGTAACCCTCGGTCCGGTCCGATCTTAGATTGGGAATGAACTCTGTATGCTTAGACTGGAAAATGAACTCCGTATGCCTAAGTCAACCCACAAAACGAGGGTACGGGCACTCAGCCGGCCAGAGAGGTGGGATGCGCAAGCCGGGGATCGATCGGGTCACCCTCTGCATGATGTCAATCCTACTGCCATAACCATCGGTCCGGTCCAATCTTAGACTGCGAATGAACTCTACATGCCTAAGCCAACAGACGAAATAAGCGAGCGGGCGGACGGGAACTACGTCTGCCAGAGAGACGGGATGCGCAAGCCGTGGATCGATAGGGTGGTAGGTGGGCTTAGGCACATCTTCATATTTCTATGTGCCAATGCCATTTTTATGGCTTGTAAATTCATACAATGGTCCCTTAAGCCTTCACATGAAGTTTCATGGCAAGACGACTCGTTTTCTATTTTTCATGATTTTTGAAACTTTTTACGATTCGAGATTTTTTAAAATTTTGTTGGAAGGAGTTTTGGCCGCAAACTTGATAGACATGATCCTTGTATTTTGGTTGGCATGCACAAAAACATTCAGCTAAAAACTCCAAGTGCTCAAGATTTTGTGACCATTTGAAAAAAAAAGAAAAAGTGTCCCCATTTCAGACACTTTAAAGGCTACTGGCAGCAAATCTATAAAATCCCAAATGCACTTTAAGGGGGTGTGAGTTCTCGAGGTTTGATGAGGGATAGGGGGCCAATATAAGGGCCAAGTACCAGCACCCATCACAAATCATGTGCGCACCCCCTCGGCCCCCCCGATCACTAGAACCTCAATGCCACCGGTTAGGTTCTCCGACGATGCTCCGGCGATGGTGCCCCGGTGAAGAAAAATGCGGCACCAGCACATGCCCGAGCCCAGCATGTGCTGTCGCATCCCTCATTCCGGTCTGATCTTACATTGGAAATGAACTCCGTATGCTTAGACTAGATATGAACTCCGTATGCCTAAGTCAACCCACGAAATGAGCGTGCGGGCGTTCAGCCAGCCAGAGGGGCGGGATGGGCAAGCCGGGGATCGGTCGGTCCCCCTCTACGTGTTGCCGATCCTGCTGCCACAACCCTCATTTCAGTCGGATCTTAGACTGGGAATGAACTCTGTATGCTTAGACTAGGAATGAACTCCGTATGCCTAAGTCAATCCACGAAATGAGTAAGCGGGCGCTCAGCCAAAAAGAGGGGCGGGTGGGCACTACGTCGGCCAGAGAGACGAGATGCGCAAGTCGTGGATCGATAGGGTGGTAGGTGGGTTTAGGCACATCTTCATATTTCTATGTGCCAATGCAATTTTTATGGCTTGTACATTCATACAATGGTCCCTTAAGCGTTCACGTGAAGTTTCATGGCAAGACGACTCATTTTCTATTTTTCATGATTTTCAAAACATTTTTGCGGTTCGGGATTTTTTAAAATTTTTTTGAAAGGACTTTTGGCCCCAAACTTGGTAGACATGATCCTTGTATTTTTTTTGGCATGCGTAAAAAAATTCAGCTAAAAACTCGAAGTGTACAAGATTTTGTGACCATTTGAAAAAAGTGTCCTCATTTCGAACACTTTAATGGCTACTGGCAGCAAACCTGCAAAATATCAAATGCTCTTTAAGGGGGGGTGTGAGTTCTCGAGGTTTGATGAGGGATAGGGGGCCAATATAAGGGCCAAGTACCAGCACCCCATCTCACATCATGTGCGCACACCCCCCCCGGCGGCCCCCCCGATCACCGGAACGCCTAAGGTCGGTCAGGTGCAGGCTGGTCCGATGGATGCGTCCGAGCGGATGGTGCCCCGACGAAGAAAATGAGCACCAGCACAATAGCCCGAGCCCAAGCATGTGCTACCGCAACCTCGGTCTTGGGTCCGATCTTAGAGCTGGGGAATGGGAAACTCTAGTATGCTGCTAGACTAGGAAGTGAACTCGCGGTATTGCCGTAAGGCAAGTCCACCGAAACGAAGGCAAGTGGGCGCCTCAGCCGAAAAGAGGTGGCAAGATGCGCAAGTCGGGATTGACCGGGTCCCCCTCTATGTGTGCAGATCCGGCTACCGCAACCCCTCAATCTGTCTGATCTGTAGAGCTGGGAATAGAACTCCATTGCCTAAGCAACGACAAAACGAGCGGGCGGCGGGCACGCGGGCACTACGATCGGCCAGAGGAGACGGATGCAGCAAGTCATGGGATCGATAGGGTGGTAGGTGGGTTTAGGGCACATCTTCATATTTCTTGTGTTGCAATGATATTTTTATGGCTTGTAAATTCATACAATGGTCCCTTAAGCCTTCATGTGAAGTTTCATGCAGATGACTCATTTTCTATTTTTCACGATTTTTGAAACTTTTTTACGGTTCGGGATTTTTTTAAAATTTTGGATTTGGGTCCCCAAACTCTGGTAAGGACGTCGATCCTCTGTATTTTTGTTTGGCTTCCACAAAAACAATTCAGCTAAACAACTCGAAGTGTACAAGATTTCCTGTGACCATTTGAAAAAAAGTGTCCCCATTTTAGGACACTGTTCAATGGCTACTTGGCAGTAAAACTTGTAAAAATCTCAAATCACTCTTTAAGGGGGTGTGGATCGTTCTCAAGCGCTTTGATGGAGGCATATAGGGCCAGTATAAGGGCCAAGTACTAGCACCAATCGCACATCATGTGCGCACACCCCGCCGGCCCA
>NW_019167937.1:17870490-17947678 GCF_002303985.1 Durio zibethinus | reverse complement strand
TTAAAGGGGGTGTGAGTTCTCGAGGTTTGATGAGGGATAGGTGCCAATATAAGGGCACAAGTACCAGCACCCACATCGACATCATGCACGCACACCCCTTCCCCTGCCCCCTGATCGTCGGATCCTAATGCCGTCGATCAGGTTCTCCGGTAATGCTTCGATGATGGTGCCCCAACGAAAAAAAATACGGCACCAGCACATGCCCGAGCCCATCATATGCTGTCGTAACCCTCGGTCTGGTCCGATCTTTGACTGGGAATGAACTTTGTATGCCTAAGTCAACCCACGAAATGAGCGTGCGGGCACTCAGCTGGCCAGAAGGGCGGGATCCACAAGCTGGGGATCGATCGGGTGCCCCTCTGCGTGCTGTCGATCTTGCTGCCGCAACCCTTGGTCCGGTCCAATCTTAGACTAAGAATGAACTCCGTATGCCTAAGGCAATCGACTAAACGAGCTGGCTGACGAGCGGGCAGGCAGTACGCCGGCCAGGGAGACAGGATGCGCACGCCGTGGGTCGATTGGGTGGTAGGTGGGTTTAGGTACATCTTCACATTTTTGCATGCCAATGCCATTTTTATGGCTTGTAAATTCATACAATGGCCCCTTAAGCCTTCACGTGAAGTTTCATGGCAAGATGACTCGTTTTTTATTTTTCATGATTTTTGAAACTTTTTTTGGTTCGAGATTTTTTAAAATCTTTTCAAAAGGATTTTTGGCCCCAAACTTGGTAGACGTGATCCTTGTATTTTTGTTGGCATGCACAAAAGAATTCAGCTAAAAACTTAAAGTGTACAAGATTTTGTGACCATTTGAAAAAAGTGTCCCCATTTCAGACACTTTAGTGGCTACTGGCAGCAAACCTGTAAAATCTCAAATGCTTTTTAAGGGGGTGTGAATTCTCGAGGTTTGATGAGGGATTGGGGGCCAATATAAGGGCAAAGTACCAGCACCCATCGCACATCATGTGTTTACACCCTGCCCCACTGCCCCCTCGATCGTCGAAAACCTAATGCCGTCGGTCAGGTTCTCCAACAATGCTCCGACGATGGTTCCCCGACGAAGAAAAATACGGCACCAGCACATGCCCGAGCCCAGCATGTGCTGCCGTAACCCTCCGTCCGGTCTGATCATAGACTGGAATAAACTCCGTATGCTTAAACTGGGAATGAACTCGTATGCCTAAGCGAATCGATGAAACAAGCGGGCAGGCAGTACGCCGGCCAGAGGGATGGGATGTGCGAGTAGTGGATCGATAGGGTGGTAGGTGGGTTTAGGCACAGCTTCATATTTCTATGTGCCAATGCAATTTTTATGGCTTGTAAATTCGTACAATGGTCCCTTGAGCCTTCACGTGAAGTTTCATGGCAAGACGACTCGTTTTCTATTTTTCATGATTTTTGAAACATTTTGCGGTTCGGGATTTTTTAAAATTTTTTCGAAAATATTTTTGGCCCCAAACTTGGTAGACATGATCCTTGTATTTTTGTTGGCATGCACAAAAAATTTCAGCTAAAAACTCGAAGTGTACAAGATTTTGTGACCATTTGAAAAAGGTGTCCTCATTTCGAACACTTTAGTGGCTACTGGTAGCAAACCTGTAAAATCTCAAATGCTCTTTAAGGGGTTGTGAGTTCTTGAGGTTTGATGAGGGATAGGGGGCTAATATAAGGGCCAAGCACCAGCACCCATCGCACATGATGTGCGCACACCCCCCCTGACCCCTCGATCGCCCGGGTCCCCCTCTTCGTGCTGCTGATCCTACTGCCGTAACCCTTCATCCGGTCTGATCTTAGACTGGGAAGAAACTCCGTCTGCCTAAGCCAACCGATGAAATGAGTGGACGGGCGGGGGGCGGGCACTACGCCGGCCAGAGAGACGGGATGTGTAAGCTGTGGATCGATACGGTGGTAGGTGGGTTTAGGGACACCCCCCGGCCCTCCCGATCACCAGAACCCCAATGCCGTCGGTTAGATTCTCTGGCGATGCTCTGGCGATGCTCTGGCGATGGTGCCCCGACGAAGAAAAATGTAGCACCAGCACATGCCCGAGCCCAGCATGTGCTGTCACAACCCTCGGTCTGGTTCGATCTTAGACTGCGAATGAACTCCATATGCTTAGACTGAGAATGAACTCCGTATGCCTAAGTCAACCCACGAAACGAGCGTGCGGGTGCTCAGCTGGCCAGAGGGGCGGGATGAGCAAGCCGGGGATCGTCCGGGTCCCCCTGTGCGTGCTATCGATCCTGCTGCCGTAACCCTCCATCCAGTCTGATCTTAGACTTGGTATGAACTCCGTATGCCTAAGCCAACTGACGAAACGAGCGGACGGGCGGGCAGGCACTACGTCGGCTAGAGAGACAGGATGCGCAAGCCGTGGAACGATAGGGTGGTAGGTGGGTTTAAGCACATCTTCATATTTCTACGTGCCAATGCCATTTTTATGGCTTGTAAATTCATACAATGGTCCCTTAAGCCTTCACGTGAAGTTTCATGGCAAGATGACTCATTTTTTATTTTTCATGATTTTCAAAAATTTTTACGGTTCAGGATTTTTTAAAATTTTTTTGGATGGAGTCTTGGCCCCAAACTTGGTAGACGTGATCCTTGTATTTTTGTTGGCATGCAAAAAAATTTTAGCTAAAAACTCGAAGTTTTCAAGATTTTGTGACCATTTGAAAAAAGAGTCCCCATTTCAGACACTTTAATGGCTACTAGCAGCAAACTTGTAAAATCTCAAATGCTCTTTAAGGGGGTGTGAGTTCATGAGGTTTGATCAGGGATAGGGGGCCAATATAAGGGCCAGGTACCAGCACACATCGCACATCATGTGCGTGCACCCCCCGGCCCCCCCGATCACCGGAACCCCAATGCTGCCGGTCAGGTTCTCCGGTGATGCTTCGGGGATGGTGCCCCAGTGAAGAAAAATGTGGCACCAGCACATGCTCGAGCCCAGGATGTGTTGCCGCAACCTTCGATCTGGTCCGATCTTAGACTGGGGGTGAACTCCGTATGGTTAGACTGGGAATGAACTAAGTATTCCTAAGTCAACCCACGAAACGAGCGTACGGGCGCTTACCCGGCCAGAGGGGCGGGATGCGCAAGCCGAAGATCGATCGGGTCCCCCTCTCCATGCTGCCGATCCTGCTACCATAACCCTTGATCCAGGCGGATCTTATACTGGGAATGAACTCCGTATGCCTAAGCCAACCGATGAAACGAGTGGACGGCCGGGGGGCGGGCACTACGTCGGCCAGAGAGACAGGATGTGTAAGCTATGGATTGATAGGGTGGTAGGTGGGTTTAGGGACACCCCCCCTGGCCCCCCCGATCACCGAAACCCCAATGCCGCTGGTTAGGTTCTCTGACGATGCTCTGGCGATGGTGTCCCGACGAAGAAAAATACAGCACCAGCACAAGCCCGAGCCGAACATGTGCTGCCACAACCCTCGATCTGGTCTGATCTTAGACTGGAAATGAACTCTGTATGCTTAGACTGGGAACGAACTCCGTATGCCTAAGTCAACCCAAATGAAAACAAATACGGCGCGCTCACACCGGCAAGAGGGGCGGGATGCACGAGTCGGGGATCGATCGAGTCCCTTCGCATGCCTGTCGAACCTGCTACGAACCCTCGATCCGGTCGTATCCTTGAGTTGGGAATGAATCTCTGTAATGCTAGCTAATCGATGCAACGAACGGGCGGCGGGCGAGCGGCACTACTCGGTCAGAAAGACGGAATGCCGCAAGCCGTGGATCGATACGGTGGTAGGTGTGGTTTACGGCCACATCTTCATATTTTTGCACGCCATGCCATGTTTTATGGCTTGTAATCATGACCATGGTCCTTATGCTTCAACGGAGGTTTCAATGGCAGACGACTCGTTTTCTATTTTTCATAATTTTGAAACTTTGGCGTTCGGGATTTTTTCAAATTTTTTGGAAGGGGTTTTGGCCCTAAACTTGTAAACGAGTGATCCTTTTATTTTTGTTGGCATGCACAAAAAAATTCAGCTAAAAACTCGAAGTGTATAAGATTTTGTGACCATTTGAAAAAAGTGTCCCCATTTCAGACACTTCAATGGCTACTGGTAGTAAACCTGTAAAATCTCAAATGCTCTTTAAGGGGGTGTGATTTCTCAAAGTTTGAAGAGGGATAGGGGGCCAATATAAGGGCCAAGTATGAGCACCCATCGGACATCATGTGCGCACACCCCCTGGCCCCCCCGATCGTCGGAATCCCAATGCCGCCGGTCAGGTTCTCTGGCGATGCTCCGACAATGGTGCCCCAGTGAAGTAAAATACGGCACCAGCACATGCCCGAGCCCAGCATGTGCTGTCGTAACCCTCGGTCAAGTCTGATCTTCTACTGGGAACGAACTCCGTATGCTTAGACTGGGAATGAACTCCGTATAACTAAGTCAACCCACAAAACGAGTGTGCGGGCGCTCAACCGGCCAGAAGGGCGGGATGCGCAAGTCGGGGATCGACCGAGTCCCCCTCTATGTGCTGCCGATCCTGCTGCCACAACCCTCGGTCTGGTTGGATCTTATCCTGGGAATGAACTCCGTATGCCTAAGCCAACCGACGAAACGAGCGGGCGGGCAGGCAGGCGGGTACTACGCCGGCCAGAGAGACGGGATGCACAAGCCGTGGATCGATAGGGTGGTAGGTGGGTTTAGGCACGTCTTCATATTTCTACATGCCAATGCCATTTTATGGCTTGTAAATTCATACAATGGTCCCTTAAGCCTTCACGTGAAGTTTCATGGGAAGACAACTCGTTTTCTATTTTTCACAATTTTTGAAACTTTTTGCGGTTCGGGATTTTTTAAAATTTTTTCGGAAGGAGTTTTGGCCCCAAACTTAAATGTGATCCTTGTATTTTTGTTGGCTTGCACAAAATAATTCAGCTAAAAACTCGAAGTGTACAAGATTTTGTGACCATTTGAAAAAAATGTCCCCATTTCAAACATTTTAGGGGCTACTGGCAGCAAACCTGTAAAATCTCAAAAGCTCTTTAAGGGGGAGTGAGTTCTCGAGGTTTGAAGAGGGATAGGGGGCCAATATAAGGGCCAAGTACCAGTACCCATTGCACATCATGTGTGCACAGCCCCCGGTCCCCCCGATCATCAGAACCCCAATGCCGTCAGTCAGGTTCTCCTGTGATGCTCCGGTGATGGTGCCCCGACGAAGAAAAAAATAGCACCAGCACATGCCCGAGCCCAGTATGTGCTGTCGCAACCCTCGGTCTGGTATGATCTTAGACTGGGAATGAACTCCATACGCTTAGACTGGGAATGAACTCCGTATGCCTAAGTCAACACACGAAATGAGCGTGCAGGTGCTCAGCCGGCCAGAGGGGCGGGATGTGCAAGCCGGGGATCGATCGGGTCCTCTTCTACATGCTGCTGATCCTACTGCTGCAACCCTCAGTCCAGTCCAATCTTAGACTAGGAATGAACTCCGTATTCCTAAGCCAACCGACGAAACGAGCGGGCGGGCAGGCGGGCGCGCAGGCACTACGTCGGCCAGAGGGACGGGATGCGCAAGCCGTGGATCGATAGGGTGGTAGGTGGGTTTAGGCACATCTTCATATTTTTGCATGCCAATGCCATTTCTATTCCTTGTAAATTCATACAATGGTCCCTCAAGCCTTCACGTGAAGTTTCATGGCAAGACGACTCGCTTTCTATTTTTCATAATTTTTGAAACTTTTTACGGTTCGGGGTTTTTTAAAATTTTTTCAAAAGGAGTTTTGTCCCCAAACTTGGTAGACATGATCCTTGTATTTTTGTTGGCATGCACAAAAAAATTCAACTAAAAACTCGAGGTGTACAAGATTTTGTGACCATTTGAAAAAATTGTCCCCATTTCAGACACTTTAATGGCTACTGACAGCAAACCTGTAAAATCTCAAATGCTCTTTAAGGGGGTGTGAGTTCTTGAGGTTTGATGAGGGATAGGGGGCCAATATAAGGGCCAAGTACCAGCACCCATCGCACATCATGTGCGCACACCCCCCGGTCCCCCCGATCATCGAAACCTCAATGCCGTCGGTCAGGTTCTCCTACGATGCTCCGGTGATGGTGCCCCAGCAAAGAAAAATGCGGCACCAGCACATACCCGAGCCCAGGATGTGCTATCGCAACCCTCGGTCTAGTCCGATCTTAGACTGGGAATGAACTCCGCATGCTTAGACTGGGAATGAACTCTGTATGCCTAAGTCAACCCACAAAACAAGCGTGCAGGCATTCAGTCGGCCAGAGGGGCGAGATACGCAAAATGGGGATCGATCGGGTGCCCCTCCGCATGCTGCTGATCCTACCGCCGCAACCCTTGGTCTGGTCCGATCTTAGACTGGGAATGAATTTCGTATGCCTAAGCCAACCGACGAAACGAGCGGGCAGGCGGGCGGGCGGGAACTACGCCGACTAGAGAGACAGGATGCACAAGCCAGGGATCGATAGGGCGGTAGGTGGGTTTAGGCACATCTTCATATTTCTGCATTCCAATGCCTTTTTATGGCTTGTAAATTCATACAATTGTCCCTTAAGCCTTCACGTGAAGTTTCATGGCAAGACGACTCGTTTTCTATTTTTCACGATTTTTGAAACTTTTTGCCGTTAGGGATTTTTTAAAATTTTTTCGAAAGGAGTTTTGGCCCCAAACTTGGTAGACGTGATCCTTGTATTTTTGTTGGTATGAACAAAAAAATTCAGCTAAAAACTCGAAGTTTACACGATTTTGTGACCATTTGAAAAAAGTGTCCCTATTTCAGACACTTTAATGGCTACTGGCAGCAAACCTGTAAAATCTCAAATGCTCTTTAAGGGGGTGTGAGTTCTTGAGGTTTGATGAGGGATGGGGCGCCAATATAAGGGCCAAGTACTAGGACCCATCAGACATCATGTGCGCACACCCCCCGATCGTCAGAACCCCAATACCGCCGGTCAGGTTCTCCGGTGATGGTGCCCCGGTGAAGAAAAATGCGGCACCAACACATGCCCGAGCCCAGCATGTGCTGCCACAACCCTCAGTCTAATCTGATCTTAGACTGGGAATGAACTCCATATGCTTAGACTGGGAATGAACTCCGTATGCCTAAGTCAACCCAAGAAACGATCGTGCAGGTGCTCAGCCTGTCAGAGGGGTGAGATGCACAAGCCGACGATCGGTCGGGTCCCACTCTGCGTGCTGCCGATCCTGCTGCCGCAATCCTCGATTCGGTTTGATCTTAGACTGGGAATGAACTTCATATGCCTAAGCCAACCGACGAAATGAGCGGGCGGGATGGCGGGCAGGCACTACGTCAGCCAGAGAGATGGGATGCGCAAGCCGTGGATCGATAGAGTGGTAGGTGGGTTTAGGCGCATCTTTATATTTCTGTGTGCCAATGCCATTTTTATGGCTTGTAAATTCATACAATGATCCCTTCAGCCTTCACGTGAAGTTTCATGGCAAGACGACTCATTTTCTATTCTTAACAATTTTTGAAACTTTTTACGGTTTGGGATTTTTTAAAATTTTTTCGGAAGGTTTTTTGGCCCCAAACTAGGTAGACGTGATCCTTGTATTTTTGTTGGCATGCACAAAAAAATTCAGCTAAAAACTCAAAGTGTACAAGATTTTGTGACCATTTGAAAAACGTGTCCTCATTTTAGACACTTTAATGGCTACTGGCAGCAAACCTATAAAATCTCAAATGCTCTTTAAGGGGGTGTGAGTTCCCAAGGTTTGATGAGGGATAGGGGGCCAATAAAAGGGCCAAGTACCAGCACCCATCGCACATCATGTGTGCACACCACCCGACCCCCCCGATCACCGGAACCTCAATGCCGTCGGTCAGGTTCTCCTGCGATGGTGCCCTGGTGAAGAGAAATACGGCACTAGCACATGCTCGAGGCCAGCATGTACTGCCACAACCCTCATTTCAGTTCGATCTTAGACTGGGAATGAACTCCGTATGCATAAGCCAACCGACAAAATGAGCGGGCGGGCGGGCAGGCGGGCGAGCACTACGCCAGCCAGAGAGACGAGATGTGCAAGCCGTGTATCGATAGGGTGGTAGGTGGGTTTAGGCATATCTTCATATTTCTACGTGCCAATGCCATTTTTATGGCTTGTAAATTCATTCAATGGTCCTTTAAGCCTTCACGCGAAGTTTCATGGCAAGACGGCTCGTTTTTTATTTTTCATGATTTTTGAAACTTTTTGCGGTTCAGGATTTTTTAAAATTTTTTCGGAAGGATTTCCGGCCCCAAACTTGGTAGACGTGATCCTTGTATTTTTGTTGGCATGCACAAAAAACTTCAGCTAAAAACTCAAAGTGTTCAAGATTTTGTGACCATTTGAAAAAAGTGTCCCCATTTCAGACACTTTAATGGCTACTGGCAGCAAACTTGTAAAATCTCGAATGCTCTTTAAGGGGGTGTGAGTTCTTGAGGTCTAATGAAGGGTAGGGGGCCAATATAAGGGCCAAGAACCAGCACCCATCACACATCATGTGCGCACACCCCCCTGGCCCCCCGATCGCCAGAACCCTAATGCCGCCGGTCAGGTTCTCCGGTGATGCTCCGACGATGGTGCCCCGATGAAGAAAAATATGGCACCAGCACGTGCTCGAGCCCAGCATGTGCTGCCGTAACCCTCGGTCCGGTCCGATCTTAGATTGGGAATGAACTCTGTATGCTTACACTGGTAATGAACTCCATATGCCTAAGTCAACCCACGAAACGAGCGTACGGGCGCTCAACCGGCCAGAGGGGCGGGATGCGCAAGCCGGGGATCGATCGGGTCACCCTCTGCATGCTGTCGATCCTGCTGCCGCAACCATCGGTCCGGTCCAATCTTAGACTGCGAATGAACTCTACATGCCTAAGCCAACTGATGAAATAAGCGAGCGGGCGGGCGGGAACTATGTCGGCCAGAGAGACGGGATGCGCAAGCCGTGGATCGATAGGGTGGTAGGTGGGCTTAGGCACATCTTCATATTTCTATGTGCCAATGCCATTTTTATGGCTTGAAAATTCATACAATGGTCCCTTAAGCCTTCACGTGAAGTTTCATGGCAAGACGACTCGTTTTTTATTTTCCACGATTTTTGAAACTTTTTACGGTTTGAGATTTTTTTAAATTTTTTTGGAAGGAGTTTTGGCCGCAAACTTGATAGACGTGATCCTTGTATTTTGGTTGGCATGCACAAAAACATTCAGCTAAAAACTCAAAGTGCATAAGATTTTGTGACCATTTGAAAAAAGTGTCCCCATTTCAGACACTTTAAAGGCTACTGGCAGCAAATCTATAAAATCACAAATGCTCTTTAAGGGGGTGTGAGTTCTCGAGGTTTGATGAGGGATAGGGGGCCAATATAAGGGCCAAGTACCAGCACCCATCACACATCATGTGCGCACCCCCCCGCCCCCCCGATCGCTAGAACCTCAATGCCACCGGTTAGGTTCTCCGACGATGCTCCGGCGATGGTGCCCCGGTGAAAAAAAATGTGGCACCAGCACATGCCCGAGCCCAGCATGTGCTGTCGCATCCCTCATTCCGGTCTGATCTTACACTGGAAATGAACTCCGTATGCTTAGACTGGAAATGAACTCCGTATGCCTAAGTCAACCCATGAAATGAGCGTGCGGGCGCTCAGCCAGCCAGAGGGGCGGGATGGGTAAGCCGGGGATCATCGGGTCCCCCTCTACGTGTTGCCGATCCTGCTGCCACAACCCTCGGTTCAGTCCGATCTTAGACTAGGAATGAACTCCGTATGCCTAAGCCGATCGACGAAACGAGCGGGCGGGTGGGCACTACGTCGGCCAGAGAGACGAGATGCGCAAGCCATGGATCGATAGGGTGGTAGTTGGGTTTAGGCACATCTTCATATTTCTGTGTGCCAATGCCATTTTTATGGCTTGTACATTCATACAATGGTCCCTTAAGCGTTCACGTGAAGTTTCATGGCAAGACGACTCGTTTTCTATTTTTCATGATTTTCAAAAAAATTTTGCGGTTCGGGATTTTTTAAAATTTTTTTGAAAGGAGTTTTGGCCCCAAACTTGGTAGACATGATCCTTGTATTTTTGTTGGCATGCGTAAAAATATTCAGCTAAAAACTCGAAGTGTACAAGATTTTGTGACCATTTGAAAAAAGTGTCCTCATTTCGAACACTTTAATGGCTACTGGCAGCAAACCTGCAAAATATCAAATGCTCTTTAAGGGGGGGTGTGAGTTCTCAAGGTTTGATGAGGGATAGGGGGCCAATATAAGGGTCAAGTACCAGCACCCATCGCACATCATGTGCGCACACCCCCCCGGCCCCCCCGGTCTTAGACTGGGAATGAACTCCGTATGCCTAAGCCGATCGACGAAACGAGCGGGCGGGTGGGCACTACGTCGGCCAGAGAGACGAGATGCGCAAGCCGTGGATCGATAGGGTGGTAGGTGGGTTTAGGCACATCTTCATATTTCTGTGTGCCAATGCCATTTTTATGGCTTGTACATTCATACAATGGTCCCTTAAGCGTTCACGTGAAGTTTCATGGCAAGACGACTCGTTTTCTATTTTTCATGATTTTCAAAAAAATTTTGCGGTTCGGGATTTTTTAAAATTTTTTTGAAAGGAGTTTTGGCCCCAAACTTGGTAGACATGATCCTTGTATTTTTGTTGGCATGCGTAAAAAAATTCAGCTAAAAACTCGAAGTGTACAAGATTTTGTGACCATTTGAAAAAAGTGTCCCCATTCCAGACACTTTAATGGCTACTGGCAGCAAACCTGTAAAATCTCAAATGCTCTTTAAGGGGGTGTGAGTTCTCAAGGTTTGATGAGGGATATAGGGCCAGTATAAGGGCCAAGTACTAGCACCCATCACACATCATGTCCGCACACCCCCCGACCCCTCCGATCGTCGGAACCTCAATGCTGCCAGTCAGGTTCTCTAGCGTTGCTCCGGCGATGATGCCCTGGCGAAGAAAAATGCGGCACCAGCACATGCCCGAGCCTAGCATGTGCTGCCGCAACCCTCGGTCCGGTCCGATCTTAGACTAGGAATGAACTCCGTATGCTTAGACTGGGAATGAACTCCGTATGCCTAAATCAACCCTCAAAACGAGCGTACGGGCGCTCAGCCGGCCAGAGGGGCGGGATGTGCAAGCCGAGGATCGGTCGGGTCCCCCTCTACATGCTGTCGATCCTACTGTCACAACCCTCCATTTGGTCAAATCTTAGACTGGGAATGAAGTTTGTATGCCTAAGCCAATCGACGAAACGAGCGGGCGGGCGGGCGGGTGGGCACTACGTCGGCCAGAGAGACGGGATGCGCCAGTCGTGGATCGATAGGGTGGTAGGTGGGTTTAGGCACATCTTCATATTTCTGCATGCCAATGCCATTTTTATGGCTTGTAAATTCATACAATGGTCCCTTAAGCCTTCACGTGAAGTTTCAAGGGAAGACGACTCGTTTTCTATTTATCATGATTTTTGAAACTTTTTGCGGTTTGGGATTTTTTAAAATTTTTTTGGAAGGACTTTTGGCCCAAAACTTAGTAGACATGATCTTTGTATTTTTGTTGGCATGCACAAAAAAATTTAGCTAAAAACTCAAAGTGTACAAGATTTTGTGACCATTTGAAAAAAGTGTCCCATTTTAGACACTTTAATGGCTACTGGCAGTAAACCTGTAACATCTAAAATGCTCTTTGAAGGGGTGTGAGTTCTCAAGGTTTGATGAGGGATAGGGGGCCAATATAAGGGCCAAGTACCAGCACCCATCGCACATCATGTGTGCACAACCCCCCGGCCCCCCTGATCGTCGGAACCCTAATACCGCCGGTCAGGTTTTCCGACGATGCTCCGACGATGGTGCCCCAACGAAGAAAAATACGACACCAGCACATGCCCGAGCCCAGCATGTGCTGCTGCAACCCTCGGTCTGTTCCGATCTTAGACTGGGAATCAACTCCATATGCTTATACTGGGAATGAACTCCGTATGCCTAAGCCAACCGACGAAACGAGCAGGCGGGCGGGCGGGCGGGCGCTACGCCGGCCAGAGAGACGAGATGCACAAGCCGTGGATCGATAGGGTGGTAGGTGGGTTTAGCCACATTTTCATATTTCTACATGCCAATGCCTTTTTTATGGCTTGTAAATTCATACAATGGTCCCTTAAACCTTCATGTGAAGTATCATGGCAAGACGACTCATTTTCTATTTTTCTCGATTTTTGAAACTTTTTACGGTTCAAGATTTTTTAAAATTTTTTCGGAAGGAGTTTTGGCCCCAACCTTGGCAGACGTGATCCTTGTATTTTTGTTGGCATGCACAAAAAAATACAGCTAAAACCTCAAAGTGTACAAGATTTTGTGACAATTTGAAAATAGTGTCCCCATTTCAGACACTTTAACGACTACTGGCAGCAAACCTGTAAAATCTTAAATGCTCTTCAACGGGAGTGAGTTCTCAAGGTTTGATGAGGGATAGGGGGCCAATATAAGGGCCAAGTACCAGCACCCACCGCACATCATGTGCGCACACCCCTCCGGCCCCCCGATCGTCGGAACCCCAATGCCGTCGGTCAGGTTCTCCTACGATGGTCCGACGATGGTGCCCGGACGAAGAAAAATGTGGCACCAGCACATGCCTGAGCCCAGCATGTGCTGCCACAAACCTCGGTCTGGTCTGAACTTACACTGGAAATGAACTCCGTATGCTTAGACTGGGAATGAACTCCATATGCCTAAGTCAACCCACGAAACGAGCGTGCCGGCGCTCAGCCGGGCAGAGGGGCGGGATGCACAACTCGGGGATCGGTCGAGTCCCCTTATGCGTGCTATCGATCCTGCTGCCGCAACCCTCGATCTGGTTCGATCTTAGATCGGGGCGATGCTTCGGTGATGCTCCGGCGTTGGTGCCCCAACGAAGAAAAATACGGCACCAGCACATGCTAGAGCCCAGTATGTGCTGCCGTAACTTTTGGTCCGATCCGATCTTAGACTGGGAATGAACTACGTATGCCTAAGCCAACCCACGAAACGAGCGTGCGGGCGCTCAGCCGGCCAAAGGGGTGGGATGCGCAAGCGGGATCAGTCGGATCACACTCTCCGTGCTGCCGATCCTGCTACCGCAACCCTCAGTCCAGTCTGATCTTAGACTGGGAATGAACTCCGTATGCCTAAGCCAACCGACGAAACGAGCAGGCGGGCACTACGCCGGCCAGAGAGACGAGATGCGCAAGCCGTGGATCGATAGGGTGGTAGGTGGGTTTAAGCACATCTTCATATTTCTACACGCCAATGCCATTTTTATGGCTTGTAAATTCATACAATGGTACCATAAGCCTTCACATGAAGTTTCATGGCAGGGTGACTCGTTTTCTATTTTTCACGATTTTTGAAACTTTTTGCTGTTCAGGATTTTTTAAAATTTTTTTCAGAAGGAGTTTTGGCCCCAAACTTGGTAGACATGATCCTTGTATTTTTGTTGACATGCACAAAAAAATTCAGCTAAAAACTCAAAGTGTACAAGATTTTGTGACCATTTGAAAAATGTGTCCCCATTTCAGACACTTTAATGGCTACTGGCAGCAAACCTGTAAAATCTCGAATGCTTTTTAAGGGGGTGTGAGTTCTCAGGGTTTGATGAGGGATAGGGGGCCAATATAAGGGCCAAGTACCAGCACCCATCGCACATCATGTGCGCACACCCCGCCGGCCCCCCCGATCGCCAGAAACCCAATGCTGCCAGTCAGGTTCTCCGACGATGGTGCCCCGGCGAAGATAAATGCGGCACCAGCACATGCCTGAGCCCAGCATGTGCTACCGCAAACCTTGGTCCTGTCCGATCTTAGACTGGGAATGAACTCCGTATACTTAGACTGGGAATGAACTCCGTATGCCTAAGTGAACCCACGAAACGAGCGTGCGGGCGCTCAGCCGACCAGAGGGGTGGGATGCGCAAGCCGGGGACCGACCAGGTCCCCCTCTGCGTGTTGCCAATCCTATTGCCATAACCCTCGGTCTGATCCAGTCTTAGACTGGGAATGAACTTCGTATGCCTAAGCCAAGCGATGAAACGAGTGGACGGGCTGGCGGGCGGGCACTACGCTGGCCAGAGAGACAGGATGCACAGGCGGTGCATCGATAGGGTGGTAGGTAGGTTTAGGCACATCTTCATATTTCTGCGTGCCAATGCCATTTTTATGGCTTGTAAATTCATATTTAAGGAGGTGTGAGTTCTCGAGGTTTGATGAGGGACAGGGGGCCAATATAAAGGCCAAGTACCAGCACCCATCGCACATCATGTGCGCACACCCCACGGCTCTTCCGATCATCGGAACCCCAATGCCGTCGGTCAGGTTCTCTGGCGATGCTCCGATGATGGTGCCCCGACGAAGAAAAATGCGGCACCAGCACATGCCCAAGCCCAGCATGTGCTGTCGTAACCCTTGGTCCGGTCTGATCTTAGACTGGGAATGAACTCCGTATGCTTAGATTGGGAATGAACTCTGTATGCCTAAGTGAACCCACGAAACGAGTGTGCGGGCGCTCAACCGGCCAGAGGGGCGGGATGCACAAGTCGGGGATCGGCCGGGTCCCTCACTGTGTGCTGTTGATCCTGCTATCGTAACCCTCGCTCTGGTCTGATCTTGCACTAGGAATGAATTCCGTATGCCTAAGCCAACCGACGAAACGAGCGGGCTGGCACTACGCCGCCCAGAGAGACAGGATGCGCAAGTCGTCGATCGATAGGGTGGTAGGTGGGTTTAGGCACATCTCAATATTTTTGCATGCCACTGCCATTTTTATGGCTTGTAAATTCATACAATGGTCCTTTAAGCCTTCACGTGAAGTTTCACGGCAAGATGACTCGTTTTCTATTTTTAATGATTTTTGAAACTTTTGGTGGTTCAGGATTTTTTAAAATTTTTTCGAAGGGAGTTTTGGCCCCAAACTGGGTAGACATGATCCTTTTATTTTTTTTGGCATGCACAAAAAAATTCAGCTAAAAACTCAAGGTGTACAAGATTTTGTGACCATTTGAAAAAAGTGTCCCCATTTCAGACACTTTAATGGCTCCTGGCAACAAACCTGTAAAATCTCAAATGCTCTTTGAGGGGGTGTGAGTTCTCGAGGTTTGATGAGGGATAGGGGGCCAATATAAGGGCCAAGTACCAGCACCCATCGCACATCATATGCGCACACCCCCACGGCCCCCCCGATCGCCGGAACCCCAATGCCGCCAGTCAGGTTCCCCGGTGATGCTCCGACGATGGTGCCCAGACGAAGAAAAATGCGGCACTAGCATATGCCCGAGCCCAGCATGTGTTGTCGCAACCCTCAGTCTGGTCCAATCTTAGACTGGGAATGAACTCCGTTTGCATGGACTGGGAATGAACTCCATATGTCTAAGTCAACCCATGAAACGAGCGTCCGGGAGCTCAGCCGGCCAGAGGGCCGATATGCGCAAGTTGGGGATCAGTCGGGTCCCCCTCTGCGTGCTACCGATCCTGTTGCCACAACCCTCGATCTGGTTCGATCTTAGACTGGGAATGAACTCCGTATGCCTAAGCCAACCGACAAAACGAGCGGGCGGGCTGACGGGCGGGCACTACGCTGGCCAGAGAGAGAGGATGCACAAGCCGTGGATCGATAGGGTGGTAGGTGGGTTTAGGCACATCTTCATATTTCTGTGTTCCAATGCCATTTTTATGGCTTGTAAATTCATACAATGGTCCCTTAAGCCTTCACGTGAAGTTTCATGGCAAGACAACTCCTTTTCTATTTTTCACGATTTTCAAAACTTTTTACGGTTTTGGGATTTTTTAAAATTTTTTTGGAAGGAGTTTTGGCCTCAAACTTGGTAGACATGATCCTTGTATTTTGTTGGCATGCACAAAAAAATTCAGCTAAAAACTCAAAGTGTACAAGATTTTGTGACCATTTGAAAAAAGTGTCCCCATTTCAGACACTTTAACGGCTACTGGTAGCAAACCTATAAAATCTCAAATGCTCTTTGAGGGGGTGTGAGTTCTCGAGGTTTGATGAGGGATAGGGGGCCAATATAAGGGCCAAGTACCAGCACCCATCATACATCATGTGCGCACAACCCCCCGGCCCCCCGATCGCCGGAACCCGATGTCGTTGGTCAGCTTCTCCGGCGATGCTCCAACGATGGTGTGTCAGCGAAGAAAAATGCGGCACCAGCACATGCTTGAGCCCAGCATGTGCTACCGTAACCCTCGGTCCGATCCGATCTTAGACTGGGAATGAACTCTGTATGCTTAGACTGGGAATGAACTCTGTATGCTTAGACTGGGAATGAACTCCGTATGCCTAAGTCAACTTAGGAAATGAGCCTGTGGGCGTTAAGCCGACCAGAGGGGCGGGATGCGCAAGCCGGGGATCGGCCGGGTCCCCCTCTCCGTGCTGCCGATCCTGCTACTGCAACCCTCAGTCCGGTTTGACCTTAGATTGGGAATGAACTCTGTATGCCTAAGCCAACCGATGAAACGAGTTGGCGGGCGGGCGGGCGGGCACTACGTCGGCCAGAGAGACGGGATGCATAAGCCGTGGATCGATAGGGTGGTAGGTGGGTTTAGGCACATCTTCATATTTCAGTGTGCCAATGCCATTTTTATGGCTTGTAAATTCATACAATGGTCCCTTAAGCCTTCACATGAAGTTTCATGGCAAGATGACCCGTTTTCCATTTTTCATAATTTTCAAAACTTTTTGGGGTTCAAAATTTTTTAAAATTTTTTCGGATGGAGTTTTCGCCCCAAACTTGGTAGGCGTGATCCTTGTATTTTTTTTGGCTTGCACAAAAAAATTCAACTAAAAACTCGAAGTGTACAAGATTTTGCGACCATTTGAAAAAAGTGTCCACATTTCAGACACTTTAATGGCTACTGGCGGCAAACCTATAAAATCTCAAATGCTCTTTAAGGGTGTGTGAGTTCTCGAGGTTTAGTGAGGAATAGGGGGCCAATATAAGGGCCATGTACCAGCACCCATCACAGATCATGTGCACACACCCCCCCGATCGCCGGAACCTCAATGCCGCCAGTCAGGTTCTCCGACGATTCTCTGACGATGGTGCCCTAGTGAAGAAAAATGCGACACCAGCACCTGCCCGAGCCCAGCATGTGCTACCGCAACCCTCGATCCGATCCGATCTTAGGCTGAGAATGAACTCTGTATGCTTCGACTGGAAATGAACTCCGTATGCCTAAGTCAACCCACGAAACAAGCGTGCGGGCGCTCAGTCGGCCAAAGGGGCGGGATGCGTAAGCCGGGGATCGATCGGGTCCCCCTCTGCGTGCTGCCGATCCTGCTACTGCAACCCTCGGTCTGGTCTGATCCTAGACTGGGAATGAACTCCGTATGCCTAGGCCAACCGACAAAATGAGCGGGCGGGCGGGCGGGCGGGAGGGCACTATGCCGGCCAGAGAGACGAGATGTGCAAGCCATGGATCGATAAGGTGGTAGGTGGGTTTAGGTACATCTTCATATTTCTGCATGCCAATGCCATTTTCATGGCTTGTAAATTCATACAATGGTCCCTTAAGCCTTCATGTGAAGTTTCGTGGCAAGACGACTTGTTTTCTATTTTTCATGATTTTTGAAACTTTTTACGGTTCGGGATTTTTTAAAATTTTTTCGGAAGGAGTTTTGGCCCTAAACTTGGTAGGTGCGATCCTTGTATTTTTTTTGGCACGTACAAAAAAATTCAGCTAGAAACCCGAAGTGGACAAGATTTTGTGACCATTTGAAAAAAGTGTCCCCATTTCAGACACTTTAATGGGCACTCGCAGCAAACCTGTAAAATCTCAAATGCTCTTTAAGGGGTGTGAGTTCTTGAGGTTTGATGAGGGATAAGGGGCCAATATAAGGGCCAAGTACCAGTACCCATCGCACATCATGTGCGCACACCCCCCGATCCCCCCGATCGTCGGAACCCCAATGTCGCCTGTCAGGTTCTCCGATGATGCTCCCGCGATGGTGCCCCGACGAAGAAAAATGCAGCACCAGCACATGCCTGAGCCCAGCATGTGCTGTCGCAACCCTTGGCCTGGTCCGATCTTAGATTGGGAATGAACTCCGTATGCCTAAGTCAACCCATGAAATGATCGTGCGGGCGATCAGCCGGCCAGAGGGGCAGGATGAGCAAGCTGGGGATCGACCGGGTCCCGCTCTGCATGCTGTCGATCCTGCTGCCACAACCCTCGGTCCGGTCCAATCTTAGTCTGGGAATGAACTCCGTATGCCTAAGCCAACCAACAACAGGAGCGGGTGGATGGGCGGGCACTACGTCGGCCAGAGAGACGGGATGCGCAAGCCGCGGATCGATAGGGTGGTAGGTGGGTTAAGGCACATCTTCATATTTCTGCATGCCAATGCCATTTTTATGGCATGTAAATTCATACAATGGTCCCTTAAGCCTTCACGTGAAGTTTCATGGCAAGACGACTCCTTTTCTATTTTTCACAATTTTTGAAACTTTTTGCAGTTCAAGATTTTTTAAAATTTTTTCGGAAGGAGTTTTGGCCCCAAACTTTCTAGATTTGATCCTTGTATTTTTGTTGGCATGCACAAAAAAATTCAATTAAAAACTCGAAGTGTACAAGATTTTGTGATCATTTGAAAAAAGTGTCCCCATTTCAGACACTTTAATGGCTACTGGCAGCAAACCTGTAAAATCTCAAATGCTCTTTAAGGGGGTGTGAGTTCTCGAGGTTTGATGAGGGATAGGGGGCCAATATAAGGGCAAAGTACCAGCACCCGTCGCACATCATGTGTGCACACCCCCCAGCCCCCCCGATCGCCAAAACCCTAATGCTTCGGCGATGGTACCCCGGCAAAGAAAAATGTGCCACCAGCACATGCCTGAGCCCAGCATGTGCTACCGTAACCTCGGTCCGATCTGATCTTAGACAGGGAATGAACTCTGAATTCTTAGACTGAGAATGAACTCCGTATGCCTAAGTCAACCCATGAAACGAGCGTGCGGGCGCTCAGTTGGCCAGAGGGGCGGGATGCGCAAGCTAGGAATAGGTCAGGTCCCCCTCTGCGTGCTGCCAATCTTGCTGCCGCAACCCTCGGTCCGGTCCGATCTTAGAATGGGAATGAACTCCTTATGCCTAAGCCAACCGACGAAACGAGCGGACGGGCGGGCGGGCACTACGCCGGCCAGAGAGACAGGATGCGCAAGCCGTGGATCGATAGGGTGGTTGGTGGGTTTAGGCTCATCTTCATTTCTATGTGCCAATGCCATTTTTATTTCTTGTAAATTCTTACAATGGTCCCTTAAGCTTTCACGTGAAGTTTCATGGCGAGACGACTCGTTTTCTATTTTTCATGATTTTTAAAACTTTTTACGGTTCGAGATTTTTTTTAAATTTTTTCAGAAGGAGTTTTGGCCCCAAACTTTCGTAGACGTGATCCTTGTATTTTTTTTCACTTGCATAAAAAAATTCAGCTAAAAACTCGAAGTGTACAAGATTTTGTGACCATTTAGAAAAAGTGTCCCCATTTTAGACACTTTAATTGCTACTAGCAGCAAACCTGTAAAATCTCAAATGCTTTTTAAGGGGGTGTGAGTTCTTGAGGTTTGATGAGGGATAGGGGGCCAATATAAGGGCCAAGTACCAGCACCCATCGCACATCATGTGCACACACCCCCCCCGGCCCCCCGATCGTCGGAACCCCAATGCCGCCGGTCATGTTCTCCGATGTTGCTCCGGTGAAGAAAAATGCGGCACCAGCACATACCCGAGCCTAGCATGTGCTGTCGCAACCCTCGGTCCAGTCCGATCTTAGACTGGGAATGAACTCCGTATGGTTATACTGGGAATGAACTCCGTATGGTTATAGTGGGAATGAACTCCGTATGCCTAAGTCAACCCATGAAACGAGCGTACCGGCGCTCAACCGTTCAGAGGGACGGGATGCGCAAGTCGGGGATCGACTGGGTCCCCCTCTGTGTGCTGCCGATCCTGCTGCTGTAACCCTCGATCCGGTCTGATCTTAGACTGGGAATGAACTTCGTATGCCTAAGCCAATGATGAAATGAGCGGGCAGGTGGGCGGGCGGGCGGGCACTACGTCGGCCAGAGAGACGGGATGCGCAAGCCGTGGATCGATAGGGTGGTAGGTGGGTTTAGGCACATCTTCATATTTCTACGTGCCAATGCCATTTTTATGGCTTGTAAATTCATACAATGGTCCTTTAAGCCTTCACGTGAAGTTTCATGGCAAGACGACTCGTTTTTTATTTTTCACGATTTTGGAAACTTTTTACGGTTTGGGATTTTTTAAAATTTTTTCGATAGGAGTTTTAGCCCCAAACTTCCTAGACGTGATCCTTATATTTTTTTTGGCATGCACAAAAACATTCGCCTAAAAAATCGAAGTGTACAAGATTTTGTGACCATTTGAAAAAAGTGTCCCCATTTCAGACACTTTAATGGCTACTGGCAGCAAACCTGTAAAATATCAAATGCTCTTTAAGGGGGTGTGAGTTCTCAAGGTTTGATGAGGGATAGGGGGCCAATATAAGGGCCAAGTACCAGCACCCATCCCAGATCATGTACGCACACCTCGCGGCCCCCCGATCACCGAAACCCCAATGCCGCAGGTCAGGTTCTCCGATGATGCTCCAGTGATGGTGCCCCGATGAAGAAAAATGCACCACCAGCACATGCCCGAGCCCAGCATGTGCTGTCGCAACCCTCAGTTCAATCTGATCTTAGACTGGGAATGAACTTTGTATGCCTAAGTCAACCTACGAAACGAGCGTGCGGGCACTCAGCTGACCAGAAGGGCAGGATGCACAAGCCGGGGATCGTCCGAGACTCCTCTACGTGCTGTCGATCCTACTGCCGCAACCCTCAGTCCGGTCCGATGTTAGACTGGAAATGAACACCGCATGCCTAAGCTAACCGATGAAACGAGCGAGCGGGTGGACGGGCAGGCACTACGTCGGCCAGAGAGACGGGATGCATAAGCCGTGGATTGATAGGGTGGTAGGTGGCTTTAGGCACATCTTCATATTCCTGCGTGCCAATGCCATTTCTATGGCTTGTAATTTCATACAATGGTGCCTTAAGCCTTCACGTGAAGTTTCATGGCAAGACGACTCGTTTTCTATTTTTCACGATCACCGGAATCCCAATGCCGCCGATCAGGTTCTCCGATGATGCTCCGGTGATGGTGCCCCGATGAAGAAAAATGTGACACCAGCACATGCTCGAGCCCAGCATGTGCTGCCGTCACCCTCAGTCCGATCCGATCTTAGACTGGGAATGAGCTCCATATGCTTAGAATGGGAATGAACTCCGTATGCCTAAGTCAACCCACAAAATGAGTGTGCAGATGCTTAGCCGGCCAGAGGGGCGGGATGCGCAAGACGAGGATCGGTCGGGTCCCCCTCTGCGTGCTGCCGCAACCCCCGATCCAGTCGGATCTTAGACTAGGAATGAACTTCGTATGCCTAAGCCAACCAAGGAAACGAGCGGGCGGACGGGCGGGCACTACGTAGGCTAGAGATACAGGATGCGCAAGCCGTGGATCGATAGGGTTGTAGGTGGGTTTAGGCACATCTTCCTATTTTTACGTGCCAATGCCATTTTTATGGCTTGTAAATTCATACAATGGTCCCTTAAGCCTTCACGTGTAGTTTCATGGCAAGACGACTCATTTTCTATTTTTCATGATTTTAGAAACTTTTTGTGGTTCAAGATTTTTTAAAATTTTCTTGGAAGGAGTTTTGGCCCCAAACTTACTGGACGTGATCCTTGCATTTTTACTGGCATGCACAAAAAAATTCAGCCAAAAACTCAAAGTGTACAAGATTTTGTGACCATTTGAAAAAAGTGTCCCCATTTTAGACACTTTAGTGGCTACTGGCAGCAAACCTGTAAAATCTCAAATGGTCTTTAAGGGGGTGTCAGTTCTTGAGGTTTGATGAGGGATAGGGGGCCACTACAAGGGCTAAGTACCAGCACCCATCGCACATCATGCGCGCACACCCCCCGACCCCTCCTATCATCGGAACCCCAACGTCGTCGGTCATGTTCTTCAGCGATGGTGCCCCGGCAAAGAAAAATGCGGCACCAACATATGCCCGAGCCCAGTATGTGCTGCCGCAACCCTTGGTCTGGTATAATCTTAGACTGGGAATGATCTCCGTATGCTTAGACTGGGAATGAACTCCGTATGCCTAAGTTAACCCATAAACCAGCGTGTGGGCACCCAGCCGGCCAGAAGGGCGGGATGCGCAAGCTGGGGATCGGTCGGGTCCCCCTCTGCGTGCTTTCGCAACCCTTGTCTAGTTAGATCTCAAACTGGGAATGAACAACGTATGCCTAAGCCAACCGATGAAACGAGCGGGCAGACGGGCGGGCGGGCACTACGTCGGCCAGAGAGATAGGACGCGCAAGCCGTGGATCGATAGGGTGGTAGGTGGGTTTAGGCACATCTTCATATTTCTACATGCCAATGCCATTTTTATGGCTTGTAAATTCATACAATGGACCCTTAAGCCTTCACGTGAAGTTTCATGGCAAGATGACTCGTTTTATTTTTTTCATGATTTTAGAAACTTTTGTGGTTCGAGATTTTTTAAAATTTTTTCGAAAGGAGTTTTGGCCCCAAACTTGGTAGACGTGATCCTTGTGTTTTTGTTGGCATGCACAAAAATTTCTGCTAAAAACTGGAAGTGTACAAGATTTTTTGACGATTTGAAAAAAGTGTCCCCATTTCAGACACTTTAATGGCTACTGGCAGCAAACCTGTAAAATCTCAAATGCTCTTTAAAGGGGTGCAAGTTCTCAAGGTTTGATGAGGGATAGGGGGCCAATATAAGGGCCAAGTACCAGCACCCATCGCACATCATGTGCGCACACCCCCTAGCCCCCCCGATCGTCAGAACCCCAATGCCGTCGGTCAGGTTCTCCGGTGATGGTGCCCCGACAAAGAAAAATGTGGCACCAGCATATGTCCGATCGTCGAAACCCCAATGCCGCAGGTCAGGTTCTCCGGTGATGCTCTGGTGAAGAAAAATGCGGCACTAGGACATGCTCGAGCCCAGCATATGCTGCCGTAACCCTCGGTCCGGTCCGATCTTAGACTGAGAATGAACTCCGTAAGCTTGGATTGGGAATGAACTCCGTATGCCTAAGTCAACCCACGAAACGAGCGTACCAGCATTCAGCCATTTCGAGGGACGGGATCCGTAAACCGGGGATCGATCGGGTCCCCCTCTGCGTGCTATCGATCCTGCTGCTGTAACCCTCGGTCCGATCTGATCTTAGACTGGGAATGAACCTCGTATGCCTAAGTCAACGACGAAACGAGCGGGCGGACGGGCGAGCACTACGCCAGTCGGAGAGATGGGATGCGCAAGCCGTGGATCGATAGGGTGGTAGGTGGGTTTAGGCACATCTTCATATTTCTATGTGCCAATGCCATTTTTATGGCTTGTAAATTCATACAATGGTCCCTTAAGCCTTCACGTGAAGTTTCATGGCAAGACGACTCGTTTTCTATTTTTCACGATTTTGGAAACTTTTTACGGTTTGAGATTTTTTAAAATTTTTTCAATAGGAGTTTTGGCCCCAAACTTGCTAGACATGATCCTTGTATTTTTTTTGGCATGTACAAAACAATTCGGCTAAAAACTCGAAATGTACAAGATTTTGTGACCATTTGAAAAAAGTGTCCCCATTTTAGACACTTTAATGGCTACTGGCAGTAAACCTGTAAAATCTCAAATGCTCTTTAAGGGGGTGTGAGTTCTCAAGGTTTAATGAGGGATAGGGGGCCAATATAAGGGCCAAGTACCAGCACCCATCCCACATCATGTGCGCATACCCCCCGGCCCCCTGATCACCGGAACCCCAATGTCGTCGGTCAGGTTCTCCGATGATGCTTCGGTGATGGTGCCTCGATGAAGAAAAATGTGCCACCAGCACATGCCCGAGCCCAGCATGTGCTGTCGCAACCCTCAGTTTAGTCTGATCTTAGATTGGGAATGAACTCCGTATGCCTAAGTCAACCTATGAAACGAACGTGCGTGCGCTCAGCCGACGAGAAGGGCAGGATGCGCAAGTCGGGGATCATCCGGGTCCCTTCTACGTGCTGTCAATCCTGCTGCCACAACCCTCGATCCAGTCTGATCTTAGACAGGGAATGAACACCGCATGCCTAAGCTAACCGATGAAACGAGCGGGCGGGTGGGCGGGCGGGCAGGCACGACACCGGCCAGAGAGATGGGATGCGTAAGTCGTGGATCAATAGGGTGGTAGGTGGGTTTAGAAACATCTTCATATTCCTGCGTGCCAATGCCATTTTTATGGCTTGTAAATTCATACAATGGTGCCTTAAGCCTTCACGTGAAGTTTCATGGCAAGACGACATGTTTTCTATTTTTCACGATCACCGGAACCCCAATGCCGCCGATTAAGTTCTCAGACGATGTTTCGGTGATGGTGCCCCGATGAAGAAAAATGTGGCACCAGCACATGCCCGAGCCCAGCATGTGCTGTCGTAACCCTCAGTCCGGTCTGATCTTAGACTGGGAATGAACTCCACATGCTTAGACTGAGAATGAACTCCGTATGCCTAAGTCAACCCACGAAATGAGCGTGCAGATGCTTAGGCGGCCAGAGGGGTGGGATGCGCAAGACGAGGATCGGTCGGGTCCCCCTCTGCGTGCTGCTGCAACACTCGGTCCAGTCTGATCTTAGACTTGGAATGAACTCCGTATCCCTAAGCAACCGGACGAAATGAGCGGGCGGGAGGGCAGGCGGGCACTACGCCGGCCAGAGATGCAGGATGCGCAAGCCGTGGATCGATAGAGTGGTAGGTGGGTTTAGGCACATCTTCATATTTCTACATGCCAATGCTATTTTTATGGCTTGTAAATTCATACAATGGTCCCTTAAGCCTTCACGTGTAGTTTCATGGCAAGACGACTCATTTTCTATTTTTCATGATTTTAGAAAGTTTTTGCAGTTCGGGATTTTTTAAAATTTTTTTGGAAGGATTTTTTGCCCCAAACTTGCTATACATGATCCTTGCATTTTTACTGGCATGCACAAAAAAATTCAGCCAAAAACTTGAAGTGTACAAGATTTTGTGACCATTTGAAAAAAATGTCCCCATTTTGGACACTTTAATGGCTACTGGCAGCAAACCTATAAAATCTCAAATGCTCTTTAAGGGGGCGTGAGTTCTTGAGGTTTGATGAGGGATAGGGGGCCAATATAAGGGCCAAGTACCAGCACCCATCGCACATCATGTGCGCGCACACCCCCGGCCCCCCTGATCGTCGGAACCCCAATGCCGTCGGTCAGGTTCTCCGACGATGCTCCGGCGATGGTGCCCCGGTGAACAGAAATGTGGCACCAGCACATGCCCGAGCCTAGCATGTGCTGCCACAACCCTCGGTCTGGTCCGATCTTAGATTGGGAATGAACTCCGTATGGTTAGACTGGGAATGAACTTCGTATGCCTAAGTCAACCCATGAAACGAGCGTGCGGGCACTCAGTTGGCCAGAGGGGCGGGATGCGCAAGGCGAGGATCGGCCGGGTCCCCCACTGCGTGCTACCGATACTGCTGCTGCAACCCTCGGTTGGGTCCAATCTTAGACTGGGAATGAACTTCGTATGCCTAAGCCAACCGACGAAACGAGCGGGCGGGCGGGCACTGCGCCGGCAAGAGAGACGGGATGCGCAAGCCATGGATCGATAGGGTGGTAGGTGGGTTTAGGCACATCTTCATATTTCTACATGCCAATGCCATTTTTATGGCTTGTAAATTCATACAATGGTCCCTTAAGCCTTCACGTTAAGTTTAATGGCAAGACGACTCGTTTTCTATTTTTCATGATTTTCAAAACTTTTTACGGATCGAGATTTTTTAAAATTTTTTCGGAAAGAGTTTTGGCCCCAAACTTGGTAGACGTGATCCTTGTATTTTTCTTGGCATGCACAAAAAAAATTCAGCTAAAAACTCGAAGTGTACAAGATTTTGTGACCATTTTAAAAAAATGTCCCCATTTCAGACACTTTAATGGCTACTGGCAGCAAGCCAGTAAAATCTCAAATGCTTTTTAAGGGGGTGTGAGTTCTCGAGGTTTGATGAGGGATAGGGGCCCAATATAAAGGCCAAGTACCAGCACTCATTGCACATTATATGCGCACACCCCGTCGGCCCCCCCGATCGTCGGAACCCCAATGCCACCGGTCAGGTTCTTCGACGATGCTCCGACGATGGTGACCCGACGAAGAAAAATGCAGCACCAGCACATGCCCGAGCTCAGCATGGGCTGCCACAACCCTTGGTCCATTCCGATCTTAGACTGGGAATGAACTCTGTATGCCTAAGTCACTAACAAAACGAGCGTGCGGGCGCTCAACCGACCAGAGGGGCAAGATGCGCAAGCCAGGAATCGACCAAGTCCCCTTCTGCGTGCGGCCGATCTTGCTGCCGCAACCCTCAGTCCTGTCTAATCTTAGACTGGGAATGAACTCCGTATGCCTAAGCCAACCGACGAAACGAGCGGGCGGGCACTACGTCGGCCAGAGAGACAGGATGCGCAAGCCATGGATCGATAGGGTGGTAGGTAGGTTTAGGCACATCTTCATATTTCTGCATGCCAATGCCATTTTTATGGCTTGTAAATTCATACAATGGTCCCTTAAGCCTTCACGTGACGTTTCATGACAATACGACTCGTTTTCTATTTTTCATGATATTCAAAACTTTTTACGGTTCGAGATTTTTTAAAATTTTTTTGGAAGGATTTTTGGCCCCTAACTTGGTAGACGTGATCCCTGTATTTTTGTTGGCATGCACAAAACAATTCAGCTAAAAACTTGAAGTTTACAAGATTTTGTGACCATTTGAAAAAAGTGTCCCCATTTCAGATACTTTAATTGCTACTGCAGTAAACCTATAAAATATCAAATGCTCTTTAAGGGGGTGTGAGTTCTCGAGGTTTGGTGAGGGATAGGGGGCCAATATAAGGGCGAAGTACCAGCACCCATCACACATCATGTACGCACACCCCCCCGGCACCCTCGATCGCTGGAACCCTAATGCCGCTTGTCAGGTTCTCCACGATGCTCCGACGATGGTGCCCCGACAAAGAAAAATGCATCACCAGCACATGCCCGAGCCTAGCATGTGCTACCGTAACCCTCGGTCTGGTCTGATCTTAGATTGGGAATGAACTCTGCATGGTTAGACTGGGAATGAACTCCGTATGCCTAAGTCAACCCATGAAACGAGCGTGCGGGCGCTCAGCTGGCCAGAGGGGCGGGATGCGCAAGCCAGGGATCGATTGGGTCCCCCACTGCGTGCTGCCAATCCTGCTACCGTAACCCTCAGTCGGGTCTGATCTTAGACTGGGAATGAACTCTGTATGCCTAAGCCATCCGACGAAACGAGCGGATGGACGGGCGGGCACTGCGCCGGCAAGAGAGACGGGATGCCCAAGCTGTGGATCGATAGGGTGGTAAGTGGGTTTAGGCACATCTTCATATTTCTGCATGCCAATGCCATTTTTATGGCTTGTAAATTCATACAATGGTCCCTTAAGCCTTCACATGAAGTTTCATGGCAAGACGACTCGTTTTCTATTTTTCATAATTTTTGAAATTTTTTATGGTTCAGGATTTTTTAAAATTTTTTTGGAAGGAGTTTTGGCCGCAAGCATGGTAGACGTGATCCTTTTATTTTTGTTGGAATGCACAAAAAAATTCGGCTAAAAACTCGAAGTGTACAAGATTTTGTGACCATTTGAAAAAAGTGTCCCCATTTCAGACACTTTAATGGCTACTGGCAGCAAACCTGTAGAATCTCAAATGCTCTTTAAGGGGGTGTGAGTTCAAGAGGTTTGATGAGGGATAGGGGGCCAATATAAGGGCCAAGTACCAGCACCCATCGCACATCACGTGCGCACACCCCCCGGCCCCCCGATCGTCGGAACCCCAATGCCACCGGTCAGGTTCTTCGACGTGCTCCTACGATGGTGCCCCGACGAAGAAACATGTGGCACGAGCACATACCCGAGCCTAGCATGTGCGACTGAAACCCTCGGTCCGGTCTGATCTTAGAATGGGAATGAACTCCGTATTCCTAAGTCAACCCACGAAACGAGCGTGCGGGCGCTCAGCCGGCCAGAGAGGCGGGATGCGTAATCCGGGGACCGGCCGGGTCCCCCTCTACGTGCTATCGATCTTGCTGCCAGAACCGTCAGTCCAGTCCCATGTTAGACTGGGAATGAACTTTGTATGCCTATGCCAACCGATGAAACAAGAGGGCAGGCAGGCTGGTAGTACGCCAGCCAGAGAGACGGGATGCACAAGCCGTGGATTGATAGGGTGGTAGGTGGGTTTAGACAAATCTTCATATTTCTATTTGCCAATGCCATTTTTATGGCTTTTAAATTCATACAATGGTCCCTTAAGGCTTCACGTGAAGTTTCATGGCAAGACTACTCGTTTTCTATTTTTCATGATTTTCCAAACTTTTTGCGGTTCGGGATTTTTTAAAATTTTTTCAGAAGGCGTTTTGACCCTAAACTTGGTAGACGTGATACTTGTATTTTTGTTGGCATGCATAAAAACATTCAGCTAAAAACTCGAAGTGTACAAGATTTTGTGACCATTTGAAAAAAGTGTCCCCATTTCAGACACTTTAATGGCTATTGGCAGCAAACCTGTAAAATCTCAAATGCCCTTTAAAGGCATGTGTGTTCTCGATGTTTGATGAGGTATAAGGGGGCCAATATAAGGGCCAAGTATCAGCACACATTGCACATCATGTGCGCACACCCCCTAGCCCCCCCGATCACTGGAAACCCAATGTCGCCAATTAGGTTCTCTGGCGATGCTCCGGCGATGGTGCCGACGAAGAAAAATGCGACACTAGCACATGCCTGAGCCCAGCATGTGCTGCCGCAACCCTCAGACTGGTCTGATCTTAGATTGGGAATGAACTCCATATGCTTAGACTGGGAATGAACTCCGTATGCCTAAGCCAACCGACGAAACGAGCGGGTGGGCGGGCGGGCGAGCACTACGTCGGCCAGAGAGACGGGATGCGCATGTCGTGGACCGATAGGGTGGTAGGTGGGTTTAGGCACATCTTCATATTTCTTTGTGCCAATGCCATTTTTATGGCTTGTAAATTCATGCGATGGTGCCCCGACGAAGAAAAATGTGGCACCAGCACATACCCGAGCCTAGCATGTGCGACTGAAACCCTCGGTTCGGTCTGATCTTAGAATGGGAATGAACTCCGTATTCCTAAGTCAACCCACGAAACGAGCGTGCGGGCACTCAACCGGCCAGAGAGGCGGGATGCGCAATCCGAGGACCGGCCGGGTCCCCCTCTACGTGCTATCGATCTTGCTGCTAGAACTGTCAGTCCAGTCCCATGTTAGACTGGGAATGAACTTTCTATGCCTATGCCAACCGACGAAACGAGAGGGCGGGCAGGCGGGCAGTACGCCAGCCAGAGAGACGGGATGCACAAGCCGTGGATTGATAGGGTGGTAGGTGGGTTTAGGAAAATCTTCATATTTCTATGTTCCAATGCCATTTTTATGGCTTTTAAATTCATACAATGGTCCCTTAAGGCTTCACATGAAGTTTCATGGCAAGACGACTCGTTTTCTATTTTTCACGATTTTTGAAACTTTTTATCGTTCGGGGTTTTTCAAAATTTTTTCGGAAGGAGTTTTGGAACCAAACTTGGTAGACATGATCCTTGTATTTTTGTTGGCATGCACAAAAAAGTTCAGCTAAAAACTCGAAGTGTACAAGATTTTGTGACAATTTGCAAAAGGTGTCCCCATTTCAGACACTTTAATGGCTACTAGTAGCAAACCTGTAAAATCTCAAATGCTCTTTAAGGGGGTGTGAGTTCTCGAGGTTTGGTGAGGGATAGGGGGCCAATATAAGGGCTAAATACCAGCACCCATCACACATCATGTGCGCACACCCCCCCCGGCCGCCTCGATCGTCGGATCCCAATGCTGTCGGTCAGGTTCTCCGACGATGCTCCGACGATGGTGCCCCGGTGAAGAAAAATGTGGCACCAGCACATGCCCGAGCCCAGCATGTGCTGCCGCAACCCTCGGTCCGGTCCGATCTTAGACTGGGAATGAACTCCATATGCTTAGACTGGGAATGAACTCCATATGCTAAAGTCAACCCACAAAACGAGCGTGCGGGAGCTCAGTCGGCCAGAGGGGCAGGATGCGCAAGCCGGGAATCGATCGGGTCCCCCTATACATGCTGCCAATCGTACCACTGCAACACTCAGTTCGATCCAATCTTAGACTGGGAATGAACTCCGTATGGCTAAGCCAACCGACCAAACGAGCAGGCGGACGGGCGGGCGAGCACTACGTCGGCTAGAGAGATGGGATGCACAAGCCGTGGATCGATAGGGTGGTAGGTGGGTTTAGGCACATCTTCATATTTCTATGTGCCAATGCCATTTTTATGGCTTGTAAATTCATACAATGCTCCCTTAAGCCTTCACGTGAAGCTTCTTGGCAAGACGACTCATTTGCGATTTTCCACGATTTTTGAAACTTTTTACGGTTTGAGATTTTTTAAAATTTTTTCAGAAGGAGTTTGGCCATAAACTTGGTAGACGTGATCCTTGTATTTTTCTTGGCATGCACAAAAAAATTCAGCCTAAAACTCGAAGTTTACAAGATTTTGTGCCCATTTGAAAAAAGTGTCGCCATTTCAGACACTTTAATGGCTACTGGCAGCAAACCTGTAAAATCTCAAATGCTCTTTAAGGGGGTGTGAGTTCTTGAGGTTTGATGAGGGATAGGGGGCCAATATAAGGGCCAAGTACCAGCACCCATCGCACATCATGTGCGCACACCCCACCCGACCCCCCGATCGCCGTAACCCCAATGCCACCAGTCAGGTTCTCCGAGGATGGTGTCCTGATGAAGAAAAATGTGGCACCAGTACATGCCTGAGCACAGAATTTGCTGCCGCAACCCTCGGTCTGATCCGATCTTAGACTGGGAATGAACTCCATTTGCCTAAGTCAACCCATGAAACGAGCATGTCAGCGCTCAGCCGACCAGAGGGGTAGGATGCGTAAGTTGGGGATCGATCGGGTCCCCTTCTGCATGCTGCCGATCCTGCTGCCGTAACCCTTGGTGTGGTCTGATCTTAAACTGGGAATGAACTCCGTATGCCTAAGCCAACCGATGAAACAAGCGGGCGGGTGGCACTACGCCGGCCAGAGAAACAGGATGCGCAAGCCTTGGATCGATAGGGCGATAGGTGGGTTTAGGCACATCTTCATATTCTGCGTGCCAATGCCATTTTTATGGCTTGTAAATTCATGCAATGGTCCCTTAAGCCTTCACCTGAAGTTTAATGGCAAGACGACTCGTTTTCTATTTTTCATGATTTTTAAAACTTTTTACGAATCGAGAATTTTTAAAATTTTTTCGAAAGAAATTTTGGGCCCCAAACTTGGTAGACGTGAGCCTTGTATTTTTGTTGGCATGCACAAAAAAAGTCAGCTAAAAACTCGAAGTGTACAAGATTTTGTGACCATTTGAAAAAAGTGTCCCCATTTCAGACACTTTAATGGCTACTGGCAGCAAACCTGTAAAATCTCAAATGCTCTTTAAGGGGGTGTGAGTTCTCGAGGTTTGATGAGGGATAGGGGGTGAATATAAGGGCTAAGTACCAGCACCCATCGCAAATCATGTGCGCACACCCCCCCGCCCCCCCGATCGTCGGAACCCCAATGCAGTCGGTCAGGTTCTCCGACGATGCTCCGACAATGGTGCCCCAACGAAGAAAAATACGACACCAGCACATACCTGAGCCCAGCATTTGCTGCTGCAACCCTCGATCTGGTCCGATCTTAGACTGGGAATGAGCTCTGTATGCTTAGACTGGGAATGAACTCCGTATGCTTAGACTGGGAATGAACTCCGTATGCTTAAGTCAACCCACAAAACGAGCGTGCGGGTGCTCAGCCAGCCAGACGGGCGGGATGCACAAGCCAGGGATTGACCAGGTCCCCCTCTGTGTGCTGTCAATCCTGCTGCTGCAACCCTTGGTCCGGTCCGATCTTAGACTGGGAATGAACTCCGTATGCCTAAGCCAACCGATTAAACGAGTGGGCGGGCTGGGCGGGCGGGCGGGCATTAAGTCGGCCAGAGAGACGGGATGCGCAAGCCGTGGATCGATAGGGTGGTAGGTGGGTTTAGGCACATCTTCATATTTTTACAGGCCAATGCCATTCTTATGGCCTGTAAATTCATACAATGGTCCCTTAAGCCTTCACGTGAAGTTTCATGGCAAGACGACTCGTTTTCTATTTTTCATGATTTTTTAAACTTTTTGGGGTTCAGGATTTCTTAAAATTTTTTCGGATGGAGTTTTGGCCCCAAAGTTCCTAGACATGATCCCTGTATTTTTGTTGGCATGCACAAAACAATTCAGCCAAAAACTCGAAGTGTACAAGATTTTGTGACCATTTGAAAAAAGTGTCCCCATTTCAGACACTTTAATGGCCACTGGCAGCAAACCTGTAAAATCTCAAATGCTCTTTAAGGGGTGTGAGTTCTCAAGGTTTGATGAGGGATAGGGGACCAATATAAGGGCCAAGTACCAGCACCCATCGCACATCATGTGCGCACACCCCCCGGCCCCCCTGATCGCCGGAACCCCAATGCCGCCGATCAGGTTCTCCAGCGATGCTCCGATGATGGTGCCCCAGCGAAGAAAAATGTGACACCAGCACATGCCCGAGCCCAGCATGTGCTACCGCAACCCTCGGTCTGATTTGATCTTAGACTGGGAATGAACTCGATATGCTTAGACTGGGAATGAACTCCGTATGCCTAAGTCAACCCACAAAACGAGCGTGCCGGCGATCAGCCGGCCAGAGGGGCGGGATGAACAAGCCAAGGATCGGTCGGGTCCATCTCTGTGTGCTGCCGATCCTGCTACCGTAACCCTCGGTCTGGTCTGAACTTAGACTAGGAATGAACTCCGTATGCCTAAGCCAACTGACAAAACAAGCGGGCGGGCGGCCGGGCTGGCATTACGTCGGCCAGAGAGACGGGATGCGCAAGTCATGGATCGATAGGGTGGTAGGTGGGTTTAGGCACATATTCATATTTCTGCGTGCCAATGCCATTTTTATGGCTTGTAAATTCATACAATGGTCCCTTAAGCCTTCAATGATGTTTCATGGCAAGACTACTCATTTTCTATTTTTCACGATTTTGGAAACTTTTTACGGTTTGAGATTTTTTAAAATTTTTTCGGAAGGAGTTTTGGCCCCAAACTTGGAATGAACTTCGTATGCCTAAGCCAATTGACGAAACGAGCTGAAGGGCGGGTGAGCGGGCACCACGCCGGCCAGAGAGACGGGATGCGCAAGCCGTGGATTGATAGGGTGGTAGGTGGGTTTAGGCACATCTTCATATTTCTGTGTGCCAATGCCATTTTTATGGCTTGTAAATTCATACAATGGTCCCTTAAGCCTTCACGTTAAGTTTCACGGCAAGACGACTCGTCTTCTATTTTTCACGATTTTTGAAACTTTTTACGGTTCAAGATTTTTTAAAATTTTTTCGAAAGGAGTTTTGAAGCCAAACTTGATAGACGTGATCGTTGTATTTTTTTTGGCATGCACAAAAAAATTTAGGTAAAAACTCGAAGTGTACAAGATTTTGTGACCATTTGAAAAAAGTGTTTCCATTTCAGACACTTTAATGGCAACTGGCAGCAAACTTGTAAAATCTCAAATACTCTTTAAGGGGGTGTGAGTTCTCGAGGTTTGATGAGGGATAGGGGGCCAATATAATGGCCAAGTACCAGCAGCCATCGCACATCATGTGCGCACAACCCCCGGCCCCCCGATCGCCTAAACCCCAATGCCGCCGGTCAGGTTCTCCGACGATGCTCCGGTGAAGAAAAATACGACACCGGCACAAGCCCGAGCCTAGAATGTGCTGTCGCAACCCTCTGTCTGGACCGATCTTAGTCTGGGAATGAACTCCGTATGCCTAAGTCAACCCACGAAACGAGCGTGCAGGCGCTCAGCCGGCCAGAGGGGCGGGATGCGCAAGCCGAGGATCGACTGGGTCCCCCTTTAGGTTTTGACCGAGCCCAGCATGTGCTGCCACGACCATCGGTCTGGTCTGATCTTAGACTGGGAATGAACTCCGTATGCTTCGACTGGGAATGAACTCTGTATGCCTAAGTCAACCCATGAAATGAGTGTGCGGGCGCTCAGCTGGCCTGAGGGGTGGGATGCGCAAGCCGGGGATCGGCTGGGTCCCCCTCTGCGTGCTATCGATCCTGCTACCACAACCCTCAATCCAATGCCATCTTAGACTAGGAATGAACTCCGTATTCCTAAGCCAACCGACGAAACGAGCGAGCGGGCGGGCGAGCACTACATCGGCCAGAGAGACGGGATGCGCAAGCAGTGGATCAATAGGGTGGTAGGTGGGTTTAGGCACATCTTCATATTTCTACGTGCCAATGACATTTTTATGGCTTGTAAATTCATACAATGGTCCCTTAAGCCTTCACATGAAGTTTCATGGCAAGACGACTCGTTTTCTATTTTTCACGATTTTTGAAACTTTTTGAGGTTCAGGATTTTTTAAAATTTTTTTGGAAGGATTTTTGGCCCCAAACTTGGTGGGCATGATCCTTGTATTTTTGTTGGCATGCACAAAACAATTCAGCTAAAAACTCAAAGTGTACAAGATTTTGTGACCAATTGAAAAAAGTGTCCCCATTTCAGACACTTTAATGGCTACTGGTAGCAAACCTGTAAAATCTCAAATGCTCTTTAAGGGGGTATGAGTTCTCATGGTTTGATGAGGGATAGGAGGCCAATATAAGGGCCAAGTACCAGCACCCACCGCACATCATGTGTGCACACCCCCCCGACCCCTCCGATCGTCGGAACCTCAATGCCGTCGGTTAGGTTCTCTGACGATGCTCCGGTGATGGTGCTCTGGCGAAGAAAAATGTTGCACCGGCATAATCCCAAGCCTAGAATGTGCTATCGCAACCCTCTGTCTAGACCGATCTTAGACTGGGAATGAACTCCGTATGCTTAGACTGGGAATGAACTCTGTATGCCTAAGTCATCCCATGAAACGAACGTGCGGGCACTCAGCTGACCAGAGGGGTGGGATGCACAAGCTAGGGATCGATCGGGTCCCCCTCTGCATGCTGTCAATCCTGCTGCCGTAACCCTCGATCCGATCTGATCTTAGACTGGGAATGAACTCCCTATGCCCAAGCAAACCGACGAAACGAGCGAGCGGGTAGGCGGGCACTAAGCACATCTTCATATTTCTGCAAGCCAATGCCATTTTTATGGCATGTAAATTCATACAATTGTCCCTTAAGCCTTCACGTGAAGCTTCATCGCAAGATGACTCGTTTTCTATTTTTCAAGAGTTTTGAAATTTTTTACGGTTCAAGATTTTTTAAAATTTTTTTGGAAGGAGTTTTGGCCCCAAACTTGGTAGACATGATCCCCTTCTTTTTGTTGGCATGCACAAAAAACTTCAGCTAAAAACTCAAAGTGTACAAGATTTTGTGACCATTTGATGGCTACTAGCAGCAAACCTATAAAATCTCAAATGCTCTTTAAGGAGGTATGAGTTCTCGAGGTTTGGTGAGGGATAGGGGGCTAATATAAGGGCCAAGTCCCAGCACCCACCGCACATCATGTGTGCACACCCCCCGACCCCCCGATCGTCGGAACCCCAATGCCGTCGGTCAGGTTCTCTTGCGATGCTCCAACGATGGTGCCCTGATGAAGAAAAATGCGGCACCAGCGCATGCTTGAGCCCAGCATGTGCTGCCGAAACTCTCAGTCCGGTCTGATCTTAGACTGGAAATGAACTTCGTATGCCTAAGCCAACTGAAGAAACGAGCGGGCGGGCGGGCGGGCGGGCGGGCACTACGTCGGCCAGGGAGACGGGATGCGCAAGCCATGGATCGATAAGGTGGTAGGTGGGTTTAGGTACATCTTCATATTTTTGCATGCCAATGCGATTTTTATGGCTTGTAAATTCATACAATGGTCCCTTAAGCCTTCATGTGAAGTTTCATGCCAAGACGACTCGGTTTCTATTTTTCATGATTTTTGAAACTTTTTAAGGTTCGAGATTTTTTAAAATTTTTTCGTAAGGATTATTGGCCCCAAACTTGGAAGACGTAATCCTTGTATTTTTTTTGGCATGCACAAAAAAATCAGCTAAAAACTCGAAATGTACAAGATTTTGTGACCATTTGAAAAAAGTGTCCCCATTTCAGACACTTTAATTGCTACTGGCAGCAAACCTGTAAAATCTCAAATGCTCTTTAAGGGGGTATGAGTTCTCGAGGTTTGATGAGGGATAGGGGACCAATATAAGGTCCAAGTACCAGCACCCATCACACATCATATGCGCACACCCCCCCGGCCGTCCGATCATAGGAACCCCAATGCCGTCGGTTGGGTTCTCCGGGGATGCTCCAGCGATGGTGCCCCGACGAAGATAAATGCGGCACCAGCACATGCCCGAGCCTAGCATGTGCTACCGCAACCCTCGATCCGGTCCGATCTTAGACTGGGAATGAACTCTGTATGCTTAGACTGCGAATGAACTCCGTATGTCTAAGTCAACCCATGAAATGAGCGTGCAGACGCTTAACCAGCCAGAGAGGCGGGATGCGCAAGTCGAGGATCGGTCGGGTCCCCCTCTACGTGCTACCAATCCTACTACCACAACCTTCGGTCCGGTCTGATCTTAGACTGGGAATGAACTCTGTATTCCTAAGCCAATCGACGAAACAAGCGGGTGGAAGGGCGGGCAGGCACTACGCCGGCCAGAGAGACGGGATGCGCAAGCCGTGGACCGATAAGGTGGTAGGTGGGTTTAGGTACATCTTCATATTTCTGCATGCCAATGCCATTTTTATGGCTTGTAAATTCATACAATGATCCCTTAATCCTTCACGTGAAGTTTCATGGCAAGACGACTCGTTTTCTATTTTTCATAATTTTTGAAACTTTTTATAGTTCGGGATTTTTTATAACTTTTTTGGAAACAGTTTGGTCCCCAAACTTGGTAGATGTGATCCCTGTATTTTGGTTGGCATGCACAAAAAAATTCAGCTAAAAACTCGAAAGTGTACAAGATTTTTTGGCCATTTGAAAAAAGTGTACCCATTTCAGACACTTTATTGGCTACTGGCAGCAAACCTGTAAAATCTCAAATGCTCTTTAAGGGTGTGTGAGTTCTTGAGGTTTGATGAGGGATAGGGGGCCAATATAAGGGCCAAGTACCAGTACCCATCGCACATCATGTGCGTACACCCCCCCCGGCCCCCTGATCACTGGAACCCCAATCCGTACGCCTAAGTCAACCCACGAAACGAGTGTACGGGTGCTCAGCCGACCAGAGGGGCGGGATGCACATGTTAGGGATCAATCAGCTCCCCCTCTGTGTGCTGTCGATCCTGCTGCCACAACCCTCGGTCCGGTCTGATCTTAGACTAGGAATGAACTCTGTATGCCTAAGCCAATCGATGAAATGAGCGGGCGGGCGGGCACTACGCCGGCCAGAGAGACGGGATGTGCAAGCCGTTGATTGATAGGGTGGTAGGTGGGTTTAGGCACATCTTCATATTTCTATGCGTAAATGCCATTTTTATGGCTTGTAAATTCATACAATGGTCCCTTAAGCCTTCACGTGAAGTTTCAAGGCAAGACGACTCGTTTTCTATTTTTCATGATTTTTGAAACTTTTTGCAGTTCAGGATTTTTTATAATTTTTTCGAAAGGAATTTTGGCCCCAAACTTGGTGGACGTCATACTTGTATTTTTTTTGGCATGCACAAAAAAATTCAGCTTAAAACTCGAAGTGTACAAGATTTTGTGACCATTTGAAAAAAGTGTCACCATTTCAGACACTTTAATGGCTACTGGCAGCAAACCTGTAAAATCTCAAATGCTCTTTAAGGGGGTATGAGTTCTCAAGGTTTGATGACGGATAAGGGGCTAATAGAAGGGCCAAGTACCAGCACCCATCACACATCATGTGCGCACACCCCCCAGCCCCCTATCGTCGGAACCCCAATGCCGTCGGTCAGGTTCTCTGCTGATGCTTCGGCGATGGTGCCCCGAGGAAGAAAAATGTGGCACCAGCACATACCCGAGCTGGGCATGTGCTGCCGTAACCCTCGGTCCGGTCCGATCTTAGACTGGGAATGAACTCCGTCTACTTAGACTGGGAATGAACTCCGTATGCCTAAGTCAACCCACGAAACGAGAGTGCGGGCGGGCACTACGTCGGCTAGAGAGACGGGATGCGGAAGCCGTGGATCGATGGGGTGATAGGTGGGTTTAGGTGCATCTTCATATTTCTGCGTTCCAATGCCATTTTTATGGCTTGTAAATTCATATAATGGTACTTTAAGCCTTCACGTTAAGTTTCATGGCAAGACGACTTGTTTTCTATTTTTCACGATTTTTGAAACTTTTTGCGTTTGGGATTTTTTAAAATTTTTTCGGAAGTAGTTTTCCCTCAAAAGTTGGTAGAAGTGTACAAGATTTTGTGACCATTCGAAAAAAGTGTCCCCAATTCAGACACTTTAATGGCTACTGGTAGCAAACCTGTAAAATCTCAAATGCTCTTTAAGGGGGTGTCAGTTCTCGAGGTTTGATGAGGGATAAGGGGCCAATATAAGGGCCTACTACCAGCACCCATCGCACATCATGTGCACACTCCCACCCGGCCCCCCCGATCGTCGGAACCCCAATGCCGCCGGTCAGGTTCTCCGACGATGGTGCCCCGACGAAGAAAACTGTGGCACCAGCACATGCCCGAGTCTAGCATGTGCTGCCGAAAGCCTTAGTCTGGTTTGATCTTAGACTGGGAATGAACTCCATATGCTTAGACTGGGAATGAACTCCATATGCCTAAGTCAACCCACTAAAAGAGCGTGTGGATGCTCAGCCATCCAGAAGGCCGGGATGCATAAGCCAAGCATCGACCGGCTCCCCCTCTGCATGCTACCGATCCTGTTGTCGCAACCCTCAGTCCGGTCTGATCTTAGACTGGGAATAAAGTCCGTAAGCCTAAGCCACACGATGAAACGAACGGGCGGGCGGGCGGGCGGGCACTACGTCGGCCAGAGAGACGGGATGCGCAAGCCGTGGATCGATAGGGTGGTAGGAGGATTTAGGCACATCTTCATATTTCTGCGTGCCAATGTCATTTTTATGGCTTTTAAATTCATACAATGGTCCCTTATGCCTTCGCGTGAAGTTTCATGGCAAGACAACTCATTTTTATTTTTCATGATTTTTGAAACTTTTTACGGTTCGAGATTTTTTAAAATTTTTTCGGAAGGAGTTTTGGCCCCAAACTTGGTAGACGTGATCCTTGTATTTTTGTTGGCATGCACAAACAAATTCAGCTAAAAACTCGAAGTGTGCAAGATTTTGTGATCATTTGAAAAAAGTGTCCCAATTTCAGACACTTTAATGGCTACTGGCAGTAAACTTGTAAAATCTCAAATGCTCTTTAAGGGGGTGTGAGTTCTCAAGGTTTGATGAGGGATAGGGGGCCAATATAAGGGCCAAGTACCAGCACCCATCGTACATCATGTGCGCACCCCCCCGGCCCCCCCGATCATCGGAACCCCAATAACACCGGTCAGGTTCTCCGGCAATGCTCCGACGATAGTGCCCCGACGAAGAAAAATACGGCACCAGCACATGCCCGAGCCTAGCATGTGCTGTCGCAACCCTCGGTCTGGTCCAATCTTAGATTGGGAATGAACTCCATATGCTTAGATTGGGAATGAACTCCGTATGCCTAAGTCAACCCACGAAACGAGAGTGCGGGCCCTCAGCTGGCCAGAGGGGTGGGATGCGCAAGCCAAGGATCGGTCGGGTCCCCCTCTGCGAGCTGCCAATCCTGCTGCCGCAACCCTCAGTCCGGTCTGACTTAGATTGGAATGAACTCCGTATGCTAAGCCACCGCATCGAAGGCGGGGCGAGCGGGTCAGTACGTCACCAGAGAGACGGGATGTCGCAAGCGTGGATCGAAGGGGGTAGGTGGGTAGCATATTCTATTCTACATGCCTGCATTTTTAGGCTGTAAATTCATCAACGGTCCTTAAACCTTCACGGATGTTTCTGGTCTAAGACGATCGTTTTCATTCAATTTTTGAAACCTTTTGAGGTTCGGGATTTTTGAAAATTTTTCGGAAAGGAGTTTGGCCCAAACTTGGTAGACGTGATCCCGTATTTTTGTTGGCATGCTCAAAAACATTCAGCTAAAACTTCGAAGTGTACAAGATTTTGTGACATTTGAAAAAAGTGTCCCCATTTTAGACACTTTAATGGCTACTGCAGCAAACTGTAAAATCTCAAATGCTCTTTAAGGGGGTGTGAGTTCTTAAGGTTTGATGAGGGATAGGGGGCCAACATAAGGGCCAAGTACCAGCACCCATCATACATCATGTGCGTACACCCCTCGGCCCCCTCGATCGCCAAAACCCCAATTCTGTCGGTAAGGTTCTCCGGCGATGGTGCCCCGGCGAAGAAAAATGCGGCACCAGCACATGCCCGAGCCCAGCATGTGCTGCCACAACCCTCGGTCCGGTCTGATCTTAGACAGGGAATGAACTCCATGTGGTTAGACTGGGAATGAACTCCATATGCCTAAGTCAAACTACGAAACGAGCGTGCGGGTGCTCAACCGGCCAGAGGAGCGGGATGCGCAAGCCGGGGATCGATCGGGCCCCCCTCTGTGTGCTGCCGATCCTACTGTCGTAACCCTCGGTCCGGTCCAATCTTAGACTGGGAATGAACTCCGTATGCCTAAGCCAATCGACGAAACGAGCGGGAGGGCGAGCGGGCGGGCACTACGCCGACCAAAGAGACGGGATGCGCAAGTCGTGGATCGATAGGGTGGTAGGTGGGTTTAGACACATCTTCATATTTCTATATGCCAATGGCATTTTTATGGCTTGTAAATTCACACAATGGTCCCTTAAGCCTTCACGTGAAGTTTCATGGCAAGACGACTCGTTTTCTATTTTTCACGATTTTCAAAACTTTTTGTGGTTAGGGATTTTTTAAAATTTTTTCGGAAGGAGCTTTAGCCCCAAACTTGGTAGATGTGATCCTTGTATTTTTTTTGGCATGCACAAAAAAATTCAGGTAAAAACTCGAAGTGTACAAGATTTTGTGACCATTTCAAAAAAGTGTCCCCATTTCAGACACTTTAATGGCTACTGGCAGCAAACCTGTAAAATCTCAAATGCTCTTTAAGGGGGTGTGAGTTCTTAAGGTTTGATGAGGGAAAGGGGGCCAATATAAGGGCCAAGTACCAGAACCCATCGCACATATGTGCGCACACCCCTCCCGACCCCCCGATCGTCGGAACCCCAATGCCGTCGGTCAGGTTCTCCGGCGGTGCTCTGGCGATGGTGCCCAGGCAAAGAAAAATGCAGCACCAGCACCTGCGCGAGCCCAGCATGTGCTACTGCAACCCTCGATCAGGTCCAATCTTAGACTGGGAATGAACTCCATATGCTTAGACTGGGAATGAACTCCGTATGCCTAAGTCAACTCTCGAAACGAGCGTGCGGACACTTAGCTGGCCAGAGGGGCGGGATGCGCAAGCCAGGGATCAACCGGGTCCCTCTCTGCATGCTGCCGATCCTGCTGCCACAACCCTTAGTCTGGTCTGATCTTAGACTGGGAATGAACTCCGTATGCCTAAGCCAACCGACGAAACGAGCGGGCGGGCGGGTGGGCACTACACCGACCAGAGAGATGGGATGCACAAGCTGTGGATCGATAAGGTGGTAGGTGGGTTTAGGCACATCTTCATATTTCTGCGTGCCAATGCCATTTTTATGGCTTGTAAATTCATACAATGGTCCCTTAAGCCTTGACGCGAAGTTTCATGGCAAGACGACTCGTTTTCTATTTTTCATGATTTTTGAAACTTTTTGCGGTTCAGGATTTTTTTAAATTTTTTCAGAAGGAGTTTTGGCCTCAAACTTGGTAGACTTGATCCTTGTATTTTTTTTGGCATGCACAAAAAAATTCAACTAAAAACTCGAAGTGTACAAGATTTTGTGATCATTTGAAAAAAGTGTCCCCATTTCAGACACTTTAATGGCTACTGCCAGCAAACCAGTAAAATCTCAAATGCTCTTTAAGGGGGTGTGAGTTCTCGATGTTTGATGAGGGATAGGGGGCCAATATAAGGGCCAAGTACCAGCACTCATCACACATTATGTGCGAACAGCCCCCCGGTCCCCCTGATCGTCGGAACCCCAGTACCGCCAATCAGGTTCTCCTACGATGCTCCGACGATGGTGCCCCGACGAAGAAAAATGCAGCACCAACACATGATCGAGCCCAGCATGTGCTGCCGTAACCCTCGGTCCGGTCTGATCTTAGACTGGGAATGAACTCCATATGCTTAGACTGGGAATGAACTCCGTATTTCTAAGTCAACCCACGAAACGAGCGTGCAGGTGCTCAGCCGGCCAGAGGGGCGGGATGTGCAAGCTAGGGATCGATAGGGTGTGAGTTCTCGAGGTTTGATGAGGGATAGGGGGCAATATAAGGGCCAAGTACCAGCACCCATCACACATCATGTGTGCACACCCCCCCGGCCCCCCCAATCGTCGGAACCCCAATGCCACCGGTTAGGTTCTCCGATGATGCTCCGACGATGGTACCCCGGCAAAGAAAAATGTGGCACCAGCATATGCTCGAGCCCAGCATGTGCTGCTGCAACCCCGATTCGGTCTGATCTTAGATTGGGAATGAACTCTGTATGTTTAGACTGGAATGAACTCCGTATGCCTAAGTCAACCCACGAAATAAGCGTGCAGGCGCTCAGCCGGCCAGAGGGGTTTTGAAACTTTTTTAGGTTCAAAATTTTTTTAAAATTTTTCGAAAGGAGTTTTGGCCCCAAACTTAATAGACGTGATCCTTGTATTTTTGTTGGCATGCATAAAAAAATTCAGGTAAAAACTCGAAGTGTACAAGATTTTGTGATCATTTGAAAAAAGTGTCCCCATTTCAGACACTTTAATTGCTACTGGTAGAAAACCTGTAAAATCTCAAATGCTCTTTAAGGGGGTGTGAGTTCTTGAAGTTTGATGAGGGATAAGGGGCCAATAGAAATGCCAAGTACCAGCACCCATCACACATCATGTGCGCACACCCCCCCGACCCCCCCGATCATCTGAACCCCAATGCCGTCGGTCAGGTTCTCCGGTGATGCTCCGGCGATGGTGCCCCGGCAAAGAAAAATGTGACGCCAGCATATGCCTGAGCCCAGCATGTGCTGCTACAACCTCGGTCCGGTCTGATCTTAGACTGGGAATGAACTCCGTATGCTTAGACTGGGAATCAACTCTGTATGCCTAAGTCAACCCATGAAATGAGCGTGTGGGCGTTCAGCCGGCCAGAGGGGCAGGATGAGCAAGCTAGGGATCGGTCGGGTCCCCCACTGTGTGTTGCCGATCCTGCTGCTACAACCCTCAGTCCGGTCTGATCTTAGACTGGGAATGAACTGCGTATGCCTAGGCCAACCAACGAAATGAGCGGGCGGGCAAACGGGCGGGTACTGCGCCGGCCAGAGAGATGGGATGTGCAAGTCGTGGATTGATAGAGTGGTAGGTGGGTTTAAGCACATCTTTATATTTCTGCATGCCAATGCCATTTTTATGGCTTGTAAATTCATGCAATGGTCCCTTAAGCCTTCACGTGAAGTTTCATGGCAAGATGACTCGTTTTTTATTTTTCACAATTTTCAAAACTTTTTACGGTTCGATCTTAGACTGGGAATGAACTCCGTATGCTTAGACTGGGAATGAACTTTGTATGCCTAAGTCAACCCATGAAACGAACATGTGGGTGCTCAACCGGCCAGAGGGGCGGGATGCGCAAGTCGAGGATCAGTTGGGTCCCCCTCTGTGTGCTGTCGATCCTACTGCCACCACCCTCGGTCTGTCTGATCTTAGTCCGAGAATTAACTCCGTAAGCCTAAGCCAACCAACGAAACGAGCAAGCGGGCGGGCGGGTGGGCACCACGCTGGCCAGAGACAGGGATGCGCAAGCCGTGGATCAATAGGGTTGTAGGTGGGTTTAGGCACATGTTCATATTTCTGCATGCCAAAGCCATTTTTATGGCTTGTAAATTCATGCAATGGTCCCTTAAGCCTTCACGTTAAGTTTGATGGCAAGACGACTCGTTTTCTATTTTTCACGATTTTTAAAAATTTTTACGGTTCAAGATTTTTTAAAATTTTTTCGAAAAGAGTTTTGGCAAAAAACTTAGTAGACGTGATCCCTATATTTTTATTGGCATGCATAAAAAAATTCAGCTAAAAACAATAAGTGTAAAAGATTTTGTGACCATTTGAAAAAAGTGTCCCCATTTCAGACACTTTAATGGCTATTGGCAGCAAACCTGTAAAATCTCAAATGCTCTTTAAGGGGGTGTGAGTTCTCGAGGTTTGATGAGGGATAGTGGGCCAATATAAGGGCCAAGTACCAGCACCCATCGCACATCATGTGCGTACACCCCCCGGCCCCCTCGATCGCCGAAACCCCAATGCCACCGGTCAAGTTCTCCGATGATGCTCCGGTGATGGTGCCCCGACGAAGAAAAATGTGGCACCAGCACATTCCCGAGCCCAACATGTGCTGCCACAACCCTCGGTCTGGTCTGATCTTAGACTGGGAATGAACTCTGTACGCCTAAGCCAACCGACGAAACGAGCAGGCGGGCAAACAGGCACTACGCTGGCCAGAGAGACGGGATTTTTTAAAAATTTTTCACCTGGGAATGAACTTCGTATGCTTAGACTGGGAATGAACTCCATATGCCTAAGTCAACCCATGAAACGAGCGTACGGGCGCTCAGCTTGCCAGAGGAGCGGGATGAGCAAGCCAGGGATCGACCGAGTCCCCCTCTGTGTGCTATCGATTCTGCTACCGCAACCCTCGATCCAGTCCGATCTTAGACTGGGAATGAACTCCGTATGCCTAAGCCAACCGTCAAAATGAGCGGGTGGACGGGCGGGCACTACGTCGGCCAAAGAGACGGGATGCGCAAGTCGTGGATCGATAGGGTGGTAAGTGGGTTTAGGCACATCTTCATATTTTTGCATGCCAATGCCATTTTTATGGCTTGTAAATTCATACAATGGTCCCCTAAGCGTTCACGTGAAGTTTCATGGCAAGACGACTCATTTTATATTTTTCACGATTTTCAAAAAAAATTTTCGGTTTGGGATTTTTCAAAATTTTTTCGGAAGGAATTTTGGAGCCAAACTTGGTAGACATGATCCTTTTATTTTTTTTGTCATGCACAAAAACATTTAGCTAAAAACTCGAAGTGTACAAGATTTTGTGACCATTTGAAAAAAGTGTCCCCATTTCAGACACTTTAATGGCTACTGGCAGCAAACCTGTAAAATCTCAAATGCTCTTTAAGGGGGTGTGAGTTCTCGAGGTTTGACGAGGGATAGGGGGCCAATATAAGGGCCAAATACCAGCACCCATCGCACATCATGTGCGCACACCCCCCGGCCCCCCCGATCGCCAGAACCCCAATGCCGCTGTTCAAGTTCTCCGACGATGCTCCGGCGATGGAGCCCCGAGGAAGAAAAATACGGCACCAGCACATGCCCGAGCCCAGCATGTGCTGCCGCGACCCTCGGTCCAGTCCGATCTTAGACTGGGAATGAACTCCGTATGCTTAGATTGGGATTGAACTCCGTATGCCTAAGTTAACTCACGAAACGAGCGTGCGGGCGCTCAGTCGGCCAGAGGGGCGGGATGCACAAGTCGGGGATCAACCGAGTCTCCCTCTATGTGCTGTCGATGCTGCTGCCACAACCTTCAGTCCGGTCTGATCTTAGACTAGGAATGAACTCCGTATGGCTAAGCCAACCGATGAAATGAGCGGGCGGGCGGGAATTACGCCGGCCAGAGAGATAGGATGCGTAAGCCGTGGATCGATCGGGTGGTAGGTGGGTTTAGGCACATCTTCATATTTCTGCATGCCAATGCCATTTTTATGGCTTGTAAATGCATACAATGGTCCCTTAAGCCTTCACGTGAAGTTTCATGACAAGACGACTCGTTTCTATTTTTTACGGTTTTCAAAACTTTTTGCGGTTCGGGATTTTTCAAAATTTTTTTGGATGGAGTTTTAGCCACAAACTTGGTAGACGTGAGGGCGGGCACTACGCCGGCCAGACAGACGGGATGCGCAAGCCCAGGATCGATAGGGTGGTAGGTGGGTTTAGGCACATCTTCATATTTTTGCATGCCAATGCCATTTTTATGGCTTGTAAATTCATACAATGGTCCCCTAAGCCTTCACGTGAAGTTTCATGGCAAGACGACTCATTTTTTATTTTTCACGATTTTCAAAACTTTTTGCGGTTTGGGATTTTTCAAAATTTTTTCGGAAGGAGTTTTGGAGCCAAACTTGGTAGACATGATCCTTGTATTTTTGTTGTCCTGCACAAAAAATTTCAGCTAAAAACTCGAAGTGTACAAGATTTTGTGACCATTTGAAAAAAGTGCCCCCATTTCAGACACTTTAATGGCTACTGGCAGCAAACCTGTAAAATCTCAAATGCTCTTTAAGGGGGTGTGAGCTCTTGAGGTTCGACGAGGGATAGGGGGCCAATAAAAGGGCCAAGTACCAGCACCCATCGCACATCATGTGCGCACACCCCCTGATCGCCGGAACCCCAGTGCCGCTGTTCAAGTTCTCCGGTGATGCTCCGACGATGGAGCCCCGAGGAAGAAAAATGTGGCACCAGCACAAGCCCGAGGCCAGCATGTGCTGCCGTAACCCTTGGTCCAGTCCGATCTTAGACTGGGAATGAACTCCGTATGCTTAGATTGGGAATGAACTCCGTATGCCTAAGTATACCCACGAGACGAACGTATGGGTGCTCAGCCGGCCAGAGGGGTGGGATGCACAAGTCGAGGATCAGCCGAGTCCCCTCTGCGTGCTGCCGATCTTGCTACCACAACCTTCAGTCTGGTCTGATCTTAGACTAGGAATGAACTCCGTATGCCTAAGTGAACCGATGAAATGAGCAGACGGGCAGGCAGGAACTACGTCGGCCAGAGAGACAGGATGCGCAAGCCGTGGATCGATCGGGTGGTAGGTGGGTTTAGGCACATCTTCATATTTCTGCATGCCAATGCCATTTTTATGGCTTGTAAATGCATACAATGGTCCCTTAAGCCTTCATGTGAAGTTTCATGGCAAGACGACTCGTTTCTATTTTTCACGATTTTCAAAACTTTTTGCGGTTCGGGATTTTTCAAAATTTTTTCAGTAGGAGTTTTAGCCCCAAACTTGGTAGACATGATCCTTGTATTTTTGTTGGCATGCACAAAAAAATTCAGCTAAAAACTCGAAGTGTACAATATTTTGTGACCATTCGAAAAAAGTGTCCCCATTTCAGACACTTTAATGGCTACTGGCACAAACCTGTAAAATCTCAATTGCTCTTTAAGGGGGTGTGAGTTCTCGAGGTTTGATGAGGGATAGGGGGCCAATATAAGGGCCAAGTACCAGCACCCATCACACATCGTGTGCGCACACCCGCCGGCCCCCCATCGACGGAACCCCAATATCGCTAGTCAAGTTCTCCGACAATGCTCCGATGATGGTTTCTCGGGGAAGAAAAATGCGGCACCAGCACATGCCCGAGCCCAGCATGTGCTGCCGCAATCCTCGGTCCAGTCCGATCTTAGACTGGGAATGAACTCCGTATGCTTAGATTGGGAATGAACTTTGTAAGCCTAAGTCAACCCATGAAACAAGCGTGCGGGCGCTCAGCCGGCCAGAGGGGCGGGATGCACTAGCCGGGGGTCGGTCGGGTCCCCCTCTGCGTGCTACCGATCCTAATACTGTAACCCTCAGTCCGATCTGATCTTAGACTGGGAATGAACTCCGTATGCCTAAGCCAATAGATGAAATTAGCGGGCGGGCGGGCGGGTAGGAACTACGCCGGCCAGAGAGACGAGACACGCAAGCCGTGGATCGATCGGGTGGTAGGTGGGTTTAGGCACATCTTCATATTTCTGCATGCCAATGCCATTTTTATGGTTTGTAAATGCATACAATGGTCCCTTAAGCCTTCACGTGAAGTTTCATGGCAGCATGACTCGTTTTCTATTTTTCACGATTTTCGAAACTTTTACGGTTCGGGATTTTTTAAAATTTTTTCGGAAGGAGTTTTGGCCCCAAACTTGGTAGACGTGATCCTGGTATTTTTGTTGGCATGCGCAAAAAATTCAGCTAAAAACTCAAAGTGTACAAGATTTTGTGACCATTTGAAAAAAGTGTCCCCATTTCAGACACTTTAATGGCTACTGGCAGCAAACCTGTAAAATCTCAAATGCTTTTTAAGGGGGTGTGAGTTCTAGAGGTTTGATGAGGGATAGGGGGCCAATATAAGGGCCAAGTACCAGCACCCATCGCACATCATGTGCGCACACCCCCCCGGCCCCCTCGATTGCCGGAACCCCAATGCCACCGATCAGGTTTTTCGACGATGCTCTGATGATGGCACCCCGATGAAGAAAAATGCGGCACCAGCACATGCCCTAGCCCAGCATGTGGTGTCGCAACCCTCTGTCCGGTCCGATCTTAGACTGGGAATGAACTCTGTATGCCTATGTCAACCCACGAAACGAGCATGCGGGCGCTCAGCCGGCCAGAGGGGCGGGATGCACAAGCCGAGGATTGGCCGGGTCCCCCTCTACGTGCTGTCGATCGTACTACCGTAACCCTTGGTCCAGTCCAATCTTAGACTGGGACTGAACTTCGTATGCCTAAGCCAACCGACGAAACGAGCGGACGGGCGGGTGGGCAGTACGCCGGCTAGAGAAATAGGATGCGCAAGCCGTGGATCGATCGGGTGGTAGGTGGGTTTAGGCACATCTTCATATTTCTGCATGACAATGCCATTTTTATGGCTTGTAAATGCATAAAATGGTCCCTTAAGCCTTCACGTGAAGTTTCATGGCAGGATGACTCATTTTTTATTTTTCATGATTTTTGAAACTTTTTACAGTTCGAGATTTTTACAAATTTTTTTGGAAGGAGTTTTGGCCCCAAACTTGGTAGACGTGATCATTGTATTTTTTTTGGCATGCACAAAAAATTCAGCTAAAAACTCGAAGTGTACAAGATTTTGTGACCATTTGAAAAATGTGTCCCCATTTCAGACAGTTTAATGGCTACCGGTAGCAAACCTGTAAAATCTCAAATGCTCTTTAAGGGGTGTGAGTTCTCCAGGTTTGATGAAGGATAGGGGGCCAATATAAGGGCCAAGTACTAGCACCCATCGCACATCATGCGCGCATACCCCCCCGACCCCCTCGATCATCGGAACCCCAATGCCGTCGGGCAAGTTCTACGACGATGGTGCCACGACGATGGTGCCCCGACGAAGAAAAATGCGACACCAGCACATGCTCGAGCCCAGCATGTGCTGTAGCAACCCTCAGTCCAGTCCGATCTTAGACTGGGAATGAACTCCGTATGCCTAAGCCAACCGACAAAACGAACGGGCGGGCCGACGGGCACTACGCCGGCCAGAGAGACGGATTGCGCAAGCCGTGGATCAATAGGGTGGTAGGTGGGTTTAGGCACATCTCCATATTTCTGCATGCCAATGCCATTTCTACGGCTTGTAAATTCATACAATGGTCCCTTAAGCCTTCACGTGAAGTTTCATGGCAATATAAGGGCCATGTACCTGCACCCATCGCACATCATGTGTGCACACCACCCCGGCCCCCCAATTACCGGAACCCCAATGCTGCCAGTCAAGTTCTCCGGTGATGCTCCGACGATGGTGCCCCGATGATGGTGCCCCGACGAAGAAAAATGCGGCACCAGTACATGCCTGAGCCTAGCATGTGCTGCCGCAACCCTCGGTCTGATCCAATCTTAGACTGGGAATGAACTCCGTATGACTAAGTCAACCCATGAAACGAGTGTGCAGGCGCTTAGCCAACCGGAGGGGCGGGATGTGCAAGCCGAGGATCGGCCGGGTCCCCCTTTGTGTGCTATCGATCCTGCTACCACAACCCTTTGTCCGGTCTGATCTTAGATTAGGAAAGAACTCTGTATGCCTAAGCCAACCGACGAAACGAGTGAGCTTGCGGACGGGCGGGCACTACGTCGGCCAGAGAGACGGGATGCGCAAGCCATGGATTGATAGGGTGGTAGGTGGGTTTAGGCACATCTTCATATTTCTGCATGCCAATGCCATTTTTATGGCTTGTAAATTCATACAATGGTCCCTTAAGCCTTCATGTGAAGTTTCATGGCAAGACGACTCGTCTTTTATTTTTCACGATTTTTGAAACTTTTTACGGTTCGGGATTTTTTAAAATTTCCTCAAAAGAAGTTTTGGCCCAAACTTGGTAGACGTGATCCTTGTATTTTTGTTGGCATGCACAAAAAAATTCAGCTAAAAACTCGAAGTGTACAAGATTTTGTGACCATTTGAAAAAAGTGTCCCCATTTCAGACACTTTAATGGCTACAGGCAGCAAACCTGTAAAATCTCAAATGCTCTTTAAGGGGGTGTGAGTTCTAGAGGTTTGATGAGGCATAGGGGGCCAATATAAGGGCGAAGTAGCAGCATCCATCGCACATCATGTGCGCACACCCCCGTCGGCCCCCCCGATCGCTGGAACCCCAATGCCGTCGGTCAGGTTCTTCGGTGATGCTCCGACGATGATGCCCCGACAAAGAAAAATGCGGCACCAGCACATGCCCGAGCCCAGCATGTGCTGCCACGACCCTCAGTCTGGACTGATCTTAGACTGGGATTGAACTTTGTATGCTTAGACTGGGAATGAACTCCGTATGCCTAAGTCAACCCACGAAATGAGTGTGCAGGCGCTTAGTCGGCCAGAGGGGCGGGATGCGCAGGCCGAGGATCGATCGGGTCCCCCTCTGCGTGCTATGAATCCTACTGCCATAACCCTCGGTCCAGTCCGGTCTTAGACTGGGAATGAACTCCGTATGCCTAAGCCAACCGACGAAACGAGTGGGCGGGCGGAAGGGCACTACGTCGGCCAGAGAGACGGTATGCGGAAGCCGTGGATCGATAGGGTGGTAGGTGGGCTTAGGCAGATCTACATATTTCTGCATGCCAATGCCCTTTTTATGGCTTGTAAATTCATACAATGGTCCCTTAAGCCTTCACGTGAAGTTTCTTGGCAAGAGGACTCATTTTCTATTTTTCATGATTTTTGAAACTTTTTGAGATTCGAGATTTTTTAAAATTTTTTCGGATGGATTTTTGGCCCCAAATTTGGTAGATGTGATCCTTGTATTTTTGTTGGCATGCACAAAAAAATTCAGCTAAAAACTCGAAGTGTACAAGATTTTGTGAGCATTTGAAAAAAGTGTCCGAATTTCAGACACTTTAATGGCTACTGGCAGCAAACCTGTAAAATCTCAAATGATCTTTAAGGGGGTGTGAGTTCTTGAGGTTTGATGAGAGATAAGGGGCCATTATAAGGGCGACGTACCAACACCCATCGCACATCAATGCGCACACCCCCTCGACCGCCCCGATCGCTGGAACTCCAACGTCACCGGTCAAGTTCTCCGACGATGGTCCGGTGATGGTGCCCCGATGAAGAAAAATATGGCACCAGCACATGCCCAAGCCTAGCATGTGCTGTGGCAACCCTCGGTTTGGTTTGATCTTAGACTGGGAATGAACTCCGTATGCTTAGACTGGGAATGAACTCCGTATGCCTAAGTCAACCCACGAAACGAGCGTGTGGGCGCTCAACCGGCCAGAGGGGCGGGATGCACAAGCTGGGGATCGACAGGGTCCCCCTCTGCATGCTACCGATCCTGCTACCATAACCATCATTCCAGTCTGATCTTAGACTGGGAATGAACTCCGTATGCCTAAGCTAACCGACGAAACGAGAGGGCGGGTGGGCGGGCGGGCACTACGCCGGCCAGAGAGACGGGATACGCAAGCCGTGGATCGATTGGGTGCTAGGTTGGTTTAGGCACATCTTCATATTTCTGTGTGCCAATGCCATTTTTATGGCTTGTAAATTCATACAATGGTCCCTTAAGCCTTCACGTGGAGTTTCATGGCAAGACGACTCGTTTTCTATTTTTCACGATTTTCAAAACTTTTTATGGTTAGGGATTTTTTAAAATTTTTTCGGAAGTAGTTTTGGCCCCAAACTTGGTAAAGGTGATCCTTGTATTTTTTTTGGCATGCCTAAAAAACATTGAGCTAAAAACTCGAAGTGTACAAGATTTTGTGACCATTTAAAGAAGGTGTCCCCATTTCAGACACTTTAATGGCTACTGGTAGCAAACCTGTAAAATCTCAAATGCTCTTTAAAGGGGTGTGAGTTCTCGAGGTTTGATGAGGGATAGGGGGCCAATATAAGGGCCAAGTACCAGCACTCATCGCACATCATGTGTGCTCACCCCCCCGGCCCCCCCGATCGCCGGAACCCCAATGTCGCCGGTCGGGTTCTCCGACGATGCTCTGGCGATGGTGACCCGACGTAGAGAAATGCGGCACTAGCACTTGCCTGAGCCTAGCATGTGCTGTCGCAACCCTCAGTCTAGTCCGATCTTAGACTGGGAATGAACTCCGTATGCCTAAGTCAACCCACGAAACGAGCGTACGGGCACTCAGTCGGGTAGAGGGGCAGGATACGCAAGCAGGGGATCGATCGGGTTCCCCTCTGCGTGCTGCCGATCCTACTACCCCAACCCTCGATCCAGTCTGATCTTAGACTGGGAATGAACTCCGTATGCCTAAGCCAACCGATGAAACGAGCGAGCAGGCAGGCGGGCGGAACTACGCTGGCTAGAGAGACGGGATGCGCAAGCCGTGGATCGATAGGGTGGTAGGTGGGTTTAGGCACATCTTCATATTTCTACGTGCCAATGCCATTTTTATGGCTTGTAAATTCATACAATGGTCCCTTAAGCCTTCACGTGAAGTTTCATGGCAAGACGACTCGTTTTTTATTTTTTGCCATTTTTGAAACTTTTTACGGTTTAGGATTTTTTAAAATTTTTTTGGAAGGAGTTTTGGCCCCAAACTTGGTAGATGTGATCCTTGTGTTTTTGTTGGCATTCATAAAAAGGTCACTTACAAACTTGAAGTGTACAAGATTTTGTGACCATTTGAAAAAAGTGTCCCCATTTCAGACACTTTAATGGCTACTGGCAGCAAACCTGTAAAATCTCAAATGCTCTTTAAGGGGTGTGAGTTCTCGAGGTTTGATGAGGGATAGGGGGCCAATAAAAGGGCCAAGTACCAACACCCATCGCACATCATGTGCGCCGGTCCCCCCGATCACCGGAACCCCAATGCCGCCGGTCAGGTTTTTCGACGATGCTCCGACGATGGTGCCCCGACGAAGAAAAATATGGCACCAGCACATGCCCGAGCCCAGCATGTGCTGTCGCAACCCTCAGTCCGGTCCGATCTTAGACTAGGAATGAACTCCGTATGCCTAAGTGAAACCACGAAACGAGCGTGCGGGCGCTCAGTAGGCCAGAGGGGCGGGATGCGCAAGCCGGGGATAAGCTGGGTCCCCCTCTGCGTGCTACCGATCCTGCTACCGTAACCCCCAATTCGGTCTAATCTTGAACTGGGAATGAACTCCGTATGGCTAAGCCAACTGACGAAACAAACGGGCGGACGGGCACTACGTCGGCCAGAGAGATGAGATGCCTATGCCGTGGATCGATAGTGTGGTAGGTGGGTTTTGGCACATCTTCATATTTCTGCATGCCAAAGCCATTTTTATGGCTTTTAAATTCATAAAATGGTCCCTTAAGCCTTCACGTGAAGTTTCATGGCAAGACAACTCGTTTTCTATTTTTCACGATTTTTGAAACTTTTTGCAGTTCGGGATTTTTTAAAATTTTTTCGGAAGGAATTTTGGCCCAAACTTGGTAGACGTGATCCTTGTATTTTTGTTGGCATGCATAAAAAAATTCAGCTAAAAACTCGAAGTGTACAAGATTTTGTGACCATTTGAAAAAAGTGTCCCAATTTCAGATACTTTAATGGCTATTAGCAGCAAACCGGTAAAATCTCAAATGCTCTTTAAGGGGGTGTGAGTTCTCAAGGTTTGATGAGGGATAGGGGGCCAATATAAGGGCCAAGTACCACCACCCATCGCACATCATGTGTGCACACCCCCGGCCCCCCGATCGCCGGAACCCCAATGCCGCTGGTCAGGTTCTCCGGCGTTACTCCAGCGATGGTGCCCCGACGAAGAAAAATGTGACACCAGCACATGCCCGAGCCCAGCATGTGCTGCCGCAACCCTTGGTCCGGTCCGATCTTAGACTGGGAATGAACTCTGTATGCTTAGACTGGGAATGAACTCCGCATTCCTAAGTCAACCCATGAAACGAGCGTGCGGGTGCTCAGCCGACCTTAGGGGCGGGATACGCAAGCCGGGGATCGACCAGGTCCCCCTCTGCGTGCTGCCAATCCTACTGTTGCAACCCTTGGTCTGGTTTGATCTTAGACTGGGAATGAACTCCGTATGCCTAAGCCAACCGACGAAATGAGCGTGTGGGCTGGCGGGCGGGCACTATGTTAGCCAGAGAGACGGGATGCGCAAGCCGTGGATCGATAGGGTGGTAGGTGGGTTTTGGCACATCTTCATATTTCTGCGTGCCAATGCGATTTTTATGGCTTGTAAATTCATACAATGGTCCCTCAAGCCTTCACGTGAAGTTTCATGGCAAGACGACTCGTTTTCTATTTTTCATGATTTTCAAAATTTTTAGCAGTTCGGGTTTTTTAAAATTTTTTCGAAAAGAGTTTTGGCCCCAAACTTGGTAGACGTGATCCTTGTATTTTTGTTGGTATGCACAAAAACATTTAGCTAAAAACTCGAAGTGTACAAGATTTTGTGACCATTTGAAAAAAGTGACCCCATTTTAGACACTTTAATGGCTACTGGCAGCAAACCTGTAAAATCGTAAATGCTCTTTAAGGGGGTGTGAGTTCTCGAGGTTTGATGTGGGATAGGGGGCCAATATGTGGGCCAAGTACCAGCACCAATTGCACATCATGTGTGCACACCCCCCGGCCCTCCGATCGCCGAAACCCCAATGCTGCCAGTCAGGTTCTCCTGACGATGCTCCGACAATGGTGCCCCCACGAAGGCAAATACAGCACCAGCACATGCCAGAGCCCAGCTTATGCTGCCACAACCCTCGGTCCAGTCTGATCTTATTTTGGGAATGAACTCCGTATGCTTAGACTAGGAATGAACTCCGTATGCCTAAGTTAACCCACGAAATGAGCGTACGGGCGCTCAGTCGACCAGACGGGCAAGGTGCGTAAACCGAGGATCGGTCGAGTCCCCCACTGTGTGCTACCGATCCTGCTGTCGTAACCCTCAGTCCAGTCTGATCTTAGACTGGGAATGAACTTTGATGCTTGAGCCAACCGACAAAACGAGCGAGCGGGCGAGCAGGTGGGCACTACGCCGATCAGAGAGACGGGATGCGCAAGCCGTGGATCAAAAGGGTGGTAGGTGGGTTTAGGCACATCTTCATATTTCTATGTGCCAATGCCATTTTTATGGCTTGTAAATTCATACAATGGTCCCTTAAACCTTCACGTGAAGTTTCATGGCAAGACGACTTGTTTTCTATTTTTCATGATTTTTGAAACTTTTCACGGTTCGGGATTGTTTAAAATTTTTTCGGAAGGATTTTTGGCCCTGAACTTGGTAGACATGATCCTTGTATTTTTTTTGGCATGCACAAAAAAATTCAGCTAAAAACTCGAAGTGTTCAAGATTTTGTGACCATTTGAAAAAAGTGTCCCCATTTCAGACACTTTAATGGCTGCTGGCAGCAAACCTATAAAATCTAAAATGCTCTTTAAGGGGGTTTGAGTTCTCGAGGTTTGATGAGGGATAGGGGGCCACTATAAGAGCCAAGTACCAGCACCCATCGCACATCATGTGCGCATACCCCCCGGCCCCCCGTTCACCGGAACCCCAACGCCGCCAATCAGGTTCTCCGACGATGCTTCGGCGATGGTGTCCCGATGAAGAAAAATACGGCACCAGCACATGCTCGAGCCCAGCATGTGCTGTCGTAACCCTCGGTCTGGTCCGATCTTAGACTGGGAATGAACTCCGTATGCCTAAGTCAACCCACGAAACAAATGTGCGGGTGCTCAACCAGCCAGAGGGACGGGATGCGCAAGCCGGGGATCAGTCGGGTCCCCCAATGCATGCTGCCGATCCTGCTATCGCAACCCTTGATCTGATCTGATGTTAGACTGGGAATGAACTCCATATGCCTAAGCCAACCGACGAAAAGAGCAGGCGCGCGGGCAGGCGCGCGAGCAGGCACTACCCTGACAGAGAGACGGGATGTGCAAGCCGTGGATCGATAGGGTGGTAGGTGGGTTTAGGTGCATCTTCATATTTCTACGTGCCAATGCCATTTTTATTGCTTGTAAATTCATACAGTGGTCCCTTAAGCCTTCACGTGAAGTTTCATGGCAAGATGACTCGTTTTCTATTTTTCACGATTTTTAAAACTTTTTGCGGTTCGGGATTTTTTAAAATTTTTTCGGTAGAAGTTTTAGCCCCAAACTTGATAGACATGATCCTTGTATTTTTGTTGGCAAGCACAAAAAATTCTACTAAAACCTCAAAGTGTACAAGATTTTGTGACCATTTGAAAAAGTGTCCCTATTTTAGACACTTTAATGGCTACTGGCAGCAAACCTGTAAAATCTCAAATGCTCTTTAAGGGGGTGTGAGTTCTCAAAGTTTGGTGAGGGATAGGGGGCCAATATAAGGGCCAAGTAGCAGCACCCATCACACATCATGTGCGCACATCCCCCCCGGCCCCCCCAATCGTCGGAACCCGAACGCCGTCGGTCAGGTTCTCCGACGATGCTCCGATGATGGCGCCCCGATGAAGAAAAATACAGCACCAGCACATGCTCGAGCCCAACATGTGCTACCATAACCGTCGGTCTGATCCGATCTTAGACTGGAAATGAACTCCGTATGCTTAGACTGGGAATGAACTCCGTATGCCTAAGTCAACCCACAAAACGAGCGTGCGAGCGCTCAGCCGACCAGAGGGGCAAGATGCGCAAGCCGAGGATCGGTCGGGTCCCCCTTTGCGTGCTGCCGATCCTGCTACTGCAACCCTCGATCCGGTCAAATCTTAGACTGGGAATGAACTCCGTATGCCTAAGCCAATCGATGAAACGAGCGGGCGGGCAGGCACTACGCCGGCCAGAGAGACGGGATGCGCAAGCTGCGGATCGATAGGGTGGTACGTGGGCTTAGGCACATCATCATATTTCTGCATGCCAATGCCATTTTTATGGCTTGTATATTCATACAATGCTCCCTTAAGCCTTCACGTGAAGTTTCACGGCAAGACGACTGGTTTTCTATTTTTCACGATTTTCAAAACTTTTTGCGGTTCGGGATTGTGTAAAATTTTTTTGGAAGGAGTCTTGGCCCCAAACTTGGTAGACGTGATCCTGGAAATTTTGCTGACATGCACAAAAAAAAATTAAGCAAAAAACATGAAGTGTACGAGTTTTGTGACTATTTGAAAAAAGTGTCCCCATTTCAGACACTTTAATGGCTACTGGCAGCAAACCTGTAAAATCTCAAATGCTCTTTAAGGGGATGTGAGTTCTCAAGGTTTGATGAGGGATAAGGGGCCAATATATGGGCCAAGAACCAGCACCCATCGTACATCATGTGTGCACCCCTCGTCCCCCCCGATCGCTAGAACCCCAATACCACCGACCAGGTTCTCCGACGATGCTCCGGTGATGGTGCCGCGACGAAGAAAAATATGGCACCAGCACATGCCCGAGCCCAGCATGTGCTGCGCAATCCTCAGTCTGGTCCGATCTTAGACTGGGAATGAACTCCGTATGCCTAAGTCAACCCACGAAACAAATGTGCGGGTGCTCAACCAGCCAGAGGGACGGGATGCGCAAGCCGGGGATCAGTCGGGTCCCCCAATGCATGCTGCCGATCCTGCTATCGCAACCCTTGATCTGATCTGATGTTAGACTGGGAATGAACTCCATATGCCTAAGCCAACCGACGAAAAGAGCAGGCGCGCGGGCAGGCGCGCGAGCAGGCACTACCCTGACAGAGAGACGGGATGTGCAAGCCGTGGATCGATAGGGTGGTAGGTGGGTTTAGGTGCATCTTCATATTTCTACGTGCCAATGCCATTTTTATTGCTTGTAAATTCATACAGTGGTCCCTTAAGCCTTCACGTGAAGTTTCATGGCAAGATGACTCGTTTTCTATTTTTCACGATTTTTAAAACTTTTTGCGGTTCGGGATTTTTTAAAATTTTTTCGGTAGAAGTTTTAGCCCCAAACTTGATAGACATGATCCTTGTATTTTTGTTGGCAAGCACAAAAAATTCTACTAAAACCTCAAAGTGTACAAGATTTTGTGACCATTTGAAAAAGTGTCCCTATTTTAGACACTTTAATGGCTACTGGCAGCAAACCTGTAAAATCTCAAATGCTTTTCAAGGGGGTGTGAGTTCTTGAGGTTTAATGAGGGATAAGGGGCCAACATAAGGGCCAAGTACCAGCAACCATCGCACATCATGTGCGCACACCCCCCCTCCGGCACCCACGATCACCGTAACCCTAATGTCGTCTGTTAGATTCTCCGACGATGCTCCGATGATGGTGTCCTGGTGAAGAAAAATGCGACACCAGCACATCTTCATATTTCTGCAGGCCAATGCCATTTTTATGGCTTGTAAATTCATACAACGGTCCCTTAAGCCTTCACGTGAAGTTTCATGGCAAGACGACTCTTTTTCTACTTTTCATGATTTTCGAAACTTTTTGTGGTTCAAGATTTTTTTAAATTTTTTCGAAAGGAATTTTGGCCCCAAACTTGGTAGACGTGACCCTTGTATTTTTCTTGGCATGCACAAAAACATTCAACTAAAAACTCAAAGTGCACAAGATTTTGTGACCATTTGAAAAAAGTGTCCCCATTTCAGACACTTTAATGGCTACTGGCAGCAAACCTGTAAAATCTCAAATGCTCTTTAAGGGGATGTGAGTTCTCAAGGTTTGATGAGGGATAAGGGGCCAATATATGGGCCAAGAACCAGCACCCATCGTACATCATGTGTGCACCCCTCGTCCCCCCCGATCGCTAGAACCCCAATACCACCGACCAGGTTCTCCGACGATGCTCCGGTGATGGTGCCGCGACGAAGAAAAATATGGCACCAGCACATGCCCGAGCCCAGCATGTGCTGCGCAATCCTCAGTCTGGTCCGATCTTAGACTGGGAATGAACTCCGTATGCCTAAGTCAACCCGCGAAACGAGCGTGCGGGTGCTCAGCCGGTCGGAGGGGCGTGATGCGCAGGCCAGTGATCGGTCGGGTCCCCCTCTGTGTGCTGTCGATCTTGCTGCCGCAACCCTCGGTCTGGTCCAATCTTAGACTGGGAATGAACTTCGTATGCCTAAGCCAACCGACGAAACGAGCGGGCGGGCTGGCGGGCGGGCACTACGCCGACCAGAATGACGGGATGCGCAAGCCGTGGATCGATAGGGTGGTAGGTGGGTTTAGGCACATCTTCATATTTTTGTGTGCCAATGCCATTTTTCTGGCTTGTAAATTCATACAATGGTCCCTTAAGCCTTCATGTGAAGTCTCATGGCAAGACGACACTTTTTCTATTTTTCACAATTTTCAAAACTTTTTACGGTTTGAGATTTTTTAAAATTTTTTCAAAAAGAGTTTTGGCCCCAAACTTGGTAGACGTGATCCTTGTATTTTTTTTGGCATGCACAAAAAAATTCAGCTAAAAACTCGAAGTGTACAAGATTTTGTGACCATTTGAAAAAAGTGTCCCCATTTCAGACACTTTAATGGCCACTAGAAGCAAACATGTAAAAATCTGAAATGCTTTTTAAGGGGGTGTGAGTTCTCAAGGTTTGATGAGGGATAGGAGGCCAATATAAGGGCCAAGTAGCAGCACCCATCGCACATCATGTGCGCATACCCCCCCCGAACCCCCCGATTGTCGGAACCCCAATGCCGCCGGTCAGGCTCTCCGGCGATGCTCCGGCGATGGTGCCCCGACGAAGAAAAATGCGGCACCAGCACATGCCCGAGCCCAGCATGTGCTGTCGCAACCCTCGGTCCGGTCTGATCTTAGACTGGGAATGAACTCCGTATGCTTAGACTGGGAATGAACTACGTATGCCTAAGTCAACCCACGAAACGAGCGTGCGGACGCTCAGCTGGCCAGAGGGGCGGGATGCGCAAGCAGGGATCGACCGGGTCCCCCCTCTACGTGCTATCGATCCTACTGCCGTAACCCTCGGTCCGGTCTGATCTTATACTGGGAATGAACTCCGTATCCCTAAGCCAACTGACGAAATGAGCGAGCGGGCCGACGGGCACTACGCGGGCCAGAGAGATGGGATGCCCAAGCCGTGGATCGATAGGGTGGTAGGTGGGTTTAGGCACATTTCATATTTCTACATGCCAATGCCATTTTTATGGCTTGTAAATTCATACAATGGTCCCTTAAGCCTTCACGAGAAGTTTTAGGGCAAGATGACTCATTTTCTATTTTTCATGATTTTCAAAACTTTTTGCGGTTCAGGATTTTTTAAAATTTTTTGGAAGGAGTTTTTGGCCCCAAACCTGGTAGACGTGATCCTTGTATTTTTGTTGGCATGCACAAAAAAATTCAGCTAAAAACTCGAAGTGTACAAGATTTTGTGACCATTTGAAAAAAGTGTCCCCATTTCAGACACTTTAATGGCTACTGGCAACAAACCTGTAAAATCTCAAATGCTCTTTAAGGGGGCGTGAGTTCTCGAGGTTTGATGGGGGTTAGGGGGCCAATATAAAGGCCAAGTAGCAGTACCCATCACACATCATGTGCGCGCACCCCCTCCCACCCCGAAAGTCGGAAGCCCAATACCGCCAGTCAGGTTCTCCGGCGATGCCCCGACGATGGTGCCTTGACGAAGAAAAAAGCGGCAACAGCACATGCCCGAGCGCAGCATGTGCTGCCACAACCCTCGGTCCGGTCTGATCTTATACTGGGAATGAACTCCGTATGCCTAAGTCAACCCACGAAACGAACGTGCGGGCGCTCAGTCGGCCAGAGGGGCGGGATGCGCAAGTCGGGGATTGGCCAGGTCCCCCTCTACGTGCTACCATTCTTGCTGCCACAACCCTCGGTCTGGTCCAATCTTAGACTGACAATGAACTCCGTATGTCTAAGCCAACCGACGAAACGAGCGAACGGGCCCGGCCGTCAGAGAAACTGGATGCGCAAGCCGCGGATTGATAGGGTGGTAGGTGAGTTTAGGCACATCTTCATATTTCTGCATGCCAATGCCATTTTTATGGCTTGTAAATTCATACAATGGTCCCGTAAGCCTTTACGTGAAGTTTCATGGCAAGACAACTCATTTTCTATTTTTCACGATTTTTGAAACTTTTTGCGGTTCGAGATTTTTTAGAATTTTTTTGGAAGGATTTTTGGCCCCAAACTTGGTAGACATGATCCTTGTATTTTTTTCGGCATGCACAAAAAAATTCAGCTAAAAACTCAAAGTGTACAAGATTTTGTGACCATTTGAAAAAAGTGTCCCCATTTCAGACACTTTAATGGCTACTAGCAGCAAACCTGTAAAATCTCAAATGCTCTTTAAGGGGGTGTGTGTTCTCGAGGTTTGATGAGGGATAGGGGGCCACTATCAGGGCCAAGTACTAGCACCCATCACACATCATGTGCGCACACCCCCCCAAACCCCCGGATCGTCGGAACCCCAATGCCGCCGGTCAGGTTCTCCGATGATGGTGCCCCGACGAAGAAAAATACGGCACCAGCACATGCCTGAGCCCAGCATGTGCTGCCGTAACCCTCGCTCCGATCCAATCTTAGACTGGGAATGAACTCCCTATGCTTAGACTGGGAATGAACTCCGTATGCCAAAGTCAACCCAAAAAACGAGCGTGCGGGCGTCAGCCGGCCAGAGGGGCAGGAGGCGCATGTCGAGGATCGGTCGGGTCCCCCTCTGCGTGCTGTCGATCATGCTACCGCAACCCTCGGTCTGATTCGATCTTAGACTGGGAATGAACTCCATATGCCTAAGCCAACCGACGAAATGAACGGGCGAGTGGGCGGGCGGGCACTACGCCGGCCAGAGAGATGGGATGCGCAAGCCGTGGATCGATAGGGTGGTCGGTGGGTTTAGGCACATCTTCATATTTCTACGTGCCAATACCATTTTTATGGCTTGTAAATTCGTACAATGGTCCCTTAAGCCTTCACGTGAAGTTTCATGGCAAGACGACTTGTTTTCTATTTTTCTCGATTTTTAAAACTTTTTACGGTTCAGGATTTTTTAAAATTTTTTCGTAAGGCGTTTTGGCCCCAAACTTGGTAGACGTCATCCTTGTATTTTTGTTGGCATGCACAAAAAAATTCAGCTAAAAACTCGAAGTGTACAAGATTTTGTGACCATTTGAAAAAAGTGTCCCATTTCAGACACTTTAATGGCTACTGGCAGCAAACCTGTAAAATCTCAAATGCTCTTGAAGGGGGTGTGAGTTCTCGGGGTTTGATGAGGGAGATGGGGCCAATATAAGGGCAAAGTACCAGCACCCATCGCACATCATGTGTGCACACCCCCCGACCACCCCGATCGTCGGTGCCCTGACGAAGAAAAATGCGGCAACAGCACATGCCTGAGCCCAGCATGTGCTACCGCAACCCTCGATCCAGTCCGATCTTACTGGATGACTATATGCTACTGGGAATGAACTCCGTATGCCTAAGTCAACCCGTGAAACGAGCGTGCGGGCGCTTAGCCGGCCAGAGGGGTGGGGTGCGCAAGACGGGGATCGTCTGGGTCTCCCCCTACATGCTGCCAATCCTACTACCGTAACCCCCGGTCCAATCCAATCTTAGACTGGGAATGAACTCCGTATGCCTAAACGAACCGACGAAACGAGCGGGCGGGGAGGCGGGCACTACGCCGGCCAAAGAGACGGGATACGCAAGCCGTGGATCGATAGGGTGGTAGGTGGGTTTAGGCATATCTTCATATTTCTGCATTTCAATGCCATTTTTATGGGTTGTAAATTCATACAATGGTCCCTTAAGCCTTCACGTGAAGTTTCATGGCAAGATGACTCGTTTTCTATTTTTCACGATTTTCAAAACTTTTTATGGTTCGGGATTTTTAAAATTTTTTTCGAAAGGAGTTTTGGCCCCAAACTTGGTAGACGTGATCCTTTTATTTTTGTTGGCATGCATAAAAAAATTCAGCTTAAAACTTGAAGTGTACAAGATTTTGTGATCATTTGAAAAAAGTGTCCCCATTTCAGAGACCTTAATGGCTACTGGTAGCAAACCTGTAAAATCTCAAATGCTCTTTAAGGGGGTGTGAGTTCTCAAGGTTTCATGAGGGATAGGGGGCCAATATAAGGGCCAAGCACCAGCACCCACCACACATCATGTGTGCACACCCCCCGGCCCCCCGATCGCCGGAACCCCAATGCTGCCGGTCAGGTTCTTCGACGATGCTCCGACGATGGTGCCCCGACGAAGAAAAATACGGCACCAGCACATGCCCGAGCCTAGCATGTGCAGCCGTAACCCTCGGTCTGGTCCGATCTTATACTGGGAATCAACTCCGTATGCTTAGACTGGGAATGAACTCCGTATGCCTAAGTCAACCCACAAAATGAGCGTGCAAGCGCTCAGCTGGCCAGAGGGACGGGATGCGCAAATCGGGGATCGATCGGGTCCCCCTCTGCGTGCTACCGATCCTACTGCTGCAACCCTCGGTTCGATCCAATCTTACACTGGAAATGAACTCCATATACCTAAGCCAACCGATGAAATGAGCGGGCGGGCGGATGGGCGGGCACTACGTCAGGCAGAGAAACGGGATGCACAAGCCGTGGATCGATAGGGTGGTAGGTGGGTTTAGGTACATCTTCATATTTCTATGTGCCAATGCCATTTTTATGGCTTGTAAATTCATACAATGGTCCCTTAAGACTTCTTGTGAAGTTTCATGGCAAGACGACTCGTTTTCTATTTTTCATAATTTTCAAAACTTTTTACGGTTCGGGATTTTTTAGAATTTTTTTGGATGGAGTTTTGGTCCCAAACTTGGTAGACGTGATCCTTGTATTTTTGTTGGAATGCACAAAAAAATTCAGCTAAAAACTCGAAGTGTACATGATTTTGTGACCATTTGAAAAATGTGTCACCATTTCAGACAGATTAATAGCTACTGGCAGCAAACCTGTAAAATCTCAAATGCTCTTTAAGGGGGTGTGAGTTCTCCAGGTTTGATGAGGGATAGAGGGCTAATATAAGGGCCAAGTACCGGCACCCATTGCACATCATGTGCACACACCCCCCCGGCCCCCTCGATCATTGGAACCCCAATGCTGCCGGTCAGGTTCTCCGACGATGCTTTGGCGATGGTGCCCCAGCGAAGAAAAATGCAGCACCAGCACATGCCCGAGGCCAGCATGTGCTGCTGCAACCCTCGGTCCGGTCGGATCTTAGACTGGGAATGAACTCCGTATGCTTAGACTAGGAATGAACTCCGTATACCTAAGTCAACCCACGAAACGAGTGTACGGGCGCTCAACCGGCCAGAGGGGCGAGATGCACAACTCGGGGATCGACCGGGTCCCCCACTGCGCGCTGTCGATCCTGTTGCCGCAACCCTCGGTCCAGTCCGATCTTAGATTGGGAATCAACTCCGTATACCTAAGCCAACTGACGAAACTAGCGAGCGGGCGGGCGGGCACTATGCCGGCCAGAGAGATGGGATGTGCAAGCCATGGATCGATAGGGTGGTAGGTGGGTTTAGGCACATCTTCATATTCCTGCATGCCAATGCCATTTTTATGGCGTGTAAATTCATACAGTGGCCCCTTAGGCCTTCGCGTGAAGTTTCATGGCAAGACGACTCGTTTTTTATTTTTCACGATTTTCAAAACTTTTTACGGTTCGGGATTTTTTTAAATTTTTTCGGAAGAGTTTTGGCCCCAAACTTGGTAGACGTGATCCTTGTATTTTTTTTTGGCATGCACAAAAAAATTCAGCTAAAAACTCGAAGTGTACAAGATTTTGTGACCATTTCAAAAAAGTGTCCCCATTTCAGACACTTTAATTGCTATTGGCAGCAAACCTGTAAAATCTCAAATGCTCTTTAAGGGGGTGTGAGTTCTCGAGGTTTGATGAGGGATAGGGGGCCAATATAGTGGCCAAGTACCAGCACCCATCGCACATCATGTGCGCACACCCCCCCGGCCCCCCGATCGTCAGAACCCCAATACCGTCGATCTGGTTCTCCGGTGATGCTCCGGGAAAGAAAAATGTGGCACCAGCACATGCCCGAGCCCAGCTTGTGCTGCCGCAACCCTCGATCCGATCCGATCTTAGACTGGGAATGAACTTCGTATGCTTAAACTGGGAATGAACTCCATATGCCTAAGTCAACCCACGAAACTAGCGTACGGGCGCTCAGCCGGTCGAAGGGGCGGGATGCGTAGGCCCGGGATCGGCTAGGTCACCCTCTGCATGCTACCGATCATGCTGCCTCAACCCTCAGTCCGGTCTGATCTTAGGCTGGGAATGAACTCCGTATGCCTAAGCCAACCGACGAAACGAGCGGGCGGGCACTACGTCGACCAGAGAGACGGGATGCGCAAGCCATGGATCGATAGGGTGGTAGATGGGTTTAGGTACATCTTCATATTTTTGCATGCCAATGCCATTTTTATGCCTTGTAAATTCATACAATAGTCCCTTAAGCCTTCACGTGAAGTTTCATGGCAAGACGACTCGTTTTCTATTTTTCATAATTTTTGAAACCTTTTGCGGTTCACGATTTTTTAAAATTTTTTCGGAAGGAGTTTTGGCCCCAAGCTTGGTAGACGTGATCCTTTTATTTTTGTTGGCGTGCACAAAAAAAATTCAGTTAAAAACTCAAAGTGTACAAGATTTTGTGAACGTTTGAAAAAAGTGTCCCCATTTCAGACATTTTAATGGCTACTGGCAGCAAACCTGTAAAATCTTAAATGCTCTTTAAGGAGGTATGAGTTCTCGAGGTTTGATGAGGGATAGGGGGCCAATATAAGGGACAAGTACCAACACCCATCGCACATCATGTGCGCACACCCCCCGTCCCCCCGACCGTCGAAACCCCAATGCCATCGGTCAGGTTCTCCGGTGATGCTCCGATGATGGTGCCCCGGCGAAGAAAAATGTGGCACCAACACATGCCCGAGCCCAGCATGTGCTGCCACAACCCACAGTCCGGTCTGATTTTAGACTGGGAATGAACTCCATATGCTTAGACTGGGAATTAACTCCATATGCCTAAGTCAACCCACAAAACGAGCGTGCGGGCATTGAGCCGGCCAGAGGGGCGGGATGCGCAAGCCGGGGATCGGTCGGGTCCCCGTCTACGTGCTACCAATCTTGTTGCTACAACCCTCGATCCGATCTGATCTTAGACTGGGAATGAACTCCGTATGCCTAAGCCAACCGATGAAACGAGCGGGCACTACGTCAGCCAGAGTGACGGGATATGCAAGCCGTGCATCGATAGGGTGGTAGGTGGGTTTAGGCACATCTTCATATTTCTATCTGCCAATGCCATTTTTATGGCTTGTAAATTCATACAATGGTCCTTTAACCCTTCACGTGAAGTTTCATGGCAGGACGACTCGTTTTCTATTTTTCATGATTTTCAAAACTTTTTGCGGTTTGGGATTTTTTCAAATTTTTTTGGAAGGTGTTTTGGCCCCAAACTTGGAAGACGTGATCCTTGTATTTTTGTTGGCATGCACAAAAAAATTCAGCTAAAAAATTGAAGTTTACAAGATTTTATGACCATTTGAAAAAAGTGTTCCCATTTCAGACATTTTAATGGCTGTTGGCAGCAAACCTGTAAAATCTCAAATGCTCTGTAAGGGGGTATGAATTCTCGAGGTTTGATGACGGATAGGGGGCCAATATAAGGGCAAAGTACCAGCACCCATCAAACATCATGTGCGCACGCCCCCCCGGCCCCCCCGATCGCCGGAACCCCAATGCCGTCAGTCAAGTTCTCCTACGATGCTCCGACGATGGTGCCCTGGCAAAGAAAAATATGACACCAGCACATGCCTGAGCCCAGCATCTGCTACCGCAACCCTCGGTCCGGTTCGATCTTAGACTGGGAATGAACTACGTATGCTTAGACTGGGAATGAACTCCGTATGCCTAAGTCAACCCACGAAACGAGCGTGCGGGCGCTCAGCCGGCCAGAGGGGCGGGATGTGCAACTCAGGGATGGTCGGGTCCCCCTGTGCGTGCTACCAATCTTGCTGCCACAACCCTCGATCCGATCTGATTTTAGATTGGGAATAAAGTTTGTATGCCTAAGCCAACCGACGAAACGAGCGGGCGGGCGGGTACTACGCCTGCCAGAGAGACGGGATGCGCAAGCCGTGGATCGATAGGGTGGTAGGTGGGGTTAGGCACATCTTCATATTTCTGTGTGACAATGCCATTTTTATGGCTTGTAAATTCATACAATGGTCCCTTAAGCCTTCACGTGAAGTTTCATGGCAGGACGACTCATTTTCTATTTTTCATGATTTTCAAAACTTTTTGGGGTTTGGGATTTTATCAAATTTTTTCGGAAGGTGTTTTTGCCAAAAACTTGGTAGACGTGATCCTTGTATTTTTTTTGGCATGCACAAAAAAAAATTCAGCAAAAAAATCGAAGTGTACAAGATTTTGTGACCATTTGAAAAAAGTGTCCCCATTTCAAACATTTTAATGGCTATTAGTAGCAAACCTGTAAAATCTCAAATGCTCTTTAAGGGGGTATGAGTTCTTGAGGTTTGATGAGGGTTAGGGGGCCAATATAAGGGCCAAATACCAGCACCCATCACACATCATGTGCGCACACCCCCCAGCCCTTCCGATCGTCGGAACCCCAATGCCGTCGGTCAGGTTCTCCGGCGATGCTCCGGCGATGGTGCCCTGGCAAAGAAAAATGCGGCACCAGCACATGCCTGAGTCCAGCATGTGCTACCGCAACCTTCGATCCGGTCCGATCTTAGACTGGGAATGAACTCCGTATGCTTAGACTGGGAATGAACTTCGTATGCCTAAGTCAACCCACGAAACGAGCGTGCGGGCGTTCAGTCGGCCAGAGGGGCGGGATGCGCAACCCGGGGATCAGCTGGGTCCCCATCTGCATGCTACTGATCTTACTGCCACATCACTCGATCTGATCTGATCTTAGACTGGGAATGAAGTTCGTATGCCTAAGCCAACCGATGAAATGAGTGGGCGGGCGGGCACTACGCCGGCCAGAGAGACGGGATGCGCAAGCCGTGGATTGATAGGGTGTTAGGTGGGTTTAGGCACATCTTCATATTTCTGTGTGCCAATGCCATTTTTATGGCCTGTAAATTCATACAATGGTCCCTTAAGCCTTCACGTGAAGTTTCATGGCGAGACGACTCATTTTCTATTTTTCACGATTTTTGAAACTTTTTGTGGTTTGGGATTTTTTAATAATTTTTCAGAAGGAGTTTTGGCCCTAAACCTTGTAGACGTGATCCTTGTATTTTTTTTGGCACACACAAAAAAATTCAGCTAAAAACTCGAAGTGTACAAGATTTTGTGACCATTTGAAAAAAGTGTCCCCAATTAGACACTTTAATGGCTACTGGCAGCAAACCTGTAAAATCTCAAATGCTCTTTCAAGGGGTGTGAGTTCTCAAGGTTTGATGAGGGATAGGGGGCCAATATAAGGGCCAAGTACCAGCACCCATCACACACCATGTGCGCACACCCCCTCGGGCCCACGATCGTCGGAACCCCAATGCCGCCGGTCAGGTTCTCCAGCGATGCTCCGGTGATGATGCCTCGACGAATAAAAATGTGGCACCAGCTCATGCCCGAGCCCAGCATGTGCTGTCGCAACCCTCGGTTCGGTCTGATCTTAGGTTGGGAATGAACTCCGTATGCTTATACTGGGAATGAACTTCGTATGCCTAAGTCAACCCACGAAACAAGCGTGCAGGCACTCAGCCTACCAGAGGGGCGGGATGTGCACGTCGGGGATCGGTCGGGTCCCCCTCTGCGTGCTACCGATCCTGCTACCACAACCCTCGATCCGATCTAATCTTAGACTGGGAATGAACTCCGTATGCCTAAGCCAACCGACGAAACGAGCGGGCGGGCTGGCGGGCACTACGCCGGCCAGAGAGACGGGATGCGCAAGCCGTGGATCGATAGGGTGGTAGGTGGCTTTGGGCACATCTTCATATTTCTGCATGCCAATGCCATTTTTATGGCTTGTAAATTCATACAATGGTCCCTTAAGCCTTCACGTGAAGTTTCATGGCAGGATGACTCGTTTTCTTTTTTTCATGATTTTCAAAACTTTTTACGGTTTGGGATTTTTTCAAATTTTTTTGAAAGGTGTTTTGGCCCCAAACTTGGTAGACGTGATCCTTTTATTTTTGTTGGCGTCACAAAAAAATTCAGCTAAAAACTCGAAGTGTACAAGATTTTGTGACCATTTGAAAAAAATGTCCCCATTTCAAACACTTTAATCGCTACTGGCAGCAAACCTATAAAATCTCTAATGCTCTTTAAGACGGTGTGAGTTCTCGAGGTGTGATGAGGGATAGGGGGCCAATATAAGGGCCAAGTACTAGCACCCATCACACATCCTGTGCGCACACCCCCTCGGCCCCCCCAATCGTCGGAACCCCAATGTCGTCGGTCAGGTTCTTCGGTGATGCTCCGACGATGGTGCCCCGGCGAAGAAAAATACGGCACCAGCACATGCCCGAGCCCAGCATGTGCTGCCACAACCCACAGTCCAGTCTGATTTTAGACTGGGAATGAACTCTGTATGCTTAGATTGGGAATGAACTTCGTATGCCTAAGTCAACCCACGAAACAAGCGTGCGGGCACTGAGACGGCCAGTGGGGCAGGATGAGTAAGCCGGGGAACGATCGGGTCCCCCTCTGTGTCCTATCGATCCTGCTATCGCAACCCTCAGCCCGGTCCGATCTTAGACTAGGAATGAACTCCGTATGCCTAAGCCAACCGACGAAACTAGTGAGCGGGTGGGCGGGCGGGCACTACGTCGGCCAGAGAGACGGGATGCGTAAGCCGTGGATCGATAGGGTGGTAGGTGGGTTTAGGCACATCTTCATATTTCTTCATGCCAATGCCATTTTTATGGCTTGTAAATTCATACAATGGTCCCTTAAGCGTTCACGTGAAGTTTCATGGCAAGACGACTCGTTTTCTATTTTTCACGATTTTGGAAATTTTTTGCGATTCGGGATTTTTTAAAAATTTTTTGGAAGGAGTTTTGGCCCCAAAATTTTAGACGTGATCCTCGTATTTTTGTTGGCATGCACAAAAAAATTCAGCTAAAAACTCGAAGTGCACAAGATTTTGTGACCATTTGAAAAAAGTGTCCCCATTTTAAACACTTTAATGGCTACTGGCAGCAAACCTGTAAAATCTCAAATGCTCTTTAAGGGGGTGTGAGTTTTCGAGGTTTGATGAGGGATAGGGGGCCAATATAAGGGCCAAGTACCAGCACCCATCGCACATCCTGTGTGCACACCCCCCGGCCCCCCTGATCGCCGGAACCCCAATGCCGCTGGTCAGGTTCTCCGGCGATGCTCCAGCGATAGTGCCCCGACGAAGAAAAATGCAGCACCAGCACATGCCCGAGCCTAGCATGTGCTGTCGTAACCCTCGGTCCGGTCCGATCTTAGATTGGGAATGAACTCTGTATGCTTAGACTAGGAATGAACTCTGTATGCCTAAGTCAACCCACGAAACGAGCATACGGGCGCTCAGTCGGCCAGAGGGGCAGGATGCATAAGTCAGGGATTGATCGGGTCCCCCTCTGTGTGCTACCGATCCTGCTACCGTAACCCTCGGTCCGATCCGATCTTAGACTGGGAATGAACTCCGTATGCCTAAGCCAACCAACGAAATGAGCGAGCGGGCGGGCGGGCGGGCACTACACCGGTCAGAGAGACGGGATACGCAAGCCGTGGATCGATAGGGTGGTAGGTGGGTTTAGGCACATCTTCATATTTCTACATGCCAATGCCATTTTTATGCCTTGTAAATTCATACAATAGTCCCTTAAGCCTTCACGTGAAGTTTCATGGCAAGACGACTCGTTTTCTATTTTTCACGATTTTGAAACTTTTTGGGGTTCAAGATTTTTTAAAATTTTTCAGAAGGAGTTTTTGCCCCAAACTTGGTAGACGTGATCCTTTTATTTTTTTTGGCATGCACAAAAAAAATTCAGCTAAAACTCAAGTGTACAAGATTTTGTGACCATTTGAAAAAGTGTCCCCCATTCCTAGACAGTTTGATGTCTACCGGCAGCAAACCTGTAAAATCTCAAATGCTCTGTAAGGGGTTGTGAGTTATTGAGGCTTCATGAGGGATAGGGGGTAAATATAAGGGCCAAGTACTAGCACCCATCGCACATCATGTGTGCACACCCCCCGACCCCCCTGATCGTCGGAACCCCAATGCCGTTGGTGAAGTTCTTCGGCGATGCTCCGACGATGGTGGCCCGACGAAGAAAAATGCGACTACAGCACATGCCCGAGCCCAGCATGTGTTGCCGCAACCCTCAATCTGATCCAATCTTAGACTGGGAATGAACTCTGTATGCTTAGACTAGGAATGAACTCCGTATGCCTAAGTCAACCCACAAAACGAGAATACGAGCGCTCAGTCCGGCCAGAGGGCGGGATGCGTAAGCCTGGGGATCGGCCGGGTCCCCCCCTGCGTGCTACTGATCTTGCTGCCACAACCCTCTGTCCGGTCTGATCTTAGACTGGGAATGAACTCCGTATGCCTAAGCAACTGACGAAACGAGCGGGGCGGGCGGGGGCACAACGTCGGCCAGAGAGACGGGAAGCGCAAGCCGTGGATCGATAGGGCGGTAGGTGGGTTTAGGCACATCTTCATATTTCTATGTGCCAATGCCATTTTTATGGCTTGTAAATTCATAGAATGGTCCCTTAAGCCTTCACGTCAAGTTTCATGGCAAGACGACTCATTTTATATTTTTCACGATTTTCAAAACTTTTTGCGATTCAGGATTTTTTAAAATTTTTTTGGAAGGAGTTTTTGCCCCAAACTTGGTAGACGTGATCCTTTTATTTTTTTTGGCATGCACAAAAAAATTCAGCTAAAAACTCAAAGTGTACAAGATTTTGTGACCATTTGAAAAAAGTGTCCCCATTCCAGACAGTTTGATGGCTACCGGCAGCAAACCTGTAAAATCTCAAATGCTCTGTAAAGGGTTGTGAGTTATTGAGGCTTCATGAGGGATAGGGGGTAAATATAAGGGCCAAGTACCAGTACCCATCGCACATCATGTGTGCACACCCCCCCGACCCCCCCGATTGTCGGAACCCCAATGCCGTCGGTGAAGTTCTTCGACGATGCTCTGGCGATGGTGCCCAGACGAAGAAAAATGCGGCTCTAGCACATGCCCGAGCCCAGCATGTGTTGCCGAAACACTCAATCTGATCCAATCTTAGACTGGGAATGAACTCTGTATGCTTAGACTAGGAATGAACTCCGTATGCCTAAGTCAACCCACAAAACGAGAATGCGAGCGCTCAGCCGGCCAGAGGGGAGGGATGCGTAAGCCGGGGATCGATTGGGTCCCCCCCTGCGTGATACTGATCCTGCTGCCACAACCCTCTGTCTGGTCTGATCTTAGACTGGGAATGAACTCTGTATGCCTAAGCCAACCGACGAAACGAGCGGGCGTGCGGGCGAGCGGGCACAACGTCGGCCAGAGAGACGGGAAGCGCAAGCTGTGGATCGATAGGGCGGTAGGTTGGTTTAGGCATATCTTCATATTTCTACATGCCAATGCAATTTTTATGGCTTGTAAATTCATACAATGGTCCCTTAAGCCTTCACGTGAAGTTTCATGGCAAGACGACTCGTTTACTATTTTTCATGATTTTCAAAACTTTTTGTGGTTCAAGAATTTTTTAAATTTTTTTGGAAGGAGTTTTGGCCCCAAAATATTAGACGTGATCCTCGTATTTTTGTTGGCATGCACAAAAAAATTCAGCTAAAAACTCGAAGTGTACAAGATTTTGTGACCATTTAAAAAAAGTGTCCCCATTTCAGACACTTTAATGGCTACTGGTAGCAACCTGTAAAATATCAAATGCTCTTTAAGGGGTGTGAGTTCTCAAGGTTTGATGAGGGATAGGGGGCCAATATAAGGGCCAAATAACCAGCACCCATCCGCATATCATGTGCGCACACCCCACCCCCGGCCCCCCGAATCGCGGACCCCATGCCGTCGGTCAGGTTCTCCGACGATGCTTCGGTGATGGTGCCCCGACGAAGAAAAAAGTGGCACCAGCACATGCCCGAGCCCAGCATGTTGCACCGCACCTCGGTCTGGTCTGAATCTAGACTGGGAAAGAACTTCGTCTGCTTAGACTGGGAATGAACTCCGTATGCCCTAAGTCAAACCACGAAAATAGAGCGTTTCGGCATTCGAACTCAACCGGCTAGAGGGGCGGGATGCGAAAGTCTGGGATTGGCCAGGTCCCCTCTACGTGCTGTAATCCTGCTGCCGCACCCTGTCATCTGATTCTTAAACTGGGAATGAACTCCGTATGCCTAAGCTAACCGACGAAACGAGCGGACGGGCGGCCAGGCACTACGCCGGCCAGAGAGACGGGATGCGCAAGCTATGGATCGATAGGGTGTTAGGTGGGTTTGGGCACATCTTCATATTTCTGCATGCCACTACCATTTTTATGGCCTGTAAATTCATACAATGGTCCCTTAAGGCTTCACGTGAAGTTTCATGGCAAGACGACTCGTTTTTTATTTTTCACGATTTTTGAAACTTTTTACGATTCGGGATTTTTAAAATTTTTTGGAAGGAGTTTTGGCCCCAAACTTGGTAGATATGATCCTTGTATTTTTGTTGGCATGCACAAAAAAATTCAGCTAAAAACTCAAAGTGTACAAGATTTTGTGATCATTTGAAAAAAGAGTCCCCATTTTAGAAACTTTAATGGCTTCTAGCAGCAAACCTGTAAAATCTCAAATGCTTTTTAAGGGGGTGTGAGTTCTCGAGGTTTGATGAGGGATAGGGGGCCAATATAAGGGCCAAGTACTAGCACCCATCGCACATCATGTACGCACACCCCTCGGCCCCCCGATCGCCGGAACCCCAATGTCGTCGGTCAGGTTCTCCGGTGATGCTCCGACGATGGTGCCCCGACGAAGAAAAATGCGGCACCAGCACATGCTCGAGCCCAGCATGTGCTGTTGCAACCCTCGGTCCGGTCCGATCTTAGACTGGGAATGAACTCCGTATGCTTAGACTGGGAATTAACTCCGTATGCCTAAGTCAACCCACAAAAGGAGCGTGCGAGTGCTCAGCCAGCCAGAGGGGCGGGATGCGCAAGTCGGGGATCGACCGGGTCCCCTCTACGTTTTGCCGATCTTGCTACTGCACCCTCGATCGTCTCCAATCTTAGACTGGGAATGAACTCCGTATGCCTAAGCCAACCGACGAAACGAGCGGGCGAGCGAGTGGGCGGGCACTACACCGGCCAGAGAGACGGGATGCGCAAGCCGTGGATCGATAGGTGGTAGGTGAGTTTAGGCACATCTTTATATTTCTGTGTGCCAATGCCATTTTTATGGCTTGTAAATTCATACAATGGTTCCTTAAGCCTTCACGTGAACTTTCATGGCAAGACGACTCGTTTTCTATTTTTCATGATTTCTGGTTCGAGATTTTTTAAAATTTTTTTGGAAGGATTTTTGTCCCCAAACTTGGTAGACATGATCCTTGTCTTTTTGTTGGCATGCACAAAAAAATTCAGCTAAAAACTCGAAGTGTACAAGATTTTGTGACCATTTGAAAAAAGTGTCCCCATTTTAGACACTTTAATGGCTACTGGCAGCAAACCTGTAAAATCTCAAATGCTCTTTAAGGGAGTGTGAGTTCTCCAGGTTTGATGAGGGATAGGGGGCCAATATAAGGGCCAAGTACCAGCACCCATCGCACATCATGTGCGCATACCCCCACCTGGCCCCCCCAATCGCCGGAACCTCAATGCCGTCGGTTATGTTCTCCGATGATGCTCCGACGGTGGTACCCCGGTGAAGAAAAATACGGCACCAGCACATGCCCGAGCCCAGCATGTGCTACCGTAACCCTCAGTCCAGTCCGATCTTAGACTGGGAATGAACTTCGTACGCTTAGACTAGGAATGAACTTCGTATGCCTAAGTCAACCCACAAAACGAGCGCGCGGGTGCTCAGCCGGCCAGAGGGGCGGGATGCACAAGTCGGGGATCAGCCAGGTCCCCCTCTACGTGTTGCCAATCCTACTGCCGAAACCCCTGGCCTCGTCCAATCTTAGACGAGGAATGAACTCTATATGCCTAAGTTAACCCACAAAACGAGCGTGCGGGCACTCAACCGGCTAGAGGGGCGAGAAACGGAAGTCGGGGATCGACTGGGTCCCCCTCTGTGTGTTGTCGATCTTGCTGCTGCAGCCCTTGATCTGCTTCGATCTTAGACTGGGAATGAACTCCGTATGCCTAAGCCAACTGACAAAACGAGCGAACGGGCGAGTGGGCGAGCACTACGCCGGCTAGAGAGACGGGATGCGCAAGCCGTGGATTGATAGGGTGGTAGGTGGGTTTAGGCACATCTTCATATTTCTGTTTACCAATGCCATTCTTATGGCTTGTAAATTCAAACAATGGTCCCTTAAGCCTTCACGTGAAGTTTCACGGCAAGACGACTCATTTTCTATTTTTCACGATTTTTGAAACTTTTTTCGGTTCTGGATTTTTTAAAATTTTTTCGAAAGGATTTTTGCCCCCTCGATAGCCAAAACCTCAATGTCGTCGGTTAGGTTCTCCGGTGATGCTCCGGCGGTGGTGCCCTGATGAAGAAAAATGTGGCACCAGCACATGCTCGAGCCAGCATGTGCTACCGTAACCCTCGGTCCAGTCCGATCTTAGACTGGGAATGAACTCCGTATGCCTAAGTCAACCCACAAAACGAGTGCGCGGGCGCTCAGCCGGCCAGAGGGGCAGGATGCACAAGTCGGGGATCGGCCGGGTCCCCCTCTACGTGTTTCCAATCCTGTTGTCGAAACCCTCGCCTGGTCCAATCTTAGATGGGGAATGAACTCCGTATACCTAAGCAACTGACGAATGAGCGGGCGGACGGGCGGGCAGCACTACATTGGCAGAGAGACGGGATGCCGCAAGGTTGTGGATCGTATAGGGTGGAGGTGGGTTTAGGCATATCTTCATATTTCATACGTGCCAATGCCATTTTTATGGCTTGTAAATTCATACAATGGTCCGTTAAGCCTTCACGTCAAGTTTCATGGCAAGATGACTCATTTTCTATTTTTCATGATTTTTGAAACATTTTACGGTTCGGGATTTTTGTGACCATTTGAAAAAAGTGTCCCCATTTTAGACACTTTAACGACTACTGGCAGCAAACCTATAAAATCTCAAATGCTCTTTAAGGGGGTATGATTTCTCGAGGTTTGATGAGGGATAGGGGGCGAATATAAGGGCCAAGTACCAGCACCCATCGCACATCATGTGCGCACATACCCCCGATCGTCGGAACCATAATGTCACTGGTCAGGTTATCCGGCGATGCTCGGCGATGGTGCACCGACGAAGAAAAATGCGGCACCAGCACATGCCCGAGCCCAGCATGTGCTACCGTAAACCTCTGTCCGATCCGATCTTAGACTGGGAATGAACTCTGTATGCTTAAACTGGGAATGAACTCTGTATGCCTAAGTCAACCCACGAAACGAGCGTGCGGGTGCTCAGCCGGCCAGAGGGATGGGATGCACAAGCGAGGGTTCCGTCGGGTCCCCTCT
>NW_019167937.1:17594601-17869490 GCF_002303985.1 Durio zibethinus | reverse complement strand
TACCCCGGCCAGAGAGACGGGATGCGTAAGCCGTGGATCGATAGGGTGGTAGGTGGGTTTAGGCACATCTTTATATTTCTACGTGCCAATGCCATTTTTATGGCTTCTAAATTCATACAATGGTCCCTTAAGCCTTCACGTGAAGTTTCATGGCAAGACGACTCGTTTTCTATTTTTCACGATTTTTGAAACTTTTTACGGTTCGGATTTTTTAAAATTTTTTCGGAAGGAGTTTTGGCCCCAAACTTGGTAGACGTGATCCTTATATTTTTGTTGGCATGCATAAAAAAATTCAGCTAAGAACTCGAAGTGTACAAGATTTTGTGACCATTTGAAAAAAGTGTCCCCATTTCAGACACTTTAATGGCTACTGGCAGCAAACCTGTAAAATCTCAAATGCTCTTTAAGGGGGTGTGAGTTCTCGAGGTTTGATGAGGGATAGGGGGCCAATATAAGGCCAAGTACCAGCACCCATCGCACATCATGTGCGCACACCCCCCGGCACCCCGATCGTCGGAACCCCAATGCCGTCGGTCAGGTTCTCCGATGATGCTCCGGCGATGGTGCCCCAACGAAGAAAAATGCGGCACCAGCACATGGCCGAGCCCAGCATGTGCTGCCGTAACCCTCGGTTTGGTTCGATCTTAGACTAGGAATGAACTCCGTATGCCTAAGTTAACCCATGAAACGAGCGTGCGGGCTCTCAGCCAGCCAGAGGGGCAGGATGCGCAAGCCAGGGATCGATCGGGTCCCCCTCTGCGTGCTGCCGATCCTGCTGCCGCAACCCTCAGTTTGGTCTGATCTTAGACTGGGAATGAACTCCATATGCCAAAGCCAACGACGAAACGAACGGGTGGGCGGCGGGCGGGAACTACACCGGCCAAAGAGACGGGATGCGCAAGCTATGGATCGATAGGGTGGTAGGCGGTTTAGGCACATCTTCATATTTCTGCATGCCAATGAAATTTTTATGGCTTGTAAATTCATACAATGGTCCCTTAAGCCTTCACGTGAAGTTTCATGGCAAGACGACTCGTTTTTTATTTTTCATGATTTTTGAAACTTTTTACGGTTCAGGATTTTTTAAAATTCTTTCGGAAGGAGTTTTGGCCCCAAACTTGGTAGACGTGATCCTTGTATTTTTGTTGGCATGCACAAAAAAATTCAGCTAAGAACTCGAAGTGTACAAGATTTTGTGACCATTTGAAAAAAGTGTCCCCATTTCAGACACTTTAATGGCTACTGGCAGCAAACCTGTAAAATCTCAAATGCTCTTTAAGGGGGTGTGAGTTCTCGAGGTTTGATGAGGGATAGGGGCCAATATAAGGCCAAGTACCAGCACCCATCGCACATCATGTGCGCACGCCCCCGGACCCCCGATCGCCGGAACCCCAAAGCCGCCGATCAGGTTCTCCTGAGATGCTTCGGCGATGGTGCCCCGATGAAGAAAAATACGACACCAGCACATGCCTGAGCCCAGCATGTGCTGCCGCAACCCTCGGTCTGAGTCCGATCTTAACTGGGAATGAACTCCATATGCTTAGACTGTGGGACATGAACTCCGTTATGCCTAAGTTAACCCATGAAACGGCGTGCGGGCTCTCAGCCGGCCAGGAGGGACAGCATGCCAAGCCGGGGATCCGGTCGGGTCCCCCTTCTGCAATTCTGCCGATCTTGCTACTGCAACCCTTGATCTGGTCTGATCTTAGACTGGGAATGGACTCCGTATGCCTAAGCCAACTGACGAAATGAGCGGGCGGGCGCGGCGGGTACTACGCCGGCCAGAGAAACGGGATGCGCAAGCCGTGGATCGATAGGGTGGTAGGTGGGTTTAGCCACATCTTCATATTTCTGCTTGCCAATGCCATTTTTATGGCTTGTAAATTCATACAATGGTCTCTTAAGCCTTCACGTGAAGTTTCATGGCAAGACGACTCGTTTTCTATTTGTGATTCGAGATTTTTTAAAATTTTTTCGGAAGGAGTTTTGGCTCCAAACTTGGTAAACATGATCCTTCTATTTTTGTTGGCATGCACAAGAAGATTCAAGAAAAAACTCGAAGTGTACAAGATTTTGTGACCATTTGAAAAAAGTGTCCCCATTTTAGACACTTTAATGGTACTGGCAGCAAACCTTTAAAATCTCAAATGCTCTTTAAGGGGGTGTGAGATCTCGAGGTTTGATGAGGGATAGGAGGCCAATATAAGGGCCAAGTACCAGCACCCATCGCACATCATGTGTGCACACCCCCCTCCGGCCCCCCTCGATCGTCGAAACCTCAATGCCGTCGGTCAGGTTCTCCGGTGAAGCTCCGATGATGGTGGCCCGACGAAGAAAAATTTGGCACCAGCACATGCCCGAGCCCAGCCTGTGATTCTACAACCCTTGGTCCGGTCCAATCTTAGACTGGGAATGAACTCCCTACGTTTAGACTAGGAATGAACTTCGTATGCCTAAGTCAACCCACGAAACGAGCATGGGGGCGCTCAGCCGACCAGAGGGGTGGGATGCGTAAGCCAGGGATCGACCGGGTCCCCCTCTACGTGCTACCGATCATGCTGCCACAACCCTCAGTCTGGTCTCATCTTAGACTGGGAATGAACTTCGTATGCCTAAGTCAACCGATGAAACGAGCAGGTGGGCGGGCACTACGCTGGCCAGAGAGACGGGATGCGCAAGCCGTGGATCGATAGGGTGGTAGGTGGGTTTAGGCACATCTTCATATTTCTGTGTGCCAATGCCATTTTTATGGCTTGTAAATTCACACAATGGTCCCTTAAGCCTTCACGTGAAGTTTCATGGCAAGACGACTCGTTTTCTATTTTTCATAATTTTCAAAACCTTTTACGGTTTGGAATTTTTTAAAATTTTTTTGGAAAGATTTTTGGCCCCAAATTTGGTAGACTTGATCCTTGTATTATTTTTGGCATGTATAAAAAAATTCAACTAAAAACTTGAAGTGTACAAGATTTTGTGACGATTTGAAAAAAGTGTCCCCATTACAAACACTTTAATGGCTACTGGTAGCAAACCTGTAAAATCTCAAATGCTCTTTAAGCTGGTTTGAGTTCTTGAGTTTGATGAGGGATAGGGGGCCAATATAAGGGCCAATTACCAGCACCCAATCGCACATCAATGTGCGCACACCCTCCCCGGCCCCCCCGATCGACGAAACCCCAATGTCGTCGGTCAGGTTCTCCGGTGATGCTCCGACGATGGTGCCCCGATGAAGAAAAATACGGCACCGACACTTGCCCGAGCCTAGCATGTGCTGCTGCAACCCTCGATCAGGTCCGATCTTAGGCTAGGAATGAACTCCATATGCTTAGACTGGGAATGAACTCCGTATGCCTAAGTCAACCCACGAAATGAACGTGCATGCGCTCAGCCGGCCAGAGGGGCAGGATGCGCAAGCCGGGGATCGACCGGGTCCCCCTCTGCATGCTGCCGATCCTACACCCCAACCTCATCCAGTCTGATCTTAGATTGGGAATGAACTTCGTATGCCTAAGCCAACCGACGAAACGAGTGGGCGGGCAGGCAGGTGGGGACTACGTCGGCCAGAGAGACGGGATGCGCAAGCCGTGGATCGATAGGGTGGTAGGTGGGTTTAGGCACATCTTCATATTTCTGCATGCCAATGCCATTTTTATGGCTTGTAAATTCATACAATGGTCCCTTAAGCCTTCACGTGAAGTTTCATGGCAAGATGACTCGTTTTCTATTTTTCACGATTTTTGAAACTTTTTTCGGTTCGGGATTTTTTAAAATTTTTTCGGAAGGATTTTTAGCCCCAGACTTGGTAGACATGATCCTTGTATTTTTTTTGGCATGCACAAAAAAATTCAGCTAAAAACTCAAAGTGTACAAGATTTTGTGACCATTTGAAAAAAGTGTCCCCATTTCAGACACTTTAATGGCTACTGGCAGAAAACGTGGAAAATCTCAAATTCTCTTTAAGGGGTTGTGAGTTCTCGAGATTTGATGAGGGATAGGGGGCCAATATATGGGCCAAGTACCAGCACCCATCGCACATCATGTGCGCACACCCCCCAGCCCCCCCGATCACCGGAACCCCAATGCCACCGGTCAAGTTCTCTGATGATGCTCCGACGATGGTGCCCCGACGAAGAAAAATACGGTACCAGCACATGCCTGATCCTAGCATGTGCTGGTGCAACCCTCGGTTTGATCCGATCTTACATTGGGAATGAACTTCGTATGCCTAAGTCAACCCACGAAACGAGCGTGCGGGCGCTCAGTTGCCCAGAGGGGCAAGATGCGCAAGCCAAGGATCGACCGGGTCCCCCTCTACGTGCTACCGATCCTGCTACCGCAACCCTTGGTCCAGTTCGATCTTAGGTTGGGAATGAACTCCGTATGCCTAAGCCAACTAACGAAACAAGCGGGTAGGCGAGCGGGCACTACGTCGGCCAGAGAGACGGGATGCGCAAGTTATGGATTGATAGGGTGGTAGGTGGGTTTAGGCACATCTTCATATTTCAGCATACCAATGCCATTTTTATGGCTTGTAAATTCATATAATGGCCCCTTAAGCCTTCACGTGAAGTTTCATGGCAAGATGACTCGTTTTCTATTTTTCACGATTTTTGAAACTTTTTTGGGTTCGGGATTTTTTAAAATTTTTTTGGAAGGATTTTTAGCCCCAGACTTGGTAGACAAGATCCTTGTATTTTTGTTGGCATGCACAAAAAAATTCAGCTAAAAACTCGAAGTGTACAAGATTTTGTGAACATTTGAAAAAAGTGTCCCCATTTCAGACACTTTAATGGCTACTTGCAGAAAACGTGGAAAATCTCAAATTCTCTTTAAGGGGTTGTGAGTTCTTGAGGTTTGATGAGGGATAGGGGGCCAATATATGGGCCAAGTACCAGCACCCATCGCACATCATGTGCGCACACCCCCCAGCCCCCTCGATCGCCGGAACCCCAATGCCATCGGTCAAGTTCTCTGATGATGCTCCGACGATGGTGCCCCGACGAAGAAAAATACGGTACCAGCACATGCCTGATCCTAGCATGTGCTGGTGCAACCCTCGGTTCGATCCGATTTTACATTAGGAATGAACTCCGTATGCCTAAGTCAACCCACGAAACGAGCGTGCGGGCGCTCAGTCGCCTAAAGGGGCGGGATGCGCAAGCCGAGGATCGGCCGGGTCCCCTTCTATGTGCTACCGATCCTGCTACCGCAACCCTTGGTCCGGTTCAATCTTAGGTTGGGAATGAACTCCGTATGCCTAAGCCAACTGACAAAACAAGCGGGCAGGCGAGCGGGCACTACGTCGGTCAGAGAGACGGGATGCGCAAGTTATGGATCGATAGGGTGGTAGGTGGGTTTAGGCACATCTTCATATTTCAGCATACCAATGCCATTTTTATGGCTTGTAAATTCATACAATGGCCCCTTAAGCCTTCACGTGAAGGTTCATGGCGAGATGACTCGTTTTCTATTTTTCATGATTTTTGAAACTTTTTACGGTTCGGGATTTCTTAAAATTTTTTTGGAAGGAGCTTTGGCCCCTAACTTGGTAGACATGGTCCTGGTATTTTTTTTGGCATGCACAAAAAAAATCAGCTAAAAACTCGAAGTGTACAAGATTTTGACAATTTGAAAAAAGTGTCCCCATTTCAGACACTTTAATGGCTACTGGTAGCAAACCTGTAAAATCTCAAATGCTCTTTAAAGGGGTGTGAGTTCTCAAGGTTTGATGAGGGATAAGGGGCCAATATAAGGGCCAAGTACCAGTACCCATCGTACATCATGGGCGCACACCCCCCAGCCCCCCGATCGTCGGAACCCTAATGTAGTCAGTCAGGTTCTCCGGCGATGCTCCGACGATGGTGCCCCGACGAAGACAAATGCGGCACCAGCACATGCCCGAGCGCAGCATGTGCTGCCGCAACCCTCGTTTCGATCCGATCTTAGAGTGGGAATGAACTCCGTATGCTTAGATTGGGAATGAACTCCGAATGGCTAAGTCAACCCCCGATCGCCAGAACCCCAATGCCGCCGTTCAGGTTCTCCGAAGATGTTCCGATGAAAAAAAATGCGGTACCAATACATGCCCGAGCCCAGCATGTGCTGCCGTAACCCTCGGTCTGATCCGATCATAGATTGGGAATGAACTCAGTATGCTTAGACTAGGAATGAACTCCATATGCCAAAGTCAACCCACGAAACAAGCGTGTGGGCGCTCAACCGGCCAGAGTGGCGGGATGCGTAAGACGGGGATCGGTCGGGTCCCCCTCGGCCTGCCACCGATCCTGCTAGCACACTCCTCGGTCTGATCTGATCTTAGACTGGGAACAAACTCCGTATGCCTAAGCCAACAGACGAAACGAGCGGGCGGGCGGCCACTACTATGGCCAGACATAGGGGATGCACAAGCCGTGGATCGATACGATGGTAGGTGGGCTTAGGCACATCTTCATATTTCTGTGTGCCAATGCCATTTTTATGGCTTGTAAATTCATACAATGGTTCGTTAAGCCTTCACGTGAAGTTTCATGGCAAGACAACTCGTACAAGTGTACAAGATTTTGTGACCATTTGAAAAAAGTGTTCCCATTTCAGACACTTTAATCGCTACTGGCAGCAAGCCTGTAAAATCTCAAATGCTCTTTAATGGGGTGTGAGTTCTCGAGGTTTGATGAGGGATAGGGGGCCAATATAAGGGCCAAGTAACAGCACCCATCACACATCATGTGCGCACACCCCCCGGCCCCCCCGATCACCGGAACCCCAATGCTGTCGGTCAGGTTCTTCGGTGATGCTCCGGTGATGGTGCCCCGGTGAAGAAAAATGTGGCACCAACACATGCTCGAGCCCAGCATGTGCTGCCGCAACCCTCGGTCCGGTCTGATCTTAGACTGGGAATGAACTCCATATGCTTAGACTAGGAATGAACTCCGTATGCCTAAGTCAACCCATGAAACGAGCGTACGGGCGGTAACCGGCCAGAGGGGCGGGATGCGCAAGCCAGGGATCGACCGGGTCCGCCTCTGCTTGCTGTCGATCCTGCTGTCACAACCCTTGGCCCAGTCCAATCTTAGACTAGGAATGAACTCTGTATGCCTACGCCAACCGATGAAATGAGCGAGCAGACGGGCGGGCGGACACTACGTCGGCCAGAGAGACGGCATGTGCAAGCCGTGGATCGATAGGGTGGTAGGTGGGTTTAGGCACATCTTCATATTTCTACGTGCCAATGCCATATAAGGGCCAATATAAGGGCTAAGTACTAGCACCCATCGCACATCAAGTGCGTACACCCCTTCGGCCCCCCGATCGCAGGAACCCTAATGCCACTGGTCAGGTTCTCCGGTGATGCTCTGGTGATGGTGCCCCAACGAAGAAAAATGTGGCACCAGCACATGCTTGAGCCCAGCATGTGCTACCGCAGCCCTTGGTCTGGTTCGATCTTAGACTGGGAAAAAACTTCGCATGCCTAAGGCTAAGTACCAGCACCAATCGCACATCATGTGCGTACACCCCCCGGCCCCCTCGATCGCAGAAACCCCAATGCCACCGGTCAAGTTCTCTGGCGATGCTCCAGTGATGGTGCCCCAACGAAGAAAAATGTGGCACGAGCACATGCTTGAGCCCAGCATGTGCTGTCGCAGCGTCGATCTGATCTGATCTTAGACTGTGAATGAACTTCGTATGCCTAAGGGCCAAGTACCAGCACCCATCGCACATCATGTGCGCACACCCCCTGCCCCACCGATCGTCGGAACCCCAATGCCACCGGTGAGGCTCTCTGGTGATGCTCCAGCGACGGTGCCCCGGCGAAGAAAAATGCGACACCAGCACATGCCCGAGCCTAGCATGTGCTACCGCAGCCCTTGATCTGGTCCGATCTTAGACTGGGAATAAACTCCATATGCTTACACTGGTAATGAACTCTGTATGCCTAAGTCAACCCACGAAACGAGCGTGCGGGCGCTCAGCCGGCCAGAGGGGCGGGATGAGCAAGCTGAGATCGGTCGGGTCCCTTTCTGCGTGCTGCCGATCCTACTACCGTAACCCTTGGTCCGGTCTGATCTTAGACTGGGAATGAACTTCATATGCCTAAGCCAACCGATGAAAACGAGTAGGCGGATGGGCGGACGGGCACTACGTCGGCCAGAGAGACGGGATGTGCAAGTCGTGGTTGGATAGGGTGGTATGTGGGTTTAGGCACATCTTCATATTTCTGAGTGCCAATGCCATTTTTATGGCTTGTAAATTCATACAATGGTCCCTTAGGCCTTCACGTGAAGTTTCATGGCAAGAAGACTCGTTTTCTATTTTTCACGATTTTTCAAACTTTTTACGGTTCGGGATTTTTTAAAATTTTTTCGGAAGGAGTTTTGGCCCCAAATTTGGTAGATGTGATCCTTGTATTTCTTTTGACATGCACAAAAAAACTCAGCTAAAAACTCAAAGTGAACAAGATTGTGTGACCATTCAAAAAAAATGTCCCCATTTTAGACACTTTAATGGCTACTGGCTGCAAACCTATAAAATCTCAAATGCTCTTTAAGGGGGTGTGAGTTCTCGAGGTTTGATGAGGGATAGGGGGCCAATATAAGGGCCAAGTACTAGCACCCATCGCACATCATGTGCGCACACCCCCCGGCCCCCCCGATCGTCGAAACCCCAATACCGTCGGTCAGGTTCTCCGACGATGCTTCGGTGATGGTGCCCCAACGAAGAAAAATGTGGCACTAGCACATGCTCGAGCCCAGCATGTGCTACCGCAGCATCGGTCCGATCCGATCTTAGACTGGGAATGAACTTCGTATGCTTAAGGGCCAAGTACCAGCACCCATCGCACATCATGTGCGTACACCCCCCTGCCCCACCGATCGTCGGAACCCCAATGCCACCGGTGAGGCTCTCTGGTGATGCTCCAGCAACGGTGCCCCGACGAAGAAAAATGCAACACCAGCACATGCCTGAGCCTAGCATGTGCTGCCGCAGCCCTCGGTCCGGTCTGATCTTAGACTAGGAATGAACTCCGTATGCTTAGACTGGTAATGAACTCCGTATGCCTAAGTCAACCCATGAAACGAGCGTGCATCTCGGGGATCGGCCGGGTCCCCCTCTGTGTGCTACCGATCCTGCTACCGTAACCTTCAGTCCGGTCTGATCTTAGACTGGGAATGAACTCCGTATGCCTAAGCCAACCGACAAAATGAGTGGGCGGGCGGGCGGGCGGGCATTACGTCGACTAGAGAGACGGGATGCACAAGCTGTGGATCGATAGGGTGGTAGGTGGGTTTAGGCACATCTTCTTATTTCTGCATGCCAATGCCATTTTTATGGCTTTTAAATTCATACAATGGTCCCTTAAGCCTTCACGTGAAGTTTCATGGCAAGATGACTCGTTTTCTATTTTTCACGATTTTCAAAACTTTTTGTGGTTCGGGATTTTTTAAAATTTTTTTCGAAAGGAGTTTTGACCGTAAACTTGGTAGATGTGATCCATGTATTTTTTTTGGCATGCATAAAAAAATTCAGCTAAAAACTCGAAGTGTACAAGATTTTGTGACCATTTGAAAAAAGTGTCCCCATTTCAGAACTTTAATGGCTACTGGTAGCAAACCTGTAAAATCTCAAATGCTTTTTCAGGGGGTGTGAGTTCTCGAGGTTTGATGAGGGATAGGGGGCCAATATAAGGGCCAAGTACCACCACCCATCCACATCATGTGCGCACACCCCCCGGCCCCCCCGATCATTAGAACCCCAATGCCACCGGTCAGGTTCCCCGACGATGTTGCCCCGGCGAAGAAAAATACGACACCAGCACATGCCCGAGCCCAGCATATGTTGTCGCAACCCTTGGTCCGATCCGATCTTATATTGGGAATGAACTTCATATGCTTAGACTGGGAATGAACTCCGTACGCCTAAGTCAACCCACAAAATGAGCGTGCGGGTGCTCAGCCGGCAAAAGGGGCGAGATGCGCAAGCCGGGGATCGGTCAGGTCCCACTATGTGTGCTGCCAATCCTGCTATCGCAACCCTCAACCCGGTCCAATCTTGGACTGGGAATGAACTTCGTATACCAAAGCCGATCGACGAAATGAGCTGGCGGGCGAGCAGGCGGGCACTATGCCGGCCAGAGAGACGGGATGCGCAAGCAGTGGATTGATAGGGTGGTAGGTGGGTTTAGGCACATCTTCATATTTCTGCATGCCAATGCCATTTTTATGGCTTGTAAATTCATACAATGGTCCCTTAAGCCTTCACGTGAAGTTTCATGGCAAGACGACTCGTTTTCTATTTTTCATGATTTCTGAAACTTTTTGCAGTTTGAGATTTTTTAAAATTTTTTCGGAAGGATTTTTGGCCCCAAACATGGTAGGTGTGATCCTTGTATTTTTTTTGGCATGCACAAAAGAATTCAGCTAAAAACTCAAAGTGTACAAGATTTTGTGACCATTTGAAAAAAGTGTCCCCATTTCAGACACTTTAATGGCTACTGGCAGCAAACCTGTAAAATCTCAAATGCTCTTTCAGGGGGTGTGAGTTCTCAAGGTTTGATGAGGGGTAGGGGGCCAATATAAGGGCCAAGTGCCAGCACCCATCGCACATCATGTGTGCACACCCCCCGGTCCCCCCGATCGCCGGAACCCCAATGCCGTCGGTCAGCTTCTCCGACGATGCTCCTGCGATGGTGCCCTGACGAAGAAAAAAGTGGCACCAGCACATGTCAGAGCCCAGCATGGGCTACCGTAACCCTCGATCCAGTCCGATCTTAAACTGGGAATGAACTCCATATGCTTAGACTGGGAATGAACTCCGTATGCCTAAGTCAACCCACGAAACGAGCATGCGGGCGTCAGCTGGCCAGAGGGGCGGGATGTGCAAGCCGGGGATCGGCTGGGTCCCCCTCTGCATGCTACCGATTCTACTGCCACAACCTTTGGTCCGGTCTGATCTTAGACTGAGAATGAACTCCGTATGCCTAAGCCAACCGAAGAAATAAACGGGCGGGCAGGCAGGCACTAAACCGGCTAGAAAGACGGGATGTGCAAGCCATGGATCGATAGGGTGGTAGGCAGTTTAGGCACATCTTCATATTTCTGTGTGCAATACCATTTTTATGGCTTGTAAATTCATACAATGGTCCCTTAAGCCTTCAAGTGAAGTTTCATGGCAAGACGACTCGTTTTCTATTTTCCACGATTTTCAAAACTTTTTGCGGTTTGGGATTTTTTAAAATTTTTTTAGAAGGCATTTTTTCCCCAAACTTGGTAGACGTGATCCTTGTATTTTTTTTGGCATGCACAAAAAAATTCAGCTAAAAAATCAAAGTGTACATGATTTTGTGATCGTTTGAAAAAAGTGTCCCCATTTCAGACACTTTAAAGGCTACTAGCAGCAAACCTGTAAAATCTCAAATGCTCTTTAAAGGGGTGTGAGTTCTCGAGGTTTGATGAGTGATAAGGGGACAATATAAGGGCCAAGTACCAACACCCATCACACATCATGTATGCACACCCCTCCAATCGTCGAAACCCCAATGCGGCCGATCAGGTTCTCCGGCAATGCTCCGGCGATGGTGCCCCGACGAAGAAAAATACGGCACCAGCACTAGCTCGAGCCCAGCATGTGCAGCTGCAACCCTCGGTCTAGTCCGATCTTAGACTAGGAATGAACTTCGTATGGTTAAACTGGGAATGACTTCGGATGGTGGATGTGATCCTTGTATTTTTGTTGGCATGCACAAAAAAATTCAGCTAACAACTCGAAGTGTACAAGATTTTGTGACCATTTGAAAAAAGTGTCCCCATTTTAGATACTTTAATGGCTACTGACAGCAAACCTGTAAAATCTCAAATGCTTTTTAAGGGGGTGTGAGTTCTTGAGGTTTGATGAGGGATAAGGGGCCAATATAAGGGCCAAGTACCAGCACGCATCGCACATCATGTGCGCACACCCCCCTCGGCCTCCCGATCGTTAGAACCCCAATGCCACCGGTCAGGTTCTCCGACGATGCTTTGACGAAGAAAAATACGGCACCAGCACATGCCCGAGCCCAGTATATGCTGCTGCAACCCTCGGTCCGATCCGATCTTAGACTGGGAATAAACTCCGTATGCTTAGACTGGGAATGAACTCTGTATGCCTAAGTCAACCCACGAAACGAGCATGCGGGTGCTCAGCCGGCCAGAGGAGCAGGATGCGTAAGCCGGGGATCGGCCAGGTCCCCCTTTGCGTGCTACTGATCCTGCTACCGCAACCCTTGGCCTGGAACGATCTTAGACTGGGAATGAACTCTGTATGCCTAAGCCAATCGATTAAATGAGCGGGTGGGCGTGCGGGCCGGCACTACGCCGGCCAGAGAGACGGGATGCGCAAGCCGTGGATCGATAGGGTGGTAGGTGGTTTAGGCACATCTTCATATTTTCGGGTGCCAATGCCATTTTTATGGCTTGTAAATTCATACAATGGTCCCTTAAGCCTTCACATGAAGTTTCATGGCAAGACGACTCGTTTTCTATTTTTCACGATTTTGGAAACTTTTTGGGGTTTGGGATTTTTTAAAATTTTTTCGGAAGGTGTTTTGGCCCCAAACCTGGTAGACATGATCCTTTTTTTTTTTGGTATGCACAAAAAATTTCAGGTAAAAACTCGAAGTGTACAAGATTTTGTGACCATTTGAAAAAAATGTCCCCATTTCAGACACTTTAATGGCTACTGACAGCAAACCTGTAAAATCTCAAATACTCTTTAAGGGGATGTGAGTTTTTGAGGTTTGATGAGGGATAGGGGGCCAATATAAGGGCCAAGTACCAGCACCCATCGCACATCATGTGCGCACACCCCCATGCCCCACCGATCGTCGAACCCCAATACTGCCGATCAGGTTCTCTGGCGATGCTCCGACGATGGTGCCCCGGTGAAGAAAAATGAGGCTCCAGCACATGCTCGAGCCCAGCATATGCTGCCGCAACCCTCAGTCCGGTCCGATCCTAGACTGGGAATGAACTCCGTATGCTTAGACTAGGAATGAACTCCGTATGCCTAAGTCAACCCACGAAATGAGCATGCGGGCGCTCATCCGACCAGAGGGGCGGGATGCGCAAGCCGGGGTTCGGTCGGGTCCTCCTTTGCGGGCTGTCGATCCTGCTACCGTAACCCTCGGTCCGATCCAATCTTAGACTGGGAATGAACTCTGTATGCCTAAGCGAATCGACGAAACGAGTGGGCGGACAGATGAGCGGGCACACGCCGGCTAGAGAGACGGGATGTGCAAGCCATGGATCGATAGGGTGGTAGCTGGGTTTAGGTACATCTTCATATTTCTGCATGCCAATGCCATTTTATGGCTTGTAAATTCATACAATGGTCCCTTAAGTCTTCACGTGAACTTTCATGGCAAGACGACTCGTTTTCTATTTTTCAAGATTTTCAAAACTTTTTACGGTTTGGGATTTTTTAAAATTTTTTCAGAAGCAGTTTTGGCCCCAAACTTGGTAGACATGATCCTTGTATTTTTGTTGGCTTGCACAAAAAAGTTCAACTAGAAACTCGAAGTGTACAAGATTTTGTGACCATTTGAAAAAAGTGCCCCCATTTCAGACACTTTAATGGCTACTGGCAGCAAACTTGTAAAATCTCAAATGCTCTTTAAGGGGGCGTGAGTTCTCGAGGTTTGATGAGGGATAGGGGGCCAATATAAGGGCCAAGTACCAGCTCCCATCGCACATCATGTGCGCACACCCCCCGGTACCCCCGATCTCCGGAACCCTAATGCCTCCGGTCAGGTTCTCCGGCGATGGTGCCCCGGTAAAGAAAAATGCGGCACCAACACATGCCCGAGCCTAGCATGTGCTCCCGCAACCCTCGGCCCGATCCGATTGTAGACTAGGATTGAACTCTGTATGCTTAGACTGGGAATGAACTCTGTATGCCTAAGTCAACCCACGAAACTAGCGTGCGGGCGCTCAACCGGCCAGAGTGGTGGGATGCGCAAGCCGTGGATCAACCGGGTCCCCCTCTGCGTGCTACCAATCCTGCTGCTGCAACCCTCAGTTCGGTTCGATCTTAGACTATGAATGAACTCCGAATGCCTAAGCCAATCGATGAAACGAGCGGGCTGGTGGGCGGGCGGGCTCTACACCAGCCAGAGAGACGGGATGCGCAAGCCGTGCATCGATAGGGTGGTAGGTGGGTTTAGGTACATCTTCATATTTTTGCATGCCAATGCCATTTTTATGGCTTGTAAATTCATACAATGGTCCCATAAGCCTTCACGTGAAGTTTCATGGCAAGACGACTCGTCTTTTATTTTTCATGATTTTTGAAACTTTTTGCGGTTCAGGATTTTTTAAAATTATTTTGTGAGGATTTTTGGCCCCAAACTTGGTAGACATGATCCTTGTATTTTTTTTGGCATGCACAAAAAAATTCAGCTAAAAAATCGAAGTGTGCAAGATTTTGTGACCATTTGAAAAAGGTCTCCCCATTTCAGACACTTTAATGGCTACTGGCAGCAAACTTGTAAAATCTCAAATGCTCTTTAAGGGGCTGTGAGTTCTCGAGGTTTGATGAGGGATAGGGGGAAAATATAAGGGCCAAGTACTAGCACCCATCGCACATCATGTGCGCACACCCCCCCGGCCTCCCCGATCGCCAGAAACCCAAAGCCCCCGGTCAGGTTCTCCGGCGATGCTCCGGTGATGGTGCCTTTACGAAGTAAAATGTGGCACCAGCACATGCCCGAGCCCAGCATCTGCTACCAGAACCCTCGGTCTGATCCGATCTTAGACTGGGAATGAACTCCGTATGCCTAAGTCAACCCATGAAACGAACGTGTGGGCACTCGACCGGCCAGAGGGGCGGGATGCGTAAGTCGGGGATTGGCCAGGTCCCACTCTGTGTTTTGCCAATCCTGCTAATGTAACCCTCGGTCTGATCCGATCTTAGACTGGGAATGAACTCCGTATGCCTTGGCCAACCGACGAAACGAGCGGACGGACGGGTGGGCACTACGTTGGCCAGAGAGACGGGATGCACATGCCGTGGATCAATAGGGTGGTAGGTAGGTTTAGGCACATCTTCATATTTCTACATGCCAATGCCATTTTTATGGATTGTAAATTCATACAATGGTCCCTTAAGCCTTCACGTGAAGTTTCATGGCAAGACGACTCGTTTTCTATGTTTCATGATTTTCGAAACTTTTTATGATTCAGGATTTTTTAAAATTTTTTCGAAAGGAGTTTTGGCCCCAAACTTAGTAGACGTGATCCTTGTATTTTTGTTGGCATGCACAAAACAATTCAGCTAAAAACTCGAAGTGTACAAGGTTTTGTGACCATTTGAAAAAAGTGTCCCCATTTCAGACACTTTAACGACTACTGGCAGCAAACCTGTAAAATCTCAAATGCTCTTTAAGGGGGTGTGAGTTCTCGAGGTTTGATTAGGGATAGGGGGCCAATATAAGGGCCAAGTACCAGCACCCATCATACATCATGTATGCACACCCCCCCAATCGTCGAAAGCCCAATGCGGCCTGTCAGGTTCTCCGGCAATGCTCCGGCGATGGTGCCCCGACAAAGAAAAATACGGCACCAGCACTTGCTCGAGCCCAGCATGTGCAGCCGCAACCCTCGATCTAGTTCGATCTTAGACTGGGAATGAACTTTGTATTGTTAGACTGGGAATGAACTTCGTATGCCTAAGTCAACCCACGAAATGAGCGTGCGGGCGCTCAGCCGGCCAGAGGGGCGAGATGAGCAAGTCAAGGATCGGTCGGGTCCCCCTCTGTGTACTGCCGATCCTGCTACTGTAACCCTTCATCTGGTCTGATCTTAGACTGAGTTTGAACTCCGTATGCCTAAGCCAACCGATGAAATGAGCGGGCAAGCAGACGGGTGGGCACTACGCTAGCCAAAGAGACGAGATGCACAAGCCGTGGATCGATAGGGTGGTCGGTGGGTTTAGGCACATCTTCATATTTCTACGTGCCAATGCCATTTTTATGGCTTGTAAATTCATACAATGGTCCCTTAAGCCTTCACTTGAAGTTTCATGGCAAGAAGACACGTTTTCTATTTTTCATGATTTTTGAAACTTTTTGGGGTGCGGGATTTTTTAAAATTTTTTCGAAAGGAGTTTTGGCCCCAAACTTGGTAGACATGATCCTTGTATGTTTTTTGGCATGCACAAAAAAATTCAGCTAAAACCTCGAAGTGTACAAGATTTTGTGACCAATTGAAAAAAAGGTCCCCATTTCAAACACTTTAACGGCAACTGGCAGCAAACCTGTAAAATCTCAAATGCTCTTTCAGGGGGTGTGAGTTCTCGAGGTTTGATGAGGGATAGGGGGCCAATATAAGGACCAAGAACCAGCACCCATCGCACATCATGTGCGCACACCCCCCGCCCCCCGATCGTCGGAACCCCAATGCGGCCGGTCAGGTTCTCCGGCGATGCTTTGGCGATGGTGCCCTGGCGAAGAAAAATGTGGCACCAGCACATGCCCAAGCCCAGCATGTGCTGCCGCAACCCGCGGTCCTGTTCAATCATAGACTGGGAATGAACTCCATATGCCTAAGTCAATCAACGAAACGAGCGTGCGGGTGCTCAGCCAGCCAGAGGGGCGGGATGCGCAAGCCCAGGATCGGTCGGGTCCCCCTCTACGAGCTGCCGATCTTGCTATCGCAACCCTCAGTCTGGTCTGATCTTAGACTGGGAATGAACTCTGTATGCCTAAGCCAACCGACGAAACGAACGGGCAAGCAGGCGGGCAGGCACTATGCCGGCCAGAGAGACGGGATGCGCAAGGCAGGGATTGATAGGGTGGTAGGTGGGTTTAGGCATATCTTCATATTTCTGCATGCCAGTGCCATTTTTATGGCTTGTAAATTCATACAATGGTCCCTTAAGCCTTCATGTGAAGTTTTATGGCAAGACGACCCGTTCTCTATTTTTCATGATTTTTGAAACTTTTTGTGGCTCGGGGTTTGTTAAAATTTTTTCGAAAGGATTTTTGGGCCCAAACTTGGTAGACGTGATCCTTGTATTTTTGTTGGCATGCAAAAAAAAATTCAGCAAAAAACTCGAAGTGTACAAGATTTTGTGACCATTTCAAAAAAGTTTCCCCATTTCAGAGACTTTAATGGCTACTGGCAGCAAACCTGTAAAATCTCAAATGCTCTTTAAGGGGGTGTGAGTTCTCGAGGTTTGATGAGGGATAAGGGGCCAATATAAGGGCCAAGTACCACCACCCATCGCACATCATGTGTGCACAACCCCTGATCGTCGGAACCCGAATGCCGTCAGTCAGGTTCTCTGGCGATGCTCCAATGATGGTGCCCCGACGAAGAAAAATACGGCACCAGCACATGCCCGAGCCCAGCATGTGCTATCACAACCCTTGGTCCGATCCGATCTTAGACTGGGAATGAACTGCGTATGCTTAGACTGGGAATGAACTCCGTATGCCTAAGTCAACCCATGAAACGAGCGGGCGGGCGCTCAGCCGGCCAGAGGGGTGTGATGCGCAACCCGGGGATCGGTCGGGACCCCAATGCATGCTGCCGATCCTGCTGCCACAACCCTCTATCCGGTCTGATCTTAGACTGGGAATGAACTCCGTATGCGTAAGCCAACCGATGAAACGAGCGGGCGGGCGGGCGGGCGGGCGGGCACTACATCGACTAGAGAGACGGGATGCGTAAGCCATGGATTGATAGGGTCGTAGGTGGGTTTAGGCACATCTTCATATTTCTACGTGCCAATGCCATTTTTGTGGCTTGTAAATTCATACAATGGTCCTTTAAGCCTTCATGTGAAGTTCCATGGCAAGACGACTCATTTTCTATTTTTCACTATTTTTGAAACTTTTTACGGTTCGGGATTTTTTAAAGTTTTTTCAAAAGGAGTTTTGGTCCCAAACTTGATAGACGTGATCCTTGTATTTTGTTGGCATGCATAAAAAAATTTAGTTAAAAACTCAAAGTGTACAAGATTTTGTGACCATTTGAAAAAAGTGTCCCCATTTCAGACACTTTAATGGCTACTGGTAGCAAACCTGTAAAATCTCAAATGCTCTTTATGGGGGTGTGAGTTCTTAAGGTTTGATGAGGGATAGGGGGCCAATTTAAGGGCCAAGTACCAGCACGCATCGCACATCATGTGCGCACACCCCCTTGGCCCCCCCGATCGTCGGAACCCCAATGCCGCCGGTAAGGTTCTCCGACGATGGTGCCCCGGTGAAGAAAAATACGGCACCAGCACATGCTCGAGCCCAGCATGTGTTGCCGCAACCCTCGGTCTGGTCCGATCTTAGACTAGAAACGAACTTCATATGCTTAGACTGGGAATGAACTTTGTATGCCTAAGTCAACCCACGACACGAGCATGCGGGCGCTCAGCCGACCAAAGGGGCAGGATGCGCAAGCCGGGGATCGATCGGGTCCCCCTCTACGTGCTGCTGATCCTACTGTCGCAACCCTTGGTCTGATCTGATCTTAGACTGGGAACGAACTTCGTATGTCTAAGCCAACCGACAAAACAAGCGGGCGGGCACTACGCCGACCAGAGAGACAGGATGCGCAAGCCGTGAATCGATAAAGTGGTAGGTGGGTTTTGGCACATTTTCATATTTCTATGTGCCAATGCCATTTTTATGGCTTGCAAATTCATACAATGGTCCCCTTAAGCCTTCACGTGAAGTTTCATGGCAAGAGGACTTGTTTTCTATTTTTCATGATTTTTGAAACATTTTTTGGTTCAGGATTTTTTAAAATTTTTCGTAAGGAGTTTTGGCCCCAAACTTGGTAGACGTGATCCTTGTATTTTTGTTGGCGTGCACAAAAAAATTCACCAAGAAACTCGAAGTGTACAAGATTTTGTGTCCGTTTGAAAAAAGTGTCCCCATTTCAGACACTTTAATTGCTACTGACAGCAAACCTGTAAAATCTCAAATGCTCTTTAAGGGGGTGTGAGCTCTCGACGTTTGATGAGGGATAGGGGACAATATAAGGGCCAAGTACCAGCACCCATTGCACATCATGTACGCACACCCCCCCGGCCCCCCGATCGCCGGAACCCCAATGCCGTCGGTCAGGATCTCCGGTGATGCTCCGACGATGGTGCCCCGATGAAGAAAAATGTGACACCAGCACATGCCCGAGCCCAGTATGTGCTACCGCAACCCTCAGTCTAGTCCAATCTTAGACTGGGAATGAACTCCGTATGCCTAAGTCAACCCACGAAACGAGCGTACAGGCGCTCAGCCGGCCAGAGGGGCGGGATGCGCGAGCCGAGGATCGATTGGGTCCCCCTCTGCGTGCTGCCGATCTTGCTACCGTAACCCTCAGTCCGATCTGATCTTAGATGGAGAATGAACTCCAGATGCCTAAGCCAACCGAAGAAACGAGCGGACGGGCGGGCACTACGTTGGCCAGAGAGACGGGATGCGCAAGTCATGGATCGATAGGGTGGTAGGTGGGTTTAGTCACATCTTCATATTTGTGCATGCCAATGCCATTTTTATGGCTTGTAAATTCATACAATGGTCCCTTAAGCCTTCACGTGAAGTTTCATGGCAAGACGACTCGTTTTCTATTTTTCACAATTTTTGAAACTTTCTACGGTTCGGGATTTTTTAAAATTTTTCGGGAGGATTTTTGGTTCCAAACTTGGTAGACGTGATCCTTTTATTTTTTTTGGCATCCACAAAAAAATTCAACTAAAAACTCAAAGTGTACAAGATTTTGTGACCATTTGAAAAAAGTGTCCACATTTCAGACACTTTAATGGCTACTGGCAGCAAACCTATAAAATCTCAAATGCTGTTTAAGGGGGTGTGAGTTCTCGAGGTTTGATAAGGGATAAGGGGCCAATATAAGGGCCAAGTACCAGCACCCATTGCACATCATGTGCGCACACCCCCCGGCCCCCCCGATCGCCAGAACCCCAATGCCACCGATCAGCTTCTCCCGCGATGCTTCGATGAAGAAAAATGCAGCACTAGCACATCCTCGAGCCCAGCATATGCTGCCTTAACCCTAGGTCTGGTCTGATCTTAGACTGGGAATGAACTCTGTATGCTTAGACTGGGAATGAACTCCGTATGCCTAAGTCAACCCATGAAACAAGCGTACGGGCGCTCAGCCGGCTAGAGGGGCGGGATGCGCAAGCCGGGGATCGGTCGGGTCCCCCTCTACGTGCTGCCGGTCCTGCTACCACAACCCTCAGTTCGGTCTGATCTTAGACTGGGAATGAACTCTGTATGCCTAAGCCAACTGACAAAACGAGCGGACGGGTGGGCGGGTACTACGCCGGCCAGAGAGACGGGATGCGCAAGCCGTGGATCAATAGGGTGGTAGGTGGGTTTAGGCACATCTTCATATTTCTGCATGCCAATGCCATTTTTATGGCTTTTAAATTCATACAATGGTCCCTTAAGCCTTCACGTGAAGTTTCGTGGCAAGACGACTCATTTTCTATTTTTCACGATTTTTGAAACTTTTTATGGTTCAGGATTTTTTAAAATTTTTTGGAAAGAGTTTTGGCCCCAAACTTGGTAGACGTGATCCCTATATTTTTGGTGGCTTGCACAAAAAATTCAGCTAAAAACTCGAAGTGTACAAGATTTTGTGACCATTTGAAAAAAGTGTCCCCATTTCAGACACTTTAATGGCTACTGGCAGCAAACCTATAAAATCTCAAATGCTTTTTAAGGGGGTGTGAGTTCTCGAGGTTTGATGAGGGATAGGGGGCCAACATAAGGGCCAAGTACCAGCACCCATTGCACATCATGTGCGCACACCCCCCCACCCCCCGATCGTCGGAACCATAATGTCGTCGGTCAGGTTCTCCGACGATGCTCCGGTGATGGTGCCCTGACGAAGAAAAATACGGCACCAGCACATGCTCGAGCCCAGCATGTGCTGCTGCAACCCTCGGTCCGGTCCGATCATAGACTGGGAATGAACTCCGTATGCTTAGACTGGGAATGAACTCCGTATGCCTGAGTCAACCCACGAAACGAGCGTGTGGGTGCTTAGCCGGCCATGGGGGTGGGATGCGCAAACTGAGGATCGGCCGAGTCCCTCTCTGCGTGCTGTCCATCTTACTACCGTAACCCTTGGTCCGGTCTGATCTTAGACTAAGAATGAACTCCGTATGCCTAAGCCAACTGACAAACGATCGGGCGAGCGGGCGGGCGGGTACTACGCCAGCCAGAGAGACGGGATGCGTAGCCGTGGATCGATAGGGTGGTAGGTGGGTTTAGGCATATCTTCATATTTCTGCATGCCAATGCCATTTTTATGGCTTGTAAATTCATACAATGGTCCTTAAGCCTTCACGTGAAGTTTCATGGCGAGATAACTGGTTTTCTATTTTTCATGATTTTTGAAACTTTTTACGGTTCGGGATTTTTTAAAATTTTTCGGAAGGAGTTTTGACCCCAAACTTGGTAGATGTGATCCTTGTATTTTTGTTGGCATGCACAAAAACTTGGTAGATTGGGAATCAACTCTGTATGCTTAGACTGGGAATGAACTCCGTATGCCTGAGTCAACTCACGAAATGAGCGTACTGGCGCTCAGTCGGCCAGGGGGTGGGATGCGCAAGCCGGGGATCGTTCAAGTCCCCCTCTACGTGCTATCCATCTTGCTGTCGTAACCCTTGGTCCGGTCTGATCTTAGACTGCGAATGAACTCTGTATGCCTAAGCCAACCGAAAAAACGAGCGGGCGGACGGGCGGGCACTACGCCGACCAGAGAGACGGGATGCGCAAGCCGTGGATCGATAGGGTGGTAGGTGGGTTTAGGCACATCTTCATATTTCTGCATGCCAATGCCATTTTTATGGCTTGTAAATTCATACAATGGTCCCTTAAGCCTTCACGTGAAGTTTCATGGCTAGATGACTCGTTTTCTATTTTTCATGATTTTTGAAACTTTTTACGGTTCGGGATTTTTTAAAATTTTTCGAAAGGAGTTTTGGCCCCAAACTTGGTAGACGTGATCCTTGTATTTTTTTTGGCATGCAAAAAAAAATTCAGCTAAAAACTCGAAGTGTACAAGATTTTGTGACCATTTGAAAAAAGTGTCTCCATTTCAGACACTTTAATGGCTACTGGCAGGAAACCTGTAAAATCTCAAATGCTCTTTAAGGGGGTGTGAGTTCTTGAGGTTTGATGAGGGATAGGGGGCCAATATAAGGGCCAAGTACCAGCACCCATTGCACATCATTTGCGCACACCCGCCCAGCCCCACGATTGTCGGAACCCAATGCCATCGGTCAGGTTCTCCGGCGATTCTCCAACGATGGTGCCCCGACAAAGAAAAATGCAGCACGAGCACATGCCCGAGCCCAGCATGTGCTGCTGCAACCCTCGGTCTGGTCCAATCTTAGACTAGGAATGAACTCCGTATGCCTAAGCCAACCGAACAAACGAGCGGACGGGCGGGCGGGCGGACGGGCACTAAGCCGGCCAGAGAGACGGGATGCGCATGTCGTGGATCGATGGGTGGTAGGTGGGTTTAGGTACATCTTCATATTTCTGCATGCCAATGCCATTTTTATGGCTTGTAAATTCATACAATGGTCCTTAAGCCTTCACGTGAAGTTTCATGGCACGACGACTCGTTTTCTATTTTTCATGATTTTTGAAACTTTTTACGGTTCGGGATTTTTTAAAATTTTTCGGAAGGAGTTTTTGGCCCAAACTTGGTAGACGTGATCCTTGTATTTTTTGCTGGCATGCACAAAAAATTCAACTCAAAACTCGGAGTGTACAAGATTTTGTGACCATTTGAAAAAAAGTGTCCCCAATTTCAGACACTTTAATGGCTACTGGCTAGGGCACCTGTAAGAACTCAAATGCTCTTTAAAGGGGTGAGAGTTTTCGAGGTTTGTGAGAGATAGGGGGCCAATATAAGGGCCAAGTACCAGCACCCATCGCACCATCATGTGCGCAGCACCCCCCCGACCCCCTCGATCGTCGAACCCCAATCCGCCGGTCAGCCGTCTTCCGGCGATGCTCTGGGCGATGGGTCCCCGACGAAGAAAAATGCTGACACCAGCACATGCCTGAGCCCACCCTCAGTCCCGTCCGATCTTAGACCAGGAATGAACTCCATATGCTTAGACTGGGAATGAACTCCGTATGCCTAAGTCAACCCACGAAATGAGCGTGCGGGCGCTCAGTCGGCCAGGGGTGGGATGCTCAAGCCGGGGATCGCCGGAGTCCCCCTGCGTGCTATCCATCTTGCTGTCCGCAACCCTTGTCCGGTCTGATCTTAGACTGGGAATGAATTACGTATGCCTAAGACCAACCGAGAAACGGCGGCGGGACGGGCGGGCACTAGTCGGCCAGAGAGACTGGATGCGCAAGCCGTGGATCGATAGGGTGGTAGGTGGGTTTAGGCACATCTTCATATTTCTGCATGCCAATGCCATTTTTATGGCTTGTAAATTCATACAATGGTCCCTTAAGCCTTCACGTGAGCATGACGACTCGTTTTCTATTTTCATGATTTTTGACACTTTTTACGGTTCGAGATTTTTTAAAATTTTTCGAAAGGAGTTTTGGCCCCAAACTTGGTAGACGTGATCCTTGTATTTTTCTTTGGCATGCAAAAAAAAAATTCAGCTAAAAACTCGAAGTGTACAAGATTTTGTGACCATTTGCAAAAAGTGGTCCCCATTTCAGACACTTTAATGGCTACTGGCAGCAAACTTGTAAAATCTCAAATGCTCTTTAAGGGGTTGTTAGTTCTCAAGGTTTGATGAGGGATAGGGGGCCAATACAAGCGCCAAGTACCAGCACCCTTCGCACATCATGTGCGCACACCCCCCGGCACCCCGATCGCCGGAACCCCAATGTCACCGGTCAGGTTCTCCGATGATGCTCCGGTGATGGTGCCCAACGAAGAAAATGCGACACCAGCACATGCCCGAGCCCAGCATGTGCTGTCACAACCCCCGGTCCGATCTGATCCTTAGACCTGGGAATGAACTCCGTTATCCTAAGTCACCCACCGAAATGACCGTGCAGGCGCTCAGCAGGCCAGAGGGGCGGGATGCGTAACCCGAGGATCGATCGGGTCCCCCTCGTGCGTGCTACCCGATCCAGTTGCCGTAACCTTTGGTCTGGTCTGATCTTAGACTGGGAATGAAACTCCGTATGATTAGCCACCGAAGAAAACAAGGGCGGGCGGCGGGCGGGCGAGCACTACGCTGGCCAGAGAGACGGGATGCGCAAGCCTGTGGATCGATAGGGTGGTAGGGTCGGTTTACGTACATCTTCATATTTCTTCGTGCCAATGCCATTTTTATGGCTTCTAAATTCATACAATGGTCCCTTAAGCCTTCATGTGAAGTTTCATGGCAGACGACCGTTTTCTATTTTTCATGATTTTTGAAACTTTTTACGGTTCGGGATTTTTTAAAATTTTTCGAAGGAGTTTTGGTCCCCAAGCTTGGTAGACGTGATCCTTGTATTTTTGTTGGCATCCACAAGTGTACAAGATTTTGTGACCATTTGAAAAAAGTGTCCCCATTTCAGACACTTTAATGGCTACTGGTAGCAAACCTATAAAATCTCAAATGCTCTTTAAGAGTGTGTGAGTTCTCGAGGTTTGATGAGGGATAGGGAGCCAATATAAGGGCCAAGTACCAGCACCCATCGCACATCATGTGCGCACACCCCCCCTGGCCCCCCCGATCGTCGGAACCCCAATGCTTTTGCTCAGGTTCTCCGGCGATGCTCCGACGATTGCACCCCAGCGAAGAAAAATAAGGCACTAGCACATGCCCGAGCCTAGCATGTGCTGCCGCAACCCTCGATCCGATCTGATCTTAGACTGGGAATGAACTCCGTATGCCTAAGTCAACCCATGAAACGAGTGTGCGGGTGCTCAGCCAGCCAGAGGGGCGAAATGCGTAAGCCGGGGATCGGTCGGGTCCCCCTCTGCGTGCTATCGATCCTACTGCCGCAACCCTTAGTCTGGTCTGATCTTAGACTGGAATGAACTTCGTATGCCTAAGCCAACCGACGAAAAGAGCGGGCGAGCGGGCACTACGCCGGCCAGAGAGACGGGATGCGCAAGCTGTGGATCGATAGGGTGGTAGGGGGTTTACGTACATCTTCATATTTCTTCGTGCCAATGCCATTTTTATGGCTTCTAAATTCATACAATGGTCCCTTAAGCCTTCATGTGAAGTTTCATGGCAAGACGACCGTTTTCTATTTTTCACGATTTTTGAAACTTTTTACGGTTCGGGATTTTTTAAAATTTTTTCGAAAGGAGTTTTGGTCCCAAGCTTGGTAGACGTGATCCTTGTATTTTTGTTGGCATCCACAAAAAAATCAGCTAAAAAGTTGAAGTGTACAAGATTTTGTGACCATTTGAAAAAAGTGTCCCCATTTCAACACTTTAATGGCTACTGGTAGCAAACCTATAAAATCTCAAATGCTCTTTAAGAGTGTGTGAGTTCTCGAGGTTTGATGAGGGATAGGGAGCCAATATAAGGGCCAAGTACCAGCACCCATCGCACATCATGTGCGCACACCCCCGGCCCCCCGATCGTCGGAACCCCAATGCTTTTGCTCAGGTTCTCCGGCGATGCTCCGACGATTGCACCCCAGCGAAGAAAAATAAGGCACTAGCACATGCCCGAGCCTAGCATGTGCTGCCGCAACCCTCGATCCGATCTGATCTTAGACTGGGAATGAACTCCGTATGCCTAAGTCAACCCATGAAACGAGCGTGTGCGGGTGTCAGCCAGCCAGAGGGGCGAAATGCGCAAGCCGGGGATCGGTCGGGTCCCCCTCTGCGTGCTATCGATCCTACTGCCGCAACCCTCAGTCTGGTCTGATCTTAGACTGGAATGAACTTCGTATGCCTAAGCCAACCGACGAAAAGAGCGGGCGAGCGGGCACTACGCCGGCCAGAGAGACAGGATGCGCAAGCCATGGATTAATAGGGTGGTAGGTTGGTTTAGGTGCATCTTCATATTTCTTCCTGCCAATGCCATTTTTATGGCTTGTAAATTCATACAATGGTCCCTTAAGCCTTCACGTGAAGCTTCATGCCAAGACGACTCATTTTTTATTTTTCATGATTTTTGAAACTTTTTACGGTTTGGGATATTTTGAAATTTTTTCGGAAGGAGTTTTGGCCCCAAACTTGGTTGACATGATCCTTGTATTTTTGTTGGCATGCACAAAACAATTCAGCTAAAAAATTGAAGTGTACAAGATTTTGTGACCATTTGAAAGAAGTGTCCCCATTTCAGACGCTTTAATGGCTACTGGCAGCAAACCTGTAAAATCTCAAATGCTCTTTAAGGGGGTGTGAGTTCTCGAGGTTTGATGAGGGATAGGGGGCCAATATAAGGGCCAAATACCAGCACCCATAGCACATCATGTGCGCACACCCCCTTCCCTCCTGATCGTCGAAACCTCAATGTCGCTGGTCAGGTTTTCTGACGATGCTCCGGTGATGGTACCCCAACAAAGAGAAATGTGGCACCAGCACATGCCCGAGCCCAGCATGTGCTGCCGCAACCCTCAGGTCGGTCCAGCCTTAGACTGTGAATGAACTCTGTATGCCTAAGTCAACCCACGAAACGAGCGTGCGGGTGCTCAGCCAGCCAAAGGGGCAGGATGCGCAAGCTGGGGATCGGTTGGGTCCACCTCTTCGTGCTGTCGATCCTGCTGTCGTAACCCTCGATCCAGTCCGATCTTATACTGGGAATGAGCTCCGTATGCCTAAGCCAACCGACGAAACGAGCGGGTGGGCGGACGGGTGGGCGGGCACTATGCCGACCAAAGAGACGGGATGCGCAAGTCGTGGATCGATAGGATGGTAGGTGGGTTTAGGCACATCTTCATATTTCTGCATGCCAATTCCATTTTTATGGCTTGTAAATTCATACAATGGTCCCTGAAGTTTCATGGCAAGACAACTCGTTCTCTATTTTTTACGCTTTTCGAAACTTTTTACGATTCGAGATTTTTTAAAATTTTTTCGAAAGGAGTTTTGGCCCCAAACTTGGTAGACGTGATCCTTGTATTTTTGTTGGCATGCATAAAACAATTCAGTTAAAAACTCGAAGTGTACAAGATTTTGTGACCAATTAAAAAAAGTGTCCCCATTTCAGACACTTTAATGGCTACTAGCAGCAAACCTGTAAAGTTTCAAATTCTCTTTAAAGGGGGTGTGGCTTCTCGAGGTTTGTTGAGGGATAGGGGGCCAATATAAGGGCAAAGTACCAGCACCCATCACACATCATGTGTGCACACCCCCCCGGCCCCCCGATCGTCGGAACCCCAATGCTGTCGATCACATTCTTCGGTGATGCTCCAGCGATGGTGCCCCGGTGAAGAAAAATGAGACAGCAGCACAAGCTCGAGCCCAGCATGTGCTATCGCAACCCTCAGTCCAGTCTGATCTTAGACTGGGAATGAAGTCCGTATGCCAAACTCAACCTACGAAACGAGCATGCGGGCGCTCAGCCAGCCAGAGGGGCGGGATGGGCAAGCCGAGGATTGGTCGGGTCCCCCTCTGCGTGCTACCGATCCTGCTGTCGCAACCCTTGCTCTGGTCTGATCTTACACTAGAAATGAACTCCGTATGCCTAAGCCAACCGATGAAACGAGCGGGCGGATGGGCGGGCACTACGCCGGCCAGAGAGACGAGATGCGCAAGCCGTGGATCGATAGGGTGGTAGGTGGGTTTAGGCACATCTTCATATTTTTGCGTACCAATGCCATTTTTATATGTTGTAAATTCATAGAATGGTCCCTTAAGCCTTCACGTGAAGCTTCATGCCAAGACGACTCATTTTTTATTTTTCATGATTTTTGAAACTATTTATGGTTCGAGATTTTTTAAAGTTTTCTCGGAAGGAGTTTTGGCCCCAAACTTGGTAGACGTGATCCTTCCATTTTTCTTGGCATGCACAAAAAACTTCAGCTAGAAACTCGAAGTGTACAAGATTTTGTGACCATTTGAAAGAAGTGTCCCCATTTTAGACACTTTAATGGCTACTGGCAGCAAACCTAGAAAATCTCAAATACTCTTTAATGGGGTGTGAGTTCTCAAGGTTTGATGAGGGATAGGGGGCCAATATAAGGGTCAAATACCAGCACCCATCGCACATCATGTGCGTACACCCCCCGGCCCCCCCGGTCGTCGAAACCCTAATGTCATCGATCAGGTTCTCCGGTGATACTCCGACGATGGTGCCCCGACGAAGAGAAATGCATCACCAGCACATGCCCGAGCCCAGCAAGTCCTACCACAACCCTCGATCCGGTCCAATCTTAGACTGGAAATGAACTCCATATGCTTAGACTGGGAATGAACTCCGTATGCCTAAGTTAACCCACGAAACGAGCATGCGGGTGCTCAGCCGGCCAGAGGGGCGGGATGGGCAAGCTGGGGATCAGTCGGGTCCCTCTCTACATGCTACCAATCCTGCCACTGTAACCCTTGCTCTGGTCTGATCTTAGACTAGGAATGAACTCCGTATGCCTAAGCCAACCGACGAAACGAGCGGGTGGGCTGGCGGGCGGGCACTACGTCGGCCAGAGAGACGGGATGCATAAGCCGTGAATCGACTTGGTGGTAGGTGGGTTTAGGCACATCTTCATATTTTTACATGCCAATGCCATTTTTATGGCTTGTAAATTCATACAGTGGTCCCTTAAGCTTTCACGTGAAGTTTCATAGCAACACGACTTGTTTTCTATTTTTCACGATTTTTGAAACTTTTTGCAATTCGAGATTTTTTAAAATTTTTTCGAAAGGAGTTTTGGACCCAAACTTCGAAGACGTGATCCTTGTATTTTTGTTGGCATGCAAAAAAAATTTAGCCAAAAACTCGAAGTGTATAATATTTTGTGACCATTTGAAAAAAGTGTCCTCATTTCAGACACTTTAATAGCTACTGGCAGCAAACCTATAAAATCTCAAATGCTCTTGAAGGGCGTGTGAGTTCTCGAGGTTTGATGAGGGATACAAGGCCGATATAAGGCCAAGTACCAGCACCCATCGTACATCATGTGCGCACACCCCCCGGCCCCCCGATCATCGGAACCCCAATGCCACCGATTAGGTTCTCCGGTGATGCCACGGCGATGGTACCCCGACGAAGAAAAATGCGGCACCAGCACATGCCCGAGCCCAACATGTGCTGGCGTAACCCTTAGTCCGGTCCGATCTTCGATTGGGAATGAACTCCGTATGCTTAGACTGGGAATGAATTCTGTATGCCTAATTCAACCAACGAAACGAGCGTGCGGGTGCTCAGTTGGCCAGAGGGGTGGGATGCGCAAGCCGGGGATAGGTCGGGTCCCCCTCTACGTACTGCTGATCTTGCTACTGTAACCCTCGGTCTGGTCTGATCTTCGACTGGGAATGAACTCCATATGCCTAAGCCAACTGATGAAACGGGCGAGCAGGCGGGTGGACGGGATGCGCCAGCCGTGGATCGATAGGGTGGTAGGTGGGTTTAGGCACATCTTCATATTTTTGCATGCCAATGCCATTTTTATGGCTTTTAAATTCATACAATGGTCCCTTAAGCCTTCACGTGAAGTTTCATGGCAAGACGACTCGTTTTCTATTTTTCACTATTTTTTAAACTTTTTGCTTTTCGAGATTTTTTAAAATTTTTTCGGAAGGAGTTTTGGCCCCAAACTTGGTAGACATGATCCTTGCATTTTTGTTGGTATGCACAAAAAAATTCAGCTAAAAACTTGAAGTGTACAAGATTTTGTGACCGTTTGAAAAGTGTTCACATTTCAGACACTTTAATGGCTACTGGCAGCAAACCTATAAAATCTCAAATGCTCTTTAAGGGGGTGTGAGTTCTCGAGGTTGGATGAGGGATAGGGGGCCAATATAAGGGCCAAGTACCAGCACCCATCCCAAATCATGTGAGCATACCCCCTGGCCCCCCCGATTGTCTAAACCCCAATGCCGTCGATCAGGTTCTCTGGCGATGCTCCGAAGATGGTGCCCCGACGAAGAAAAATGCGACACCAGCACATGCCCGAGCCCAGCATGTGCTGCCGCAACCCTTGATCCGGTGCAATCTTAGTCTGGGAATGAACTCCGTATGCTTAGACTGAGAATGAACTCCATATGACTAAGTCAACCCATAAAATGAGCGTGCGGGCGTTTAGTCGGCCAAAGGGGCGGGATGTGCAAGTCGGGGATCGGTCGAGTCCGCCTCTATGTGCTACTGATCCTGCTGCCGCAACACTCAGTCCAGTCCGATCTTCGACTAGGAATGAACTCTGTATTTCAAAGCCAACCGACGAAACGACCGGGCGGACGGGCGGGCGGGCACTACGTCGGCCAGAGAGACGGGATGCGCAAGTCGTGGATCGATAGGGTGGTAGGTGGGTTTGGGCACATCTTCATATTTCTGCATGTCAATGCCATTTTTATGGCTTGTAAATTCATACAATGGTCCCTTAAGCCTTCACATGAAGTTTCATGGCAAGACGACTCGTTTTCTATTTTTCAAGATTTTCAAAACTTTTTGCGGTTCAGGATTTTTTAAAATTTTTTTGGAAGTAGTTTTGGCCCCAAACTTGTTAGACATGATCCTTGTATTTTTGTTGGCATGCACAAAAAAATTCAGGTAAAAACTCGAAGGGTTCAAGATTTTTTGACCATTTGAAAAAACTGTCCCAATTTCAAACACTTTAATGGCTACTGGCAGCAAACCTGTAAAATCTTAAATGCTCTTTAAGGGGGTGTGAGTTCTCGAGGTTTGATGAGGGATAGGGGGCCAATATAAGGGCCAAGTACCAGCACCCATCACACATCATGTGCGCACACCCCCCTCGGCCCCCTTGATCGTCGGAACCCCAACGCCGTCGGTCAGGTTCTCCGGCGATGCTCTGACGATGGTGCCCTAGCGAAGAAAAATACAGCACCAGCACATACCTAAGCCCAGCATGTGCTACCGCAACCCTCGGTCTGGTCTGATCTTAGACTGGGAATGAACTCTGTATGCCTAAGCCAACCGACGAAACGAGCAGGCGGGCCCGCCGGCCAGAGAGACGGGATGCGCAAGCCGTGGATCGATAGGGTGGTAGGTGGGTTTGGGTACATCTTAATATTTCTGCGTGCCAATGCCATTTTTATGGCTTGTAAATTCATACAATGGGCCCTTAAGCCTTCATGTGAAGTTTCATGGCAAGACGACTCATTTTCTATTTTTCATGATTTTCGAAACTTTTTATGGTTCAGGATTTTTTAAAATTTTTTCGGAAGGATTTTTGCCTCCAAACTGGGTAGACGTGATCCATTTCTTTTTGTTGGCATGCACAAAAAAAACCAGCTAAAAACTCAAAGTGTACAAGATTTTGTGTCCATTTGAAAAAAGTGTCCCCATTTCAGACACTTTAATGGATACTGGCAGCAAACCTGTAAAATCTCATATACTATTTAAGGGGGTGTGAGTTCTCGAGGTTTGATGAGCGATAGGGGGCCAATATAAGAGCCAAGTATCAGCACCCATCGCACATCATGTCCGCACACCCCCCCAGCCCCGTCGATCGCCGGAACCCTAATGCCATCGGTCAGGTTCTCCGGTGATGCTCCGGCTGATGGTGGCCCGACGAAAAAAAATACGGCACCAGCACATGCCCGACCGAAGCATGTGCTGCTGCAACCCTCGGTCTGGTCCGATCTTAGACTGGGAATGAACTCCGTATGCCTAAGTCAACCCACGAATCGAGCGTACGGGTGCTCAACTGGCTAGAGGGGCGGGATGCGCAAGCCGAGGATCGGCCGGGTCCCCCTCTGCGTGCTACCGATCCTGCTGCTGCAACCCTCAGTCTGGTTTGATCTTAGACTGGGAATGCATTCCGTATGCCTAAGCCAACCGACAAAATGAGCGGGCGAGCGGGCGGGCACTACGCCGGCCAGAGAGACGGGATGCGCAAGCCGTGGATCGATAGGGTGGTACGTGGGTTTTGGCACATCTTCATATTTCTGTGTGCCAATGCCATTTTTATGGCTTGTAAATTCATACAATGGTCCCTTAAGCCTTCACGTGAAGTTTCATGGCTAGACGACTCGTTTTCTATTTTTTACGATTTTTGAAACTTTTTACGGTTTGGGATTTTTGAAAATTTTTTCGAAAGGAGTTTTGGCTGCAAACTTGGTAGACATGATCCTTTTATTTTTGTTGGCATGCACAAAAATATTCAGCTAAAAACTCGAAGTGTACAAGATTTTGTGACCATTTGAAAAAAGTGTCCCCATTTCAGACACTTTAATGGCTACTGGCCGCAAACCTGAAAATCTCAAATGCTCTTTAAGGAGGTGTGAGTTCTTGAGGTTTGATGAGGGATAGAGGGCCAATATAAGGGCCAAGTATTGGCAACCATCGCACATCATGTGCGCACACCCCCCAGCTCCCCCGATCGTCGAAACCCTAATGCCGTCGGTCAGGTTCTCCGACGATGCTCCGGTGATGGTGGCCCGATGAAGAAAAATATGGCACCAGCACATGCCCGAGCCTAGCATGTGCTACTGTAACCCTCGATCTGGTTCGATCTTAAACTGGAAATGAACTCCGTATGCTTAGATAGGGAATGAACTCCGTATGCCTAAGTCAACCCATGAAATGAGCGTGCGGGCGCTAAATCGGCTAGAAGGGCGGGATGCGCAAGCCAAGGATCGATCAGGTCCCCCTCTGCGTGTTGTCGATCCTGCTACCGCAGCCCTCGGTCCGGCCCGAGCTTAGACTGGGAATGAACTCCGTATGCCTAAGCCACCAACGAAACGAGCGGGCGGCGGGCGACCTGCCCGACCAGAGAGACGGGATGCGTAAGCCACAGATTGATAGGGTGGTAGGTGGGTTTAGGCACATCCTTCATTTTCCTACATGCCAATGACATTATCATCAATGCGCACACACCCCTCGGCTCCGATCGCAGGAACCCAATGCCGTCGGTCAGGTTCTCTGACGATACTCTGGCGATGAATGCCCCTGAAAAAATGTGACACCAACACATGCCGAGCCCAGCATGTGTCCACACCTCGGTTGGTCTGATCTTAGACTGGGAATTGAACTCTGTATCCTAAGTCAACCCACGAAACGAGCGTGTGGGCGCTCAGCTGGCAAGAGGGTGGGATGCGTAAGCCGGGATCTGTCGGTCCCCCTCTGTGTGCTACCGATCCTGCCGCGTAACCCTCGTCCTGGTCCTGATCTTAACTAGGGAATGAACTCCGTATGCCTAAGCCAACCGACGAAACGAATGGGCGGGCAGGCAGGCGAGCACTACGCCGGCCAGAGACACGGGGTGTGTAAGCCGTGGATCGATAGGGTGGTAGGTGGGTTTAGGCACATCTTCATATTATTGTGTGCCAATGCCATTTTTATGGCTTGTAAATTCATACAATGGTCCCTTAAGCCTTCACGTGAAGTTTCATGGCAAGACAACTCGTTTTCTATTTTTTACGATTTTCAAAACTTTTTGTGGTTCAAGATTTTTTAAAATTTTTTCAGAAGGAGTTTTGCCCCAAACTTGGTAGACATGATCCTTGTATTTTTCTTAGCATGCATAAAAAACTTTAGCTAAAAACTCAAAGTGTACAAGAATTTTGTGAGCATTTGAAAAAAGTGTCCCCATTTCAGACACTCTTAATTGCTACTAGGCAGGCAAACCTGTAAAAATCTTCAAATGCTCTTTAAAGCGGGGGTGAAGTTCTCAGTTTGATGAAGGATAGGGGGCCAATATAAGGGACAAGTACCAAGCACCCATCGGCACATCATGTATGGCACACCCTCCGGCTCCCCGATCTCCGATACACCCATTACCAGGTCGATCAGGTTCTCCGGCGATGCTCCGACGATGGTTGGCCCAGGCGAAGAAAAATGCTGCACCAGCACATGGCCGCGTGCCCAGCATGTGCTGTCGCAACCCTCGGTCTGATCCGATCTTAGAACTGGGAACGACTCCGTATGCTTAGACCAGGAATGAACATCCGTATGCCTAAAGTCAACCCACGAAACGAGCGTGCGGGGCCCGCTCAGTCAGCCAAACGGGGTGGGTTACGCAAGCCGGGGATTCAGTTCAGGTCCCCCTCTACATGCTGCGATCCTACTGCACAACCCTCAATTCCGGTCCAATCTTACATTGGGCAATGAACTCCGTATTCCTAAGCCAACCGACCGAAAACGAACCGGGCGGGCGGGCACTACGTCGGCCAGAGAGACGGGATGCGCAGCCGTGGGTCGATAGGGTGAACGGTGGGTTTAGGCACATCTTCATATTTTTGCTTGCCAATGCCATTTTTATGGCTTGTAAATTCATACAATGGTCCCTTAAGCCTTCACATGAAGTTTGATGGCAAGATGACCCGTTTTCTATTTTTCAAGATTTTAAATACTTTTTGAGGTTCGGGATTTTTTAAAATTTTTTTGGAAGGAGTTTTGGCCCCAAACGTAGTAGACATGATCCTTGTTTTTTTGTTGGCATGCAAAAAAACAATTCAGCTAAAAAATTGAAGTGTACAAGATTTTGTGACTATTTGAAAAAAGTGTCCGCATTTCAGACACTTTAATGGCTACTGGCAACAAACCTGTAAAATGTCAAATGCTCTTTAAGGGGGTGTGAGTTGTCAAGGTTTGATAAGGGATAGGGGGCCAATATAAGGGCCAAGTACTAGCACCCAACGCACATCATGCGCACACAACCCCCCCGGCCCCCCGATCGCCGGAACCCCAATACCAACGGTCAGGTTCTCCGACGATGCTCCGACGATGGTACCTCGACGAAGAAAAATGTGAGACCAGCACATGCCCGAGCCCAGCATGTGCTGCCACAACCCTCGGTCTGGTTTGTTCTTAGACTGGGAATGAACTCCGTATGATTAGACTGGGAATGATCTCCGTATGCCTAAGTCAACCCAGGAAACGAGCGTGCGGGCGCTCTGTCGGCCAGAGGGGCGAGATGTGCAAGCCGAGGATCGGTCGGGTCCCCCTCTGCATGCTGTCGATCCTGCTGCTGCAACCCTCGGTCCGATCCAATGTTATACTGGGAATCAACTCTGTACGCCTAAGCCAACCGACAAAACGAGCGGGTGGGCAGACGGGCGGGCACTACGCCGGCCAGAGAGACGGGATGAGCAAGCCGTGGATCGATAGGGTGGTAGGTGGGTTTAGGGACATCTTCATATTTTTGCATGCCAATGCCATTTTTATGACTTGTAAATTCATATAATGGTCCCTTAAGCCTTCACGTGAAGTTTCATGGCATGACGACTTATTTTCTATTATTCACGATCTTCGAAACTTTTTACGGTTCTAGATTTTTTAAAATTTTTTTGGAAGGAGTTTTGGCCCCAAACTTGGTAGATGTGATCCTTGTATTTTTTTTGGCATGCAAAAAAAAATTTAGCTAAAAACTCGATGTGTACAAGATTTTGTGGCCATTTGAAAAAAGTGTCCCCATTTCAGACATTTTAATGGCTACTGGCAGCAAACCTGTAAAATCTCAAATGCTCTTTAAGGGGGTGTGAGTTCTCGAGGTTTGATGAGGGATAGGGGCCAATATGAGGGCCAAGTACTAGTACCCATCGCACATCATGTCCGCACACCCCCTCGGCCCCCCCGATCATCGGAACCTCAATGCCGTCAGTTAGGTTCTCTGGCGATGCTCCGGCGATGGTGCCCCGACGAAGAAAATGCGGTACCAGCACATGCCCGAGCCCAGCATGTGCTGTTGCATCCTGCGGTTTGGTCTGATCTTAGACTGGGAATGAACTCCATATGCTTAGACTGGGAATGAACGCCGTATGCCTAAGTCAACCCACGAAACGAGCATGCGGGCACTCGACCGGCCAGAGGGGCGGAATGCGATAGCCGGGAATTGGCCAGGTCCCCCTCCGCATGCTGTCGATCCTATTGTCACAGCCCTCAGTTCGATCTGATCATAGACTAGGAATGAACTCCGTAAGCCTAAGCCAACCGACGAAACAGCGGGCGGGCAGGCACTACGCCGGCCAGAGAGACGAGATGCGCAAGCCATGGATCGATAGGGTGGTAGGTGGGTTTAGGCACATCTTCATATTTCTGCATGCCAATGCCATTTTTATGGCTTGTAAATTCATATAATGGTCCCTTAAGCCTTCACGTGAAGTTTCAAGGCAAGACGACTCGTTTTCTATTTTTCACGATTTTCCAAACTTTTTACGGTTCAGGATTTTTTAAAATTTTTTTGGAAGGAGTTTTGATCCCAACCCTGGTAGACATGATCCTTTTATTTTTTTTGGCATGCACAAAAAAATTCAGCTAAAAACTCGAAGTGTACAAGATTTTGTGACCTTTTGAAAAAAGTGTCCCCATTTTAGACACTTTAATGGCTACTGGCAGCAAACATGTAAAATCTCAAATGCTCTTTAAGGGGGTGTGAGTTCTCGAGGTTTGATGAGGGATACGGGGCCAATATAAGGGCCAAGTATCAGCACCCATCGCACATCATGTGCACACACCCCCCCGCAGCCCCCCCGATCGCCAGAACCCTAATGCTGTCGGTCAGGTTCTCCGACGATGCTCCGGCGATGGTGCCCCGACAAAGAAAAATCCGACACCAGCACAAGCCCGAGCCCAGCATGTGCTGTCGCAACCCTCGGTCCGGTCCGATCTTAGACTGGAAATGAACTCTGTATGCTTAGATTGGGAATGAACTCCATATGCCTAAGTTAACCCATGAAACGAGCGTGCGGGCGCTCAGTCGGCCAGAGGGGCGGGATGCGCAAGCTGGGGATCAGTCGGGTCTGCCTCTACGTGCTACCGATCCTACTACCACAACCCTCGGTCCTATCTGATCTTAGACTGGGAATGTACTTCGTATGCCTAAGCCAACCGACGAAACGAGCGGGCGGGCGGGCACTACTCCGGCCAGAGAGACGAGATGCGCAAGCCGTGGATCGATAGGGTGGTAGGTGGGTTTAGGCACATCTTCATATTTCTATGTGCCAATGCCATTGTTATGGCTTGTAAATTCATACAATGGTCCCTTAAGCCTTCACGTGAAGTTTCTTGGTAAGACGACTCGTTTTCTATTTTCCACGATTTTTGAAAATTTTTGTGTTTCAGAATTTTTTTAAAATTTTTTCAGAAGGATTTTTGGCCCCAAACTGGTAGAGGTGATCCTTGTATTTTTGTTGGCACACACAAAAAAATTCAGCTAAAAACTCGAAGTGTACAAGATTTTGTGACCATTTGAAAAAAGTGTCCCCATTTTAGACACTTTAATGGCTATTGGCAGCAAACATGTAAAATCTCAAATGCTCTTTAAGGGGGTGTGAGTTCTCGAGGTTTGATGAGGGATAGGGGGCCAATATAAGGGCCAAGTACTAGTACCCATCGCACATCATGTGCGCACACCCCCCTCCCGGCCCCCCCGATCGCTGGAACCCCAATGCCGTCGGTCAGGTTCTTCGGCAATGCTCCGACGATGGTGCCCCGGTGAAGAAAAATGTGGCACCAGCACATGCCCGAGCCCAGCATGTGCTGCCCTAACCCTCGGTCTGGTTTGATGTTAGACTGGGAATGAACTCTGTAGGTTTAGACTGGGAATGAACTCCGTATGCCTAAGTCAACCCACGAAACGAGCGTGCAGGCGCTCAGTCGACCAGAGGGCTGGGATGCGCAAGCCGGGGATTGGCTGGGTCCCCCTCTGCATGCTACCGATCCTGCTACCGCAACCCTCGGTCTGATCCAATCTTAGACTGGGAATGAACTCTGTATGCCTAAGCCAACTGATGAAACGAGCGTGCGGGCGGGCACTACGCCGACCAAAGAGACGGGATGCGTAAGCCATTGATCGATAGGGTGGTAGGTGGGTTTAGGTACATCTTCATATTTCTGCATGCCAATGCCATTTTTATGGCTTGTAAATTCATACAATTGTCCCTTAAGCCTTCACGTGAAGTTTCATGGCAAGATGACTCGTTTTCTATTTTTCACGATTTTCAAAACTTTTTACGGTTCGGGATTTTTTAAAATTTTTTCGAAAGGAGTTTTGACCACAAACTTGGTAGACGTGATACTTGTATTTTTGTTAGCATGCACAAAAAAATTCAGCTAAAAACTCGAAGTGTAAGATTTTGTGACCATTCAAAAAAAGTGCCCCGACGATGGTGCCCCGACGATGAAAAATGCGGCACCAGCACATGCCCCAAACCAGCATGTGCTATCGCAACCCTCGGTCTAGTCTGATCTTAGACTGGGAATGAACTCCGTATGCTTAGACTGGGAATGAACTCCGTATGCTTAGACTGGGAATGAACTCCGTATGCCTAAGCGAACCCACGAAACGAGCGTGCGGGCGCTCAACCGACTAGAGGGGCGGGATGCGCAAGCCGGGGATTGATCGGGTCCCCCTCTGCGTGCTATTTTTCACAAATTTCAAAACTTTTTAAGGTTCGAGATTTTTAAAAATTTTTTTGGAAGGAGTTTTGGCCCCAAACTTTGTAGACATGATCCTTGTATTTTTGTTGGCATGTACAAAAAAATCAACTGAAAACTCGAAGTGTACAATATTTTGTGACCATTTGAAAAAAGGGTCCCCATTTCAGACACTTTAATGGCTACTGGCAGCAAACCTGTAAAATCTCAAATGCTCTTTAAAGGGGTGTCAGTTCTGGAGGTTTGATGAGAAATAGGGGGCCAATATAAGGGCCAAGTACCAGCACCCATCACACATTATGTGCGTACACCCCTCGGCCGCCCCGATCGTCGAAACCCCAATGCCGTCGGTCAGGTTCTCTGACGACGCTCCGACGATGGTGCCCCGGTGAAGAAAAATGTGGCACCAGCACATGCCCGAGCCCAGCATGTGCTGCCGTAACCCTCGTCTGGCTTGATCTTAGACTGAGAATGAACTCCGTATGCTTAGACTGGGAATGAACTCTGTATGCCTAAGTCAACCCACGAAACGAGCGTGCGGGTGCTCAGCCGGCCAGAGAGCCAAGATGCACAAGCCGGGGATCGATCGAGTCCCCCTTTGCGTGCTGCTGATCTTGCTGTCGCAACCCTTGGTCCGATCTGATCTTAGACTGGGAATGAACTCCATATGCTTAGACTGGGAATGAACTCCGTATGCCTAAGTGAACCCACAAAACGAGCGTGCGGGCGCTCAGCCATCCAGAGGGGCGAGATACGCAAACCGGGGATTGGTCGGGTCCCCCTCTGCGTGCTACGGATCCTGCTGCCGCAACCCTTGGTCCGGTCTGATCTTAGACTGGGAATGAACTCCGTATGCCTAAGCCAATCGACGAAATGAGCGGGCGGGCAGGCAAGCGGGCACTACGCCGGCCAGAGAGACGGGATGCGCAAGCCGTGTATCGATAGGGTGGTAGGTGGGTTTAGGCACATCTTCATATTTTTGCATGCCAATGCCATTTTTATGGCTTATAAATTCATACAATGCTCCCTTAAGGCTTCACGTGAAGTTTCATGGCAAGATAATTCGTTTTCTATTTTTCACGCTTTTTGAAACTTTTTGCTGTTTGGGATTTTTTAAAATTTTTTCGAAAGGCATTTTGGCCCCAAACTTGGTGACGTGATCCTTGTATTTTTTTTTGGCATGCAAAAAAAAAATTCAGCTAAAAATTCGAAGTGTACAAGATTTTGTGACCATTTGAAAAAAGTGTCCCCATTTTAGGCACTTTAATGGGTACTGGTAGCAAACCTGTAAAATCTCAAATGATCTTTGAGGGGGTGTGAGCTCTCGGGTTTGATGAGGGATAGGGGGCTAATATAAGGGCCAAGTACCAGCACCCATCGCACATCATGTGCGCACAATCCCCCCGGCACCCCCGATCGTCGGAACCCTAATGCCGTCGGTCAGGTTCTCCGGTGATGCTCCGACAATGGTGCCCCAGCAAAGAAAAATGCTGCAACAGCACATGCCCGAGCCCAGCATGTGCTCCTGCAACCCTCGGTCTGGTCTGGTCCGATCTTAGACTTGGAATGAACTCCGTATGCCTAAGTTAACCCACGAAACGACCGTGCGTGCGTTCAGCCGACCAGAGGGGCGGGATGCGCAAGTCGGGGATCAGCAGGGTCCCCCTCTGCGTGCTGTCGATCCTGCTGCTGCAACCCTTAGGCCTATCCGATCTTAGACTGGGAATGAACTCCGTATGCCTAAGCCAATCGATGAAATGAGCGGGGCGGGCGGGCGGGCACTGCGTCGGCCATAGAGACGGGATGCGCAAGCCGTGGATCGATAGGGTGGTAGGTGGGTTTAGGCACATTTTCATATTTCTGCATGCCAATGCCATTTATATGGCTTGTAAATTCATACAATGGTCCCTTAAGCCTTCACGTGAAGTTTCATGGCAAGACGACTCATTTTCTATTTTTCATGATTTTTGAAACTTTTTGCGGTTTGGGAATTTTTAAAATTTTTTCGGAAGGAGTTTTGGCCCCAAACTTGGTAGACATGATCCTTGTATGTTTTTTGGCATGCACAAAAAAATTCAGCTAAAAACTCGAAGTGTACAAGATTTTGTGACCATTTCAAAAAGTGTCCCCATTTCAGGCACTTTAATGGCTACTGGCAACAAACCTGTAAAATCTCAAATGATCTTTGAGGGGGTGTGAGTTCTCGAGGTTTGATGAGGGATAGGGGGCCAATATAAGGGCCAAGTACCAGCACCCATCATACATCATGTGCGCACACCCCCCGGCTCCCCCGATCGTCGAAACCCCAATGCTGTCGGTCAGGTTCTCCGATGATGCTCCGGCGATGGTGCCCCGGCAAAGAGAAATGCTGCAGCAGCACATGCCCGAGCCCAGCATGTGCTGCCGTAACCCTTGGTCCGGTCCGATCTTAGACTAGGAATGAACTCTGAATGCCTAAGCCAACCGACGAAACGAGCGGGCGGGCACTACGCCGGCCAAAGAGATGGGAAGCACAAGCCGTGGATCGATAAGGTGGTAGGTGGGTTTAGGCACATCTTCATATTTTTGTGTGCCAATGCCTTTTTTTTGGCTTCTAAATTCATACAATGGTCCCTTAAGCCTTCACGTGAAGTTTCATGGCAAGACGACTCGTTTTCTATTTTTCACGATTTTTGAAACATTTTGCAGTTCAGGATTTTTTAAAATTTTTTCGAAAGGAGTTTTGGCCCCAAACATGGTAGATGTGATCCTTGTATTTTTGTTGGCATGCACAAAAAAAGTCAGCTAAAAACTCGAAGTGTACAAGATTTTGTCACCATTTGAAAAAAGTGTCCCCATTTTCGACACTTTAATGGCTACTGGCAGCAAACCTGTAAAATCTCAAATGCTCTTTAAGGGGGTGTGAGTTCTCGAGGTTTGATGAGGGATAGGGGGCCAATATAAGGGCCAAGTGGCAGCACCCATCGCACATCATGTCCGCACACCCCCCCCAGCCCCGCCGATCGCCGGAACCCTAATGCCATCGGTCAGGTTCTCCGGTGATGCTCCGGTGATGCTCCGGTCAGGTTCTTCGACGATGGTCCAACGATGGTGCCCTTATGAAGAAAAATGCAGCACCAGCACAAGCCCGAGCTCAGCATGTGCTGCTGCAACCCTCGGTCCTATCCGATCTTAGACTGGGAATGAACTCCGTATGCCTATGTCAACCCACGAAACGAATGTGCGGGCGCTCAACCGGCTAAAGGGGCGGGATGCGCAAGCCGAGGAGTGGCCGGGTCCCCCTTTGCGTGTTACCGATCCTGCTGCTGCAACCCTCGGTGCAGTCCAATCTTAGACTGGGAATGAACTCCGTATGCCTAAGCCAACCGACGAAACGTGCGGGCGGGCGGGCGAGCGGGCATTACGCCGGCCAGAGAGACGGGATACGCAAGCCATGGATCGACAGGGTGGTAGGTGGGTTTAGGCACATCTTCATATTTTTGTGTGCCAATGCCATTTTTATGGCTTGTAAATTCATACAATGGTCCCTTAAGCCTTCATGTGAAGTTTCATGGCAAGATGACTCGTTTTCTATTTTTCAGGATTTTCGTAACCTTTTATGGTTGGGATTTTTTAAAAGTTTTTCGGAAGGAGTTTTGGCCCAAAACTTGGTAGACGTGATCCTTGTATTTTTGTTGGCATGCACAAAAAAATTCAGCAAAAAACTCGAAGTGTACAAGATTTTGTGACCATTTGAAAAAAGTATCTCCATTTCAGACACTTTAATGGCTACTGGCAGCAAACCTGTAAAATCTCAAATGGTCTTTAAGGGGGTGTGAGTTCTCGAGGTGTGACGATGGATAGGGGGCCAATATAAGGGCCAAGTACCGGCACCCATCGCACATCATGTGCGCACACCCCCCTCGATATTCGAAACCCCAATGCCGCCGGTCAGGTTCTCCGACAATGCTCCGACGATGGTGCCCCGACAATTAAAAATGCGGCACCAGCACATGCCCCAAACCAGCATGTGCTGCCGTAACACTCTGTCCGGTCTGATCTTAGACTGGGAATGAACTCCGTATGCTTAGACTAGGAATGAACTCCGTATGCCTAAGTGAACCTACGAAACAAATGTGCGGGCGCTCAGCCGGCCAGAGGGGCACGATGTGAAAGCCGAGGATCGATCGGGTCCCCCTCTGTATGCTGTCGATCCTGCTGTCACAACCCTTGGTCCGGTCTGATCTTAGACTGGGAATGAACTCCATATGCCTAAGCCAACCGATGAAACGAGCGGGCGGTTGGGCGGGCGGGCACTACGCCGGGCCAGAGAGACGGGATGCGAAAGCCGTGGATCGATAGGGTGGTAGGTGGGTTTAGGAACATTTTCATATTTCTGTGTGCCAATGCCATTTTTATGGCTTGTAAATTCATACAATGGTCCCTTAAGCCTTCACGTGAAGTTTCATGGCAAGATGACTCGTTTTCTATTTTTCACGATTTTCAAAACTTTTTGCAGTTTGAGATTTTTTAAAATATTTTTGGAAGGAGTTTTGGCCACAAACTTTGTAGATGTGATCCTTGTATTTTTGTTGGCATGTACAAAAAAATTCAGCTAAAAACTCGAAGTGTACAAGATTTTGTGACCATTTGAATAAAGTGTCCCCATTTCAGACACTTTAATTGCTACTGGCAGCAAACTTGTTAAATCTCAAAGCTCTTTAAAGGGGTCTGAGTTCTCAAGGTTTGATGAGGGATAGGGCGCCAATATAAGGGCCAAGTTCCAGCACCCATCACACATCATGTGCGCACACCCCCCGCCCCCCCGATCGTCAGAACCCTAATTCCGTCGGTTAGGTTCTCTGGCAACGGTGCTCCAGCGAAGAAAAATACGGCACCAGCACATGCCCGAGCCCAGAATGTGCTGCTACAACCCTTGGTCCAGTCCGACCTTAGATTGGGAATGAACTCCGTATGCTTAGACTAGGATCGAACTCCGTATGCCTAAGTCGACCCACGAAACGAGCGTGAGGGCGCTCAATCGGCCAGAGGGGCGAGAAGCGAAAGCCAGGGATCGGTCGGGTCCCCCTCTGCGTGCTGCTGATCCTGCTATCACAACCCTCGGTCTGGTCGGATCTTAGACTGGGAATGAACTCCGTATGCCTAAGCCAACCGACGAAATGAGCGGGCGGGCGGGCAAGCGGGCACTACGCCGGCCAGAGAGACGGGATACGCAAGCCGTGGATCGATAGGGTGGTAGGTGGGTTTAGGCACATCTTTATATTTCTGCGTGCCAATGCCATTTTTATGACTTGTAAATTCATACATTGGTCCCTTAAGCCTTCACATGAAGTTTCATGGCAAGACGACTTCTTTTCTATTTTTCATGATTTTTGTAAATTTTTGCTGTTCGGGATTTCTTAAAATTTTTTTGAAAGGAGTTTTGGCCCCAAACTTGGTGATCGTGATCCTTTTATTTTTGTTGGCAGGCAAAAAAAAATTCAGCTAAAAACTCAAAGTGTACAAGATTTTGTGACCATTTGAAAAAAGTGTCCCCATTTCAGACACTTTAATGGCTACTAGCTGCAAACCTGTAAAATCTCAAATGCTCTTTAAGGGGGTGTGCGTTCTCGAGGTTTGATGAGGGATAGGGTGCCAAAATAAGGGCCAAGTGCCAGCACCCATCGCACATCATGTGCGCACACCCCCCCGGCCTCCCCGATCGTCGGAACCCCAATGCCGTCGGTCAGATTCTCCGGTGATGCTCCGACGATGGTGCTCCAACGAAAAAAAATGTGGCACCAGCACATGCCCAAGCCCAACATGTGCTGCTGCAACCCTTGGTCCGGTCTAGTATTAGATTGGGAATGGACTCTGTATGCCTAAGCCATCCGACGAAACGAGCGGGCGGGCGGGCGGGCACTACGCCGGGTAGAGAGACGGGATGCGCAAGCCGTGGATCGATAGGGTGGTAGCTGGGTTTAGGCACATCTTCATATTTCTGCATGCAAATGCCATTTTTATGGCTTCAAAATTCATACAATGGTCCCTTAAGCCTTCACGTGAATTTTCATGGCAAGACGACTTGTTTTCTATTTTTCATGATTTTCGAAACTTTTTGCGGTTCGGGATTTTTTAAAATTTTTTCGGAAGGAGTTTTGGCCACAAACTTGGTAGACGTGATACTTGTATTTTTGTTAGCATGCACAAAAAATTTCAGCTAAAAACTCGAAGTGTAAGATTTTGTGACCATTCAAAAAAAGTGCCCCGACGATGGTGCCTCGACGATGAAAAATGCGGCACCAGCACATGCCCCAAACCAGCATGTGCTATCGCAACCCTCGGTCTGGTCTGATCTTAGACTGGGAATGAACTCCGTATGCTTAGACTGGAAATGAACTCCGTATGCCTAGGCGAACCCACAAAACGAGCGTGCGGGCGCGCAACCGACCAGAGGGGCGGGATGCGTAAGCCGAGGATTGATCGAGTCCCCCTCTGCGTGCTACGGATCTTGCTACCGAAAGCCATGGTCCGGTCTGATCTTAGACTGGGAATAAACTTCGTATGCCTAAGCCAATCGATGAAATGAGCAGGCGGGCGGGCAAGCGGGCACTACGCCGGCCAGAGAGATGGGACGCGCAAGCCGTGTATCGATAGGGTGGTAGGTGGGTTTAGGCACATCTTCATATTTCTGTGTGCCAATGCCATTTTTATGGCTTGTAAATTCATACAATAGTCCTTTAAGCCTTCACGTGAAGTTTCATGGCAAGACGACTCCTTTTTTATTTTTCGTGATTTTCAAAACTTTTTGCAGTTCGGGATTTTTTATAATATTTTCGGAAGGAGTTTTGGCCACAAACTTTGTAGGCGTGATCCTTGTATTTTTGTTGGCATGCACAAAAAAATTCAGCTAAAAACTCGAAGTGTACAAGATTTTGTGACCATTTGAAAAAAGTGTCCCCATTTCAGACACTTTAATGGCTACTGGCAGCAAACCTGTTAAATCTCAAAGCTCTTTAAGGGGGTGTGAGTTCTTGAGGTTTGATGAGGGATAGGGGGCCAATATAAGGGCCAAGTACCAGCACCCATCGCACATCATGTGCGCACACCCCCCCCGGCCCCCCGATCGTCAGAACCCCAATACCGTCGGTTAGGTTTTCCGGCGATGGTGCCCCGGCGAAGAAAAATACGGCACCAGCACATGCTCGAGCCCAGCATGTGCTGTCGAAACCCTCGGTCCGGTTCAATCTTAGACTGGGAGAACTCCATATGCTTAGACTGGGAATGAACTCCGTATGCCTAAGTTAACCCATGAAACGAGCATGCGGGCGTTTAGCCGGCCAGAGGGGCAAGATGCGCAAGTCGGGGATCGGTCGGGTCCCCCTCTGTGTGCTACGGATCCTGCTGCTGCAACCCTCGGTCTGGTCTGATCTTAGACTGGGAATGAACTCCGTATACCTAAACCAACCGATGAAATGAGCGGGCGGGCGGGCAGGCACTACGCCGGCCAAAGAGACGGAATGCGTAAGCCATGGATCGATAGGGTGGTAGGTGGGTTTAGGCATATCTTCATATTTCTGTTAGCCAATGCCATTTATATGGCTTGTAAATTCATACAATGGTCCCTTAAGCGTTCACGTGAAGTTTCATGGCAAGACGACTTGTTTTTTATTTTTCACGATTTTCAAAACTTTTTGCGGTCTGAGATTTTTTAAAATTTTTTCGGAAGGAGTTTTGGCCTTAAGCTCGGTAGAGGTGATCCTTGAATTTTTGTTGGTATGCACAAAACAAATTGGCTAAAAACTGGAAGTGTACAACTTTTTGTGACCATTCGAAAATAGTGTCCCCATTTCAGACACTTTAATGGCTACTGGCAGCAAACCTGTAAAATCTCAAATGCTCTTTAAGGGGGTGTGACTTCTCGAGGTTTGATGAGGGATAGGGGGCCAATATAAGGGCCAAGTACAAGCACCCATCGCCCATCATGCGGGCACACCCCCGGCCCCTCCGATCGCCGGAACCCCAATGCCACCGGTCAGGTTCTCCGATGATGCTCCGACGATGGTGCCCCGACGAAGAAAAATGAGAAACCAGCACTGTCCCGAGCCCAGCATGTGCTGCTGCAACCCTTGGTCCGGTCTGATCTTAGACTGGGAATGAACTCCGTATGCTTAGACTGGGAATGAACTTCGTATGCCTAAGTCAACCAACAAAATGAGCGTGCGGGCTCTCAGCTGGCCAGAAAGACGGGATGCTCAAGCCGAGGATCGACCGGGTCCCCCTTTACGTGCTACCGATCCTGCTGCTACAACTCTCGGTCTGGTTTGTTCTTAGACTGGGAATGAACTCTCTATGCCTAAGTCAACCGACAAAACGAGCGGGCGTACGGGCGGGCACTACGCCGGCCAGAGAGACGGGATGCGCAAGCCGTGGATCGATAGGGTGGTAGGTGGGTTTAGGAAAATCTTCATATTCTTATGCGCCAATGCCGTTTTTATGGCTTGTAAATTCATACAATGGTCCCTTAAGCCTTCACGTGAAGTTTCATGGCAAGACGACTCGTCTTCTATTTTTCACGATTTTCAAAACTTTTTGTGGTTCCAGATTTTTTAAAATTTTTTCGGAAAGAGTTTTCACCCCAAACTTGGTAGACGTGATCCTTTTATTTTTGTTGGCATTTACAAAAAAATTCAGCTAAAAAATCGAAGTGTACAAGATTTTGTGACCATTTGAAAAAAGTGTCCCCATTTCAGACATTTTAATTGCTACTGGGAGCAAACCTGGAAAATCTCAAATTCTCTTTAAGGGGGAGTGAGTTGTCGAGGTTTGATGAGGGATAGGGGGCCAATATAAGGGCCAAGTACCAGCACCCATCACACATCATGTGCGCACACCCCCCGCCCCCCGATCATTGAAACCTCAATGCTGTCGATCAGGTTCTCCGACGATGCTTCGACGATGATGCCCCGACGAAGAAAAATGTGGCACCAGCACATGCCTGAGCCCAGCATGTGCTGCCGCAACCCTCGGTCCAGTCCGATCTTACACTAGGAATGAACTCCTTATGCTTAGACTAGGAATGAACTCCTTATGCTTAGACTAGGAATGAACTCCGTATGCCTAAGTCAACTCACGAAACGAGAGTGCGGGCAGTCAGGTTCTCCGGTGATGGTGCCCCGATGAAGAAAAATAAGGCACCAGGACATGCCCGAGCCTAGCATGTGCTGCCACAACCCTCGGTCCGGTCTGATCTTAGACTGGGAATGAACTCCGTATGCCTAAGCCAACCGATGAATCGAGAGGGCGGACGGGTGGGTGGGTACTACGTCGGCCAAAGAGACGGGATAAGCAAGCCACGGATCGATAGGGTGGTAGGTGGGTTTAAGCATATCTTCATATTTTTGCATGCCAATGCCATTTTTATGGCTTGTAAATTCATGCAATGGTCCCTTAAGCCTTCACCTGAAGTTTCATGGCAAGACGACTCGTTTTCTATTTTTCATGATTTTTGAAACTTTTTGCCATTCGGGATTTTTTAAAATTTTTCGAAAGCATTTTGGCCCCAAACTTGGTAGGCGTGATCCTTGTATTTTTTTTGTCATGCACAAAAAAATTCAGCTAAAAACTCGAAGTGTACAAGATTTTGTGACCATTTGAAAAAAATGTCCCCATTTCAGAGACTTTAATGGCTACTGGCAGCAAACCTGTAAAATCTTAAATGCTTTTTAAGGGGGTGTGAATTCTTGAGATTTGATGACGGATAGGGGGCCAATATAAGGGCCAAGCACCAGCACCCATCGCACATCATGTGCGCATACCCCCCGGCCCCCCGATCGTCGGAACCTCAATGCCGCTGATCAGGTTCTCCGACGACGCTCCGGTGATGGTGCCCCGGCGAAAAAAAATACAGCACCAGCCCATGCCGGAGTTCAAGATTTGCTGTCGTAACCCTCGGTCCAGTCCGATCTTAGACTGAGAATGAACTCCGTATGCCTAAGTCAACCCACGAAACGAGCATACAGGCGTTCAGCTGGCTAGAGGGGCAGGATGCACAAGCCAGGGATCGGTCGGGTCCCCATCTGCGTGCTGCCGATCCTACTACCGCAACCCTCGGTCTGGTCCGATCTTAGACTGAGAATGAACTCCGTATACCTAAGCCAACAGACAAAACGAGCGCGCAGGCGGGCGGGCACTACGTCGGCTAGAGAGACGGGATGCACAAGCTGTGGATCGATAGGATGGTAGGCAGGTTTAGGCACATCTTCACATTTCTACGTGCCAATGCCATTTTTATGGCTTGTAAATTCATACAATGGTCCCTTAAGCCTTCACGTGAAATTTCATGGCAAGACGACTCGTTTTCTATTTTTCATGATTTTCAAAAATTTTTACGGTTTGAGATTTTTTAAAATTTTTTTGGAAGGAGTTTTGGCCCCAAACGTGGTAGACGTGATCCTTATATTTTTTTTGCCATGCACAAAAATATTCAGCTAAAAACTCGAAGTGTACAAGATTTTGTGACCATTTGAAAAAAGTGTCCCCATTTCAGACACTTTAATTGCTACTGGCAGCAAACCTGTAAAATCTCAAATGCTCTTTAAAGGGGTGTGAGTTCTCAAGGTTTGATGAGGGATAGGGGGCCAATATAAGGGCCAAGTACCAGCACCCATCACACATCATGTGCGCACACCCCCCCGGCCCCCCCGATCGTTGGAACCCCAATGTCGCCGGTCAGGTTCTCCGGTGATGCTCCGGCGATGGTGCCCCGGCGAAGAAAAATGCGGCACCAGCACATGCCTGAGCCTAGCATGTGTTGCCGTAACCCTCGGTCCGGTCCGATCTTACACTGGGAATGAACTCCGTATGCTTAGACTGGGAATGAACTCCGTACGCCTAAGTCAACCGACGAAACGAGCGGGCGGGGGCTCAGCCGGCCAGAGGTGTGGGATGCGTAAGTCGAGGATCGATCGGGTCCCCCTCTGCGTGCTGTCGATCCTGCTACCATAACCCTTGACCCGATCCAATCTTGGACTGGGAATGAACTCTGTATGCCTAAGCCAACCGACGAAACGAGCTAGCGGACGGGCGGGCGGGCACTACGCCGGCCAGAGAGACGGGATGCGCAAGCCGTGGATCGATAGGGTGGTAGGTGGGTTTAGGCACATCTTCATATTTCTGCATCCCAATGCCATTTTTATGGCTTGTAAATTCATATAATGGTCCCTCAAGCCTTGACGTGAAGTTCATGGCAAGACGACTCGTTTTCTATTTTTCATGATTTTCGAAACTTTTTGCGGTTCGAGATTTTTTAAAATTTTTTTGGAAAGATTTTTGGTCCCAAACTTGGTAGGTGTGATCCTTGTATTTTTTTTGGCATGCATAAAAAAATTCAGCTAAAAACTGAAAGTGTACAAGATTTTGTGACCATTTGAAAAAAGTGTCCCCATTTCAGACACTTTAATGGCTACAGGCAGCAAACCTGTAAAATCTCAAATGTTCTTTAAGGGGGTGTGAGTTCTTGAGGTTTGATGAGGGATAGGGGCCAATATAAGGGCCAAGTACTAGCAAGTACCAGAGGGGCGGGATGAGCAAGCCGGGGATCGATCGGGTCCCCCTCTGCGTGCTGTCGATCCTGCTACCGCAACCCTCAATCTGGTCCAATCTTAGACTGGGAATGAACTCCATATGCCTAAGCCAACCGACGAAACGAGCGGACGGGCGAGCGGGCACTATGCCAGCCAGAGAGATAGGATATAGGTGGGTTTAGGCACATCTTCATATTTCTACGTGCCAATGCCATTTTTATGGCTTGTAAATTCATACAATGGTCCCTTAAGCCTTCACGTGAAGTTTCATGGCAAGATGGCTCGTTTTCTATTTTTCACGATTTTTAAAACTTTTTACAATTCGAGATTTTTTAAAATGTTTTGGAAGAAGTTTTGGCCCCAAACTTCGTAGACGTGATCCTTGTATTTTTGTTGGCATGCATAAAAAAATTCTGCTAAAAACTCGAAGTGTACAAGATTTTGTGACCATTCGAAAAAAGTGTCCCCATTTTAGACACTTTAATGGCTACTGGCAGCAAACCTGTAAAATATCAAATGCTCTTTAAGGGGGTGTAAGTTCTCGAGGTTTGATGAGGGATAGGCGACCAATATAAGGGCCAAGTACCAGTACCCATCGCACATCATGTGCGCACACCCCCCCAGCCCCCCCGATCGTCGGAACCCCAATGCCGCCGGTCAGGTTCTCCGACAATGCTCCAGCGATGGTGCCTCGACGAAGAAAAATGCATCACCAGCACATGCCCGAGGCCAGCAATTGCTATCGCAACCCTCGGTCTGGTCCGATCTTAGACTGGGAATGAACTCTCTATGCCTAAGTCAACCCAAGAAATAAGCGTGCGAGCGCTCAGCCGGCCAAAGGGGCGGGATGCGTAAGCTGAGGATCGGTCGGGTCCCCCTCTACATGTTGTCGGTCCTGCTGTCGTAACCCTCGGTCCGGTCCAATCTTAGACTGGGAATAAACTCCGTATGCCTAAGCCAACCGACGAAACGAGCGGGCGGGCGGGCGGGTACTACGCCGGCCAGAGACACAGGATGCGCAAGCCGTGGATCGATAGGGTGGTAGGTGGGTTCAAGCACATCTTCATATTTCTGCATGCCAATGCCATTTTTACGGCTTGTAAATTCATGCAATGGTCCCCTAAACCTTGACGTGAAGTTTCATGGCAAGACGACTCGTTTTCAATTTTTCATGATTTTTGAAACTTTTTACGGTTCGAGATTTTTTTAAAATTTTTTCAGTAGGAGTTTTGGCCCCAAACTTGGTAGACATGATCCTTGTATTTTTTTTGGCATGCAAAAAAAAAAATTCAGCTAAAAACTCGAAGTGTACAAGATTTTGTTACCATTTAAAAAAAGTGTCCCCATTTCAGACACTTTAATGGCTACTGGCAGCAAACCTGTAAAACCTCACATGCTCATTAAGGGGGTGTGAGTTCTCGAGGTTTCATAAGGGATAGGGGGCCAATATAAGGGCCAAGTACCAGCACCAATCGCACATCATGTGCGCACACCCCCCGGCCCCCTGATCGTCGGAACCCCAATAACGTCGGTCCGGTTCTCCGGCGTTGGTGCCTCGACGAAGAAAAATGCGGCACCAGCACATGCCCGAGCCCAGCATGTGCTGCCGAAACCCTCGGTTTGATCTGATCTTAGACTGGGAATGAACTCCGTATGCTTAGATTGAGAATGAATTTCGTATGCCTAGGTCAACCCAAAAAACGCGCGTGCGGGCGCTCAGCCAACCAGAGGGGTGGGATGCGCAAGTCGGGGATCGGTCGGGTCCCCCTCTGCGTGCTGCCTATCCTGCTGCCACAACCCTCAGTCTAGTCAAATCTTAGACTGGGAATGAACTCGTATGCCTAAGCCAACCAACGAAACGAGCGGGCGGGCGGGCTGGCACTACCCAACCAGAGGGACGAGATGCGCAAGCCGTGGATCGATAGGGTGGCAGGCGGGTTTAGGCACATCTTTGTATTTCTATGTGCCAATGCCATTTTTATGGCTTGTAAATTCATACAATGGTCCCTTAAGCCTTCACGTGAAGTTTCATGGCAAGACGACTCCTTTTCTATTTTTCACGATTTTTGAAACTTTTACTGTTCGAGATTTTTTAAAACTTTTTCGGAAGGAGTTTTGACGCTGAACTTGGTAGACGTGATCCTTGTATTTTTGTTGGCATGCACAAAAATATTCAGCTAAAAACTTGAAGTGTACAAGATTTTGTGACCATTTGAAAAAAGTGTCCCCATTTCAGACACTTTAATGGCTACTGGCAACAAACCTGTAAAATCTCAAATGCTCTTTAAGGGGGTGTGAGTTCTTGAGGTTTGATGAGGGATAGGGGTCCAATATAAGGGCCAAGTACCAGCACCCATCGCACATCATGTACGCACACCCCCCGGCCCCCCCAATTGTCGGAACCCTAATGCCGCCGGTCAGGTTCTCCATCGATGGTGCCTCGGTGAAGAAAAATGTGGCACCAGCACACGCCTGAGCCTAGCACGTGCTGCCATAACCCTCGATCTGATCCGATCTTAGACTAGGAATGAACTCCCTATGCTTAGACTGGGAATGAACTCCGTATGCTTAAGTCAACCCAAGAAATGAGCGTGCGCGTGCTCAACCGGCTAGAGGGGCGGGATGCGCAAGTCGGGGATTGGTTGGGTCCCCCTCTACGTGCTGTCGATCCTGCTGCCGCAACCCTCAGTCTGGTTTGATCTTAGACTGGGAATGAACTCCATATGCCTAAGCCAACCGACGAAACGAACGGGCGGGCGGACGGGTGGGCACTACGCCGGCCAGAAAGACGGGATGCGCAAGCCGTGGAACGATAGGGTGGTAGGTGGGTTTAGGCACATCTTCATATTGCTGCATGTCAATGCCATTTTTATGGCTTGTAAATTCATACAATGGTCCCTTAAGCCTTCACGTGAAGTTTCATGGCAAGACGACTCGTTTTTTATTTTTTATGACTTTCGAAACTTTTTACGGTTTGAGATTTTTTAAAATTTTTTTTAAAGGAGTTTTAGCCCCAAACTTGGTAGACATGATCCTTTTATTTTTGTTGGCATGCACAAAAAAATTCAGCTAAAAACTTGAAGTGTACAAGATTTTGTGACCATTTGAAAAAAGTCTCCCCGTTTCAAACACTTTAATGGCTGCTGGCAGCAAACCCATAAAATCTCAAATGCTCTTTAAGGGGGTGTGAGTTCTCGAGGTTTGATGAGGGATTGGGGGCCAGTATAAGGGCCTAGTACTAGCACCCACCGCACATCAAGTGCGCACACCCCCCGGCCCCCCGATCGCTGAAACCCCAATGCCGTCGGTCAGGTTCTCCAATGATCCTCCAGGGATGGTGCCCCGACGAAGAAAAATACGACACCAGCACATGCCCAAGCCCAGCATGTGCTGTCGCAACCCTCGGTCTGGTCCGATCTTAGACTGGGAATGAACTCTGTATGCTTAGACTGGGAATGAACTCCATATGTGGGCCAAGTACTAGCACCCATCGCACATCATGTGCATACACCCTCCCCGACCCCCCCGATCGTTGAAACCCCAATGCCGCTGATCAGGTTCTCCTGCGATGCTCCGACGATGGTGCCCCGACGAAGAAAAATATGGCACCAGCACATGCGCAAGCCCAGCATGTGCTGTCAAAACCCTCAGTCCGGGTCGATCTTAGACTGGGAATGAACTCCGTATGCTTAGACTGGCAATGAACTTCGTATGCCTAAGTCAACCCATGAAACGAGCGGACAGGTGCTCAATCGACCAGAGGGGCGGAATGCACAAGCAGGGGATCGATCGGGTTCTCCTTTGTGTGCTGTTGATCCTGCTACAGCAACCCTCAGTCCGATCCGATCTTAGACTGGAAATGAACTCCGTATGCCTAAGCCAACCGATGAAACGAGCGGGCGGGCATTCGTGCGGGCGCTACGCCGGCCAGAGAGATGGGTTGCGCAAGCCGTGGATCGATATGGTGGTAGGTGGGTTTAGGCACATCTTCATATTTTTGTGTGCCAATGCCATGCTTATGGCTTGTACATTCATACAATGGTCCCTTAAGCCTTCACGTGAAGTTTCGTGGTAAGATGACTCGTTTTCTATTTTTCACGATTTTTAAAACTTTTTACGGGTAGGGATTTTTTAAAATATTTTTAGAAGTAGTTTTAGCCCCAAACTTGGTAGACGTGATCCTTTTATTTTTGTTGGTATGCACAAAAAAATTCAGCTAAAAACTCGAAGTGTACAAGATTTTGTGACCATTTGAAAAAAGTGTCCCCATTTCAGACACTTTAATGGCTACTGGCAGCAAACCTGTAAAATCTCAAATGCTCTTTAAGGGGGTGTGAGTTCTCAAGGTTTGATGAGGGATAGGGGGCCAATATAAGGGCCAAGTACTAGCACCCATCGCACATTAAGTGAGCACACCCCCCCGGCCCCCTCGATCGCCGGAACCCCAATGCCACCGGTCAGGTTCTCCTGCGATGCTACGACGATGGCACCCCGACGAAGAAAAATGCAGGACCAGCACATGCCCCTGCCTAGCATGTGCTGCCGCAACCCTCGATCTGGTCCGATCTTCGACTGGGAATGAACTCCGTATGCTTAGACTGGGAATGAACTCCGTACGCCTTAGTCAACCCACGAAATGAGCGTACGGGTGCTCAGCCAGCCAGAGGGGCGGGATGTGCAAGCTGGGGATCGATCGGGTCCCCTTCTGCGTGCTGCTGATCCTGCTACCATAACCCTCAACCTAGTCCAATCTTACATAGGGAATGAACTCTGTATGCCTAAGCCAACTGATCAAACGGGCTGGCGGGCGGGCACTACGTCGGCCAGTGAGACGAGATTCGCAAGCCGTGGATCGATAGGGTGGTAGGTGGGTTTAGGCACATCTTCATATTTCTGCATGCCAATGCTATTTTTGTGGCTTGTAAATTCATAGAATGGTCCCTTAAGCCTTCACGTGAAGTTTCATGGCAAGACGACTCGTTTTCTATTTTTCACGATTTTTAAAACTTTTTACGATTCAGGATTTTTTTGAAATTTTTTTGGAAGGATTTTTGGCCCCGAACTTGGTAGATGTAATCCTTGCATTTTTCTTGGCATGCACAAAAAAAATCAGCTAAAAACTCAAAGTGTACAAGATTTTGTGACCATTCGAAAAAAGTGTCCCTATTTCAGACACTTGGCTACTGTAGCAAACCTGTAAAATCTCATATGCTCTTTAAGAGGGTGTGAGTTCTCGAGGTTTGATGAGGGATAGGGGGCCAATATAAGGGCCAAGTATGAGCACCCATCGCATACCATGTGCGCACACCCCCCAGCCCCCCCGATCGTCGGAACCCCAATACTGCTGCTCAGGTTCTCCGACGATGCTCCGACGATGGAGCCCCAACGAAGAAAAATGCGACGCCAACACATGCCTAAGCCCTGCATGTGCTGCCGCAACCCTTGGTTCGGTCCGATCTTAGATTGGGAATGAACTCCGTATGCTTAGACTGGGAATGAACTTCGTATGCCCAAGTCAACTCATGAAACGAGCGTGCGGACGGTCAGGTTCTCCGGCGATGGTGCCCCAGTGAGGAAAAATGCGGCACCAGCACATGCCCGAGCCCAACATGTGCTGCCACAACCCTTGGTCTGATCTAATCTTAGACTAGGAATGAACTCCGTATGCCTAAGCCAACAGACGAACTGAGCGGGTGGGCAGGTACTACACCGGCCAGAGAGACGGGATAGGCAAGCCGTGGATCAATAGGGTGGTTGGTGGGTTTAGGCACATCTTCATATTTTTGGATGCCAATGCCATTTTTAAGTCTTGTAAATTCATACAATGGTCCCTTAAGCCCTCACGTGAAGTTTCATGGCAAGACGACTCGTTTTCTATTTTTCACAATTTTCAAAACTTTTTGCTGTTCGGGATTTTTTAAAATTTCTTCGAAAGGAGTTTTGACCCTAAACTTGGTAGATATGATCCTTGTATTTTTCTTGGCATGCACAAAAAAAATCAGCTAAAAACTCGAAGTGTACAAGATTTTGTGACCATTCGAAAAAAGTGTCCCCATTTCAGACACTTTAAGGAATACTAGTAGCAAACCTGTAAAATCTCAAATGCTTTTTAAGGGGGGGTGAGTTCTCAAGGTTTGATGAGGGATAGGGGGCCAATATAAGGGCCAAGTACCAGCACCCATCGCACATCATGTACGCAAACCCCCCCAGTCCTCCCGATCGCCGGAACCCCAATGCCGTCGGTCAGGCTCTCCGAGAACGCTCCGACGATGGTGCCTCGGCGAAGAAAGAAACGGCACCAGCACATGTCGAAGCCCAGTATGTGCTGCCGTAACCCTCGGTCCAGTCCGATCTTAGACTGGGAATGAACTCCGTATGCTTAGACTGGGAATGAACTGCGTATGCCTAAGTCAACCCACGAAACGAGTGTGCGGGCACTCAGCCGGCCAGAGAGGCAGGATGCACAAGCCGGAGATCGGTCGGGTCCTCCTCTGCGTGTTGTCGATCTTGCTGTCACAACCCTCGGTCCGGTCCGATCTTAGACTGGGAATGAACTCCGTATGCCTAAGCCAACCAACGGAACGAGTGGACGCGCGGGCGGGCGGGCACTATGCCGGCCAGAGAAACAGGATGCGCAAGCCGTGGATGGATAGGGTAGTAGGTGGATTTAGGCACATCATATTTCTGCATGCCAATGCCATTTTTATGGCTTGTAAATTCATACAATGGTCCCTTAAGCCTTCACGTGAAGTTTCATGGCAAGATGACTCGTTTTCTATTTTTCATGATTTTCAAAATTTTTATGGTTTGGGATTTTTTTAAATTTTTTCAGAAAGAGTTTTGGCCCCTAACTTAGTAGACATGATCCATGTATTTTTTCTGGCATGCACAAAAAAATTCAGCTAAAAACTCGAAGTGTACAAGATTTTGTGACCATTTGAAAAAAGTGTCCCCATTTCAAACACTTTAATGGCTACTGGCAGCAAACCTGTAAAATCTCAAATGCTCTTTAAGGGGGTGTGAGTTCTCGAGGTTTGATGAGGGATAGGGGGCCAATATAAGGGCTAAGTACCAGCACCCATGGCACATCATGTACGCAAACCGCCCCGGTCCCCCTGATCGTCGGAACCCTAATGCCGTCGGTCAGGTTCTCCGAGGACGCTCTGGCGATGGTGCCTCGATGAAGAAAAAAGCGGCACCTGCACATGCCGGAGCCCAGTATGTGCTGCCGTAACCCTCGGTCCAGTCCGATCTTAGACTGGGAATGAACTCCATATGCTTAGACTGGGAATGAACTCCGTCTGCCTAAGTCAACCCACGAAACGAGCGTACGGGCGTTCAGTCGGCCAGAGGGGCAGGATGCGCAAGCCGGGGATCGGTCGGGACCCCCTCTACGTGCTGCCAATCCTGCTGCCACAACCCTCAGTCTGGTCCAATCTTAGACTGGGAATGAACTCCGTATGCCTATGCCAACCGACGAAACGAGCAGGCGGGCGGGCACTATGTCAGCCAGAGAGACGGGATGCGCAAGTCATGGATCGAAAGGCTGGTAGGTGGGTTTAGGCACATCTTCACATTTTTGCATGCCAATGCCATTTTTATGGCTTGTAAATTCATACAATGGTCCCTTAAGCCTTCACATGAAGTTTCATGGCAAGACGACACGTTTTCTATTTTCCATGATTTTTGAAACTTTTTATGGTTCAGGATTTTTTTTAAATTTTTTCAGAAGGAGTTTTGGCCCCAAACTTGGTAGAAGTTATCCTTGCATTTTTGTTGGCATGCACAAAAAAATTCAGCTAAAAACTCAAAGTGTACAAGATTTTGTGACCATTTGAAAAAAGTGTCCCCATTTCAGACACTTTAATGGCTACTGGCAGCAAACCTATAAAATCTCAAAAGCTCTTTAAGGGGGTGTGAGTTCTCAAGGTTTGATGAGGGATAGGGGGCTAATATAAGGGCCAAGTTCCAGCACCCATCGCACACCATGTGCGCACACCCCCCGGCCCCCACGATCGTCGGAACCCCAATGCCGCCGATCAGGTTCTCCGACGATGCTCTAATGATGGTACCCTGGCGAAGAAAAATGTGGCACCACCACATGCCCAAGCCCAGCATGTGCTCCCGTAACCCTCGATCCGGTCTGATCTTAGATTGGGAATGAACTCGATATGCTTAGACTGGGAATGAACTCCGTATGCCTAAGTCAACCCACGAAACGAGCGTACGGGCGCTCAGCCGGCCAAAAGGGCGTGATGCGCAAGCCGGGGATCGGTCGCGTCCCCCTCTATGTGCTGCTGATCCAGCTACCGCAACCCTTGGTCTGGTCTAATCTTAGACTGGGAATGAACTTCGTATGCCTAAGCCAACCGATGAAACGAGCGGGCGGGCGGGCACTATGTCGGCCAGAGAGATGGGATGTGCAAGCCGTGGATCGATAGGGTGGTAGGTGGGTTTGGGCACATCTTCACATTTTTGCATGCCAATGCCATTTTTATGGCTTGTAAATTCATACAATGGTCCCTTAAGCCTTCACGTGAAGTTTCATGGCAAGACGACTCGTTTTCTATTTTCCATGATTTTTGAAACTTTTTACGGTTCGGGATTTTTTAAAATTTTTTCAGAAGGAGTTTTGGCCCCAAACTTGGTAGACGTGATCCTTGCATTTTTTTTGGCATGCACAAAAACATTCAGCTAAAAACTCGAAGTGTACAAGATTTTGTGACCACTTGAAAAAAGTGTCCCCATTTCAGACACTTTAATGGCTACTGGCAGCAAACCTATAAAATCTCAAATGCTCTTTAAGGGGGTGTGAGTTCTCGAGGTTTGATGAGGGATAGGGGGCCAATATAAGGGCCAAGTACCAGCACCCATTGCACATCATGTGTGCACACCCCCCGGCCCCCCCGATCGTCGGAACCCCAATACCGTCGATCAGGTTCTCCGATGATGGTGCCCCGGTGAAAAAAAATGCGGCACCAGCACATGCCCGAGCCCAGCATGTGCTGCCACAACCCTCGGTCCAATCTGATCTTAGACTGGGAATGAACTTCGTATGCTTAGACTAGAAATGAACTCCGTATACCTAAGTCAACCCACGAAATGAGCATGGGGGCGCTCAACCAGCCAGAGGGGCGGGATGCACAAGTCGGGGATCGATCGGGTCACCCTCTACGTGCTGCTGATCTTGCTACCGTAAACCTTGGTCCGATCTGATCCAAGATTGGGAATGAACTCCGTATGCCTAAGCCAACCAACGAAACGAGTGGACGCGCGGGCGTGCGGGCACTACGCCGGCCAGAGAAACGGGATGCTCAAGCCATGGATCGATGGGGTGGTAGGTGGGTTTAGGCACATCTTCATATTTCTGTGTGCCAATGCCATTTTTATGGCTTGTAAATTCATACAATGGTCCCTTAAGCCTTCACGTGAAGTTTCATGGCAACACGACTCGTTTTCTATTTTTCACGATTTTTGAAACTTTTTACGGTTCGGGATTTTTTAAAATTTTTTCGAAAGGAGTTTTGGCCCGAAACTTGGTAGGCATGATCCATGTTTTTTTTTTGGCATGCGTAAAAAAATTCAGCTAAACACTCGAAGTGTACAAGATTTTGTGACCATTCGAAAAAAGTGTCTCCATTTCAGACACTTTAATGGCTACTGGCAGCAAACCTGTAAAATCTCAAATGCACTTTAAAGGGGTGTGACTTCTTGAGGTTTGATAAGGGATAGGGGGCCAATATAAGGGCCAAGTACGAGCACCCATCGCACATCATGTGCCCAAGCCCCCTGGCCCCCCCAATCGCCGGAACCCCAATGCCGCCGGTAAGGTTCTCTGGTAATGCTCCGGTGATGGTACCCTGGCGAAGAAAAATGTGGCACCAGCACATGCCCAAGCCCAGTATGTGCTCCCGCAATCCTCGATCCGGTCTGATCTTAGATTGGGAATGAACTCCATATGCTTAGACTGGGAATGAACTCCGTATGCCTAAGTCAACCCACGAAACGAGCATACGGGCGCTCAGCCGGCCAGAGGGGCGAGATGCGCAAGTTGGGCATCGGTCGCATCCCCCTCTACGTGCTATCGATCCAGCTGCCGCAACCCTTGGTCTGGTCTAATCTTAGACTGGGAATGAACTCCGTATGCCTAAGCCAACCGACGAAACGAGCGGGCGGGCGGGCACTACGTCGGCTAGAGAGACGGGATGCGCAAGCTGTGGATCGATAGGGTGGTAGGTGGGTTTAGGCACATCTTCACATTTTTACGTGCCAATGCCATTTTTATGGCTTATAAATTCATACAATGGTCCTTTAAGCCTTCACGAGAAGTTTCATGGCAAGACGACTCGTTTTCTATTTTTCATGATTTTCAAAACTTTTTACGGTTCGGGATTTTTTAAAATTTTTTTGAAAGGTGTTTTGGCCCTAAACTTGGTAGACGTGATCCTTGTATTTTTGTTGGCATGCACAAAAATATTCAGCTAAAAACTCAAAGTGTACAAGATGTTGTGACCATTTGAAAAAAGTGTCCCCATTTCAGACACTTTAATGGCTACTAGCAGCAAACCTATAAAATCTCAAACTCTCTTTAAGGGGGTGTGAGTTGACAAGGTTTGATGAGGGATAGGGGGCCAATATAAGGGCCAAGTACAAGCACCCATCGCACATCATGTGTGCACACCCCCTGGCCCCCCCGATCGTTGGAACCACAATGCTGTCGGTTAGGTTCTTCGATGATGCTCCAGCGATGGTGCCCCGACGAAGAAAAATGCAGCACCAGCACATGCTCAAGCCCAGCATGTGCTGCCGCAACCCTCGGTCTGGTCCGATCTTAGACTAGGAATGAACTCTGTACGCTTAGACTGGGAATGAACTCCGTATGCCTAAGTTAACCCACGAAACGAGCGTACGGGCGCTCAGTCGACCACAGGGGCGAGATGAGCAAGCCGGGGATCGGTCGGGTCCCCCTCTCCGTGCTACCGATCCTGGTGCACAACCCTCAATCTGGTCCGATCTTAGATTGCGAATGAACTTCATATGCCTAATCCAACCGATGAAACGAGCGGACCGGTGAGCGGGTGGTCACTACGTCGGCCAGAGAGACGGGATGCGCAAGCCGTGGATCGATAGAATGGCAGGTGGGTTTAGGTACATCTTCATATTTCTGCATGCCAATGCCAGTTTTATGGCTTGTAAAGTCATACATTGGTCCCTTAAGCCTTCACGTGAAGTTTCATGGCAAGACGACTCGTTTTTTATTTTTCACGATTTTTGAAACTTTTTACGGTTCGGGATTTTTTAAAATTTTTTCGGAAGGAGTTTTGGCCCCAAACTTGGTAGACACGATCCTTGTATTTTTTTGGCATGCACAAAAACATTCAGCTAAAAACTCGAAGTGTACAAGGTTTTGTGACCATTTGAAAAAAGTGTCCCCATTTTAGACACTTTAATGGCTACTGGCAGCAAACCTGTAAAATCTCAAATGCTCTTTAAGGGGGTGTGAGTTCTCAAGGTTTGATGAGGGATAGGGGGCCAATATAAGGGCCAAGTACCAGCACCCATCGCACACCATGTGCGCACACCCCCCCGGCCCCCACGATCGCCGGAACCCCAATGCCGCCGGTCAGGTTCTCCGGCGATGCTCCGATGATGGTACCCCGGTGAAGAAAAATGCGGCACGAGCACATGCCTGAGCCCAGCATGTTCTATCACAACCTTCGGTCTGATCCGATCTTAGACTGGGAATGAACTCCGTATGCCTAGACTGGGAATGAACTCCGTATGCCTAAGTCAACCCACAGAACGAGCATACGGGCGCTTAGTCGGCCAGAGGGGAGGGATGCGCAAGCCGGAGATTGGTCGGGTCCCCCTCTCCGTATGCCTAAGCCAACCGATGAAACGACCGGACGGGTGGGCATTACGCCGACCAGAGAGAAGGGATGCGCAAGTCGTGGATCGATAGGGTGGTAGGTGGGTTTAGGTACATCTTCATAATTCTGCTTGCCAATGCCAGTTTTATGACTTGTAAATTCATACAATGGCCCTTTAAGCCTTCAAGTGAAGTTTCATGGCAAGACGACTTGTTTTCTATTTTTCACTATTTTCAAAACTTTTTACGGTTCAGGATTTTTTAAAATTTTTTCGGAAGGAGTTTTGGCCCCAAACTTGGTAGACGTGATCCTTGTATTTTTGTTGGCATGCACAAAAAATTCAGCTAAAAACTCGAAGTGTACAAGATTTTGTGACCATTTGAAAAAAGTGTCCCTATTTCAGACACTTTAATGGCTACTGGCAGCAAACCTGTAAAATCTCAAATGCTCTTTAAGGGGGTGTGAGTTCTCGAGGTTTGATGAGGGATAGGGGGCCAATATAAGGGCCAAGTACCAGCACCCATCGCACATCATGTGCGCACACCCCCCGGCCCACCCAATCGCCAGATCGCCAATGCCGCTGGTCAGGTTCTCCGGCGATGGTGCCCTAACGAAGAAAAATGCGGCACCAGCACATGCCCAAGCCCAGCATGTGTTGCCGCAACCCTTGGTCTGGTTCGATCTTAGACTGCGAATGAACTCCATATGCTTAGACTGGGAATGAACTCTTGATGCCTAAGTCAACCCACGAAACGAGTGTGCGGGTGCTCAGCCAGCCAGAAGGGTGGGATGCGCAAGCCGGGGATCAGCTGGGTTCCCTTCTGCATGCTGCTGATTTTGCTACCACAACCCTCGGTCCGATCCAATCTTAGATTGGGAATGAACTCCGTATGCCTAAGCCAACCGACGAAACGAGCGGGCGGGCGGGCGGGCACTACTCCGGCTAGAGAGACTCGTTTTCTATTTTTCAAGATTTTTGAAACTTTTTGCGGTTCGAGATTTTTTACAATTTTTTCAGAAGGCATTTCGGCCCCAAACGTCGTAGACGTGATCCTTGTATTTTTGTTGGTATGCACAAAAAAATTAAGCTAAGAACTTGAGGTGTACAAGATTTTGAGACCATTTGAAAAAAGTGTCCCCATTTTAGACACTTTAATGGCTACTGAGAGCAAACCTATAAAATCTCAAATGCTCTTTAAGGGGGTGTGAGTTCTTGAGGTTTGATGAGGGATAGGGGCCAATATAAAGGGCCCAAGTCCAGCACCCATTGGCACATCATAGTTCGCACACACCCACCCGGCCACCCCTGATCGCCGGAACCCCAACGCCACCGTCAGGTTCTCCGGCGATGCTCCAGGCAATGGTGCCCGACGAAGAAAAATACGAGCCCCACCCATGCCGCGAGGCCAGGCACGTTGCTGCCGTAACACTTGGTCTGATCCGATCTTAGACTGGGAATGAACTCCGTATGCTTAGACTGAGAATGAACTCCGTATGCCTAACTCAACCCACGAAACGAGCATGCGGGCGGTCAGGTGGCCAGAGGGGCAGGATGCGCAAGCCAGGGATCGATCGTGCCCCCATCTATGTGCTACCGATGCTGCTGCTACAACCCTCAGTCCGATCCAATCTTAGACTAGGAAGGAACTCCGTATGCCTAAGCCAACCGACGAAACAGTGGGTGGACGGGCAGGCGGGCACTACACCGGCTAGAGAGAAGGGATGCGCAAGCCGTGGATCGATAGGGTGGTAGGTGAGTTTAGGCACATCTTTATATTTCTACATGCCAATGCCATTTTTATCACTTGTAAATTCATACAATGGTCCCTTAAGATTTCACATGAAGTTTCATGGCAAGACGACTCGTTTTCTATTTTTCATGATTTTTAAAACATTTTGCGGTTCAGGATTTTTTAAAATTTTTTTCGAAGGATTTTTGGCCCCAAACTTGGTAGATGCGATCCTTGTATTTTTTTTGGCATGCACAAAAAAATTCAGCTAAAAACTCGAAGTGTACAGGATTTTGTGACCATTTGAAAAAATGTCCCCATTTCAGACACTTTAATGGCTACTGGCAGCAAACCTATAAAATCTCAAATGCTCTTTAAGGGGGTGTGAGTTCTCGAGGCTTGAAGAGAGATAGGGGGCCAATATAAGGGCCAAGTACCAGCACCCATCGCACATCATGTGCGCACACCCCCCGACCCCTCCGATCGCCCGAACCCCAATGCCATCGGCCAGGTTCTCCAGCGATGCTTTGGGGATCTTAGACTGGGAATGAACTCTGTATGCCTAAGCCAATCGATGAAATGAGTGGGTGGGTGGGCGGGCGGGCACTGTGTCGACCAGAGAGACGGGATGCGCAAGCCATGGATCGATAGGCTGGTAGGTGGGTTTAGGCACATCTTCATATTTCTGCGTGTCAATGCCATTTTTATGGCTTGTAAATTCATACAATGGTCCCTTAAGCCTTCATGTAAAGTTTCATGGCAGGACAATTCGTTTTCTATTTTTCATAATTTTTGAAACTTTTTACGGTTCGAGATTTTTTAAAATTTTTTCGGAAGGAGTTTTGGACCCAAACTTGGTAGACGTGATCCTTGTATTTTTGTCGGCATCCAAAAAAAAATTCAGCAAAAAACTCGAAGTGTACAAGATTTTGTGACCACTTGAAAAAAGCGTCCCCATTTCAGACACTTTAAGGGCTACTGGCAGCAAACCTGTAAAATCTCAAATGCTCTTTAAGGGGGTGTGAGTTCTCGAGGTTTGATGAGGGATAGGGGGCCAATATAAGGGCCAAGTACCAACACCCATCACACATCATGTGCGCACACCCCCCGGCCCCAAACTTGGTAGAGGTGATCCTTTTATTTTTGTTGGCATGCACAAAAAAATTCAGCTAAAACTTTGAAGTGTACAAGATTTTGTGACCATTTGAAAAAAGTGTCCCCATTTCAGACACTTTAATGGCTACTGGTAGCAAACCTGTAAAATCTCAAATGCTCTTTAAGGGGGTGTGAGTTCTTGAGGTTTGATGAGGGATAGGGGGCCAATATAAGGGCCAAGTACCAGCACCCACCGCGCACCATGTGCGCACACCCCTCGGCCCCACCGATCGCCGGAACGCCAATGCCGCTAGTCAGGTTCTACGGTGATGCTCTGGCAATGCGGCACCAGCACATGGCCGAGCCCAGCATGTGCTACCGTAACCCTCGATCTGATCCGATCTTAGGCTGGGAATGAACTCCTTATGCTTAGACTGGGAATGAACTCCGTATGCCTAAGTCAACCCATGAAATGAGCGTGTGGGTGCTCTACCGGCCAGATGGGCGGGATGCGCAAGCCGGGGATCGGCCGGGTCCCTCTCTACATGCTGCCGATCCTGTTACCACAACCCTCAGTCTGGTCTGATCTTAGGCTGGGAATGAACTCTGTATGCCTAAGCCAATCGATGAAACGAGCGGACGGGCGGGCAGGCGGGCACTACGCTGGCCAGAGAGACGGGATGCGCAAGTCGTGGATCGGTCGGGTGGTAGGTGGGTAAAAAAAAATTCAGCTAAAAACTCGAAGTGTACAAGATTTTGTGACCACTTGAAAAAAACGTCCCCATTTCAGACACTTTAAGGGCTACTGGCAGCAAACCTGTAAAATCTCAAATGCTCTTTAAGGGGGTGTGAGTTCTCGAGGTTTGATGAGGGATAGGGGGCCAATATAAGGGCCAAGTACCAACACCCATCACACATTATGTGCGCACACCCCCCGGCCCCCCTGATCGTCGGAACCCCAATGCCACAGTCAGGTTTTCCGATGAAGCTCTGGCGATGGTGCCCCGACGAAGAAAAATGTGGCACCAGCACATGCTCAAGCCCATCATGTGCTGCCGGAACCCTCGGTTCGGTCCAATCTTAGACTGGGAATGAACTCCGTATGCTTAGATTGGGAATGAACTCAATATGTCTAAGTCAACCCACGAAATAAGTGCGTGGGCGCTCATCCGGCCTGAGGGGCGGGATGCGTAAGCCGGGGATCGATCGGGTCCCCCTCTGCATGCTGTCGATCCTACTTTTGCAACCCTCTATCCGGTCCAAACTTAGATTGGGAATGAACTCCGTATGCCTAAGCCAACCGACGAAACGAGCGGGCGGGTGGGCACTACGCCGGCCAGAGAGATGGGATGCGCAAGCCGTGGATCGATAGGGTGGTAGGTGAGTTTAGGTACATCCTCATATTTCTGCTTGCCAATGCCATTTTTCTATCTTGTAAATTCATAGAATGGTCCCTTAAGCCTTCACGTGAAGTTTCATGGCAAGACAACTCATTTTCTATTTTTCATGATTTTCAAAACTTTTTACGGTTCAAAAATTTTTTAAATTTTTTCAGAAGGAGTTTGGGTCCCAAACTTGGTAGACGTGATCCTTGTATTTTTGTTGGCATGCACAAAAAAATTCAGCAAAAAACTTGAAGTGTACAAGAGTTTGTGACCATTTGAAAAAATTGTCCCCATTTGACACAATTTAATGGCTACTGGTAGCAAACCTGTAAAATCTCAAATGCTCTTTAAGGGGGTGTGAGTTCTCAAGGTTTGATGAGGGATAGGGGGCCAATATAAGGGCCAAGTACCATCACCCATCGGACATCATGTGCGCACACCCCCCGGCCCCCCCGATCGCCAGAAACCCAATGCCGCCGGTCAGGTTCTCTGGCGATGCTCTGGCGACGATGCCTCGATGAAGAAAAACACAGCACCAGCACATGCCCGAGCCCACCATGTGCTGCCGCAACCCTCGGTCTGGTTCGATCTTAGATTGGGACTGAACTCCGTATGCCTAAGCCAACCGACGAAACAAGCGGGCGGGCGGGCGGGCACTATGCTGACCAGAGAGACGGGATGCGCAAGCCGTGGATCGATAGGGTGGTAGGTGGGTTTAGCACATCTTCATATTTCTTTGTTCCAATGCCATTTTTATGGCTTGTAAATTCATACAATGGTCCCTTAAGCCTTCACATGAAGTTTCATGGCAAGACAACTCGTTTTCTATTTTTCACGATTTTCAAAACTTTTTGCGGTTTGGGATTTTTTAAAATTTTTTCGGAAGGATTTTTCCCCCCAAACTTGGTAGACGTGATCCTTTTATTTTTTTTGGCATGCATAAAAAAAATCAGCTAAAAACTCGAAGTGTACAAGATTTTGTGACCATTTGAAAAAAGCATCCCCATTTTAGACACTTTAAGGGCTACTGGCAGCAAACCTGTAAAATCTCAAATGCTCTTTAAGGGGGTGTGAGTTCTCGAGGTTTGATGAGGGATAAGGGCCAATATAAGGGCCAAGTACCAGCACCCATCGCATATCATGTGCACACACCCCACCGGCCCTCCCGATCGTTGGAACTCCAATGCCGCTGTCAGGTTCTCCGGTGAAGCTCTAGCGATGGTGCCCCGACGAAGAAAAATGCGGCACCATCACATGCTCAAGCCCAGCATGTGCTGCTGTAACCCCCGGTACGGTCCAATCTTAGACTGGGAATGAACTCTGTATGCTTAGACTGGGATCAACTTAGTATGTCTAAGTCAACCCATGAAATGAGTGCGTGGGCGCTCATCCGTCCTGAGGGGCGGGATGCGCAAGCCGGGGATCGACTGGGTCCCCTCTGCATGCTGCCAATCCTACTTCTGTAACCCTCTATCTGGTCCAAACATATTGGGAATGAACTCCGTATGCCTAAGCCAACCGACGAAACGAGCGGGCGGGCTGGCGGGCACTACGTCGGCCAGAGAGACGGGATGCGCAAGCCGTGGATCGATAGGGTGGTAGGTGAGTTTAGGCACATCTTTATATTTCTGCATGCCAATGCCATTTTTCTATCTTGTAAATTCATACAATGGTCCCTTAAGCCTTCACGTGAAGTTTCATGGCAAGACAACTCGTTTTCTATTCTTCACGATTTTCAAAATTTTTCACGGTTTAAGAATTTTTAAATTTTTTTCAGAAAGAGTTTTGGTCCCAAACTTGGTAGACGTGATCCTTGTATTTTTTTCGGCATGCACAAAAAAATTCAGCAAAAAACTTGAAGTGTACAAGAGTTTGTGACCATTTGAAAAAACTGTCCGCATTTGGCACACGTTAATGGCTACTGGTTCTCTGGCGATGCTCTGGCGACAGTGCCCCGGTGAAGAAAAACACAGCACCAGCACATGCCCGAGCCCAGCATGTGCGGCCACAACCCTCGGTCTGGTTTGATCTTAGACTGGGACTGAACTCCGTATGCCTAAGCCAACCGACGAAACGAGCGGGCGGGCGGGCGGGCACTATGCCGGACAGAGAGACGGGATGCGCAAGCCGTGGATCGATAGGGTGGTAGGTGGGTTTAGGCACATCTTCATATTTCTGCATTCCAATGCCATTTGTATGGCTTGTAAATTCATACAATGGTCCCCTAAGCCTTCACATGAAGTTTCATGGCAAGACGACTCGTTTTCTATTTTTCATGATTTTCGAAACATTTTGCGGATTGGGATTTTTTAAAATTTTTTCGGAAGGAGTTTTCCCCCCAAACTTGGCAGACATGATCCTTGTATTTTTGTTGGCATGCACAAAAAAATTCAGCTAAAACTCGAAGTGTACAAGATTTTGTGACCATTTGTTAAAAAGTGTCCCATTTCAGCACTTTAATGGCTACTGGCAGCAAACTGAAAAATCTCAAATGCTCTTTAAGGGGGTGTGAGTTCTCGAGGTTTGATGAGGGATAGGGGGCCAATATAAGGGCCAAGTACCAGCACCCATCGCACATCATATGCGCACACCCCACTGGCCCCCCCGATCGCCAGAACCCCAATGCCGTCGGTCAGGTTCTCCGGCGATGCTCTGGCGATGGTGCCCCGACGAAGAATAATGCGGCACCAGAACATGCCCTAGCCCAGCATGTGCTGCCGCAACCCTCGGTCCAGTCTGATCTTAGAATGGGAATGAAATCCGTATGCTTAGACTAGGAATGAACTCCGTATGCCTAAGCCAACCCACGAAATGAGCGTGCGGGCGCTCAGTCGGCCAAAGGGGCGGGATGCGCAAGCCGGGGATCAACCGGGTCCCCGTCTGCGTGCTGCCAATCTTGCTGCCGCAACCCTTGGTCTTGTCCAATCTTAGACTAGGAATGAACTCCATATGCCTAAGCCAACTGATGAAACGAGCGGGCGGCCGGGCGGGAGGGCACTACGTCCGTCAGAGAGACGGGACGCGCAAGCCGTGGATCGATAGGGTGGTAGGTGGGTTTAGGCACATCTTCATATTTCTGCATGCCAATGCCATTTTTATGGCTTGTAAATTCATACAATGGTCCTTTAAGCCTTCACGTGAAGTTTCATGGCAAGATGACTCGTTTTCTATTTTTCACAAATTTTGAAACTTTTTACGGTTCGGTATTTTTTAAAATTTTTTCGAAAGAATTTTTGGCCCCAAACTTGGTAGACGTGATCCTTGTATCTTTGTTGGCATGCACAAAAAAGTTCAGCTAAAAACCCGCAAGTGTACAAGATTTTGTGACCATTTGAAAAAAGTGTCCCCATTTCAGACATTTTAATGGCTATTGGCAGCAAACCTGTAAAATCTCAAATGCTCTTTAAGGGGGTGTGAGTTCTCGAGGTTTGATGAGAGATAGGGGGCCAATATAAGGGCCAGGTACCAGCACCCATCGCACATCATGTTCGCACACCCCCCCGATTGCTAGACCCCAATGCCGTCGGTCAGGTTCTCCGACGATGCTCCGGCGATGGTGCCCCGACGAAGAAAAATGTGGCACCAGCACATGCCCGAGCCCAGCATGTGCTGTCGCAACCCTCGGTCTGGTCCAATTTTAGACTGGGAAGGAACTCCGTATGCTTAGACTGGGAATGAACTCCGTATGCCTAAGTCAACCCACGAAATGAGCGTGCGGGTGGTCAGCACGCCAGAGGGGTGGGATGCGCAACCTGGGGATCAGCCGGGTCCCCCTCTACATGCTGCCGATCCTGCTGCTGCAACCCTCGGTCTGGTCTGATCTTAGACTGGGAATGAACTCCGTATGCCTAAGCCTACCGACAAAACAAGCGGCCGGGCGGGCGAGCGGGCACTACATCCGCTAGAGAGACGGGACGCGCAAGCCGGGGATCGATAGGGTGGTAGGTGGGTTTAGGCATATCTTCATATTTCTGCATGCCAATGCCATTTTTATGGCTTGTAAATTCATACAATGGTCCCTTAAGCCTTCACGTGAAGTTTCATGGCAAGATGAATCGTTTTCTATTTTTCACAAATTTTGAAACTTTTTACGGTTCGGTATTTTTTAAAATTTCTTCTTAAGGCGTTTTGGCCCCAAACTTGGTAGAAGTGATCCTTGTATCTTTGTTGGTATGCATAAAAAAATTCAGCTAAAAACCCTAAGTGTACAAGATTTTGTGACCATTTGAAAAAAGTGTCCCCATTTCAGACATTTTAATGGCTACTGGCAGCAAACCTGTAAAATCTCAAATGCTCTTTAAGGGGGTGTGAGTTCTAGAGGTTTGATGAGAGATAGGGGGCCAATATAAGGGCCAAGTACCAGCACCCATCGCACATCATGTGCGCACACCCCCCCGATTGCCAAAACCCCAATGCCGTCAGTCAGGTTCTCCGACGATGCTCCGACGATGGTGCCCCGACGAAGAAAAATGTGGCACCAGCACATGCCTGAGCCCAGCATGTGCTGTCGCAACCCTCGGTCTGGTCCGATCTTAGACTGGGAAGGAACTCCGTATGCTTAGACTGGGAATGAACTCCGTATGCCTAAGTCAACCCACGAAACGAGCGTGCGGGCGGTCAGAACGCCAGAGGGGTGGGATGCGCAACCTGGGGATCAGCTGGGTCCCCCTCTGCATGCTGCCGATCCTACTGCTGCAACCCTTGGTCTGGTCTGATCTTAGACTGGGAATGAACTTCGTATGCCTAAGCCTACCGACAAAACGAGCGACCGGGCGGGCGGGTGGGCATTACGTCCGCCAGAGAGACGGGACGCGCAAGCCATGGATCGATAGGGTGGTAGGTGGGTTTAGGCACATCTTCATATTTCTGCATGCCAATGCCATTTTTATGGCTTGTAAATTCAAACAATGGTCCCTTAAGCCTTCACGTGAAGTTTCATGGCAAGATGACTCGTTTTCTATTTTTCATAATTTTTGAAACTTTTTACGGTTCGGTATTTTTTAAATTTTTTCAAAAGGATTTTTGGCCCCAAACTTGGTAGACATGATCCTTGTATCTTTGTTGGCAAGAACGAAAAAATTCAGCTAAAAACTCGAAGTGTACAAGATTTTGTGATCATTTGAAAAAAGTGTCCCCATTTTAGACACTTTAGTGGCTACTGGCAGCAAGCTTGTAAAATGTCAAATGCTCTTTATGGGGGTGTGAGTTCTCGAGGTTTGATGAGGGATAGGGGGCCAATATAAGGGCCAAGTACCAGCACCCATCGCACATCATGTGTGCACACCCCCCCGGCCCCCCCGATCGCCGAAACCCCAATACCATCGGTTAGGTTCTCCGACGATGCTCCAGCGATGGTGCCCCGGGGAAGAAAAATGCGGCACCAACACATGCCCGAGCCCAGCATGTGCTGCCACATCCCTCGATCTGGTCTGACCTTAGACTGGGAATGAACTCCGTATGCTTAGACTGGGAATGAATCATTATCCCTAAGTCAACCCATGAAACGAGCGTGTGAGCGCTCAGTTGACCAGAGGTTTGGGATGCACAAGCAGAGGATCGGCCGGGTCCCCCTCTACTTACTGCCGATCTTGCTGCCGTAACCCTCGGTCTGGTCTGATCTTAGACTAGGAATGAACTCCATTTGCCTAAGCCAACCGACGAAACGAGCGGGCGGGTGGGCGAGCGGGCACTACGCCCGCCGGAGAGACGGGATGCGCAAGCCGTGCATCGATAGTGTGGTAGGTGGGTTGAGGTACATCTTCATATTTCTACGTTCCAATGCCATTTTTATGGCTTGTAAATTCATACAATGGTCCCTTAAGCCTTCACCTGAAGTTTCATGGCAAGACGACTCGTTTTTTATTTTTCAGGATTTTTGAAACTTTTTGCGGTTTGAGATTTTTTTAAATTTTTTCGAAAGGAGTTTTGCCCCCAAACTTGGTTGACGTGATCCTTGTATTTTTTTTTGGCATGCATAAAAAAATTCAGCTAAAAACTCGAAGTGTACAAGATTTTGTGACCATTTGAAAAAAGTGTCCCCATTTCAAACACTTTAATGGCTACTGGTAGCAAACCTGTAAAATCTCAAATGCTCTTTAAGGGGGTGTGAGTTCTCAAGGTTTGATGAGGGATAGCGGGCCAATGTAAGGGCCAAGTACCAGCACCCATCGCACATAATGTGCGGACACCCCCCGGCCCCCCCGATAGCCGGAACCCCAATGTCGCCGGTCAGGTTCTCCGGCGATGCTTCGGCGATGGTGCCTCGGTGAAGAAAAATGTCGCACCAGAACATGCCCTAGCCCAGCATGTGATGCCACAACCCTCGGTCCAGTCCGATCTTAGACTGGGAATGAACTCCGTATGCCTAAGCCAACCGACGAAACGAGCGAGCGGGCGGGCGGGTGGGCATTACGCCGGTCAGAGAGACGGGATGCACAAGCCGTGGATCGATATGGTGGTAGGTGGGTTTAGGCACATCTTCTTATTTCTGCATGCCAATGCCATTTTTATGGCTTGTAAATTCATACAGTGGTCCCCTAAGCCTTCATGTGAAGTTTCATGGCAAGACGACCCGTTTTCTATTTTTCATGATTTTTGAAACTTTTTACGGTTCGAGATTTTTTAAAATTTTTTTGGATGGACTTTTTGCCCCAAACTTGGTAGACGTGATCCTTGTATTTTTGTTGGCATGCACAAAAAAATTCAGCTAAAAAATCAAAGTGTACAAGATTTTGTGACCATTTGAAAAAAGTGTCCCCATTTTAGACACTTTAATGGCTACTGGCAGCAAACCTGTAAAATCTCAAATGCTCTTTAAGGGGGCGAGAGTTCTCGAGGTTTGTGAGGGATAGGGGGCCAATATAAGGGCCAAGTCCTAGCACCCATCGCACATCATGTGCCCACAGCCCCCCCGATTGCCGGAACCCCAATGCCGTCGGTCAGGTTCTTTCGATGATGCTCCGACGATGGTGCCCCGACGAAGAAAAATGCGGCACCAGCACATGCTCGAGCCCAGCATGTGCTGTCGCAACCCTCGGTCCGGTCCAATCTTATACTGGGAATGAACTCCGTATGTTTAGACTGGGAATGAACTCCGTATGCCTAAGTCAACCCATGAAACGAGCGTGCGGGCGCTCAGCACACCAGAGGGGTGGGATGCGCAACCTGCAGATTGGCCGGGTCTCCCTCTGCGTGTTGTCGATCCTGCTGCCACAACCCTGGTCCGGTTTGATCTTAGACTAGGAATGGACTCCATATGCTTAGACTGGGATGAACTCCATATGCATAAGTCAACCCACGAAACAAGCGTTCGGGTGCTCAGCCGACTAGAGGGGCGGGATGCGCAAGCTGGGGATCGACCGAGTCCCCCTCTGCGTGCTGTCGATCCTGCTGCTGCAACCCTTGGTCTGGTCTGATCTTAGACTAGGAATGAACTCCGTATGCCTAAGCCAACCGACGAAACGAGTGGGCAGGCGGGCGGGCGGGCGAGCACTACGTCGGCCAGAGAGACGGGATGCACAAGCCGTGGATCGATAGGGTGGTAGGTGGGTTTAGGCACGTCTTCATATTTCTGCATGCCAATGCCATTTTTATGGCTTGTAAATTCATACGATGGTCCCTTAAGCCTTCACGTGAAGTTTCATGGCAAGATGACTCGTTTTCTATTTTTCACGATTTTTGAAACTTTTTACGGTTCGGTATTTTTTTAAAATTTTTTCGAAAGGAGTTTTGGCCCCAAACTTGGTAGATGTGATCCTTGTATTTTTGTTGGCGTGCATAAAAAAATTCAGCTAAAAACCCAAAGTGTACAAGATTTTGTGACCATTTGAAAAAAGTGTCCCCATTTCAGACATTTTAATGGCTACTGGCAGCAAACCTGTAAAATCTCAAATGCTCTTTAAGGGGGTGTGAGTTCTCGAGGTTTGATGAGAGATAGGGGGCCAATATAAGGGCCAAGTACCAGCACCCATCGCACATCATGTGCGCACACCCCCTGGCCCCCCCATTCACCGGTACCCCAATGCCACCGGTCAGGTTCTCCGATGATGCTCCGACGAAGAAAAATGTGGCACCAGCACAAGCTCGAGCCCAACATGTGGTGCCGTAACCCTCGTTCCTATCTGATCTTAGACTGGGAATGAACTCTGCATGCTTAGACTGGAAATGAACTCTGTATGCTTAGACTGGGAATGAACTCCGTATACCTAAGTCAACCCACGAAACGAGCGTGTGGGTGCTCAACCGGCCAGAGGGGCGAGATGCACAAGCCGAGGATGGTCGGGTCCCCCTTTACGTGCTGCCAATCCTGCTGCCACAACCTTCGATCTGGTCTGATCTTAGACTGGGAATGAACTCCGTATGCCTAAGCCAACTGACGAAATGAGCGGGCGGACGGGCATTACGTCGGTAAGAGAGACGGGATGCGCAAGCCGTGGATCGATAGGGTGATAGGCGGGTTTAGGTAAATCTTCATATTTCTACGTGCCAATGCCATTTTTATGGCTTGTAAATTCATACAATGGTCCCTTAAGGCTTCACGTGAAGTTTCACGGCAAGACGACTGGTTTTTTATTTTTCACGATTTTTGAAACTTTTTACGGTTCGAGATTTTTTAAAACTTTTTCGGAAGGAGTTTTGGCCCCAAACTTGGTAGATGTGATCCTTGTATTTTTGTTGGCTTTAGCTAAAAACTCGAAGTGTACAAGATTTTGTGACCATTTGAAAAAAGTGTCCCCATTTGAGACACTTTAATGGCTACTGGCAGCAAACTTGTAAAATCTCAAATGCTCTTTAAGGGGGTGTGAGTTCTCGAGGTTTGATGAGGGATAGGGGGCCAATATAAGGGCCAAGTACCAGCACCCATCGCACATCATGTGCGTACACCCCCCGGCCCCCCGATCGTCGGAACCCCAATACCGCCGGTCAGGTTCTCCTGCGATGCTCCGACAATGGTGCCCCGGTGAAGAAAAATACGACACCAGCACATGCCCGAGCCCAGCATGTGCTGCCGCAACCCCTCGGTCTGGTCTGATCTTAGACTTGGAATGAACTCCGTATGCTTAGACTGGGAATGAACTCCGCATGCTTAAGTTAACCCGCGAAACGAGCGTTCGGGCGCTCAGCCGACCAGAGGGACGGGATGCGTAAGCCGGGGATCGGCCGGGTGCCCCCTACGTGCTGCCAATCCTACTGCCGCAACTCTCTTTTCGGTCCGATCTTAGAGTGGGAATGAACTCCGTATGCCTAACCCAACCGACGAAACGAGCGGGCGGGCACTACGTTGGCCAGAGAGACGGAATGCGAAAGCCGTGGATCGATAGTGTGGTAGATGGGTTTAGGCTCATCTTCATATTTCTGCATGCCAATGCCATTTTTATGGCTTTTAAATTCATACAATGGTCCATTAAGCCTTCACGTGAAGTTTCATGGCATGACGACTCGTTTTCTATTTTTCATGATTTTTGAAACTTTTTGCGATTTGGGATTTTTTAAAATTTTTTCGGAAGGAGTTTTGGTTCAAACTTGGTAGACGGGATCCTTGTATTTTTGTTGGCATGCACAAAAAAATTCAGCTAAAAACTCAAACTGTACAAGATTTTGTGACCATTTGAAAAAAGTGTCCAATTTCAGACACTTTAATGGCTACTGGCAGCAAACCTGTAAAATCTCAAATGCTCTTTAAGGGGGTGTGAGTTCTCGAGCTTTGATGAGGGATAGGGGGCCAACATAAGGGCCAAGTACCAGCACCCACGCACATCATGTGCGCACACCCCCCGGCCCCCCCGATCGCCGGAACCCCAATGCCGTCGATCAGATTATCCGGCGATGGTGCCCCAGCAAAGAAAAATGCGGCACCAGCACATTCTCGAGCCCAGCATGTGCTACCGCAACCCTCGTTCCAGTCTGATCTTAGACTTGGAATGATCTCTGTATGCTTAGATTGGGAATGAACTCCGTATGCTTAAGTCGACCCTCGAAATTAGCGTGCGGGTGCTCAGTCGGCCAGAAGGGCGGGATGCGTAATCTGGGGATCGACCGGGTCCCCCTCTACGTGCTACCGATCCTGCTACCGTAACCCTCGGTCTGGTCCAATCTTAGACTGGGAATGAACTCCGTATGCCTAAGCCAACTGACGAAATGAGCGGACGGACGGGCATTACGTCGGCGAAAGAGACGGGATGCGCAAGCCGTGGATCGATAGGGTGATAGGCGGGTTTAGGTAAATCTTCATATTTCTGCATGCCAATGCCATTTTTATGGCTTGTAAATTCATATAATGGTCCCTTAAGGCTTCACGTAAAGTTTCACGGCAAGACGACTGGTTTTTTATTTTTCACGATTTTTGAAACTTTTTACGGTTCGGGATTTTTTAAAACTTTTTTAGAAGGAGTTTTGGCCCCAAACTTGGTAGATGTGATCCTTGTATTTTTGGTGGCTTCAGCTAAACACTCAAAGTGTACAAGATTTTGTGACCATTTGAAAAAAGTGTCCCCATTTGAGACACTTTAATGGCTACTGGCAGCAAACTTGTAAAATCTCAAATGCTCTTTAAGGGGGTGTGAGTTCTCGAGGTTTGATGAGGGATAGGGGGCCAATATAAGGGCCAAGTACCAGCACCCATCGCAAATCATGTGCGTACACCCCCCGGCCCCCCCGATCGTCGGAACCCCAATACCACCGGTCAGGTTCTCCTACGATGCTCCGACAATGGTGCCCCGATGAAGAAAAATACGACATCAGTACATGCCCGAGCCCAGCATGTGCTGCCGTAACCCTTGGTCTGGTCTGATCTTAGACTTGGAATGAACTCCGTATGCGTAGACTGGGAATGAACTCCGTATGCTTAGACTGGGAATGAACTCTGCATGCTTAAGTTAACCCGCGAAACGAGCGTGCGGGCGCTCAGCCGGCCAGAGGGGCGGGATGCACAAGCCAGGGATCGGCCGGGTGCCCCCTACGTGCTGCCAATCCTGCTGCCACAACTCTCTTTTTGGTCCGATCTTAGATTGGGAATGAACTCCGTATGCCTAACCCAACCGACGAAACGAGCGGCGGGCACTACGTCGGCCAGAGAGACGGGATGCGAAAGCCGTGGATCGATAGTGTGGTAGATGGGTTTAGGCTCATCTTCATATTTTTGCACGCCAATGCCATTTTTATGGCTTTCAAATTCATACAATGGTCCATTAAGCCTTCACGTGAAGTTTCATGGCATGACGACTCGTTTTCTATTTTTCACGATTTTTGAAACTTTTTGCGGTTTGGGATTTTTTAAAATTTTTTCGGAAGGAGTTTTAGTTCAAACTTGGTAGACGGGATCCTTGTATTTTTGTTGGCATGCACAAAAAAATTCAGCTAAAAACTCAAACTGTACAAGATTTTGTGACCATTTGAAAAAAGTGTCCAATTTCAGACACTTTAATGGCTACTGGCAGCAAACCTGTAAAATCTCGAATGCTCTTTAAGGGGGTATGAGTTCTTGAGGTTTGATGGGGGATAGGGGGCCAACATAAGGGCCAAGTACCAGCACCCACGCACATCATGTGCGCACACCCCCCGGCCCCCCCGATCGCCGGAACCCCAATGCCGTCAATCAGATTATTCGGCGATGGTGCCCCAGCGAAGAAAAATGCGGCACCAGCACATTCTCGAGCCCAGCATGTGCTACCGCAACCCTCGTTCCAGTCCGATCTTTGACTTGGAATGATCTCTGTATGCTTAGACTGGGAATGAACTCCGTATGCTTAAGTCGACCCACGAAATTAGCATGCGGGTGCTCAGCCGGCCAGAAGGGCGGGATGCGTAATCTGGGGATCGACCGGGTCCCCCTCTACGTGCTACCGATCCTGCTACCGTAACCCTCAGTCTGGTCCAATCTTAGACTGGGAATGAACTCCGTATGCCTAAGCCAACCGACGAAACAAACGGGTGGACGGGCGGGCGGGGACTACGTCGGCCAGAGAGACGGGATGCGCAAGCCGTGGATCGAACGGGTGGTAGGTAGGTTTAGGCACATCTTCATATTTCTACGTGCCAATGCCATTTTTATGGCTTGTAAATTCATACAATGGTCCCTGACGCCTTCACGTGAAGTTTCATGGCAAGATGACTCATTTTTTATTTTTCATGATTTTTGAAACTTTTTACGGTTTGGGATTTTTTAAAATTTTTTCGAAAGGAGTTTTGGCCCCAAACTTGGTAGACATGATCCTTGTATTTTTGTTGGCTTCAGCTAAAAACTCGAAGTGTATAAGATTTTGTGACCATTTGACAAAAGTGTCCCCATTTTAGACACTTTAATGGCTACTAGCAGCAAACTTGTAAAATCTTAAATGCTCTTTAAAAGGGTGTGAGTTCTCGAAGTTTGATGAGGGATAGGGGGCCAATATAAGGGCCAAGTACCAAAACCCATCGCACATCATGTGCGCACACCCCCCGGCCCCTCTGATCATTGGAACCCCAATACCGTCGGTTAGGTTCTCCTGTGATGCTCCAACGATGGTGCCGCAGTGAAGAAAAAATCGACACCAGCACATGCCCGAGCCCAACCTGTGTTGCCACAACCTTCGGTCCGATCTAATCTTAGACTGGGAATGAACTCCGTATGCTTAGACTGGGAATGAACTCTGCATGCTTAAGTCAACCCACAAAACAAGCGTGCCGGCGTTCAGCCACCAGAGGGGTGAGATGCACAAGTCGGGGATCGACCGGGTTGCCCTCTGCGTGTTGTCAATCCTGCTGTTGCAACCCTCAGTCTGATCCAATCTTAGACTGGAATGAACTCCTTATACCCAAGACAACCGACGAAACGAGCGGGCGGGCGAGCGGGCGAGCACTATGCCGGCCAGAGAGACGGGATGCGCACGCCGTGGATCGATAAGGTGGTAGGTAGGTTTAGGTACCTCTTCATATTTCTACGTGCCAATGCCATTTTATGGCTTGTAAATTCATACAATGGTCCCTTAAGCCTTCAAGTGAAGTTTCATGGCAAGACGACTCGTTTTCTATTTTTCACGATTTTCAAAAATTTTTACGGTTGAAGATTTTTTAAAATTTTTTGGAAAGGAGTTTTTGCCCAAACTTGGTAGACATGATCCTTGTATTTTTTTTGGCATGCACAAAAAAATTCAGCTAAAAACTTGAACTGTACAAGATTTTGTGACCATTTGAAAAAGTGTCCCCATTTCAGAAACTTTAATTGCTACTGGAAGCAAACCTATAAAATCTCAAATGCTCTTTAAGGGGGTGTGAGTTCTCGAGGGTTGATGAGGGATAGGGGGCCAATATAAGGGCCAAGTACTAGCAGCCATCGCACATCATGTGCGCACACCCCCCGGCCCCCCCGATCACCGGAACCCTAATGCCGTCGGTCAGAATCTCCGGCAATGCTCCGGTGATGGTGCCCCGACGAAGAAAAATGCAGCACCAGCACATGCACGAGCCCAGCATGTGCTGTCACAACCCTCGGTCCAGTCTGATCTTAGACTGGGAATGAACTCTGTATGCTTAGACTGGGAATGAACTCCATATGCTTAAGTCAACCCACGAAACGAGTGTGCAGGCGCTCAGCCGGCCAGAGGGGTGGGATGCGCAAGCCGGGTGTCACAGACTAAGCTTTCTCTCAACAAGCACTAGCCCGTGTGGCACTTGAATGGACGCTTCCACCCAAGTCAGCCTTCAATAGATCAATATCTGAACAAATAACCCTAAACCATGGTTAGTCTCAAGCATTCACAGTAAGGCACAATATATCAAGGTCAATCTCAAATATACACAAACAACAAGGCACATTCACATCGAGAAAGAAAGAAACGCATTGAGGCAACAATCGAGCATTCAATCGAGGTGCATTTTATTATAAACGGGAATCATACATCAGGACCTCCCACCATCACCAGGGCCAGGGGGCAGCCCTTGGTGGGTGGCCTAAGCTCGCATAGCACCCGGTGAGACATCCCAACACTACGCTGTTGGCTCACCCCTCTAAAGAGCCTTAGAACTTTTAGAGCTATGCTACCAGTAACCGTTACAATGTTTGAAATGGGGACACTTTTCCTAGCACAAGGGATCTACCCGGTCATGGCCCTATACTTGGGTGGCTCATGGCAACCTAAGTCCCGATCATGGCCCTATACAAGGGTGGCTCATGACATCCTCCCCTACCTATTCTATCGATGTCCTCATCGACTTGCTAGCTTAAAATTCTTCAATCTTCCTTTGAAATCTCTGGAGGTCGTGTTCTCTCTCCCAGCTGGTTTCTTCTAGTCCTAAGCCCTCCCACTTCACTAAGTATTCCCGAACTAGTCTTCGAGATATCTTGGTTTCCCTGTCGGCTAAGATCTCTTCGACTCAACGCTCTGAGGGTGGCTTCATGGTGATGGTGGCTCTGGTTGGCTCCCTTCGGCTAATATCTGTAGGATCTGCATGGAAAGGCTTCAGGTTGCTTACATGAAATACTGGGTGCACCTTCATCCACTTCGGTGGGTCGATTTTGTAAGAAGCATTCCCCACCTTGGAAATGACCCTTACTGGACCTTTATATTTGTGCACCAGTCTACGATCTCTCTTTCTTAAGAACCTGGTTTGTTCTGGAACTAGTCGGACCAGAACCAAATCACCAACTTGGAATTACTGAGCTCTGCAATTCTTGTCTACCCATTTCTTCACCCGCTTTGATGCCTTCTCCAAGTAAGCTTGTGCAATCTCTGTGTTTTGTTTCCACTCCTTGCTGAAGTTGGAAGCTCTCAGATTCTCTCCTCCATATTATTCCAAAGAAGTGTGGGGTAGCCTTGGTAGTTGTCTGGTGACCACCTCAAATGGGCTCTTGTTAGTGGAAGAGCTCTTGTTGGAATTAAAGCAGAGTTGAGCAACGTCTAACAATGAAGGCCAGTCCTTTTGGTTGGCTTGGACAAAGTACCTCAAATATTCCTCCAACAATCCATTGAAACGTTTCGTTTGGCCATCTGTCTGAGGATGGTAGCTCAAAGAGATGTTGAGTTGGGACCCCAAAATCTTGAAAAGTTCCCTCCGAAAGGACCCCGTAAATCTCGAATCTCTATCACTGACGATATTTTGAGGGAGGCCCCAATATTTGACCACATGTTTGAACAATAGTCGAGCTGTGTCTTCTGCTGTACAATACTTGTGAGCGGGGATGAATGTGGCATACTTGGAGAACCGATCAATTACCACCAAGATAGTTCCAAGATCCCCAACCTTGGGTAGGCTCGAAATGAAATTGAGGTAGATGCTTTCCCACAGTTTGGTGGGTACCGGTAATGGTTCCAGCATGCCCGCAGGTTTCCTCTTTTCAACTTTGTCTTGTTGGTAAATGAGGCAAGTCTTCGTGTAGTCCATCACATCTTGTCGCATGTGGGGCCAATAGTATCCTTGTTTCAGTAACGCTAAAGTGCGTTGCCAGCTTGGGTGTCCTACCCATGAGGTGTCATGGCATTCCCTCATCAGCATCTGTCTCAGCCCTCCTGCTCTCGGCACAAACACTTGAGGCCCCTTGGTCCACAAGACACCATTTTCTTGCCAGAAGTATTTGGACTTCCCTTCTTCCACTAGCTTCAAGATGGCATAGGCTTGCGGGTCTTTCCCTAGATGATCTCCAATCAACTTATGAATGTCCGTAGTGGCTCTACTAGTTGCCACTGAGGGCCGCCAACTCTGGTTGCCTGCTCAATGCATCTACCACTTGATTGGTTTTCCCAGCGGTATGCTCAAGGTGAAAGTTGAACTCCGCTAAAAATTCCTGCCACCTAGCTTGTTTCGTCGTAAGCCTTGGTTGGGTGAGAAAGTGGCTAACGACTGCATTGTCCGTTTTTACGACAAAATGTGAACCCAACAAGTAATGTTGCCAAGCCCTCAAGCAATGAACCACCGTCAGGAGCTCTTTTTCCTGGGCTGTATATTTCCTCTCCGCTTCGCTTAGCTTCCTACTTTCAAATGCTATCGGGTGATGTTGTTGTAAAAGCACACCTCCAATAGCAAAATCTGATGCATCCGTCTAAACTTCAAAAGGCTTTTCAATATCGGGGAAAGCTAAGATGGGATCTTTCATAATAGCATCTTTCAATCTCTCAAAGGCCTCTTGGCACTCGTTGGTCCAACACCATTTATGCTCCTTCTTCAATAACTCCGTGAGGGCCGTGGTCTTGTGAGAGTACCCCTTTACAAACCTTCTATAATAGTTGGCTAGTCCCAAAAATGAGTGGAGTTCACTAACATTCTTTGGTGTTGTCCACTCCTTGATGGCCCTAACCTTTTTCATGTCCATTCGAATGTGGCCACGTTCGACAATGTGACCGAAGAAATGGATTTGGGTCTGAGCAAACGCGCATTTCTCCCTTTTTACATATAACCGGTGGTCCTGCAACCTTTTAAATACCTGTCGTAGGTGTTCTTGATGATCTTCCAAGATGGAGCTGTACACCACTATATCGTCTAAATAAATGACTACAAATTTGTCAAGTAGTCATGGAACTCCTGATTCATCAATATACAGAATGTGGCAGGAGCATTGGTTAGTCCAAAGGGCATAACAAGAAATTCAAATGCGCCATACCGTGTTACACAAGTGGTCTTTGGCTCATCTCCCTCAACGATTTTGACCTGATGGTATCCAGATCTCAGGTCTAGTTTGGAGAAGTACTTGGGCTGGCTCAATTGATCAAATAAGTCTGCTATAAGTGGGATAGGATATTTGTTTCTTATGGTGACTTTGTTCAGGGCCCTGTAGTCAACACATAAGCACAAACTCCCATCATGCTTCTTCTGGAATAGCACTGGCACTCCGAAAGGAGCCTTTGATGGTCGGATGAACCCGGCTTGTAGAAGCTCATCTAACTGTTTTCTCAGCTCAGCCAACTCTGGCGGGGCCATGCGATAAGGAGCTCTAGCAAGGGGTTTTGTTCCTGGGAGGAGCTCAATTTCGTGGTCCACTGTTCGTCGAGGGGGTAGAACCTTGGGCAACATCTCTGGCATCACCTCTCCAAATTTTTCCAACACTCTTTTCACGCCATCGGGTATTGGTTCTACTTTCGACCCTTCTTTGTAGATCGGCATGGCCACAAAAGAGGGTTCCCCTCTCTTTACCCCTTTCTTGAATTACAAAGCCGAAATCATTTTCTTCCCACTCTTTGGCAAGATATTGGCTGGCACCACACATGGGTGTTCCCCTAAAAACAACAAGCAGCTAGCAACGGGGATAGGGATCACCTGAGCCAACGTCATGAAGTCCAATCCGAGAATGACATCAAAGTCATCCATAGGGGAGACTGTGAAGTCTACCTTCCCTTCCCATGGCCCCAATCGGGTTGTCACACTTTTGGAGCTTCCACTGATCATAAAGGCTGGCGAATTGACCGCCTTCATTTATCTGTAGTCTTTACTAATCTGAAGACCACACCTTTTTGCTTCTTCCGGTGTGATGAAAGTGCCGGTTGCACCCGTATCCACCATGGCCTTGGTGGCTTTCCCATTAATCGTCAAGTTCACATACATCAAGCCTCTACTTTGCTCTTTCTTTATAGTGTTCAATTGGGTACGAAGGGCACCGAGGAACTTTATCGAGCCCATCCTGGCTGGCTCCTCTTCAGCTTCTTCAACGCTCTCTGGCACTTTTGTGGACTCTTGAGATGAGGTCCTTAAGGCATTAAGGGCTCCTTGGTGCGGGCATTCAGCCACTCAATACGGCCCCTTGCAAAGAAAGCAAGCTAGCGGTTGCCTAGGCTTGAAAATCCTTGCGTTGTTTGTCTTGGGCTGGGTGCTATCTCGACCCAAGGACCTCCTGTATGATCCCTCACCGAAGGGTTGGTCCAACCTAGTCATCTTTCCCCCACTCCCAAAGTTAAAGCTACTGCCCGTTGATGGAGGATTTTTCCGTTTTAAGGAGCCATCATTGTAATCATGAAGACGTTCCGCTGCAGCCATGGCCGTGGCCACATCTTGCACTTTCTGCCTTTGTAGTTCTGTCCTCGCCCAAGGCTTGAGGCCCTCAAGAAAATAGAACATCTTGTCCTTTTCGGACATGTCCCGAATATCCAGCATCAGGGTAGAAAAGTTCCTTATGAACTCTCGCACCGTTCCGGTTTGCACCAACTCTCGAAGTCTCCTTCGAGCCATATACTCCACATTCTCCGAAAAAAATTGGTTTTTCAATTCTCGCTTCAGATCCGTCCAAGTCTTAATCAGGCACTCGTCATCGACAAACTTGGAGCGCCACCACAGCTTGGCATCCCCTACGAGGTACATCGACGCCATTGTCACCTTGTCTTCCTCTGAACTTGTGTGTACAGCTCGAAAGTATTGTTCCATGTCAAATAAGAAATTTTCAAGTTCCTTAGCATCCCTTGCCCTCTCATAGCATCCCTTGCCCTCTCATAGCATCGAGGCTTTGGCACCTTGGGCCTTTGTCCCCTATCCATCGAGCTCAAACCCGATCTGGCCACAGCCATTTGTAGGATGCTCACCTAGGCCCTGAACTCGTCAAACTCCTTTTGGAGAATGTTCAAGGCATCTCTAGCTCTCGCTCACATTGTGGAGAGTATCGGACAACTCCGCTGGGTTTGTCTCGATCTCCTCACTCGGTTTTTCATCACCATATGAGTTTTCATTGCGGCCACCGGGCCTCAGTTCCTCAATTCTCTATTGATGATCCGGTCCACCACTTGTGGCCATCTCATCCATTTTTCTAGCACTTCTCAACCGTGCTCTGATACCACGTGTCACAAACTAAACTTTCTCTCAACAAGCACTAGCCCGTGTGCACTTGAATGGATGCTTTCGCCCAAGTAAGCCTTCAATAGATCGATATTGAACAATAACCATAAACCATGGTTAGTCTCAAGCATTCACAATAAGGCACAATATATCGAGTCAATCTCAAGCATACACAAACAGCAAGGCACATTCACATCGAGAAAAGAAAGAAACGCATCGAGGCAACATCGGCCATTCAATGGGGTGAATTTTATTAGAAATGGGAATCATACATCGCGACCTCCCACCATCACTAGGCCAGGGGCAGCCCTTGGTGGGTGGCCTAAGCTCGCATAGCACCCAGTGAGACAACCCAACACTACGCTGCGGTTCACCCCCCTAAAGAGCCTTAGAACTTTCAGAGCTATGCTACCAGTAACCATACAATGTTTGTAATGGGGACACTTTTCCTAGCATAAGGGATCTACCCGGCCATGGCCTTATACATGGGTGGCTCATGGCAACCTAAGTCCCGGTCATGGCCCTATACAAGGGTGGCTCATGACACCGGGGATCGGCCGGGTCCCCCACTGCATGTAACCGATACTACTATCGCAACCCTTAGTCTGATTCGATCTTAAACTGGGAATGAACTCCGTATGCCTAAGCCAACCGACCAAACAAGCGGGCGGACGGGCGAGCGGGCACTACGTCGGCCAGAGAGACGGGATACGTAAGCCGTGGATCAATAGGGTGGTAGGTGCGTTTAGGCACCTCATCATATTTCTACATGCCAATGCCATTTTTATGGCTTCTAAATTCATACAATGGTCTCTTAAGCCTTCACGTGAAGTTTCAGGGCAAGACGACTCGTTTTCTATTTTCCATGATTTTTGAAACTTTTTGCGGTTTGAGATTTTTTAAAATTTTTTTGGAAGGAGTTTTGGCCCCAAACTTGGTTGACGTGATCCTTGTATTTTTGTTGGCATGCACAAAACAATTCAGCTAAAAGCTCACGGTGTACAAGATTTTGTGACCATTTGAAAAAAGTGTCCCCATTTCAGACACTTTAATGGCTACTGGTAGTAAACCTGTAAAATTTGAAATGCTCTTTAAAGGGGTGTGAGTTCTCAAGGTTTGATGAGGGATAGGGGGCCAATTTAAGCACCAAGTACCAGCACCCATCGTACATCATGTGCGCACACCCCCCCCGACACCCCCGATAGCCGGAACCCCAGAGCCGCCGGTTAGGTTCTCCAACAATGGTACCCCGACGAAGAAAAATGCGGCACCAGCACATCCCGAGCCCAGCATGTGCTGCCGCAACCCTCAGTCCGGTCCGATCTTAGACTGGGAATGAACTCCATATGCTTAGACTGGGAATGAACTCCGTGTGCCTAAGTCAACCCAAAAAATGAGCGTGCGGGCGCTCAGCCGGCAGAGGGGCGGGATGCGCAAGCCAGGGATCGGCCGAGTCCCCCTCTATGTGCTGTCGATCCTGCTGCTGCAACCCTCGGTCTGGTGTGATCTTATACTGGGAATGAACTCCGTATGCCGAGGCCAACCGATGAAATGAGTGGGCGGGCAGACGGGCGGGCACTACGCCGGCCAGAGAGACGGGATGCGCAAGCCGTGGATCGATAGGGTGGTAGGTGGGTTTAGGCACATCTTCATAATTCTGCATGCAATGCCATTTTTATGGCTTGTAAATTCAAACAATGGTCCCTTAAGCCTTCACATGAAGTTTCATGGCAAGACAACTCGCTTTCTATTTTTCACGATTTTCGAAACTTTTTACGGTTCAGGATTTTTTAAAATTTTTTCGAAAGTAGTTTTGGCCCCAAACTTGTTAGATGGGATCCTTGTATTTTTTTTGGCATGCACAAAAAAATTCAGCTAAAAGCTCAAAGTGTACAAGATTTTGTGACCATTTGAAAAAAGTGTCCCCATTTCAGACACTTTAATGGCTACTGGCAGCAAACCTGTAAAATCTCAAATGCTCTTTAAGGGGGTGTGAGTTCTCAAGGTTTGATGAGGGATAGGGGGCCAATATAAGGGCCAAGTACCAGCACCCATCGCACATCTTGTGCGCACACCCCCTCGATCACCGGAACGCCAATGCCACCGGTCAGGTTCTGCAACGATGCTCCAGCAATGGTGCCCCGACGAAGAAAAATGCAGCACCAGCACATGCCCGAGCCCAGCATGTGCTGCCGCAACCCTGGATCCAGTCGATCTTATAATGGGAATGAACACCGTATGCTTAGACTAGGAATGAACTTCGTATGCCTATGTCAACCCACGAAACAAGCGTGCGGGCGCTCAGCCGGCCAGAGGGGCAGGATGCGCAAGCCGGGGATCGGTCGGGTCCCCATCTGTGTGCTACTGATCCTGCTGCCACAACCCTCAGTCTGATCTGATCTTAGACTGGGAATGAACTCCGTATGCCTAAGCCAATCGATGAAACGAGTGGGCGGGCGGGCAGGCGCTATGTTGGCCAGAGAGACGGGATGCGCAAGCCGTGGATCGATAGGGTGGTAGGTGGGTTTCATCACATCTTCATATTTCTATGTGCCAATGCCATTTTGACAGCTTGTAAATTCATACAATGTTCCCTTAAGCCTTCACGTGATGTTTCATGGCAAGATGACTCGTTTTCTATTTTTCATGATTTTTGAAGCTTTTTACGGTTCAGGACTTTTTAAAATTTTTTCGGAAGTAGTTTTGGCCCCAAACTTGGTAGACATGATCCTTGTATTTTTTTTGGCATGGACAAAAAAATTCAGCTAAAAACTCAAAGTGTACAAGATTTTGTGGCCACTTAAAAAAAGTGTCCCCATTTCAGAAACTTTAATGGCTACTGGAAGCAAACCTGTAAAATCTCAAATGCTCTTTAAGGGGGTGTGAGTTCTCAAGGTTTGATGAGGGATAGGGGGCCAGTATAAGGGCCAAGTACCAGCACCCATCGCACATCATGTGCGTACACCCCCCGGCCCCCCTGATCGTCGGAACCCCAATGCCGCCGATCAGGTTCTCCGGCGATGGTGCCCCGGCGAAGAGAAATGCATCAGCAGCACATGCTCGAGCCCAGCATGTGCTGTCGTAACCCTCGGTCTGGTTCGATATTAGACTGAGAATGAACTCCGTATACTTAGATTGGGAATGAACTCCGTATGCCTAAGTCAAGTCACGAAACGAGTGTGTGGGCACTCTACCGGCCAGAGGGGCAGGATGCGCAAGTCGGGGATCGACCGGGTTCCCCTCTGCATGCTGCTGATCCTGCTGCCGCAACCCTCAGTTCGGCTGGATCTTAGACTTGGAATGAACTTCGCATGCCTAAGCCAACCGACGAAACGAGCGGGCGGACGGGTGGACGGGCGGGCGGGCACTTCGTCGGCCAGAGAGACGGGATGCGCAAGCCGTGGATCGATAGGGTGGTAGGTGGGTTTAGGCACATCATCATATTTTTACGTTCCAATGCCATTTTTATGGCTTCTAAATTCAAACAATGGTCCCTTAAGCCTTTACGTGAAGTTTGATGGCAAGACGACTTGTTTTCTATTTTCCACGATTTTTGAAACTTTTTAAGGTTCGAGCTTTTTTAAAATTTTTTTGGAAGGAGTTTTGGCCCCAAACTTGGTTGACGTGATCCTTGTATTTTTGTTGGCATGCATAAAAAAATTCAGCTAAAAACTCACAATGTACAACATTTTGTGACCATTTGAAAAAAGTGTCCCCATTTCAGACACTTTAATGGCTACTGGCAGCAAACCTGTAAAATTTGAAATGCTCTTTAAGGGGGTGTGAGTTCTTGAGGTTTGATGAGGGATAGAGGACCAATATAAGGGCCAAGTACCAGCAACCATCGCACATCATGTGCGCACACCCCCTGGCACCCCCGATCGCGTGGAGCCCGAGTGTCGCGGGTCAGGTTCTCCAACGATGGTGCTACCGCAACCCTCGGTCTGGTCTGATCTTAGACTGCCCAGCATTTGCTATCGCAACCCTCGATCCAGTCTGATCTTAGACTGGGAATGAACTCCATATGCTTACACTGGGAATTAAATCTGTATCCCTAAGGCAACCCACAAAACAAGCGTGCGGGCACTCAGCCGGCTAGAGGGGCGGGATGCATAAGCTGGGGATCAGCCGGGTCTCCCTCTGTGTGCTATCGATCCTGCTGCTGCAACCCTCGGTCCGATGCGATCTTAGACTGGGAATGAAATCTATATGCCTAAGCCAACTGACGAAACGAACGGGCAGGCGAGCGGGTGGGCACAACATCGGCTAGAGAGACGGGATGCACAAGCCGTGGATCAATAGGGTGGTAGGTGGGTTTAGGCACATCTTCATATTTCTGCGTCCCAATTCCATTTTTATGGCTTGTAAATTCAAACAATGGTCCCTCAAGCCTTCACGTGAAGTTTCATGGTAAGACGACTCGTTTTCTATTTTTCACGATTTTCAAAACTTTTTGCTGTTCAGGATTTTTTAAAATTTTTTCGAAAGGAGTTTTGGTCCCAAACTTGGTAGATGGGATCCTTGTATTATTGTTGGCATGCAAAAAAAAATTCAGCTAAAAACTCAAAGTGTACAAGATTTTGTAACCATTTGAAAAAAGTGTCCCCATTTTAGACACTTTAATGGCTACTGGTAGCAAACCTGTAAAATCACAAATGCTCTTTAAGGGGGTGTGAGTTCTCGAGGTTTGATGAGGGATAGGGGGCCAATATAAGGGCCATGTACCAGCACCCATCACACATTATGTGCACACACCCCCCCCGGTCACCGGAACGCCAATGCCACCGGTCAGGTTCTCCGACGATGGTGCCCCGACGAAGAAAAATGCAGCACCAGCACATGCCCGAGCCTAGTATGTGCTGCCGCAACCCTCGATTCGGATTGATCTTATACTGGGAATGAACTTCGTATGCTTAGACTGGGAATGAACTCCGTATGCTTAGACTAGGAATGAACTCTGTATGCCTAAGTCAACAAACGAAATAAGCGTGCGGGCGCTCAACCAGCCAGAGGGGCAGGATGCGCAAGTCGGGGATCGATCGGGTCCCCCTCTATGTGCTGTCGATCTTGCTGCCGTAACCCTTAGTCTGGTCTGATCTTAGACTAGGAATGAACTTCGTATGCCTAAGCCAACCAACGAAACGAGCGGGCGGGCGGGCGGGCACTACGCCGGCCAGAGAGACGGGATGCGCAAGCCGTGGATCAATATGGCGGTAGGTGGGTTTAGGCACATCTTCATATTTTTGCATGCCAATGCCATTTTTCTGGCTTGTAAATTCAAACAATGGTCCCTTAAGCCTTCACGTGAAGTTTCATGGCAAGACGACTCGTTTTCTATTTTTCACGATTTTCAAAACTTTTTGCGGTTCGAGATTTTTTAAAATTTTTTCGGAAGTAGTTTTGGCCCCAAACTAGGTAGACGTGATCCTTGTATTTTTGTTGGCATGGACAAAAAAATTCAGCTAAAAAATTCATCTTGAGGTTTGATGAGGGATAGGGGGCCAACATAAGGGCCAAGTACCAACACCCATCACGCATCATGTGCGCACAGCCCCCCGACCCCCCCGAGCGTCGGAACCCCAATGCCGTCGGTCAGGTTCTCCGGGGATGCTCCGACGATGGTGCCTCAGCGAAGAAAAATATGGCACCAGCACATGCCCAAGCAAAGCATGTGTTGCCGTAACCCTTGGTCCGGTCCGATCTTAGACTGGGAATGAACTCTGTATGCCTCAGTCAACCCACGAAACGAGCGTGCGGGCGCTCAACCGAGTAAAGGGGCGGGATGCGCAAGCCAGGGATCGGTCGAGTCCCCCTCTGTGTGCTGCCGATCCTACTGCCGCAACCCTCGGTCCAGTCCGATCTTAGATTGGAATGAACTCCGTATGCCTAAGCCAACCGACGAAACGAGCGGGTGGGCGGGCGGGTGGGCACTACGCCGGCTAGAGAGACGGGATGCGCAAGCCGTGGATCGATAGGGTGGTAGGTGGATTTAGGTACATCTTCATATTTCTGCGTGCCAATGCCATTTTTATGGCTTGTAAATTCATACAATGGTCCCTTAAGCCTTCACGTGATGTTTCATGGCAAGACGACTCGTTTTCTATTTTTCACGATTTTTGAAACTTTTTACGGTTCAGGATTTTTTTAAATTTTTTTCAAAATAGTTTTGGCCCCAAACCTGGTAGACGTGATCCTTGTATTTTTGTTGGCGTGGACAAAAAAATTCAGCTAAAAACTCGCAGTGTACAAGATTTTGTGACCATTTGAAAAAAGTGTCCCTATTTCAGACACTTTAATGGCTACTGGCAGCAAACTTGTAAAATCTCAAATGCTCTTTAAGGGGGTGTGAGTTCTCGAGGTTTGATGAGGGATAGGGGGCCAATATAAGGGCCAAGTACCAGCACCCATCCCACATCATGTGCGCATAGCCCCCCGGCCCCCCGAGCGTCGGAACCCCAATACCGCCGGTCAGGTTCTCCGATGATGCTCCGGCGATGGTGCCTTGGCGAAGAAAAATGCATCACCAGCACATGGCCGAGCCTAGCATGTGCTGCCGCATCCCTCAGTCCGGTCCGATCTTAGACTGGCAATGAACTCCGTATGCTTAGACTGGCAATGAACTCCGTATGCCTAGGTCAACCCACGAAACGAGTGTGCGGGTGCTCAGTCGACATGAGGGGCAGGATGTGCTAGCCGGGGATCGATCGGGTCCCCCTCTGTATGCTGCCGATCCTGCTGCCGCAACCCTTGGTCCAGCCCGATCTTAGACTGGGAATGAACTCCGTATGCCTAAGCCAACCGATAAAACGAGCGGATGGGCGGGCAGGCACTACGCCGGCCAGAGAGATGGGATGTGCAAGCCGTGGATCAATGGGTGGTAGGTGGGTTTCGGCACACCATCATATTTCTACGTGCCAATGCCATTTTTATGGCTTCTAAATTTGTACAATGGTCCCTTAAGCCTTCACGTGAAGTTTCATGGCAAGACAACTCGTTTTCTATTTTCCATAATTTTTGAAACTTTTTACGGTTTGAAATTTTTTAAAATTTTTTCGGATGGATTTTTGGCCCCAAACTTGGTTGACGTGATCCTTGTATTTTTGTTGTCATGCACAAAAAAATTCAGCTAAAAACTCGCGGTGTACAAGATTTTGTGACCATTTGAAAAAAGTGTCCCCATTTCAGACACTTTAATGGCTACAGGCAGCAAGCCTGTAAAATCTCAAATGCTCTTTAAGGGGGTGTGAGTTCTTGAGGTTTGATGAGGGATAGGGGCCTAATATAAGGGCCAAGTACCAGCACCCACCGCACATCATGTGCGCACACCCTCTAGCCCCCCGATCATTGGAACCTCAATGTCGTCGATCAGGTTCTCCGACGATGCTTCGGTGATGGTGCCCCGACGAAGAGAAATACGGCACCAGCACATGCCTGAGCCTAGCATGTGCAGCCGCAACCCTCGGTCTGGTCTGATCTTAGACTGGGAATGAACTCCGTATGCTTAGATTGGGAATGAACTCCGTATGCCAAAGTCAACCCACAGAATGAGCATGTGGGCACTATGTCGGCCAGAGAGATGGGATGCGCAAGCCGTGGATCGATAGGGTGGTAGGTGGGTTTAGGTGCATGCCAATGCCATTTCTATGGCTTGTAAATTCATACAATGGTCCCTTAAGCCTTCACGTGAAGTTTCATGGCAAGACGACTCATTTTCTATTTTTCACGATTTTTGGAACTTTTTACGGTTTAGGATTTTTTAAAATTTTTTTTGGAAGGTGTTTTTGCCCCAAACTTGGTAGATGTGATCCTTGTATTTTTGTTGCATGCACAAAAAAATTCAGCTAAAAACTCGAAGTGTACAAGATTTTGTGACCATTTGAAAAAAGTGTCCCCATTTCAGACACTTCAATGGCTATTGGCAGCAAACCTGTAAAATCTCAAATGCTCTTTAAGGGGGTGTGAGTTCTCGAGGTTTGATGATGGATAGGGGGCCAATATAAGGGCCAAGTACCAGCACCCATCGAACATCATTTGCGCACACCCCCCGGCCCCCCCGATCGTCAGAACCCCAATGCTGCCAGTCAGGTTATCCGGCGATGCATCGACGATGGTGCCCCGACGAAGAAAAATACGGCACCAGCACATGCCCGAGCCCAACATGTGCTGACACAACCGTCGGTCCGGTCTGATCTTAGACTGGGAATGAACTCTGTATGCTTAGACTGGGAATGAACTCCGTATGCGTAAGTCAACCCACGAAATGAGAGTGCAGGCGTTCAGTCGGCCAGGGGGGCGGGATGCACAAGCCAGAGATCGATCGGGTCCCCCTCTACAGGCTGTCGGTCCTGCTGCCATAACCCTCAGTCCAGTCTAATCTTAGACTAGGAATGAACTCCATATGCATAAGCCAACCGACGAAACGAACGGGCGGGCGGGCACTACGCCGGCTAGAGAGACAGGATGCGCAAGCCAGGGATCGATAGGGTGGTAGGTGGGTTTAGGCACATCTTCATATTTCTGCATGCCAATGCCATTTTTATGGCTTGTAAATTCATACAATGGTCCCTTAAGCCTTCACGTGAAGTTTCATGGCAAGACGACTCGTTTTCTATTTTTGACGATTTTTGAAACTTTTTGCTGTGAGGGATTTTTTAAAATTTTTTCGGAAGGAGTTTTGGCCCCAAACTTGGTAGACGTGATCCCTGTATTTTTGTTGGCACGCACAAAAACATTTAGCTAAAAACCCGAAGTGTACAAGATTTTGTGACCATTTGAAAAAAGTGTCCCCATTTCAGACACTTTAATTTTTACTGGCAACAAACCTGTAAAATCTCAAATGCTCTTTAAGGGGGTGTGAGTTCTCGAGGTCCGATGAGGGATAGGGGGCCAATATAAGGGCCAAGTACCAGCACCCATCGCACATCATATGCACACACCCCCCGGGCCCCCCGATCGTCGGAACCCCAATGCCGTCGGTCAGGTTCTGCGACGATGGTGCCCCGGAGAAGAAAAATGCGGCACTAGCACATGCCCAAGCCTAGCATGTGCTACCACAACCCTCGGTCTAGTCCGATCTTAGACTGGGAATGAACTCTGTATGCTTAGACTGGGAATGAATTCTATATGCCTAAGTCAACCCACGAAACGAGTGTGCGAGTGCTCAGCCGACCAAAGGGGCGGGATGCTCAAGCCGGGGATTGACCGCGTCCCACTCTGTGTGCTACCGGTCTTGCTCCCACAACCCTCAATCCAATTCAATCTTAGACTGGGAATGAACTCCGTATGCCTAAAACAACCGACGAAACGAGCGGGCGGGTTGGCGGGCAGGCACTATGCCAGCCAGAGAGACGGGATGCGCAAGCCGTGAATCGATATGGTGGTAGGTTGGTTTAGGCACATCTTCATATTTCTGCATGCCAATGCCATTTTTATGGCTTGTAAATTCATACAATGGTCCCTTAAGCCTTCACGTGAAGTTTCATGGCAAGACGACTGGTTTTCTATTTTTCATGATTTTTGAAACTTTTTGCGGTTCAAGATTTTTTAAAACTTTTTGGAAGAAGTTTTGGCCCCAAAGCTGGTAGATGTGATCCTTGTATTTTTGTTGGCATGCAAAAAAAAATTCACCTAAAAACTCGAAGTGTACTAGATTTTGTGACCATTTGAAAAAAGTGTCCCCATTTCAGACACTTTAATGGCTACAGGCAGCAAACCTGTAAAATCTCAAATGCTCTTTAAAGGGGTGTGAGTTCTCGAGGTTTTGATGAGGGATAGGGGGCCAATATAAGGGCCAAGTACCAGCACCCATCGCACATCTTGTGCGCACACCCCCCGATCGCCGGAACCCCAATGCCACTGGTCAGGTTTTCCGTGATGCTCCGACGATGGAGCCTCGGCAAAGAAAAATATGACACCAGCACATGCTCGAGCCTAGCATGTGCTTCTGTAACCCTCGGTTCGATCCGATCTTAGACTGGGAATGAACTCCTATGCCTAAGTCAACCCACGAAACGAGCGTGCGGGGGCTCAACCGGCCAGAAGGGGGAGATGCGTAAGTCGGGGATCGGTCGGGTCCCCTTCCGCGTGCTACCAATCCTGTTGCTGCAAGCCTTGGTCTGATCCAATCTTAGACTGGGAATGAACTCCGTTTGCTTAGACTGGGAATGAACTTCGTATGCCTAAGTTAACCCACGGAACGAGCCTGCGGGCGCTCAGCCGGCCAGAGGGGCGGGATGCGTAAGCCGGGGATCGACCGGGTCCCCCTCTACGTGCTGTCGATCCTGCTGTCGTAACCCTCGGTCTGGTCCAATCTTAGACTGGGGATGAACTCCATATGCCTAAGCCAACTGACGAAACGAGTGGGCGGGTGGACGGGCGGGCACTACGCCGACCAGAGAGACGGGATGCGCAAGCCGTGGATTGATAGGGTGGCAGGTGGGTTTAGGCACATCTTCATATTTCTGCATACCAATGCCATTTTTATGGCTTGTAAATTCATACAATGGTCCCTTAAGCCTTCACGTGAAGTTTCATGGCAAGATGACTCGTTTTCTATTTTTCACGATTTTGGAAACTTTTTGCGGTTCGGGAGTTTTTAAAACTTTTTTGAAAGGAGTTTTGGCCCCAAAGTTGGTAGACGTGATCCCCGTATTTTTTTTGGCATTCACAAAAAAATTCAGCTAGAAACTCGAAGTGTACAAGATTTTGTGACCATTTGAAAAAAGTGTCCCCATTCCAGACCCTTTAATGGCTACTGGCAGCAAACCTGTAAAATCTCAAATGCTTTTTAAGGGGGTGTGAGTTCTTGAGGTTTGATGAGGGATAGGGGGCAAATATATGGACCAAGTTCCAGCACCCATCGCACATGATGTGCGCACACCCACCCTGGCCCCCCCGATCGCCGAAACCCAATGCCGTCGGTCAGGTTCTCCGGCGATGCTCCAACGATGGTGCCTCGACGAAGAAAAATGTGGCACCAGCACATGCCCGAGCCCAGCATGTGCTACCGTAACCCTTAGTCTGATCCAATCTTAGACTGGGAATGAACTCCGTATGCTTAGATTAGGAATCAACAAACGGGCGGGCGGGCACTACGTCGGTCAGAGAGACGGGATGCGCAAGCCGTGGATCGATAGGGTGGTAGGTGGGTTTATGCACATCTTCATATTTCTGGGTGCCAAAGCCATTTTTATGGCTTGTAAATTCATGCAGTGGTCCCTTAAGCCTTCACGTCAAGTTTCATGGCAAGACGACTCGTTTTTAATTTTTCATAATTTTTGAAACTTTTGGTGGTTAGAGATTTTTTAAAATTTTTTTGGAAGGAGTTTTGGCCCCAAACGTTTTAGACATGATCCTTGTATTTTTGTTGGCTTGCACAAAAAAATTCAGCTAAAAACTCGAAGTGTACAAGATTTTGTGACCATTCGAAAAAAGTGTCCCCATTTCAGACACTTTCATGGCTACTGGCAGCAAACCTATAAAATCTCAAATGCTCTTTAAGGGGGTGTGAGTTCTCGAGGTTTGATGAGGGATAGGGGGCCAATATAAGGGCCAAGTTCCACCACCCATCGCACATCATGTGCGCACACCCCCCTTGACCCCCCCGATCGTCGGAACCCGAATGCCGCCGTTCAGGTTCTCCGTATATCTAAGCCAACCGACGAAACGAGCGAGCGGGTGGGCGGGCGGGCACTATGCTGGCCAGAGAGACGGGATGTGCAAGTCCTGGATCGATGCGGTGGTAGGTTGGTTTAGGCACATCTTCATATTTTTTGCGTGCCAATGCCATTTTTATGGCTTCTAAATTCATACAATGGTCCCTTAAGCCTTCACGTGAAGTTTCATGGCAAGATGACTCGTTTTCCATTTTTCATGATTTTCAAAACTTTTTACGGTTCTGGATTTTTTAAAATTTTTTTGGAAGGCGTTTTGGCCCCGAACTTGGTAGACATGTTTCTTGTTTTTTTGTTGGCATGCACAAAAAGATTCAGCTAAATTCAACTAAAAACTCGAAGTGTACAAGATTTTGTGACCATTTGAAAAAAGTGTCCCCATTTCAGACACTTTAATGGCTACTGGCAGCAAACCTATAAAATCTCAAACAATCTTTAAGGGGGTGTGAGTTCTTGAGGTTTGATGAGGGATAGGGGGCCAATATAAGGGCCAAGTACCAGCACCCATCGCACATCATGTGCGCACACCCCCCACCCACCATCACCGGAACCCCAATGCCACCGGTCAGGTTCTCCGACGATACTCCGGCGATGGTGCCTCGATGAAGAAAAATGTGGCACCAGCACATGCCCGAGCCCAGCATGTGCTGCCACAACCGTCGGTCCAGTTCGATCTTAGACTGGGAATGAACTCCATATGCTTAGCCTGGGGATGAATTTCGTATGCCTAAGTCAACCCACGAAACAAGCGTGCGGGCGCTCAGCCGGCCAGAGGGGCGGGATGCGCAAGCTGAGGATCGACCGGGTCACCCTCTGCGTGCTGTCGATCCTGCTGCTACAACCCTCGGTCTGATCTGATCTTAGACTGGGAATGAACTCCGTATGCCTAGGCCAACTGACGAAACGAGCGAGCGGGCGAGCGGACGGGCATTACGCCGACCAGAGAGACGGGATGCGCAAGTCATGGATCGATAGGGTGGTACGTGGGTTTAGGCACATCTTCATATTTCTATATGCCACTGTCATTTTTATGGCTTGTAAATTCATACAATGGTCCCTTAAGACTTCACGTGAAGTTTCATGGCAAGACAACCCATTTTTTATTTTTCACGATTTTCAAAACTTTTTACGATTTGGGATTTTTTAAAATCTTTCGGAAGCAATTTTGGCCCCAAACTAGGTAGACATGATCCTTGTATTTTTGTTGGCATGCACAAAAAAATTCAGCTAAAAACTTGAAGTGTACAAGATTTTGTGACCATTTGAAAAAAGTGTCCCCATTTTAGACACTTTAATGGCTACTGGCAGCAAACCTGTAAAATCTCAAATGCTCTTTAAGGGGGTGTGAGTTCTCAAGGTTTGATAAGGGATAGGGGGCCAATATAAGGGCCAAGTACAAGCACCCATCACACATCATGTGCACACACCCCCCGGGCCCCCTAATCGCCTGAACCCTAATGCCGTCGGTCAGGTTCTGCGGCAATGGTGCCCCGGCGAAAGAAAAATGCGGCACTAGAACATGCCCAAGCCCAGCATGTGCTGCCACAACCCTCGGTCCGGTCCGATCTTAGACTGGGAATGAACTCTGTATGCTTAGATTGGGAATGAATTCTGTATGCCTAAGTCAACCCACGAAACGAGCGTGCGGGTGCTCAGCCGACCAAAGGGGCGGGATGCGCAAGCTGGGGATCGGCCGCGTCCCACTCTGTGTGCTACCGGTCTTGCTGCCACAACCCTCGGTCCAGTTCAATCATAGACTAGGAATGAACTCTGTATGCCTAAGCCAACCGACGAAACGAGCAGGCGGGTTGGCAGGCAGGCACTACGCCAGCCAGAGAGACGGGATGCGCAAGCCGTGGATCGATATGGTGGTAGGTTGGTTTAGGCACATCTTCATATTTCTGCGTGCCAATGCCATTTTTATGGCTTGTAAATTCATACAATGGTCCCTTAAGGCTTCACGTGAAGTTTCATGGTAAGACGACTGGTTTTCTATTTTTCATGATTTTTGAAACTTTTTGCGGTTCAAGATTTTTTAAAATTTTTTGAAAGAAGTTTTGGCCCCAAAGCTGGTAGATGTGATCCTTGTATTTTGTTGGCATGCAAAAAAAAATTCACCTAAAAACTCGAAGTGTACTAGATTTTGTGACCATTTGAAAAAAGTGTCCCCATTTCAGATACTTTAATGGCTACAGGCAGCAAACCTGTAAAATCTCAAATGCTCTTTAAGGGGGTGTGAGTTCTTGAGGTTTTGATGAAGGATAGGGGGCCAATATAAGGGCCAAGTATCAGAGACCATCGTACATCTTGTGCGCACACCCCCCGATCACCGGAACCCCAATGCCACTGGTCAGGTTCTCCGCGATGCTCCGACGAAGAAAAATACGGCACCAACACATGCTCGAGCCTAGCATGTGCTTTTGTAACCCTTGGTTCGGTCTGATCTTAGACTGGGAATGAACTCCGTATGCCTAAGTCAACCCACGAAACGAGTGTGCGAGCACTCAGCCAGCCAGAGGGCGGGATGCGTAAGTCGAGGATCAGCCGGGTCCCACTCTGTGTGCTATCGATCTTGCTACCACAACCCTCAATCTGATCCAATCTTAGACTGGGAATGATCTCCGTATGCCTAAGCCAACCGACGAAACGAGTGGGCGGGTACTAAGTCAGACATAGAGACGGGATACGCAAGCCGTGGATTGATAGGGTGGTAGGTGGGTTTAGGCAAATCTTCATATTTCTGCATGTGAATGCTATTTTTATGGCTTGTAAATTCATACAATGGTCCCTTAAGCCTTCACGTGAAGTTTTATGGCAAGACGACTCGTTTTCTATTTTTTGTGATTTTTGAAACTTTTTACGGTTCAGGATTTTTTAAAATTTTTTTGGAAAGATTTTTGGCCCCAAACTTTTTAGACGTGATCCTTCTATTTTTTTGGCATGAATAAAAAAATTCAGTTAAAAACTCGAAGTGTACAAGATTTTGTGACCATTTTGAAAAAGTGTCCCCATTTCAGACACTTTAATGGCTACTGGCAGCAAACCTGTAAAATCTCAAATGCTCTTTAAGGGGGTGTGAGTTCTTGAGGTTTGATGAGAGATAGGGGGCCAATATAAGGGCCAAGTACCAGCACCCATTGCACATCATGTGCGCACACCCCCCTGACCCCCCGATCGTCGGAACCCCAATTCGTCGATCAGGTTCTCCGACGACGCTTCGGTGATGGTGCCCCGACGTAGAAAAATACGGCACCAGCACATGCCCGAGCCCAGTATGTGCTACCGCAACCCTCAATCCAGTCCGATCTTAGACTGGGAATGCACTTCGTATGCCTAAGCCAAACGACGAAACGAGCAGGCGGGGGGCGGCCACAACGCCGGCCAGACAGACGGGATGCGCGAGCCGTGGATCAATAGGGTGGTAGGTGGGTTTAGGCACATCTTCATATTTCTGCATTCCAATGCCATTTTTATGGCTTGTAAATTCATACAACGGTCCCTTAAGCCTTCATGTGAAGTTTTATGGCAAGACGACTCGTTTTCTATTTTTCATGATTTTTGAAACTTTTTACGGTTCAAGATTTTCTAAATTTTTTTTGGAAGCATTTTTTGCCCCATACTTGGTAGACGTGGTCCTTTTATTTTTGTTGTCATGCACAAAAAAAATCAGGTAAAAACTCGAAGTGTACAAGATTTTGTGACCATTTGAAAAAAGTGTCCCCATTTCAGACACTTTAATGGCTACTGGCAGCAAACTTGTAACATCTCAAATGCTCTTTAAGGGGGTGTGAGTTCTCCAGGTTTGATGAGGGATAGGGGGCCAATATAAGGGCCAAGTACCAGCACCCATCGCACATCATGTGCGCACACCCCCCGGCCCCCCGATCGTCGGAACCCCAATGCAACCGTCAGGTTCTCCGGTGATGCTTTAACGATGGTGCCCCGGCGAAGAAAAATACGGCAACAGCACATGCTCGAGCCTAGCATGTGCTACTGCAATCGTCGATCTGGTCTGATCATAGACTGGGAATAAACTCCGTATGCCTAAGCCAACCGACGAAACAAGCGGGCACTCCGCCAACCAAAGAGATGGGATGCGTAAGCCATGTATCGATAGGGTGGTAGGTGGGTTTAGGCACATCTTTATATTTCTACGTGCCAATACCATTTTTATGGCTTGTAAATTCATACAATAGTCCCTTAAGCCTTCACGTGAAGTTTCATGGCAAGATGACTCGTTTTCTATTTTTCAAGATTTTCAAAACTTTTTATGGTTGGGGATTTTTTAAAATTTTTTCGGAAGGATTTTTAGCCCCAAACTTTGTAGAAGTGATCCTTGTATTTTTTTTGGTGTGCACAAAAAAATTCAGCTAAAAATATGAAGTGTACAAGATTTTGTGACCATTTGAAAATAGTGTCCCCATTCCAGACACTTTAATGGCTACTGGCAGCAAAGCTGTAAAATCTCAAATGCTCTTTAAGGGGGTGTGAGTTCTTGAGGTTTGATGAGAGATAGGGGGCCAATATAAGGGCCAAGTACCAGCACCCATTGCACATCATGTGCGCACACCCCCCGGCCCCCCGATCGTCGGAACCCCAATTCGTCGTCAGGTTCTCCGACGACGCTTCGGTGATGGTGCCCCGACGTAGAAAAATACGGCACCAGCACATGCCCGAGCCCAGTATGTGCTACCGCAACCCTCAATCCAGTCCGATCTTAGACTGGGAATGCACTTCGTATGCCTAAGCCAAACGACAAAACGAGCAGGCGGGGGGCGGCACAACGCCGGCCAGACAGACGGGATGCGCGAGCCGTGGATCAATAGGGTGGTAGGTGGGTTTAGGCACATCTTCATATTTCTGCATTCCAATGCCATTTTTATGGCTTGTAAATTCATACAACGGTCCCTTAAGCCTTCATGTGAAGTTTCATGGCAAGACGACTCATTTTCTATTTTTCATGATTTTTGAAACTTTTTGCTGTTCGGGATTTTTTAAAATTTTTTCAGAAGGATTTTTGGCCCCAAACTTTGTAAACGTGAGACTCGTATTTTTTTTGGCTTGCACAAAAAAAATCAGCTAAAAATCGAAGTGTATAAGATTTTGTGACCATTTGAAAAAAGTGTCCCCCATTTTAGACACATTAATGGCTACTGGCAGCAAACCTGTAAAATCTCAAATGCTCTTTAAGGGGGTGTGAGTTCTTGAGGTTTGATGAGGGATAGGGGGGCAATATAAGGGCCATGTACCAGCACCCATCGCATATCATGTGCGCACACCCCCCGGCCTCTTCGATCGTCAGAACCCCAACGCTGCCGATCAGGTTCTCTGGCGATGCTCCGGCGATGGTGCCCCGATAAAGAAAAATACGACACCAGCCCATGCCCGAGCCTAGCATGTGCTGTCGCAACCCTCAGTCCAGTCTGATCTTAGACTGGGAATGAACTCCTTATGCCTAAGCCATCCGACGAAACGAGCGGGTGGGCGGGCAGGCGGGCACTACGCTGGCCAGAGAGACAGGATGCGCAAGCCGTGGTTTGATAGGGTGGTAGGTGGGTTTAGGCACATCTTCATATTTCTATGTGCCAATGCCATTTTTATGGCTTGTAAATTCATACAATGGTCCCTTAAGCCTTCACGTGAAGTTTCATGGCAAGACGACTCGTTTTTTATTTTTCACGATTTTTAAAACTTTTTGTGGTTCAGGATTTTTTAAAATTTTTTCAGAAGGACTTTTCACCCCAAACTTGGTAGACGTGATCCCTGTATTTTTATTGGCTTGCGAAAAAAAATTCAGCTAAAAAATCGAAGTGTACAACATTTTGTGACCATTTGAAAAAAGTGTCCCCATTTTGGACACTTTAATAGGTACTGGCAGCAAACCTGTAAAATCTCAAATGCTCTTTAAGGGGTGTGAGTTCTCCAGGTTTGATGAGGGATAGGGGGCCAATATAAGGGCCAAGTACCAGCACCCATCGCACATCATGTGCGCACACCCCCATTGGCCCCCTTGATCGTCGGAACCCCAATGCCGCCGGTCAAGTTTTTCGGTGAAGCTCTGGCGATGGGTCCCAGTGAGGAAAAATACGGCCCCAGCACATGCCCAAGCCCAGCATGTGCTGTCACAACCCTCAATCTGGTCTGATCTTAGACTGGGAATGAACTCCATATGCCTAAGTCAAGCCATGAAACGAGCGTACTGGCGCTCAGCCGGCCAAAGGGGCGGGATGCGCAAGCCGTGGATCGATAGGGTGGTAGGTGGGTTTAGGCACATCTTCATATTTCTATGTGCCAATGCCATTTTTATGGCTTGTAAATTCAAACAATGGTCCCTTAGGCCTTCACGTGAAGTTTCATGGCAAGACGATTTGTTTTCCACTTTTCATAATTTTTGAAACATTTTACGGTTTGAGATTTTTTAAAATTTGTTCGGAAGGAGTTTTGGGCCCAACCTTTTTAGATGTGATCCTTGTATTTTTGTTGGCATGCACAAAATATTTCAGCTAAAAACTCGAAGTGTACAAGATTTTGTGACCATTTGAAAAAAGTGTCCCCATTTCAGACATTTTAATTGCTACTGGCAGCAAACCTGTAAAATCTCAAGTGCTCTTTAAGGGGGTGTCAGTTCTCGAGGTTTGATGAGGGATAGGGGGCCAATATATGGGCCAAGTATCAGCACCCATCGCACATCATGTGTGCACACCCCCCGAGCCCCCCGATACCTGAACCCCAATGCCGCTGGTTAGGATGTCCGATGATACTCCAATGATGGTGCCCCGGTAAAGAAAAATATGGCACCAGCACATGCCCGAGCCCAACATGTGCTGCCGCAACCCTCGGTCTGGTCCGATCTTAGACTGGGAATGAACTCCATATGCTTAGACTGGGAATGAACTCCGTACGCCTAAGTCAACCCACGAAACGAGCGTTAGGGCGCTCAGCTGGCCAAAGGGGGGGATGCGTAAGCCGAGAATCAGTCGGGTCCCCCTCTGTGTGCTGCTGATCCTGCTACCACAACCCACGGCCCAGTCCAATCTTGGACTGGGAATGAACTCCGTATGCCTCAGCCAACCGACGAAATGAGCTGGCGGGTGGGCGGGCGGGCACTACGTATGCCTGGGTGTGACTAAGTCAACCCACGAAACGAGCGTGCGGGTGCTCAACCAGCCAGAGGGGTGGGATGTGTAAGCCAGGGATCGATCAGGTCCCCCTCTGCATGCTACCGATCCTGCTACCACAACCCTTGGTCTAGTCTGATCTTAGACTGGGAATGAACTTCGTATGCCTAAGCCAATCGATGAAACGAACGGGCGGGCAGGCGGGCGAGCACTACGCCGGCCAGAGAGACGGGATGCGTAAGCCGTGGATCGATAGGGTGGTAGGTGGGTTTAGGCACATCTTCATATTTCTATGTGCCAATGCCATTTTTATCTCTTGTAAATTCATACAATGGTCCCTTAGGCCTTCATGTGAAGTTTCGTGGCAAGACGGCTCGTTTTCTATTTTTCATGATTTTCAAAACTTTTTGTGGTTTTGGATTTTTTAAAATTTTTTCGAAAGGATTTTTGGCCCCAAACTTGGTAGGCATGATCCTTGTATTTTTTTTGGCATGCACAAAAAAATTCAACTACAAACTTGAAGTGTACAAGATTTTTTGAACATTTGAAAAAAGTGTCCCCATTTCAGACACTTTAATGGCAGCAAACCTGTAAAATCTCAAATGCTCTTTAAGGGGGTGCGAGTTCTCTAGGTTTGATGAGGGATAGGGGGCCAATATAAGGGCCAAGTACCAGCACCCATCTCACATCATGTGCGCACACCCCCCGATCCCCCCGATCACCGGAACTTCAATGCCGTCGGTCAGGTTCTCCGACGACGCTCTGACGATGGTGCCTTGGCAAAGAAAAAAGTGGCACCAGCACATGCCAGAGCCCAACATGTGCTGCCGTAACCCTCGGTCCAGTCCGTTCTTAGACTGGGAATGAACTTCGTAGGTGCGTTTAGGCATATCTTCATATTTCTGCATGCCAATGCCATTTTTATGGCTTGTAAATTCATACAATGGTCCCTTAAGCGTTCACGTGAAGTTTCATGGCAAGATGACTCGTTTTCTATTTTTCATGATTTTCGAAACATTTTTCGGTTCAAGATTTTTTAAAATTTTTTTGGAAGGAGTTTTGGCGCCAAACTTGGTAGACGTCATCCTTGTATTTTGTTGGCATGCAAAAAAAATTCAGCTAAGAACTCGAAGTGTACAAGATTTTGTGACCATTTGAAAAAAGTGTCCCCATTTCAAACACTTTAATGGCTACTGGCATCAAACTCTTAAAATCTCAAATGCTCTTTAAGGGGTTGTGAGTTCTCGAGGTTTGATGAGGGATAGGGGGCCAGTATAAGGGCCACGTACCAGCACCCATCGCACATCATGTGCTTACAGCCCCACCGGCCCCCCTGTTCGTCGGAACCCCAATGCCGCTGGTCAGGTTCTCCGACGATGCTCCGACGATGGTGCCCCGACGAAGAAAAATACGGCACCAGCACATGCCCGAGCCTAGCATGTGCTACCGCAACCCTTGGTCCGGTTCAATCTTAGACTGGGAATGAACTCTGTATGCTTAGACTGGGAATGAACTTCGTATGCCTAAGTCAACCCATGAAATGAACGTGCGGGCGCTCAGCCGGCCAGTGGGGCGGGATGCGCAAGCCAGGGACCGATCGGATCCCCCTCTGCATGCTGTCAATCCTGCTGCCGCAACCCTCAGTCCAGTCTAATTTCAGACTGGGAATGAACTCCGTATGCCTAAGCCAACCGACGAAACGAGCGGGCGGGTGGGCGGGCGGGTGCAATGCGGACTAGAGAGACGGGATGCGCAAGCCGTGGATCGATAGGGTGGTAGGTGGGTTTAGGCACATCTTCATATTTCTGCATGCCAATGCCATTTTTATGGCTTTTAAATTCATACAATGGTCCCTTAAGCCTTCACGTGAAGTTTCATGGCAAGACGACTCGTTTTCTATTTTTCACAATTTTTGAAACTTTTTGGGGTTTGAGATTTTTTAAAATTTTTTCGGAAGGAGTTTTGGCCCCAAACTTGGTAGATGTGATCCTTTTATTTTTTTTGGCATGCACAAAAAAATTTAGCTAAAAACTCGAAATGTACAAGATTTTGTGACCATTTGAAAAAAGTGTCCCCATTTTTGACACTTTAATGGCTACTGGCAGCGAACCTATAAAATCTCAAATGCTCTTTAACGGGGTGTGAGTTCTCAAGGTTTGATGAGAGATAGGGGTCCAATATAAGGGCCAAGTACCAGCACCCAATGCGCATCATGTGCGCACACCCCCCCGGCCACCCCAATCATCGAAACCCCAATGCCGCCGGTCAGGTTCTTCGGTGATGCTCCGACGATGGCTTCTCGACGAAGAAAAATGCTGTACCAGCACATGCCCGAGCCCAGCATGTGCTGCCGCAACCCTCGGTCCAGTCTCATCTTAGACTGGGAATGAACCCCGTATGCCTTAGTCAACCCATGGAATGAGCGTGTAGGCGCTCAACCGGCCAGAGCGGCGGGGATGCCCAAGCCGGGGATCGATCGGGTCCCCTTTTGCATGCTGTCGATCCTACTTTCACAACCCTCAGACCAGTTCAATCTTAGACTGGGAATGAACTCCCTACGCCTAAGCTAACCGACGAAACGAGCAGGCGGGCGGGCACTTGGCCGGCCAGAGAGACGGGATGCGCAAGTCGTGGATCGATAGGGTGGTAGGTGGGTTTAGGCACATCTTCATATTTCTGCATGCCAATGCCATTTTTATGGCTTGTAAATTCATACAATGGTCCTTAAGCCTTCATGTGAAGATTCATGGCAAGACGACTCGTTTTCTATTTTTCACGATTTTCATAACTTTTTACGGTTCGGGATTTTTTAAAATTTCTTCAAAAGGAGTTTTGACCCCAAACTTGGTAGACGTGATCCTTGTGTTTTTGTTGGCATGCACAAAAAAATTCAGCTAAGAACTCGAAGTGTACAAGATTTTGTGACCATTTGAAAAAAGTGTCCCCATTCCAGACACTTTAATGGCTACTGACAGCAAACCTGTAAAATCTCAAATGCTCTTTAAGGGGTTGTGAGTTCTAGAGGTTTGATGAGGGATAGGGGGCCAATATAAGGGCCAAGAACCAAGATCCATTGCACATCATGTGCGCACACCCCCCCGGCCCCCTGATCGTCAGAACCCTAATGCCGTCGGTCAGGTTCTCCGGTGATGCTCCGGCGATGGAGCCCCGACGAAGAGAAATGAGGCACCAGCACATGCCGAAGCCCAGCATGTGCTGCCTCAACCCTCGGTTCGGTTCAATCTTAGACTGGGAATGAACTCTGTATGCTTAGACTAGGAATGAACACTGTATGCCTAAGTCAACCCACGAGACGAGCGTACAGGCGCTCAGAGAGACGGGATGCGCAAGCCGTGGATCGATAGGGTGGTAGGTGGGTTTAGGCACATCTTCATATTTCTGCATGCCAATGCCATTTTTATGGCTTGTAAATTCATACAATGGTCCCTTAAGCCTTCACGTGAAGTTTCATGGCAAGACGACTCATTTTCTATTTTTCACGATTTTTTAAACTTTTTACGATTCAGGATTTTTTAAAATTTTTTCGGAATGAGGCTTGGCCCCAAAATAGGTAGACGTGATCCTTGTATTTTTGTTGGTATGCACAAAAAAATTCAGCTAAAAACTCAAAGTGTATAAGATTTTGTGACCATTTGAAAAAACTGTCCCCATTTCAGACACTTTAATGGCTACTGGCAGCAAACCTATAAAATCTCAATTGTTATTTAAGGGGGTGTGAGTTCTCGAGGTTTGATGAGGAATAGGGGGCCAATATAAGGGCCAAGTACCAGCACCCATCGCACATCATATGCGCACACACCCCCCCGGCCCCTTCGATCGTCGGAACCCCAACGTCGTCGGTCAGGTTCTCCGACAATGCTCCGGTGATAGTGCCCCGATGAAGAAAAATGCGGCACCAGCACATGCCCGAGCCCAGCATGTGCTACCGCAACCCTCAGTCCAGTCCGATCTTAGATGGGGAATGAACTCCGTATGCTTAGACTGGAAATGAACTCCGTATGCCTAAGCCAACCCATGAAACGAGCGTGCGAGCGCTCAGCTGGCCAGTGAGGCAGGATGCGCAAGCCAGGGGTCGACCGGGTCCCCCTCTGTGTGCTGCCGATCTGGCTGCTGGAACCCTCGGTCCGGTCCACTCTTAGACTGGGAATGAACTCCGTATGCCTAAGCCAACCGACAAAACGAGCGGGCGGGCGGGCACTACCCTGGCCAGAGAGACGGGATGCGCAAGCCGTGGATTGATAGGGTGGTAGGTGGGTTTAGGCACATCTTCATATTTTTGCTTGCCAATGCCATTTTTATTGCTTGTAAATTCATACAATGGTCTCTTAAGCCTTCATGTGAAGTTTCATGGCAAGACGACTCCTTTTCTATTTTTCACGATTTTTAAAACTTTTTGCAGTTCGAGATTTTTTTAAATTTTTTTCGGATAGAGTTTTGACCCCAAACTTGGTAGACATGATCCTTTTATTTTTTTTGGCATGCACAAAAAAATTCAGCTAAAAACTCGAAGTGTACAAGATTTTGTGACCATTTGAAAAAAGTGTCCCCACTTCAGACACTTTAATGGCTACTGGCAGCAAACCTGTAAAATCTCAAATGCTCTTTAAGGGGGTGCGAGTTCTCGAGGTTTGATGAGGGATAGGGGGCCAATATAAGGGCAAGTACTAGCACCCTTTGCTCATCATGTGCGCACACCCCCCCAACCCCCCGATCGCCGGAACCCCAATGCCACCGGTCAGGTTCTCTGGCGATGCTCCGGTGATAGTGCCCCGACGAAGAAAAATGCGGCACCAGCACATGCCCGAGCCCAGCATGTGCCTCTGTAACCCTCGGTCTAGTCTGATCCTAGACTGGGAATGAACTCCGTATGCCTAAGTCAACCCATAAAACGAGCATGCGAGCGCTCAGTCGGCCAGAAGGGCGGGATGCGCAAGCCGGGGATCGACTGGGTCCCCCTCTGGGTGCTGCCGATCCTGCTGCCCTAACCCTCAATCCGGTCCAATATTAGACTGGGAATGAACTCCGTATGCCTAAGCCAACCGACAAAACGAGCAGGCGGGCACTATGCCGGCCAGAGAGACGAGATGCGCAAGCCGTGCATCGATAGGGTGGTAGGGGGTTTAGGCATATCTTCATATTTTTGCATGCCAATGCCATTTTTATGGCTTGTAAATTCATAAAATGGTCCCTTAAGCCTTCACATGAAGTTTCATGGCCAGACTACTCATTTTCTATTTTTCATGATTTTTGAAACTTTTTACGATTCGGGATTTTTTAAAATTTTTTTTGAAGGAGTTTTGGCCCCAAACTTTGTAGATGTGATCCTTGTATTTTTTCTGGCATTCAAAAAAAAATTTAGCTAAAAACTCGAAGTGGACAAGATTTTGTGACCATTTGAAAAAAGTGTCCCCATTTTGGGCACTTTAATGGCTACTGGCAGCAAACCTGTAAAATCTCAAATGCTCTTTAAGGGGGTGTGAGTTCTCGAGGTTTGATGAGGGATAGGGGGCCAATATAGGGGCCAAGTACCAGCACCCCTCACACATCATGTGTGCACCCCCCAGCCCCCCCGATCGCTGGAACCCCAATATTGTCAGTCGGGTTCTTCGACGATGCTCCGATGATGGTGCCCCAACGAAGAAAAATACTGCACCAGCACATGCCCGAGCCCAGCATGTGCTGCCGTAACCCTTGGTCTGGTCTGATCTTAGACTGGAAATAAAGTCCGTAGGCCTAAGTCAACCCACGAACGAGCGTGCGGGCGCTCAGCCGGCCAAAGGGGAGAGATGCGCAAGCCGGGGATTGGTCGGGTCCCCCTCTGTGTGCTACCGATCCTGCTGCCGTAACCCTCGGTCTAGTCCACTCTTAGACTGGGAATGAACTCCGTATGCCTAAGCCAACCGACTAAACGAGCGGGCGGGCGGGCGGGCACTACCCTGGCCAGAGAGACGGGATGCGCAAGCCGTGGATCGATAGGGTGGTAGGTGGGTCTAGGCACATCTTCATATTTCTGCAAGCCAATGCCATTTTTTACTGCTTGTAAATTCATAAAATGGTCCCTTAAGCCTTCAAGTGAAGTTTCATGGCAAGACAACTCGTTTTTTATTTTTCACAATTTTTGAAACTTTTTACGGTTTGGGATTTTTTCAAATTTTTTTTGAAGGAGTTTTGGCCCCAAACTTGGTAGATGTGATCCTTGTATTTTTGTTGGCATGCACAAAACAAATCAGCTAAAAACTCGAAGTGTAGAAGATTTTTGACCATCTCAATAAAGTGTCCCCATTTTCAGACACTTTAATGGCTACTGGCAGCAAACCTGTAAAATCTCAAATGCTCTTTAAGGGGGTGTGAGTTCTCAAGGTTTAATGGGGGATAGGGGGCCAATATAAGGGCCAAGTACAAGCACCCATCGCACATCAAGTGCGCACGCCCCCCTGGCCACCCCGATCGTCGGAACCCCAATGCCGTCGGTCAGGTTCTTCGACGATGCTCCGACGATGGTGCTCCAGCGTGGTGCCCCGACGAAGAAAAATGCAACACCAGCACAAGCTCGAGCCGAGCATGTGCTACCATAACCCTCGGTCCGATCCAATCTTAGACTGGGAATGAACTCTGTATGCCTAAGCCAACTGACGAAATGAGCTGGCGGGTTGGTGGGAGGGCACTACGCCGGCTGGAGAAATGGGATTTGCAAGCCGTGGATCGATAGGGTGGTAGGTGGGTCTAGGCACATCTTCATATTTTTTCATGCCAATGCCATTGTTATGGCTTGTAAATTCATACAATGGTCCCTTAAGCATTCACGTGAAGTTTCATGGCAAGATGAATCATTTTTTATTTTTCACAATTTTGGAAACTTTTTGCGGTTTGGGATTTTTTCAAATTTTTTTTGAAGGATTTTTGGCCCCAAACTTGGTAGACATGATCCTTGTATTTTTGTTGGCATGCACAAAAAAAATCAGCTAAAAACTTGAAGTGTAGAAGATTTTGTGACCATCTGAATAAGGTGTCCCCATTTCAAACACTTTAATGGCTACTGGAAGTAAACCTGTAAAATCTCAAATGCTCTTTAAGGGGGTGTGAGTTCTCAAGGTTTGATGAGGGATAAGGGGCCAATATAAGGGCCAGGTACCAGCACCCATTGCACATCATGTGCGCACTCCCCCCCGGCCCCCCTGATCACCGGAACCCCAATGCCGCCGGTCAGGTTCCCCAGCGATGCTCCGGTGAGGGTGCCTCGGTGAAGAAAAATGTGGCACCAGCACATGCCCGAGCCCAGCATGTGCTGCCGCAACCCTCGGTCCGGTCCGATCTTAGACTGGGAATGAACTCCGTATGCTTAGACTGGGAATGAACTCCGTATGCCTAAGTCAATCCATGAAACGAGCGTTCAGGCGCTCGGCCGGCCAGAGGGGCCGGATGTGCAAGCTGGGGATCAATCGGGTCACCCTCTGTGTCCTGTCGATCCTGCTACCACAACCCTCCATCTGGTCTGATCTTAGACTGGGAATAAACTTCGTATGCCTAAGCCAACCGACGAAATAAGCGGACGGGCGGGCGGGTTTAGGCGTACGGAGGTTTGATGAGGGATAGGGTGCCAATATAAGGGCCAAGTACCAGCACCCATCGCACATCATGTGCGCACACCCCCCTCGGCCCCCCGATCGTTGGAACCACAATGCCGCCGGTACCCCAATGCCGCCGGTCAGGTTCTCCGATGATGCTCCGGCGATGGTGCCCCGATGAAGAAAAATGCGGCACCAGCACATGCTCTAGCCCAGCATCTACTGCCACAACCCTCGGTCTGGTCCAATCTTCGACTGGGAATAAACTACGTATGCTTAGACTGGGAATGAACTCCGTATGCCTAAGTCAACTCACGGAACTAGCGTGCGGGCGCTCAACCGGCCAGAGGGGTGGGATGCGCAAATCGGGGATCGGTCGGGTACCCCTCTGCGTGCTGCTGATCCTGCTACCGCAACCCTCAGTCTGGTCTGATCTTAGACTGGGAATGAACTCCGTATGCCTAAGCCAATCGACGAAACGAGTGGGCGGGCGATCACTACGTCGGCCAGAGGGACGGGATGCACAAACCGTGGATCGATAGGGTGGTAGGTTGGTTTAGGCACATCTTCATATTTCTGCGTGCCAATGCCATTTTTATGGCTTGTAAATTCATACAATGGTCCCTTAAGCCCTCACATGAAGTTTCAAGGCAAGACAACTCGTTTTCTTTTTTTCACGATTTTCAAAACATTTTCCGGTTTTGGATTTTTTAAAATTTTTTCAGAAGGAGTTTTGGCCCCAAACTTAGTAGACGTGATCCTTTTATTTTTTTTGGCGTGCACAAAAAACTTTAGCTAAAAAATCGAAGTGTACAAGATTCTGTGACCATTTGAAAAAAATGACCCCATTTTAGATACTTAAATGGCTACTGGCAACAAACCTGTAAAATCTCAAATGCACTTTAAGGGGGTGTGAGTTCTTAAGGTTTGATGAGGGATAGGGGGACAATATAAGGGCCAACTACCAGCACCCATCTCACATCATGTGCGCACATCCCCCCCCGGGCCCCCCGATCATCGGAACCCCAATGCCACTGGTCAGGTTCTCCCGCGATGCTCCGGCGATGGTGCCCCGGTGAAGAAAATTGCGGCACCAGCACATGCCCGAGCCAAGCATGTGCTACCACAACCCTCAGTTCGATCCGATCTTAGACTGGGAATGAACTCCGTATGCCTAAGTCAACCCACGGCCAGAGGGGCGGGATGCGCAAGTCGGGGATCGATCGGGGCCCACCCTGCGTGCTGCCGATCTTGCTACCGCAACCCTATTGCCAGAACCCTCAGTTCAGTCTGATCTTAGACTTGGAATGAACTTTGTATGCCTAAGCCAACCGACGAAATGAGCATGCAGGCAGGTGGGCGGGCACTACGCCGGCCAAAGAGACGGGATGCGTAAGCCGTGGATCGATAGGGTGGTTGGTGGGTTTAGGCACATCTTCATATTTCTGCTTTCCAATGCCATTTTTATGGCTTGTAAATTCATACAATGGTCCCTCAAGCATTCACGTGAAGTTTCATGGCAAGATGACTCGTTTTCTATTTTTCACGATTTTCAAAACCTTTTACGATTCAGGATTTTTTAAAATTTTTTCGGAAGGATTTTTGGCCCAAAACTTGGTAGACTTGATCCCTGTTTTTTTTTTTTTTTGGCATGCACAAAAAAATTCAGTCAAAAATTCGAAGTGTACAAGATTTTGTGACCATTCGAAAAAAGTGTCCCCATTTCAGACACTTTAATGGCTACTAGCAGTAAACCTGTAAAATCTCAAATGCTCTTTAAGGGGATATGAGTTCTCAAGGTTTGATGAGGGATAGGGGGCCAATATAAGGGCCACGTACCAGCACCCATCGCACATCATGTGCGCACATCCCCCCGGCCCCCCCGATCGCGGGAACCCCAATGCCGCAGGTCAGGTTCTCCCGCGATGCTCCGGCGATGGTGCCCCGGTGAAGAAAATTACGGCACCAGCACATGCCCGAGCCAAGCATGTGCTACCACAACCCTCAGTTCGGTCCGATCTTAGACTGGGAATGAACTCTGTATGCCTAAGTCAACCCACGGCCAGAGGGGCGGGATGCGCAAGCCGGGGATCGACCGGGGCCCACTCTGCGTGCTGTCGATCTTGCTACCGCAACCCTCGGTCCGATCTGATCTTAGACTGGGAATGAATTCCGTATGCCTAAGCCAATCGATGAAACGAGCGGGCGGGCGGGCACTACGCCGGCCAGAGAGATGGCATGCACAAGCTGTGGATCGATAGGGTGGTAGGTGGGTTTAGGCACATCTTCATATTTCTGCATGCCAATGCCATTTTTATGGCTTGTAAATTCATACAATGGTCCCTTAAGCCTTCACGTGAAGTTTTATGGCAAGATGACTCATTTTCTATTTTTCACGATTTTCGAAACTTTTACGGTTCAAGACTTTTTAAAATTTTTTCGGAAGGAGTTTCAGCCCCAAACTTGGTAGATGCGATCCTTGTATTTTTTTTGGCATGAACAAAAAAATTCAGCTAAAAAGTCGAAGTGTACAAAATTTTGTGACCATTTGAAAAAAGTGTCCCCATTTCAGACACTTTAATGGCTACTGGCAGCAAACCTGTAAAATCTCAAAAGCTCTTTAAGGGGGTGTGAGTTCTCGAGGTTTGATGAGGGATAGGGGGCAAATATAAGGGCCAAGTACCAGCACCCATCGCACAGCATGTGCGCACACCCCCTGGCCCCCCGATCACCGGAACCCCATTGCTGCCGGTCAGGTTCTCCATTGATGCTCCGACCATGGTGCCCCGACGAAGAAAAATACGGCACCAGCACATGCCCGAGCCTAGCATACGCTGCCGCAACCCTCGGTCCAGTCCTATTTCAGACTAGGAATGAACTCCGTATGCTTAGACTGGGAATGAACTCCGTATGCCTAAGTCAACCCACGAAACGAGCGTGCAGGCACTCAGCCGGCCAGAGAGGCGTGAAGCGCAAGCCGAGGATCGACTGGGTCCCCCTCTGCGTGCTGCCAATCTTGCTGCCACCACCCTCAGTCTGATCTGATCTTAGACTGGGAATGAATTTCGTATGCCTAAGCCAACCGACGAAACGAGCCGGTGGGCGGGCGGGCGGGCACTACGCCGGCTAGAGTGACGGGATACGCAAGCCGTGGATCGATAGGGTGGTAGGTGGGTTTAGGCACATCTTCATATTTTTGTGTGCCAATGCCATTTTTATGGCTTTTAAATTCATACAATGCTCCCTTAAGCCTTCACGTGAAGTTTCATGGCAAGACGACTTGTTTTCTATTTTTCATGATTTTAGAAACTTTTTGTGGTTTGGGATTTTTTAAAATTTTCTCGAAAGGATTTTTGGCCCCAAACTTGGTAGACGAGATCATTGTATTTTTTTTGGCATGCACAAAAAAATTCAGCTAAAAACTCGAAGTGTACAAGATTTTGTGACCTTTGGAAAAAAGTGTCCCCATTTCAGACACTTTAATGGCTACTGGCAGCAAACCTGTAAAATATCAAATGCTCTTTAAGGGGGTGTGAGTTCTTGAGGTTTGATGAGGGATAGGGGGCCAATATAAGGGCCAAGTACCAGCACCATTCGCACATCATGTGCGCACACCGCCCCTCCGCCCCCCATCACCGAAACCCCAAAGCCACGGGTCAGGTTCTCCGGTGATGCTCCGGAGATGGTGCCCCGACGATGAGATATGCAGCACTAGCACATGCCCGAGCCCAGCATGTGCTACCGTAACCCTCAGTCCGGTCTGATCTTAGACTGGGAATGAACTCTGAGCGTGCGGGCACTTAGCCAGCAAGAGAGGCGGGATGCACAAGCCGGAGATCGGTCGGGTCCCCCTCTGTGTGCTGCGGATCCTGCTGCCGCAACCCTTGGTCCGATTTGATCTTAGACTGGGAATGAACTCCATATGCCTAAGCCAACCGATGAAACGAGCTGGCAGGCGGGTGGGCGGGCACTACACCGGCTAGAGAGACGGGATGCATATGTTTTGGATCGATAGGGTGGTAGGTGGGTTTAGGCACATCTTCATATTTCTACGTGCCAATGCCATTTTTATGGCTTGTAAATTCATACAATGGTCCCTTAAGCCTTCACGTGAAGTTTCATGGTAAGACGACTTATTTTCTATTTTTCACGATTTTTAAAACTTTTTGCGGTTTGGGATTTTCTAAAATTTTTTTGGAAGGAGTTTTGGCCCCAAACTTAGAAGATGTGATCATTGTATTTTTGTTGGCATGCACAAAAAAATTCAGCTAAAAACTCGAAGTGTACAAGATTTTGTGACCTTTGGAAAAAAGTGTCCCCATTTCAGACACTTTAATGGCTACTGGCAGCAAACCTGTAAAATATCAAATGCTCTTTAAGGGGGTGTGAGTTCTTGAGGTTTGATGAGGGATAGGGGGCCAATATAAGGGCCAAGTACCAGCACCCATCACACATCATGTGCACACACACCCCCCCGGCCCCCCAATCGTCGGAACCCCAATGCCGCCGGTCAGGTTGTCCGGTGATGGTAACCCGGTGAAGAAAAATGCAGCACCAGCACATGCCCGAGCCAAACATGTGCTGTCGCAACCCTCGGTCTGGTCCGATCTTAGACTAGGAATGAACTTCATATGCTTAGTTTCAGAATGAACTCCGTATGCCTAAATCAACCCGCGAAACGAGCGTGCGGGCGCTCAGACGGCCAGAGGGGCAGGATGCGCAAGCTGAGGATCGGTCGGGTCTCCCCCTGCGTGCTGCCGATCTTGCTGCCATAACCCTCGGTCCTGTTCAATCTTAGATTAGGAATGAACTCCATATGCCTAAGCCAACCGACGAAACGAGCGGGCGGGCGGGCGGACGGGCACTACGTCGGCCAGAGAGACGGGATGAGCAAGTCGTGGATCGATAGGGTGGTAGGTGGGTTTAGGCACATCTTCATATTTTTGTGTGCCAATGCCATTTTTATGGCTTTTAAATTCATACAATGCTCCCTTAAGCCTTCACGTGAAGTTTCATGGCAAGACGACTTGTTTTCTATTTTTCATGATTTTAGAAACTTTTTGTGGTTTGGGATTTTTTAAAATTTTCTCGAAAGGATTTTTGGCCCCAAACTTGGTAGACGAGATCATTGTATTTTTTTTGGCATGCACAAAAAAATTCAGCTAAAAACTCGAAGTGTACAAGATTTTGTGACCTTTGGAAAAAAGTGTCCCCATTTCAGACACTTTAATGGCTACTGGCAGCAAACCTGTAAAATCTCAAATGCTTTTTAAGTGGGTGTGAGTTCTCAAGGTTTGATGAGAGATAGGGGGAAAATATAAGGGCCAAGTACCAGCACCCATCGCGCATCATGTGCGCACACCCCCTCGGCCCCCCCGATCGTCGAAACCCCAATGCCGCCGGTCATGTTCTCTGGCGATGCTCTAATGATGGTGCCCTGACGAAGAAAAATGTGGCACCAACACATGCCCGAGCCCAGCATGTGCTGCCACAACCCTCGGTCCAGTCCGATCTTAGACTGGGAATGAACTTCGTATGCCTAAGTCAACCCATGAAACGAGCGTGCGGGCGCTCAGTCGGCCAGAGGGGCGGAATGCGTGACCCCGGGGATCGGCCGGGTCCGCCTCTGCGTGCTGCCGATCCTGCTATCGTAACCCTCGGTTTGATCTGATCTTAGACTGGAAATGAACTCCGTATGCCTAAGCCAACCGACGAAATGTGCGGGAGGGCGGGCGGGCGCTACGCCGGCCAGAGAGACGGGATGCGCAAGCTATGGATCGATAGGCTGGTAGTGGGTTTAGGCACATCTTCATATTTCTGCATGCCAACGCCATTCTTATGCCTTGTAAATTCATACAATGGTCCCTTAAGCCTTCACGTGAAGTTTCATGGCTAGACGACTCGTTTTTTATTTTTCATGATTTTTGAAACTTTTAACTGTTCAGGATTTTTAAAATTTTTTCGAAAGGTGTTTTGGCCCCAAACTTGTTAGACATGATCCTTGTATTTTTTTTGGCTTGCACAAAAAAATTCAGCTAAAAAGTCGAAGTGTACAAGATTTTGTGACCATTTGAAAAAAGTGTCCCCATTCAGACACTTTAATGGCTACCGGCAGCAAACCTGTAAAATCTCAAATGCTCTTTAAGGGGGTATGAGTTCTCGAGGGTTGATGAGGGATAGGGGGCCAATATAAGGTCAAGTACCAGCACCCATCATGCATCATGTGCGCACACCCCCCCCGACCCCTCGATCGCCGGAACCCCAATACCGCTGGTCAGGTTCTTCGGTGATGCTCCGGCGATGGTGCCCCGACGAAGAAAAATACATCACCAACACGTGCTCGAGCCCAGGATGTGCTGCCACAAGCCTCGGTCTGATCCGATCTTAGACTGGGAATGAACTCCGTATGCTTAGACTGGGAATGAACTCCGTATGCCTAAGTCAACCCACGAAACGAGCGTGCAGGCGCTTAACCGGCCAGAGGGGCAGGATGCGTAAGCCGGGGATCGGTCAGGTCCCCCTCTGTGTGCTGTTGATCCTGCTGCCGCAACCCTCAGTCTAGTCCAGTCTTAGACTGGGGATGAACTCCATATGCCTAAGCTAATCGACGAAACGAGCGGGCGGACGGGCACTATGCCGGCCAGGGAGACAGGATGCGTAAGCCGTGGATCGATAGGGTGCTAGGTGGGTTTAGGCACATCTTCATATTTCTGCATGCCAATGCCATTTTTATGGCTTGTAAATTCATCTAATGGTCCCTTAAGCCTTCACGTGAAGTTTCATGGCAAGATGACTCATGTTCTATTTTTCATGATTTTTGAAACATTTTACGGTTCGGGATTTTTTTAAATTTTTTCGGAAGGAGTTTTGGCCCCATACTTGGTACACGTGATCCTTGTATTTTTTTTGGCATGTACAAAAAACTTCAACTAAAAACTCGAAGTGTACAAGATTTTGTGACCATTTGAAAGAAGTGTCCCCATTTCAGACACTTTCATGGCTACTGGCAGCAAACCTATAAAATCTGAAATGCTCTTTAAGGGGGTGTGAGTTCTCGAGGTTTGATGAGAGGTAAGGGGCCAATATAAGGGCCAAATACCAGCACCTATCGCACATCATTTGCGCACACCCCCCGGCCCCCCCCGATCGTCGAAACCTCAACGTCGTCGGTCAGGGTCCCTGGCGATGCTCCGACGATGGTGCCCTGGCGAAGACAAATGCAGCACCAGCACATGCCCGAGCCCAGCATGTGCTACTGCAACCCTTGGTCTGGTCCAATCTTAGACTGGGAATGAACTCCGTATGCCTAAGTCAACCCACGAAACGAGCGTGCGGGTGCTCAACCGGCCGAGGGACGGGATGCACAAGCCGGGGATCGGCCGGTCCCCCTCTGCGTGCTGTCGATCTTGCTGCCACAACCCTCAGTCTGGTCCAATCTTATAATGGGAATGAAGTCCGTATGCCTAAGCAAACCGACGAAACGAGCATGCGGGCGGGCGGGCACTACGTCGGCCAGAGAGACGGGATGCGCAAGCCGTGGATCGATAGGGTGGAAGGTGGGTTTAGGCACATCTTCATATTTCTGCTGCCAATGCCATTTTTATGGCTTGCAAATTCATGCAATGGTCCCTTAAGCCTTCACGTGAAGTTTCATGGCAAGACAACTCGTTTTCCATTTTTCACGATTTTAGAAAATTTTTATGATTCGGGATTTTTTAAAATTTTTTCCGAAGGTGTTTTGGCCCCAAACTTGGTAGACATGATCCTTGTATTTTTATTGGCTTGCACAAAAAAATTCAGCTAAAAACTAGAACTGTACAAGATTTTGTGACCATTTGAAAAAAGTATCCCCATTTCAGACACTTTAATGGCTACTGGCAACAAACCTGTAAAATCTCAAATGCCGTTTAAGGGGGTGTGAGTTCTCCAGGTTTGATGAGGGATAAGGGGCCAATATAAGGGACAAGTACCAGCACCCATTGCACATCATGTGCGCACACCCCCCTGGCCCCCCCGATCGCCAGAACCTCAATGCCATCAGTCAGGTTCTCCGGGGATGCTTCGACGAAGAAAAATGCGGCACCAGCACATGCTCGAGCCCAGTATATGCTGCCGCAAATCTTGGTCTGGTCTGATCTTAGACTGGGAATGAACTCCGTATATCATTTGCGCACACCCCCCGACCCCCCTAATCGTTGGAACCCAATGTCGTCGGTCGGGTTCTCCGGCGATGCTCCGACGATGGTGCCCCGACGAAGAAAAATGCAGCCCCAGCACATGCCCGAGCCCAGCATGTGCTGCCGCAACCCTCGGTCTGGTCTGATCTTAGACTGGGAATGAACTTCGTATGCCTAATCCAACCGAAGAAACGAGCGGGCGAGCGGGTGGGCACTACGCCGGACAGAGAGACGGGATGCGCAAGCCGTGGATCGATAGGGTGGTAGGTGGGTTTAGGCACATCTTCATATTCCTACGTGCCAATGCCATTTTTATGGCTTGTAAATTCATACAACAGTCCCCTAAGCCTTCACGTGAAGTTTCATGGCAAGACGACTTGTTTTCTATTTTTCATGATTTTTGAAACTTTTTGCGGTTCTGATTTTTGTAAAAATTTTTTGGAAGGAGTTTTGGCCCCAAACTTGGTAGACATGATCCTTGTATTTTTGTTGGCATGCACAAAAAATTTCAGCTAAAAACTCGAAGTGTACAAGATTTTGTGACCATTTGAAAAAAGTGTCCCCATTTCAGACACTTTAATGGCTACTAGCAGCAAACCTGTAAAATCTGAAATGCTCTTTAAGGGGGTGTGAGTTCTCGAGGTTTGATGAGGGATAGGGGGCCAATATATGGGCCAAGTACCAGCACCCATTGCACATCATGTGCGCACACCCCCCACCCCTCCGATCGTTGGAACCCCAATGTCGTCGGTCAGGTTCTCCGACGATGCTTCCACGATGGTGCCTTGATGAAGAAAAATGCGGCACCAGCACATGCCCGAGCCCAGCATGTGCTGTCGTAACCCTCGGTCCGGTCCGATCTTAGACTGGGAATGAACTCCGTACGCTTAGAGTGGGAATGAACTCCGTATGCCTGAGTCAACCCATGAAACGAGCGTGCGGGCTTTCATCTGGCCAGGGGGTGGGATACGTAATCCGGGGATCATCGGGTCCCCCTTTGTGTGCTGCCGATCCTACTACCACAACCCTCGTCCAGTCTGATCTTCAACTGGGAATGAACTTCGTATGCCTGAGCCAACCGATGAAACGAGCAGGAGGGTGGGCGGGTGGGCACTACATCGACCAGAGAGACGGGGATGCGCAAGCCGTGGATCGATAGGGTGGTAGGTGGGTTTAGGCACATCTTCATATTTCTGCATGCCAATGCCATTTTTATGGCTTGTAAATTCATACAATGGTCCCTTAAGCCTTCATGTGAAGTTTCATGGCAAGACGACTCGTTTTCTATTTTTCAAGATTTTTGAAACTTTTTGTGGTTCGGGATATTTTAAAATTTTTTTGGAAAGAGTTTTGGCCCGAAACTTTGTTAACAAGATCCTTGTATTTTTGTTGGCATGCACAAAACAATTCAGCTAAAAACTCGAAGTGTACAAGATTTTGTGACCATTTGAAAAAGGTGTCCCCATTTCAGACACTTTAATGGCTACTGGCAGCAAACCTATAAAATCTCAAATGCTAGTTAAGGGGGTGTTAGTTCTCGAGGTTTGTTGAGGGATAGCGGGCCAATATAAGGGCCAAGTACCAGCACCCATTGCACATCATGTGCGCACACCCCCCCGGCCCCCCCGATCGTCGGAACCCCAATGCCGCCGGTCAGGTTCTCCGATGATGCTCCGACAATGGTGCCCCGACGAAGAAAAATATGACACTAGCACATGCCCGAGCCTAGCATGTGTTGTCACAACCCTCGGTCCGGTCTGATGAACTCTGTATGCTTAGACTGAGAATGAACTCTGTAAGCTTAGACATGGAATGAACTCCGTATGCCTAAGTCAACCCACGAAACGAGCGTGCGGGCGTTCAGCAGGTTAGAGGGGCAAGATGCGCAACCCGAGAATCGATCGGATCCCCCTCTGCATGTTGCCTATCCTGCTGCCACAACCCTCTGTTCGGTATGATCTTAGACTGGGAATGAACTCCGTATGCCTAAGCCAACCGAAGAAACGAGCGAGCGGGCGGGCAGGCGGGCACTACGCCGACCAAAGAGACGGGATGCGCAAGCCGTGGATCAATGGGTGGTTGGTGGGTTTAGGTACATCTTCATATTTCTGCGTGCCAATGGCATTTTTATGGCTTGTAAATTCATACAATGGTCCCTTAAGCCTTCACGTGAAGTTTCATGGCACGACGACTCGTTTTCTATTTTTCATGATTTTTGAAACTTTTTACGGTTCAGGATTTTTTTAACTTTTTTGGAAGGAGTTTTGGCCCCAAACTTGGTAGACGAGATCCTTGTATTTTTGTTGGCATGCATAAAAAAATTCAACTAAAAACTCGAAGTGTACAAGATTTTGTGACCATTTGAAAAAAGTGTCCCCATTCCAGACACTTTAATGGCTACTGGCAGCAAACCTGTAAAATCTCAAATGCTCTTTAAGGGGGTGAGAGTTCTCGAGGTTTGTGAGGCAAAGGGAGCCAATATAAGGGCCAAGTACCAGCACCCATCGCACATCATGTGCGCACACCCCCCGACCCCCTCGATCGCCGGAACCCCAATGCTGCCGGTCAGGTTCTCTGACGATGCTCCGACGATGGTGCCCCAACGAAGAAAAATGCGACACCAGCACATGCCCGAGCCCAGCATGTGCAGCCATAACCCTCGGTCCCATCCGATCTTAGACTAGGAATGAACTCCATATGCTTAGACTGGGAATGAACTCCGTATGCCTAAGTCAACCCACGAAACGAGAGTTCGGGCGCTCAGTCGGCCAAAGGGGTGGGATGCGCAAGCAGGGGATTAGCCAGGTCCCCCTCTGCGTGCTGCCGATCTTGCTACCGCAACCCTTGGTCTGGTCCAATCTTAGACTGGGAATGAACTCCGTATGCCTAAGCCAACCGACGAAACAAGCGGGTAGGCGAGCGGGCGGGCGAGCACTACGCCGGCCACAGAGACGGGATGCGTAACCCGTGGATCGATAGAGTGGTAGGTGGGTTTAGGCACATCTTCATATTTCTATGTGCCAATGCCATTTTTATAACTTGTAAATTCATACAATGGTCCCTTAGGCCTTTAGGTGAAGTTTCATGGCCAGACGACTCGTTTTCTATTTTTCATGATTTTCAAAACTTTTTACAGTTCGGGATTTTTTAAAATTTTTTCGGAAGGATTTTTGGCCCCAAACTTGGTAGACGTGATCCTTGTATTTTTTGTGGCATCCACAAAAAAATGCAGCTAAAAACTCGAAGTGTACAAGATTTTGTGACCATTTGAAAAAAGTGTCCCCATTTCAGACACTTTAATGGCTACTGGCAGCAAACCTGTAAAATCTGAAATGCTCTTTAAGGGGGTGTGAGTTCTCGAGGTTTGATGTGGGATAGGGGGCCAATATAAGGGCCAAGTACCAGCACCCATCGCACATCATGGGCGCACACCTCGCCCGGCCCCCCCGATCGTTGGAACCCCAATACTGCTGGTCAGGCTCTCCGACGATGGTGCCCCGGTGAAGAAAAATGTGGCACCAGCACATGCCCGAGCCCAGCATGTGCTGCCGTAACCCTCGGTCTGGTCCGATCTTAGACTGGGAATGAACTCCGTATGCTTAGACTGGGAATGAACTCCGTATGCCTAAGTCAACTCACAAAACAAGGGTGCGGTCGCTCAACCGGCCAGAGGGACGGGAAGCGCAAGCCGAGGATCGGCCGGGTCCTCCTCTGCGTGCTACCGATCCTGCTACCGCAACCCTCAGTTTGATCCGATCTTAGACTGGGAATGAACTCATTATGCCTAAGCCAACCGACGAAACGAGCGGGCGGACGGGCGGGTGGGCACTACGTCGACCAGAGAGACGAGACACGCAAGGTGTGGATCGATAGGGTGGTAGGTGGGTTTAGGCACATCTTCATATTTTTTCGTGCTAATGCCATTTTTATGGCTTGTAAATCATACAATGGTCCCTTAAGCCTTCACGTGAAGTTTCATGGCAGGACGACTCGTTTTCTATTTTTCACGATTTTTGAAACTTTTTACGGTTCGGGATTTTTTAAAATTTTTTTTGGAAGGTGTTTTGGCCCCAAACTTGGTGGACGTGATCCTTGCATTTTTGTTGGCATGCACAAAAACATTCAGCTAAAAACTCAAAGTGTACAAGATTTTGTGACCATTTGAAAAAAGTGTCCCCATTTCAGACACTTTAATGGCTACTGGCAGCAAACTTGTAAAATCTCAAATGCTCTTTAAGGGGGTGTGAGTTCTCAAGGTTTGATGAGGCATAGGGGGCCAATATAAGGGCCAAGTATCACCACCCATTGCACATAATGTGCGAACACCCCCCGGCCCCCCCGATCGCCAGACCCATTACCGTCAGTCAGGTTCTCCGGTGATGATCCGGGGATGGTGCCTCGGCAAAGAAAAATGTGGCACCAGTACATGCCCGAGCCCAGCATGTGCTGCCGTAACACTCGGTCTGGTCTGATCTTAGACTTGTAATGAACTCCATATGCTTAGACTAGGAGTGAACTCCGTATGCATAAGTCAACCCATGAGACGAGCGTGCGGGTGCTCAACCGACCAAAGGGGCAGGATGCGCAAGCTGGGGATCGGCCGGGTCCCCCTCTGCGTGCTACCGATCCCGTTACCGCAACCCTCATTCCGGTCTGATCTTAGACTAGGAATGAACTCCGTATGCCTCAACCAACCGACGAAACGAGCGGCCGGGAGGGCAGGCACTACGCCGGCCAGAGAGACGGGATGCGCAAGCCGTGGATCGATAGGGTGGTAGGTGGGTTTAGGCACATCTTCATATTTCTACGTGCCAAAGCCATTTTTATAGCTTCTAAATTCATACAATGGTCCCTTAGGCCTTCAAGTAAAGTTTCATGGCAAGACGACTCGTTCTCTATTTTTCATGATTTTTGAAACTTTTTATGGCTCGGGATTTTTTAAAACTTTTTTAGAAAGAGTTTTGGACCCAAACTTGGTAGATGTGATCCTTCTATTTTTTTTGGCATGCACAAAAAAATTCAGCTAAAAACTCAAAGTGTACAAGATTTTGTGACCATTTGAAAAAAGTGTCCCCATTTCAGACACTTTAAAGGCTGTTGGCAGCAAACCTATAAAATCTCAAATGCTCTTTAAGGGGGTATTAGTTCTCAAGGTTTGATGAGGGATAGGGGGCCAATATAAGGGCCAAGTACCAGCACCCATCGCACATCATGGGCGCACACCCCGCCCGGCCCCCACGATCGTCGGAACCCCAATGCCGCCGATCAGGCTCTCTGGCGATGCTCTGGCGATGGTGCCCCGGTGAAGAAAAATGTGGCACCAGCACATGCCCAAGCCCATTATGTGCTACCGTAACCCTCGGTTTGGTCTGATCTTAGACTGGGAATTGACTTCGTATGCTTAGACTGGTAATGAATTCCGTATGCTTAGACTGGGAATGAACTCCGTATGCCTAAGTCAACCCACAAAACGGGCGTGCGGTCACTCAGTCGGCCAGAGGGGCGGGATGCGTAAGCCAAGGATCTGCCTGATCCCCCTCTACGTGCTGCCGATCCTACTACCGCAACCCTCGGTTCGATCCGATCTTAGAATGGGAATGAACTCGGTATGCCTAAGCCAACCGACGAAACGAGCGGGCGGGTGGGCATTATGTCAGCCAGAGAGACGGGACGCACAAGCCGTGGATCGATAGGGTGGTAGGTGGATTTAGGCACATCTTCATATTTCTACATGCCAATGCCATTTTTATGGGTTCTAAATTCTTACAATGGTCCCTTAAGCCTTCACGTGAAGTTTCATGGCAAGACGACTTGTTTTCTATTTTTCACGATTTTTGAAATTTTTTGCGATTAAGGATTTTTTAAAATTTTTTCGGAAGGATTTTTGGCCCCAAACTTGTTAGACGTGATCCTTGTATTTTTGTTGGCATGCATAAAAAAATTCAGCTAAAAACTCGAACTGTATAAGAATTTGTGACCATTTGAAAAAAGTGTCCCCATTTCAGACACTTTAATGGCTACTAGCAGCAAACCTGTAAAATCTCAAATGCTCTTTAAGGGGGTGTGAGTTCTTGAGGTTTGATGAGGGATAGGGGGCCAATATAAGGGCCAAGTACCAGCACCTATCGCACATCATGTGCGCACACCTCCCCCGGCCCCCCCGATCGCCGGAACCCCAATGCCGTCGGTCAGGTACTCCGACGATGCTCCGACGATGGTGCCCCGATGAAGAAAAATGCGGCACCAGCACATGCTTGCACCCAGCATGTGCTGCCACAACCCTTGGTCTGATCTTATCTTAGACTGGGAATGAACTTCGTATGCTTAGACCGGGAATGAACTCCGTATGCCTAAGGCAACCCACAAAACGAGCGTGCGAGCACTCAGCAGGCAAGAGGGGTGGGATGCGCAAGCTGGGGATCGGTCGGGTCCCCTTTTGCGTGCTGCCAATCCTGCTGCCGTAACCCTTGGTCCGGTCCAATCTTAGACTGGGAATGAACTCTGTATGCCTAAGCCAACCAACGAAACGAGTGGGCGGGCAGGCGGGGACTACGCCTGTCAGAGAGACGGGATGCGCAAGCCGTGGATCGATAGGGTGGTAGGTGGGTTTAGGTACATCTTCATATTTCTACGTGTCAATGCCATTTTTATGGGTTGCAAATTCATACAATGGTCCCTTAAGCCTTTTCGTGAAGTTTCATGGCAAGACGACTCGTTTTTTATTTTTCACGATTTTTGAAACTTTTTGTGGTTCGAGATTTTTTAAAATTTTTTCGGAAAGAGTTTTAGCCCCAAACTTGGTAGACGTGATCCTTGTATTTTTATTGGAATGCACAAAAAAATTCAGCAAAAACTCGAAGTGTACAAGATTTTGTGACCATTTGAAAAAAGTGTCCCCATTTCAGACACTTTAAAGGCTGCTGGCAGCAAATCTGTAAAATCTCAAATGCTTTTTAAGTGGGTGTGAGTTCTTGAGGTTTGATGAGGGATAGGGGGCCAATATAAGGGCCAAGTACCAGCACCCATCGCACATCATGGGCACACACCCCGCCCGGCCCCCTGATCGCCGGAACCCCAATGCCACTGGTCAAGCTCTCCGACAATGCTCCGACGATGGTGCCCCGACGAAGAAAAATACGGTGCCAGCACATGCCCGAGCCCAGCAAGTGCTGCCGTAACCCTCAGTACAGTCCAATCTTAGACTGGGGATGAACTCCGTATGCCTAAGTCAACCCACGAAACGAGCGTGGGGGCGCTTAGCCAGCCAGAAGGGTGTGATGCACAAGCCGGGAATCGGTCGGGTCCCCCAACTGTGTGCTGTTGATCCTGCTACCCCAACCCTCGGTCCGGTCTGATCTTAGACTAGGAATGAACTCCGTATGCCTAAGCCAACTGACGAAACGAGCGGGCGGGTGGGTGGGCGGGCACTACCCCAGCCAGAGAAACGGGAAGCGCAAGCTGTGGATCGATAGGGTGGTAGGTGGGTTTAGGCACATCTTCATATTTCTATGTGCCAATCCCATTTTTATGGCTTGTAAATTCATACAATGGTCACTTAAGCCTTCACGTGAAGTTTCATGGCAAGACGACTCATTTTCTATTTTTCATGATTTTTGAAACTTTCTACGGTTCGGGATTTTTTAAAAATTTTTTGAAAGGAGTTTTGGCCACAAACTTGGTAGACATGATCCTTGTATTTTTGTTGGCATGCACAAAAAAATTCAGCTAAAAACTCGAAGTGTACAAGATTTTGTGACCATTTGAAAAAAGTGTCCCCATTTCAGACATTTTAATGGCCACTGGCAGCAAACCTGTAAAATCTCAAATGCTCACTAAAGGGTTGTGAGTTCTCGAGGTTTGATGAGGAATAGGGGGCCAAGTACCAGCACCCATCGCACATCCTGTGCGCACACCCCCCCGACCCCCCGATCGTCGGAACCCCAATGCCACCGGTCAGGTTCTCCGATGATACTCCGGTGATGGTGCCCCGACGAAGAAAAATGCTGCACCAGCACATGCCCAAGCCCAGCATGTGCTGTCGCAACCCTCGATCCGGTCCGATCTTAGATTGGGAATGAACTTCGTATGCTTAGACTGGGAATGAACTCCGTATGCCTAAGTCAACCCACAAAACGAGCGTGCGGGTGCTCAATCGGCCAGAGGGGCGAGATGCGCAAGCCAGGGATCGACCGGGTCCCCCTCTACATGCTGTCGATCCTACTACCGTAACTCTCAGTTCGGTCCAGTCTTAGACTAGGAATGAACTCCGTATGCTTAGACTGGGAATCAACTCCGTATGCCTAACTCAACCCACGAAACGAGCATGCGGGCGCTCCGTCGGCCAGAGGGGCGGGATGCGCATGCCGAGGATCGATCGGGTGCCCCTCTACGTGCTGTCGATCCTGCTTCCACAACCCTCGATTCGGTCTGATCTTAGAATGGGAATGAACTCCGTATGCCTAAGCCAACCGATAAAACGAGTGGGCGGGCGGGCGGGCGGGCACTACGCTGGCCAGAGAGACGAGATGCGCAAGCAGTGGATCGATAGGGTGGTAGGTGGGTTTAGGCACATCTTCATATTTCTGTGTGCCAATGCCATTTTTATGGCTTGTAAATTCATACAATGGTCCCTTAAGCCTTCATGTGAAGTTTCATGGCAAGATGACTCGTTTTCTATTTTTCATAATTTTTGAAACTTTTTAAAGTTCAGGATTTTTTTAAATTTTTTCGGAAGGAGTTTTGGCCCCAAACTTGTTAGACATGATCCTTGTATTTTTGTTGGCATGCAAAAAAAAATTCAGCTAAAAACTCAAAGTGTACAAGATTTTGTGACCATTTGAAAAAGTGTCCCCATTTCAGACACTTTAATGGCGACTGGCAGCAAACTTGTAAAATCTCAAATGCTCTTTAAGGGGGTGTGAGTTCTTGACATTTGATGAGGGATAGGGGGCCAATATAAGGGCCAAGTACCAGCACCCATCACACATCATGTGCGCACACCCCCCAGGCCCCCTCGATTGTCGGAACCGCAATACCGTCGGTCAGGTTCTCCTGCGATGCTCCGACGATGGTGCCCCGATGAAGAAAAATATGGCACCAGCACATGCCTGAGCCTAGCATGTGCTGCCACAATCCTCGGTTCGGTCCGATCTTAGACTGGGAATGAACTCCGTATGCCTAGACTGGGAATGAATTTCGCATGCTTAAGTCAACCCACGAAAAGAACGTACGGGCGCTCAGCCGTCCAATGGGGCAGGATGCGCAAGCCGGTGATCAACCAAGTCCCCCTCTGCTTGCTACCAATCCTGCTACTAGAACCCTCAGTCTGATCCAATCTTAGACAGCGAATGAACTCTGTATACCTAAGCTAACTGACGAAACGAACGGGTGGGTAAGCAGGCGGGCACTACGCCGTGGATCGATAGGGAGGTAGGTGGGTTTAGGCACATCTTGATATTTCTGTGTGCCAATGCAATTTTATGGCTTGTAAATTCATACAATGGTCCCTTAAGCCTTCACGTGAAGTTTCATGGCAAGACGACTCGTTTTCTATTTTTCACGATTTTCAAAAATTTTTACGGTTGAAGATTTTTTAAAATTTTTTTGAAAGGATTTTTGGCCCCAAACTTGCTAGACGTGATCCCTGTATTTTGTTTTTGGCATGCACAAAAAAATTCAGCTAAAAACTTAAAGTATACAAGATTTTGTGACCATTTGAAAAAAATGTCCCCATTTCAGACACTTTAATTGCTATTGGCAGCAAACCTGTAAAATCTCAAATGCTCTTTAAGGGGGTGTGAGTTCTCGAGGTTTGATGATGGATAGGGGGCCAATATAAGGGCCAAGTACTAGCAGCCATCGCACATCATGTGCGCACACCCCCCGGCCCCCCCGATCACCAGAACCCTAATGCTGCCGGTCAGGATCTCCGGCAATGCTCCGACGATGGTGCCCCGGCGAAGAAAAATGCAGCAGCAGCACAAGCACGAGCCCAGCATGTGCTGTCGTAACCCTCGGTCCAGTCCGATCTAGGACTGGGAATGAACTCTGTATGCTTAGATTGGGAATGAACTCCATATGCTTAAGTCAACCCACGAAACGAGCGTGCAGGCGCTCAGCCGGCCAGAGGGGCGGGATGCGCAAGCCGGGGTTCAGCCGGGTCCCCCTCTACGTGCTACCGATACTGCTGCTACAACCCTCCATCCGATCCGATCTTAGACTGGGAATGAACTCCGTATGCCTAAGCCAACCGACCAAACGAGTGGGCGGACGGGCGGGAGGGCACTATGTCGGCCAGAAAGACGGGATGCGCAAGCCGTGGATCGATAGAGTGGTAGGTGGGTTTAGGCACATCATCACATTTCTACGTGTCAATGCCATTTTTATGGCTTCTAAATTCATACAATGGACCCTTAAGCCTTCACGTGAAGTTTCATGGCAAGATAACTCGTTTTCTATTTTTCACGATTTTTGAAACTTTTTGCGGTTCGAGATTTTTTAAAATTTTTTTGAAAGGAGCTTTGGCCCTAAACATGGTTGTCGTGATCCTTGTATTTTTTTTTGCATGCACAAAAAAATTCAGCTAAAAACTCACAGTGTGCAAGATTTTGTGACCATTTGAAAAACGTGTCCCCATTTCAGACACTTTAATAGCTACTGGCAGTAAACCTGTAAAATCTGAAATGCTCTTTAAGGGGGTGTGAGTTCTCAAGGTTTGATGAGGGTTAGAGAGCCAATATAAGGGCCAAGTACCAGCACCCATTGCACATCATGTGCGCACACCCCCCCGGCACCCCCGATCGCCGAAACCCAGTGCCGCCGATCAGGTTCTCTAGTGATGGTGCCCCGCCGAAAAAAAATGCGGCACCAGCACATGCCCGAGCCCAGCATGTGCTGCCGCAACCCTCGGTCTGGTCCGATCTTAGAATGGGAATAAACTACATATGCTTAGACTGGGAATGAACTCCATGTGCCTAAGTCAACCCATAAAACGAGCGTGCCGACGCTCAGCCGGCCAGAGGGGCAGGATGCGCAAGCCGGGGATAGATCAGGTCCCCCTCTACGTGCTGTTGATCTTGCTGCTGCAACCCTCGGTCCAGTGTGGTCTTATACTGGGAATGAACTCCGTATGACGAAGCCAACCAACGAAACGAGCGGGCAGGCGGGCGGGCGGGCATTACGCCAGAGAGAGAGACGGGATGCGCGAGCCGCGGATCGATAGGGTGGTAGGTGGGTTTAGTCACATCTTCATAATTCTGCGTGCAATTCCATTTTTATGGCTTGTAAATTCAAACAATGGTCCCTTAAACCTTCACGTGAAGTTTCATGGCAAGACGACTCGTTTTCTATTTTTCACAATTTTCAAAACTTTTTACGGTTCGGGATTTTTTAAAATTTTTTTGGAAGTAGTTTTGGCCCCAAACATGGTAGATGGGATCCTTGTATTTTTGTTGGCATGCACAAAAAAATTCAGCTAAAAACTCAAAGTGTACAAGATTTTGTGACCATTTGAAAAAAGTGTCCCCATTTCAGACACTTTAAGGGCTACTGGCAGCAAACTTGTAAAATCTCAAATGCTTTTTAAGGGGGTGTGAGTTCTCAAGGTTTGATGAGGGATAGAGGGCCAATATAAGGGCCAAGTACCCGCACCCATCGCACATCATGTGCGCACACCCCCTGATCACCGGAATGCCAATGCCACCGGTCAAGTTCTTCGGTGATGCTCCGACGATGGTTCCCCGATGAAGAAAAATGTGGCACCAGCACATGCCCGAGCCCAGCATGTGCTTCCGCAACTATCGATCTGGTCCGATCTTATACTGGGAATGAACTCCGTATGCTTAGACTGGGAATGAACTCCGTATGAATAAGTCAACCCGCGAAACAAGCGTGCGGGCGCTCAGCCGGCCAGAGGGGCAGGATGCGCAAGTCGGGGATCGGCCAGGTCCCCCTCTGCGTGCTACCGATCTTGCTGTTGCAACCCTCAGTCTAGTCTGATCTTAGATTGGGAATGAACTCCATATGCCTAAGCCAACCTACGAAACGAGCAGACGGGCGGGCAGGCACTATGCCGGCCAGAGAGACGGGATGCGCAAGCCGTGGATTGATAGGGTGGTAGGTGGGTTTAGGTACATCTTCATATTTTTACATGCCAATGCCATTTTTACAGCTTGTAAATTCATACAATGGTCCCTTAAGCCTTCACGTGATGTTTCATGCTAAGACGACTCGTTTTCTATTTTTCATGATTTTCAAAACTTTTTGCGGTTCAGGATTTTTTAAAATTTTTTCGGAAGTAGTTTTGGCCCCAAACTTGGTAGACGTGATCCTTGTATTTTTGTTGGCATGGAAAAAAAATTCAGCTAAAAACTCGAAGTGTACAAGATTTTGTGGCCACTTGAAAAAAGTGTCCCCATTTCAGAAACTTTACTGGCTATTGGAAGCAAACCTGTAAAATCTCAAATGCTCTTTAAGGGGGTGTGAGTTCTCAAGGTTTGATGAGGGATAGGGGGCCAATATAAGGGCCAAGTACCAGCACCCATCGCACATGATGTGCGTACACACCCCAGCCCCCCCGATCGTCGGAACCCCAATGCCGTCGGTCAGGTTCTCCGGCCAATGCTCTGGCGATGGTGCCCCGACGAAGAGAAATTCATCACCAGCACATGCCCGAGCCCAGAATGTGCTGCCGTAACCCTCAATCCGGTTCAATCTTAGACTGAGAATGAACTCCGTATGCTTAGACTGGGAATGAACTCCGTATGCCTAAGTCAGCCACGAAACGAGCGTGTGGGCGCTCAACCGGCCAGAAGGGCAGGATGCGCAAGCCGGGGATCGGTCGGGTTCCACTTTGTGTGCTGCCGATCCTGCTGTCGCAACCCTCAGTTCGGTCTGATCTTAGACTGGGAATGAACTCCGTATGCCTAAGCCAACCGACGAAACGCGTGGGCGGACGGGCGGGCGGGCACTATGCCGGCCAGAGAGACGGGATGCGCAAGCCGTGGATCGATAGGGTGGTAGGTGGGTTTAGGTACATCTTCATATTTCTGCATGGAAATGCCATTTTTATGGCTTGTAAATTCAAAAAATGGTCCTTTAAGCCTTCACGTGAAGTTTCATGGCAAGACGACTCGTTTTCTATTTTTCACGATTTTCAAAACTTTTTTCGGTTTGGGATTTTTAAAAATTTTTTCGGAAGGAGTTTTGGCCCCAAACTTGGTAGATGGGATCCTTCTATTTTTGTTGGCATGCACAAAAAAATTCAGCTAAAAACTCACAGTGTACAAGATTTTGTGACCATTTCAAAAAAGTGTCCCCATTTCAGACACTTTAATGGCTACTGGCAGCAAACCTGTAAAATCTGAAATGCTCTTTAAGGGGGTGTGAGTTCTCAAGATTTGATGAGGGTTAGGGGGCCAATATAAGGGCCAAGTACCAGCACCCATCGCACATCATGTGCGCACACCCCCTCCGATCACCAGAACGCCAATACCACCGGTCAGGTTCTCCGGCGATGGTGCCCCGACGAAAAAAAATGTGGCACCAGCACATGCCCGAGCCCAGCATGTGCTGCCGCAACTCTCAATCTGGTCCGATCTTATACTGGGAATGAACTCCGTATGCTTAGACTGGGAATGGACTCCGTATGCCTAAGTCAACCCACGAAACAAGCGTGCGGGCGCTCAGCCGGCGAGAGGGGCAGGATGCGCAAGCCGGGGATCGGCAGGGTCCCCCTCTGCGTGCTGCCAATCATGCTGCCACAACCCTCAGTCTGGTCTGATCTTAGATTGGGAATGAACACCGTATGCCTAAGCCAACCAACAGAACGAGCAGACGGGCGGGCGGGCACTATGCCGGCCAGAGAGGCGGGATGCGCAAGCCGTGGATTGATAGGGTGGTAAGTGGGTTTAGGCACATCTTCATATTTCTACATGCGAATGCCATTTTTACAGCTTGTAAATTCATACAATGGTCCCTTAACCCTTCACGTGATGTTTCATGGCAAGACGACTCATTTTCTATTTTTCACGATTTTTGAAACTTTTTACGGTTCAAGATTTTTTTAAATTTTTTTGGAAGTAGTTTTGGCCCCAAACTTGGTAGATGTGATCCTTGTATTTTTGTTGGCATGGAAAAAAAATTCAGCTAAAAACTCAAAGTGTACAAGATTTTGTGACCATTTGAAAAAAGTGTCCCTATTTCAGACACTTTAATGGCTACTGGCAGCAAACCTGTAAAATCTGAAATGCTCTCTAAGGGGGTGTGAGTTCTCAAGGTTTGATGAAGGATAGGGGGCCAATATAAGGGCCAAGTACCAGCACCCATCGCATATCATGTGCGCACACCCCCCCGGCACCCCCGATCGCCGGAACCCTTGTGCCGTCGGTCAGGTTCTCCGGCGATGGTGCCCTGACGAAGAAAAATGTGGCACCAGCACTTGCCCGAGCCCAGCATGTGCTGTCGCAACCCTCGGTCCGGTCCGATCTTAGATTGGGAATGAACTCCATATCCTTACACTGGGAATGAACTCCGTATGCCTAAGTCAACCCACAAAACGTGCGTGCGAGCGCTCAGTCGGCCAGAGGGGCGGCATGCGTAAGCTGGGGATCAGTCGGGTCCCCCTCTGCGTGCTATCGATCCTGCTGCCACAACCCTCGGTCTGGTGTGATCTTAGACTGGGAATGAACTCCGTATGCCTAATCCAACCGACGAAACGAGCGGGCGGGCGGGCACTACGCCGGCCAGAGAGACGGGATGCGCAAGCCATGGATCGATAGGGTGGTAGGTGGGTTTAGGCACATCTTCATATTTCTGCATGCAAATGCCATTTTTATGGCTTGTAAATTCAAAAAATGGTCCCTTAAGCCTTCACGTGAAGTTTCATGGTAAGACGACTCATTTTCTATTTTTCACGATTTTCAAAACTTTTTACGGTTTGGGATTTTTAAAATTTTTTTTGGAAGGATTTTTGGCCCCAAACTTGGTAGACGGGATCCTTCTATTTTTGTTGGCATGCACAAAAAAATTCAGCTAAAAACTCAAAGTGTACAAGATTTTGTGACCATTTGAAAAAAGTGTCCCCATTTTAGACACTTTAATGGCTACTGGTAGCAAACCTGTAAAATCTCAAATGCTCTTTAAGGGGGTGTGAGTTCTCGAGGTTTGATGAGGGATAGGGGGCCAATATAAGGGCCAAGTACCAGCACCCATCCCACATCATGTGCGGACACCCCCTCCGATCACCGGAACGCCAATACCACCGGTCAGGTTCTTCGGCGATGGTGCCCCGACGAAAAAAAATGTGGCACCAGCACATGCCCGAGCCCAGTATGTGCTGCCACAACCTTCGATCCAGTCTGATCTTATACTGGGAATGAACTCCGTATGCTTAGACTAAGAATGAACTCCGTATGCCTAAGTCAACAAACGAAACAAACGTGCGGGCGCTCAACCGGCCAGAGGGGCGGGATGCGCAAGCTGGGGATCGGCCGGGTCCCCCTCTACATGCCGCAAATCCTGCTGCCGCAACCCTCAGTTCGATCCGATGTTAGATTGGGAATGAACTCCGTATGCCTAAGCCAACCGACGAAACGAGCGGGCGGGCGGTTGGGCACTGCGTCGGCCAGAGAGACGGGATGCGCAAGCCGTGAATCGATAGGGTGGTAGGTGGGTTTAGGCACATCTTCATATTTCTGAGTGCCAATGCCATTTTTAAGCCTTGTAAATTCATACAATGGTCCCTTAAGCCTTCACGTGATGTTTCATGGCAAGACGACTCGTTTTCTATTTTTCATGATTTTTGAAACTTTTTACGGTTCAGGATTTTTTAAAATTATTTCAGATGTAGTTTTGGCCCCAAACTTGGTAGACATGATCCTTGTATTTTTTTTTGGCATGGACAAAAAAATTCAGCTAAAAACTAGGAGTGTATAAGATTTTGTGACCATTTGAAAAAAGTGACCCCACTTCAGAAACTTTAATGGCTACTGGAAGCAAACCTGTAAAATCTCAAATGCTCTTTAAGGGGGTGCCAGTTTTGATTTTTTATGAGGGATAGGGGGCCAATATAATGGCCAAGTACCAATACCCGTCATACATCATGTGCGCACACCCTCCCTCGGCCCCTCCGATCGCCGGAACCCAAATCTCGTCGATCAGGTTCTCCGGTGATGCTATGGTGATGGTGCCCCGGCGAAGAAAAATGCGGCACCAGCACATGCCCGAGCCCAACATGTGCTGTCGTAACCCTCGGTTTGGTCTGATCTTAGACTGGGAATGAACTCCGTATACTTAGACTGGGAATGAACTCTGTATGCCTAAGTCAACCCACGAAATGAGTGTGCGGGCACTCAGTCGGCCAGAGGGGCGAGATGCGCAAGCCGAGGATCGACCGGGTCCCCTTTTGCGTGCTGCTAATCCTACCGCCGTAACCCTTGGTCCGGTCCAATCTTAGACTGGGAATGAACTCCGTATGCCTAAGCCAACCGACGAAACGAGCGGTAGGGCGGGCGGGCGGGCACTACGTTGGCCAGAGAGACGGGATGCGCAAGCCGTAGATCGATAGGGTGGTAGGTGGGTTTAGGCACATCTTCATATTTCTGCGTGCTAATGCCATTTTTATGGCTTGTAAATTCGTACAATGGTCCCTTAAGCCTTGATGAGAAGTTTCATGGCAAGACGACTTAATTTCTATTTTTCATGATTTTTGAAACTTTTTGCGGTTCGAGATTTTTTAAAATTTTTTCGGAAGGAGTTTCGGCCCCAAACTTGGTAGACGTGATCCTTGTTTTTTTTTTGGCATGGAAAAAAACATTCAGCTAAAAACTCATAGTGTACAAGATTTTGTGACCATTTGAAAAAAGTGTCCCCATTTCAGAAACTTTAATGGCTACTGGAAGCAAACTTGTAAAATCTCAAATGCTCTTTAAGGGGGTGTGAGTTCTCAATTTTTGATGAGGGATAGGGGGCCAATATAATGGCCAAGTACCAGCACCCATCGCACATCTTGTGCGCACACCCCCCGGCCCCCCCGATGGCCGGAACCCCAATGCCGCCGGTCAGGTTCTCCGGTGATGCTCCGGCAATGGTGCCCCAGCGAAGAAAAATGCATCACCAGCACATGCCTGAGCCTAGCATGTGCTGCCGCAACCCTCTATCCGATCTGATCTTAGACTGGCAATGAACTCCGTATGCTTAGACTGGGAATAAACTCCGTATGCCTAAGTCAACCCACGAAACGAGCGTGCGGGCGCTCAGTTAGCCAGAGGGGTGGGATGCCCAAGCCGAGGATCGGTTGGGTCCCCCTCTGCATGCTGCCGATCCTGCTACCGCAACCTTGGTCTGGCCCGATCTTAGACTGGGAATCAACTTCGTATGCCTAAGCTAACCGATGAAACGAGCGGGCGAGCGGGCGGGCATTACGCCGGCCAGAGAGACGGGATGCGCAAGCCATGGATCGATAGTGATGGTAGGTGGGTTTAGGCACATCTTCATATTTCTACGTGCCAATGCCAATTTTGTGGCCTGTAAATTCATACAATGGTCCTTAAGCCTTCACGTGAAGTTTCATGGCAAGACGACTCGTTTTCTATTTTTCATGATTTTCAAAAGTTTATGCGGTTCGGGATTTTTTAAAATTTTTTCGGAAGGAGTTTTGGCCCCAAACTTGGTAGACAAGATCCTTGTATTTTTTTTGGCTTGCAAAAAAAAATTCATCTAAAAACTTGAAGTGTACAAGATTTTGTGACCATTTGAAAAAAGTGTCCCCATTTCAGACACTTTAATGGCTACTGGTAGCAAACCTGTAAAATCTCAAATGCTCTTTAAGGGGGTATGAGTTCTCGAGGTTTGATGAGGGATAGGGGGCCAAGATAAGGGCCAAGTACCAGCACCCATCATGTGCGCACGCCCCTCCGGCCCCCCCAATCGCTGGAACCCCAATGCCATCGGCCAGGTTCTCCGATGATGCTCTGGCGATGGTGCCCCGATGAAAAAAAATGCATCTCCAGCACATGCCCGAGCCTAGCATGTGCTGCCGCAACCCTCGTTCCGGTCCAATCTTAGACTGGCAATGAACTCCGTACGCTTAGACTGGGAATGAACTCCGTATGCCTAAGTCAACCCACGAGAGGGGCGGGATTCGCAAGCCGGGGATCGGTCGGGTCGTCCACTGTGTGGTGGCGATCTTGCTACCACAACCCTCAATCCGATCAAATCTTAGATTGGGAATGAACTCCATATACCTAAGCCAACTGACGAAACGAGCGGGCGAACGGGCACTACACCGACCAGAGAGACAGGATGCGCAAGCCGTGGATCAATAGGGTGGTAGGTGGGTTTAAGCACATATTCATATTTCTGTGTGCCATTGCCATTTTTATGGCTTTTAAATTCATACAATGGTCCCTTAAGCCTTCACGTGAAGTTTCATGGCAAGATGACTCGTTTTCTATTTTTCACGATTTTTGAAACTTTTTACGGCTCAAGATTTTTTAAAATTTTTTCGGAAGTAGTTTTGGCCCCAAACTTGGTAGACGTGATCCTTGTAATTTTGTTGGCATGCAAAAAAAAATTCAGCTAAAAACTAGAAGTGTACAAGATTTTGTGACCATTTGAAAAAAGTGTCCCCATTTCAGACACTTTAATGGCTACTGGCAGCAAACCTCTAAAATCTCAAATGCTCATTAAACGGTTGTGAGTTCTCGAGGTTTGATGAGAGATAGGGGCCAATATAATGGCCAAGTACCAGCACCCATCGCACATCATGTGCGCACACCCCCCGGCCCCCCCACTCGTCGGAACCCCAATGCCGCCGGTCAGGTTCTTCGGCGATGCTACGGTGATGGTGCCCCGACGAAGAAAAATGCGGCACCAACACATGCCCGAGCCCAGCATGTGCTAGCGCAACCCTCGGTCCGTTCTGATCTTAGAATGGGAATGAACTCCGTATGCCTAAGTCAACCTACAAAACGAGCGTGCGGGCGCTCAGCCGGCCAAAAGGGCGGGATGCGTAAGCCGGGGATCGACCAGGTCCCCCTCTACGTGCTGCCGATCCTGATGCCACAACCCTCGATCTGGTGCGATCTTAGACTAGGAATGAACTCCGTAAGCCTAAGCCAACCGACGAAACGAGCGGGCGGGCAGGCACTACGCCGGCCAGAGAGACGAGATACGCAAGCCGTGGATCGATAGGGTGGTAGGTGGGTTTAGGCACATCTTCACATTTTTGCATGCCAATGCCATTTTTATGGCTTGTAAATACATACAATGGTCCCTTAAGCCTTCACGTGAAGTTTCATGGCAAGATGACTCGTTTTCTATTTTTCATGATTTTTGAATCTTTTTCCGGTTCGAGATTTTTTAAAATTTTTTTGAAAGGAGTTTTGGCCCCAAAGTTGGTAGATGCGATCCTTGTATTTTTGTTGGCGTGCATAAAAAATTCAGCTAAAAACTCAAAGTGTACAAGATTTTGTGACCATTTGAAAAAAGTGTCCCCATTTTAGACACTTTAATGGCTACTGGCAGCAAACCTGTAAAATCTCAAATGCTCTTTAAAGGGGTGTGAGTTCTCGAGGTTTGATGAGGGATAGGGGTTCAATATAAAGGCCAAGTACCAGAACCCATCGCACATCATGTACGGACACCCTCCCGATCTCCGGTATCCCAATGTCGTCGGTCTGGTTCTCCGATGATGGTGCCCTGGGGAAGAAAAATGTGGCACCAGCACATGCTCGAGCCTAGCATGTGCTGCCGCAACCCTCGGTCCGGTTTGATCTTAGACTGGGAATGAACTCCGTATGCCTAAGTCAACCCACGAAACGAGTGTCCGGGCGCTCAAACGGCCAGAGGGGTGAGATGCGCAAGCCGAGGATTGGCCGGGTCCCTCTCTGCGTGTTACTGATCCTGCTATCGTAACCCTCAGTGTGGTCTGATCTTAGACTGGGAATGAACTTCGTATGCCTAAGCCAACCGATGAAACGAGCGGGTGGAGTGGCACTACACAAGCCAGAGAGATGGGATGCGCAAGCCGTGGATTGATAGAGTGGCAGGTGGGTTTAGGCATATCTTCATATTTCTACGTGCCAATGCCATTTTTATGGCTTGTAAATTTATACATTGGTTCCTTAAGCCTTCACGTGAAGTTTAATGGCGAGACAACTCGTTTTCTATTTTTCACGATTTTTGAAACTTTTTGCGGTTCGGGATTTTTTAAAATTTTTTTGGATGGAGTTTTGGCCCCAACCTTGGTAGATGTGATCCTTGTATTTTTGTTGGCATGCACAAAAAAATTCAGCTACAACTCGAAGTGTACAAGATTTTGTGACCATTTGAAAAAAGTGTGCCCATTTCAGACACTTTAATGGCTACTGGCAGCAAATCTGTAAAATCTCATATGCTCTTTAAGGGGGTGTGAGTTCTCGAGGTTTGATAAGGGATAGGGGGCCAATATAAGGGCCAAGTACCAGCACCCATCGTAAATCATGTGCGGACAACCCCCCCGACCCCTCCGATCGTCGGAACCCCAATACCGCCGGTCAGGTTTCCGGTGATGCTTCGGTGATGGTGCCTTGGTGAAGACAAATACGGCACCAGCACATGCCCGAGCCCAGTATGTGCTGCCGCAACCCTCGGTTCGATCCGATCTTAGACTGGGAATGAACTCCGTATGCCTAAGTCAACCCGTGAAATAAGCGTGCAGGTTCTCAGCTGGCCAGAGGTGCGGGATGCGCAAGCCAGGGATCGGTGGGGCCCCCTCTACGTGCTATCGATCTTGCTACCGTGACCCTCAGTCCGGTCTGATCTTAGACTGGGAATGAACTCCGTATGCCTAAGGCAACCGACAAAATGAACGGGCGGGCAGGCGGGTGGGCACTACTCATACCAGAGAGACATGATGCGCAAGCCGTGGATCGATAGGGTGGCAGGTTGGTTTAGGCACATCTTCATATTTCTGCATGCCAATGCCATTTTTATGGCTTGAAAATTCATACAAAGGTCCCTTAAGCCTTCACGTGAAGTTTAATGGCAAGATGACTTGTTTTCTATTTTTCATGATTTTTGAAACTTTTTACGGTTCGAGATTTTTTAAACTTTTTTCGGAAGGAGTTTTAGCCCCAAACTTGGTAGACGTGATCCTTGTCTTTTTTCTGGCACGCAGAAAAAAATTCAGCTAAAAACTCGAAGTGTAGAAGATTTTGTTACCATTTGAAAAAAGTGTCCCCATTTTAGACACTTTAATGGCTACTAGCAGCAAACCTGTAAAATCTCAAATGCTCTTTAAGGGGGTGTGAGTTCTCGAGGTTTGATGAGGGATAGGGGGCCAATATAAGGGCCAAGTACCAGCACCCATCGCACATCATGTGCGCACACCCCCCGCCCCCCGATCGTCGGAACCCCAATGCCGTCGGTCAGGTTCTCCAGTGATGCTTCAACGATGGTGCCTTGGCGAAGAAAAATGCGGCACTAGCACATGCCCGAGCCTAGCATGTGCTGCTGCAACTCTCGATCCGATCCGATCTTAGATTAGGAATGAACTCCGTATGCCTAAGTCAACCCATGAAACGAGCGTGCGGGCGCTCAGCCGGCCAGAGGGGCGGGATGCGCAAGCCGGGGATCGACCGGGTCCCCCTTGACATGTTGCTGATCCTGCTGTTGTAACCCTCGATTTGGTCCAATCTTAGACTGGGAATAAACTCTGTATGCCTAAGCCAACTGACGAAACGAGCAGGGCAGGTGGGCGGGCAGACACTACGCCGGCCAGAGAGACGGGATGCGCAAGCCGTGGATCGATAGGGTGGTAGGTGGGTTTAGGCACAACTTCATATTTCTGCATGCCAATGCCATTTTTATGGCTTGTAAATTCATACAATGGTCCCTTAAGCCTTCGTGTGAAGTTTCATGGCAAGACGACTCGTTTTCTATTTTTCATGATTTTTGAAACTTTTTGCGGTTTGAGAATTTTTAAAATTTTTTTGGAAGGATTTTTGGCCCCGAGCTTGGTAGGCGTGATTCTTGTATTTTTTTTGGCATGCACAAAAAAATTCAGCTAAAAACTCGAAGTGTACAAGATTTTGTGACCATTTGACAAAAGTGTCCCCATTTTAAACACTTTAATGCCTACTGGCAGCAAACTTGTAAAATCTCAAATGCTCTTTAAGGGGGTGTGAGTTCTCGAGGTTGATGAGGGATAGGGGGCCAATATAAGGGCCAAGTACCAGCACCCATCACACATCATGTGCGCACACCCCCCCCGCTCCTCGATCGGTGAAAGCCCAATGCCGTCGGTCAGGTTCTTCGGCGATGGTGCCCCGACGAAGAAAAATGCGGCACCAACACAGCCTAAGCCCAGCATGTGCTGCCGTAACCCTCCATCCGGTCCGATCTTGGACTGGGAATGAACTCCGTATGCTTAGACTGGGAATGAACTCCGTATGCCTAAGTCAACCCACGAAACGAGCGTGCGGGCGCTCAGTCGGCCAGAGGGGCGGGATGCGCAAGCCGGGGATTGGCCGGGTCCCCCTTTGCGTGCTGCCAATCTTGCTACCACAACCCTCGATCTGGTCCGATCTTAGACTGGGAATGAACTCCGTATGCCTAAGTCAACCCATGAAATGAGCATACGGGCGCTCAGCCGGCCAGAGGGGCGAGATGCACAAGCCGGGGATCGACCAGGGCCCCTTCTGCGTGCTGCCAATCCTGCGATCGCAACCCTCAGTTTGATCCAATCTTAGACTAGGAATGAACTCCGTATGCCTAAGCCAACTGAGAAAACGAGCGGGTGGGCGGGCGGGTACTACGCCGGCCAAAGATACGGGATGCGCAAGCCGTGGATCGATAGGGTGGTAGGTGGGTTTAGGCACATCTTCATATCTCTGCATGCCAATACCATTTTTATGGCTTGTAAATTCATACAATGGTCCCTTAAGCCTTTACGTGAAGTTTCATGGCAAGACGACTCATTTTCTATTTTTCACGATTTTTGAAACTTTTTACGGTTCGAGATTTTTTAAAATTTTTTCGGAAGGAGTTTTGGCCCCAAACTTGGTAGACGTGATCCTTGTATTGTTTTTGGTATGCACAAAAACATTCAGCTAAAAACTCGAAGTGTACAAGATTTTGTGACCATTTGAAAAAAGTGTCTCCATTTCAGACACTTTAATGGCTACTGGTAGCAAACCTGTAAAATCTCAAATGCTCTTTAAGGGGGTGTGAGTTCTTGAGGTTTGATGAGGGATAGGGGGCCAATATAAGGGCCAAGTACCAGCACCCATCGCACATCATGTGTGCACACCCCCCGGCCCTCCCGATCGCCGGAACCCCAATACCGCCGATCAGGTTCTCTGACGATGCTCTGGTGGTGGTGCCCCGGCGAAGAAAAATGCAGCACCAGCACATGCCCGAACCCAGCATGTGCTGCCACAACTCTCGGTCTGGTCTCATCTTAGACTGGGAATGAACTCCGTATGCTTAGAGTGGGAATGAATTCCATATGCCTAAGTCAACCCACAAAATGAGCGTGCGGTGACTCAGCCGGCCAAAGGGGCGGGATGCACAAGATGGGGATCGATCGGGTCCCCTTCTACGTGCTGCCGATCCTACTGCCGCAACCCTCAGTCTGGTTTGATCTTAGACTAGGAATGAACTCCGTATGCCTAAGCCAACCGACGAAAGAAGCGGGCGAGCGGGCGGGCGGGCACTTCGCTGGCTAGAGAGACGGGATACGCAAGCCGTGGATTGATAAGGTGGTAGGTGGGTTTAGGCACATCTTCATATTTCTACGTGCCACTGCCATTTTTAAGGCTTGTAAATTCACACAATGGTCCCTTAAGCCTTCACCTGAAATTTCATGGCAAGACGACTCATTTTTTATTTTTCACGATTTTCGAAACTTTTTACGGTTTAGGATTTTTTAAAATTTTTTCGGAAGGATTTTTGGCCCTAAACTTGGTAAAAGTGATCCTTGCATTTTTGTTGGCATGCATAAAAAATTCAGCTACAAACTCGAAGTGTACAAGATTTTGTATCCATTTGAAAAAAGTGTCCCCATTTCAGACACTTTAATGGCTACTGGCAGCAAACTTGTACAATCTCAAATGCTCTTTAAGGGGGTGCGAGTTCTCAAGGTTTGATAAGGGATAGGGGGCCAATATAAGGGCCAAGTACCAGCACCCAACGCACATCATGTGCGCACACCCCCCCGGCCCCCCCGATCGCCAGAACCCCAATGCTGCTGGTCAGGTTCTCCGACGATGCTCCGGTGATGGTGCCCCAGCGAAGAAAAATACAGCACTAGCACATGCCCGAACCCAGCATGTGTTGCCACAACCCTCGGTCCGGTCCCATCTTAGACTGGGAATGAACTTCGTCTGCTTAGAGTGGGAATGAATTCCATATGCCTAAGTCAACCCACAAAATGAGCGTGCGGTCACTCAGTTGGCCAAAGGGGGGGGGATGCGCAACATGGGGATCGATCGGGTCTCCCTCTGCATGCTGCCGATCCTGTTGCTGAAACCCTCAGTCTGGTCTGATCTTAGACTGGGAATGAACTCCGTATGGCTAAGCCAACTGACGAAACGAGCAGGCGGGCGGGCACTTCGCTGGCCAGAGAGACGGGATGCGCAAGCCGTGGATTGATAGGGTGGTAGGTGGGTTTAGGCACATCTTCATATTTCTACGTGCCACTGCCATTTTTATGGCTTGTAAATTCATACAATGGTCCCTTAAGCCTTCACGTGAAGTTTCACGGCAAGACGACTTGTTTTCTATTTTTCATGATTCTTGAAACTTTTGAGGGTTCAAGATTTTTTAAAATTTTTTTGGAAGGAGTTTTGGCCCTAAACTTGGTAAAAGTGATCCTTGCATTTTTTTTGGCATGAATAAAAAAATTCACCTAAAAACTCGAAGTGTACAAGATTTTGTATCCATTTAAAAAAAGTGTCCCCATTTCAGACACTTTAACGGCTATTGGCAGCAAACCTGTACAATCTCAAATGCTCTTTAAGGGGGTGTGAGTTCTCGAGGTTTGATGAGGGATAGGGGGCCAATATAAGGGCCAAGTACCAGCACCCATTGCACATCATGTGCGCACACCCCCCCGGCCCCCCCGATCGTGATGGTGCCCCGACGAAGAAAATTGCGGCACCAGCACATGCTCGAGCCCAGCATGTGCTGCCACAACCCTCGGTCCGGTCTGATCTGAGACTAGGAATGAACTCCACATGCTTAGACTGGGAATGAACTCTGTATGCCTAAGTCAGCCCACGAAACGAACGTGCGGGCGCTCAGCTGGCCAGAGGGGCGGGATGCGCAAGCCGGGGATCGGCCGAGTCCCCCTCTGCGCGCTGTCGATCCTGCTACCGCAACCCTTGGTCCGGTCTGATCTTAGACTGAGAATGAACTTCGTATGCCTAAGCCAACTGACGAAATGAGTGGGCGGGCAGGCGGGCACTACGCCAACTAGAGAGACGGGATGCGCAAGCCATGGATCGATAGGGTGGTAGGTGGGTTTAGGCACATCTTCATATTTCTGCATGCCAATGCCATTTTTATGGCTTGTAAATTCATACAATGGTCCCTTAAGCCTTCACGTGAAGTTTGATGGCAAGATGACTCGTTTTCTATTTTTCACGATTTTTGAAACTTTTTTTGGTTCGGGATTTTTTAAAATTTTTTCGGAAGGATTTTTGGCCCCAAACTTGGTAGACGTGATCCTTGTATTTTTTTGTTATGCACAAAAAAATTTAGCTAAAAACTGGAAGTGTACAAGATTTTGTGACCATTTGAAAAAAGTGTCCACATTTCAGACACTTTAATGGCTACTGGCAGCAAACCTATAAAATCTCAAATGCTCTTTAAGGGGGTGTGAGTTCTAGAGGTTTGATGAGGGATAGGGGAGCAATATAAGGGCCAAGTACCGACACCGATCGCACATCATGTACGCACACCCCCAGCCCCTCCGATCGCCGGAACACTAATGCCACCGGTTAGGTTCTCCGGTGATGGTGCCCCGATGAAGAAAAATACGGCACTAGAACATGCTCGAGCCCAGCATGTGCTGCCACAAGCCTCAGTCTGATTTGATCTTAAACTGGGAATGAACACCGTATGCTTAGACTGGGAATGAACTCCGTATGCCTAAGCCAACCCATGAAACGAGCGTGTGGTCTCTCAACCAGCCAAAGGGGCGGGATGCGCAAGCTGGGGATCGGTCGGGTCCCCGTCTACGTGCTATCGATCCTGCTGCCACAACCCTCGATTCAGTCTGATCTTAGACTGGGAATGAACTCCGTATGCCTAAGCCAACCGCCAAAACGAGCGGGCGGGTGGGCGAGCCGGCACTACGTCGGCCAGAGTGACGGGATGCGTAAGCCGTGGATCGATAGGGTGGTAGGTGGGTTTAGGCACATCTTCATATTTCTGCATGCCAATGCCATTTTTATGGCTTGTAAATTCATACAATGGTCCCTTAAGCCTTCACGTGAAGTTTCATGGCAAGACGACTCGTTTTCTATTTTTCACGATTTTCAAAAATTTTTACGGTTTTGGATTTTTTAAAATTTTTTCGAAAGGATTTTTGGCCATAAACTTGGTAGACGGGATCCTTGTATTTTTGTTGGCATGCATAAAAAAATTCAGCTAAAAACTGGAAGTGTACAAGATTTTGTGACCATTTGAAAAAAGTATCCCCATTGCAGACACTTTAATGGCTACTGGCAGCAAACCTGTAAAATCTCAAATGGTCTTTAATGGGGTGTGAGTTCTCGAGGTTCGATGAGGGATAGGGGGCCAATATAAGGGCCAAGTACCAGCACCCATCGCACATCATATGCGCACACCCCCTGGCCTCCCGATCGTCGGAACCCCAATGCCGTCGGTCAGGTTCTTCGGTGATGCTCCGACGATGGTGCCCCGACGAAGAAAAATGCCGCACCAGCATATGCCCTAGCCCAACATGTGCTGTCGTAACCCTCGGTCCGGTCTGATTTTAGACTTGGAATGAAGTCCGTATGCTTAGACTGGGAATAAACTCCGTATGCCTTAGTCAACCCACGAAACGAGCGTGCGGGCGCTCAGCCGGCCAGAGGGGCGGGATGTGCAAGCCGAGGGTCGGCCGGGTCCCCCTCTACGTGCTGCCAATGCTGCTATCGCAACCCTCAGTTTGGTCCAATCTTAGACTGGGAATGAACTCCGTATGCCTAAGCCAACCGACGAAACAAGTAGGCGGGCGAAGAAAAATGCAGACCAGCACATGCCCGAGCCCAGCATGTGCTGCCGCAACCCTCGGTCCGGTCGAATTTTAGACTGGAAATGAACTTCGTATGCTTAGACTAGGAAAGAACTCCGTATGCCTAAGCCAACCGACGAAATGAACGGGCAGGCGGGGGAACGGGCACTACGCCGACCAGAGAAACGGGATGCGCAAGCCGTGGATCGATAGGGTGGTAGGTGGGCTTAGGCACATCTTCATATTTTTGTGTGCCAATGATAGTTTTATGGCTTGTAAATTCATACATTGGTCCCTTAAGCCTTCAAGCGAAGTTTCATGGCAAGATGACTCATTTTCTATTTTTCATGATTTTTGAAACTTTTTGTGGTTCGGGATTTTTTAAAATTTTTTTGGAAGGAGTTTTGGCCCCAAACTTGGTTGACGTGATCCTTGTATTTTTGTTGGCATGCACAAAACAATTCAGCTAAAAACTCAAAGTGTACAAGATTTTGTAACCATTTGAAAAAAGTGTCCCCATTTCAGACACTTTAATGGCTACTGGCAGCAAACCTGTAAAATCTCAAATGCTCTTTTAAGGGGATGTGAGTTCTCAAGGTTTGTTGAGCGATATAGGGCCAATATAAGGGCCAAGTACTAGCACCCATCGCACATCATGTGCGCACAACCCCCCCAGCCCCCTTAATCGTCGGAACCCCAATGCCGCCAGTCAGGTTCTCTGGCGTTGCTCCGGTGATGGTGCCCCGACGAAAAAAAATACGGCACCAGCACATGCCCGAGCCCAGCATGTGCTGCCACAACCCTCGGTCTGGTCCAATCTTCGACTGGGAATGAACTCCATATGCTTAGATTGGGAATGAACTTCGTATGCCTAAGTTAACCCACGAAACGAACGTACGGGCGCTCAGCCAGCCAGAGGGGCGGGATGCGCAAGCCGGGGATCAACCGGGTCCCCCTCTGCGTGCTACCAATCTTGCTGTCGCAACCCTCAGTTTGGTCCAATCTTAGACTAGGAATGAACTTCGTATGCCTAAGCCAACTGACGAAACGAGCGGGCAGGCGGGCGGGCACTACGCCGGCCAGAGAGACGGGATGCGCAAGCCGTGGATCGATAGGGTGGTAGGTGGGTTTAGGCGCATCTTCATATTTCTACATGCCAATGCCTTTTTTATGGCTTGTAAATTCATACAATGGTCCATTGAGCCTTCACGTGAAGTTTCATGGCTAGACGGCTCGTTGTCAAATTTTCATGATTTTTGAAACTTTTTACGGTTCGAGATTTTTTAAAACTTTTTCGGAAGAAGTTTTGGCCCCAAACTTGGTAGACGTGATCCTTGTATTTTTTTTGGCACGCACAAAAAAGTTCAGCTAAAAACTCGAAGTGTACAAGATTTTGTGACCATTTGAAAAAAGTGTCCCCATTTCAGACACTTTAATGGCTACTGGTGGCAAACCTGTAAAATCTCAAATGCTCTTTAAGGGGGTGTGAGTTCTCAAGGTTTGATGAGGGAAAGGGGGCCAATATAAGGGCCAAGTACCAGCACCCACCACACATCATGTGCGCACCCCCCTAGCCCCCCGATCACCGGAACCCTATTGCCGTCAGTCAGGTTCTCTGTTGATGCTCCGACAACGGTGCCCCGACGAAGAAAAATACGGCACCAGCACATGCCCGAGCCCAGCATGTGCTGCCGTAACCCTCGGTCTGGTCCGATCCTAGACTAGCAATGAACTCCGTATGCTTAGACTGGGAATGAACTCCGTATGCCTAAGTCAACCCATGAAACGAGCGTGCGGGCGCTCAGCCGGCCAGAGGGGCGGGATGTGCAAGCCGGGGATCGATCGGGTCCCCCTTTACGTGCTGTCGATCTTACTACCGTAACCCTCGGTACGGTCTGATCATAGACTGGGAATGAACTCTGTATGCCAAAGCCAACCGATGAAATGATCGGGCAGACGGGTGGGCAGGCACTACGCCGGCCAGAGAGACGAGATGCGCAAGCTGTGGATTGATAGGGTGGTAGGAGGGTTTAGGCCCATCTTCATATTTCTACATGCCAATGCCATTTTTTTGGCTTGTAAATTCCTACAATGGTCCCTTAAGCCTTGACGTGAAGTTTCATGGCAAGACGACTCATTTTCTATTTTTCACGATTTTTGAAACTTTTTGCGGTTCAGGATTTTTTAAAAAATTTTTGGAAGGGTTTTGGCCCCAAACTTGGTAGACGTGATCCTTGTATTTTTGTTGGCATGCACAATAAAATTCAGCTAGAAACTCGAACTGTACAAGATTTTGTGACCATTTGAAAAAAGTGTCCCCATTTCAGACACTTTAATGGCTACTGGCAGCAAACTTGTAAAATCTCAAATGCTCTTTAAGGGGGGGTGAGTTCTCGAGGTTTGATGAGCGATAAGGGGCCTATATAAGGTCCAAGCACCAGCACCCATCACACATCATGTGTGCACACCCCCCCCGGCATCCCCGATTGTCGGAACCCCAATGCCGCCGGTTAGGTTCTCCGACGATGCTCCGGTGATGGTGCCCCGGCGAAGAAAAATGTGGCACCAGCACATGCCGTAGCCTAGCATGTGCTGCAACAACCCTCGGTCTGATGCGATCTTAGACTGGGAATGAACTCCGTATGCCTAAGTCAACCCACGAAACGAGCGTGCGGGCGCTCAGCTGGCAAGAGGGGTAGGATGCGTATGCCGGGGATCGATCGGGTCCCCCTCTACGTGCTGTCGATCCGGCTGCCACAACCCTCGATCCGGTTTGATCTTAGACTGTTAATGAACTCTGTATGCCTAAGCCAACCGACGAAACGAACGGGCGGGTGGTGGGCGGGCACTACGCCGGCCAGAGAGACGGGATGCACAAGCCGTGGATCGATAGGGTGGTAGGTGGGTTTAGGCACATCTTCATATTTCTGTGTGCCAAAGCCATTTTTATGGCTTGTAAATTCATACAATGGTCCCTTAAGCCGTCACGTGAAGTTCATGGCAAGACGACTCGTTTTCTATTTTTCACGATTTTCAAAACTTTTTGCGGTTCAGGATTTTTGAAAATTTTTTTAGAAGGAGTTTTGGCTTCAAACTTGGTAGACGTGATCCTTGTATTTTTTTTGGCCTGCATAAAAAAATTCAGCTAAAAACTCGATGTGTACAAGATTTTGTGACCATTTAAAAAAAGTGTCTCCATTTCAGACACTTTAATGGCTTCTGGCAGCAAACCTGTAAAATCTCAAATGCTCTTTAAGAGGGTGTGAGTTCTTGAGGTTTGATGAGGGATAGGGGGTCAATATAAGGGCCTTGTACCAGCACCCATCGCACATCATGTGCGCACACCCCCCGGCCCCCCTAATCGCCTGAACCCTAATGCCGCCGGTCATGTTCTCCGGCGATGGTGCCGCCGCGAACAAAAATGTGGCACCAGCACATGCCCGAGCCTAGCATATGCTGCCGTAAACCTCTGTCCGGTCCGATCTTAGACTAGGAATGAACTCCATATGGTTAGACTGGGAATGAACTCCATATACCTAAGTCAACCCACGAAACGAGCGTGTGGGCGCTCAGCCGGCCAGAGGGGAGGGATGCGTAAGTCGGGGATGGGCCGGTTCCCCCTTTGCATGCTGCCAACCCCACTGTCTCAACCCTTGATTTGGTCTGATCTTAGACTGGGAATGAACTTCGTATGCCTAAGCCAACCGACGAAACGAGCGGGCGGGCGGGCGGGCACTACGCCGCCTAGAGAGACGGGATGCACAAGCCGTGCATCGATAGGGTGGTAGGTGGGTTTAGGCACATCTTCATATTTCTGCATGCCAATGCCATTGTTATGGCTTTTAAATTCATACAATGGTCCCTTAAGCCTTCACGTGAAGTTTCATGGCAAGATGACTCATTTTTTATTTTTCATGATTTTTGAAACTTTTTACAGTTCGGGAGTTTTTAAAATTTTTTCGGAAGGAGTTTTGGCGCCAAACTTGGTAGATGTGATCCTTGTATTTTTGTTGGCATGCACAAAAAGATTTAGCTAAAAACTCAAAGTCTACAAGATTTTGTGAGCATTTGAAAAAAGTGTCCCCATTTTAGACACTTTAATGGCTGCTGGTAGCAAATCTATAAAATCTCAAAGGCTCTTTCAAGGGATGTGAGTTCTCGAGGTTTGTGAGGCATAGGGGGCCAATATAAGGGCCAAGTACAGTACCCATCGCACATCATGTGCATACACCCGCCCCAGGCCCCCCGATTATCGAAACCCTAATGCCGCCGGTCAGGTTCTCCGACGATGCTCTGGCGATGGTGCCCCGGTGAAGAAAAATACGGCACCAGCACATGCCGAGCCCAGCATGTGCTGCCGTAGCCCTCGGTCCGGTCCAATCTTAGACTGGTAATGAACTCCGAATGCCTAAGCCAATCGATGAAACGAGCGGGCGGGCGGGCACTACGCCGGCAAGAAAGATGGGATGCGTAAGCCGAGGATCGATAGGGTGGTAGGTGTGTTTAGGTACATCTTCATATTTCTGCATGCCAATGCCATTTTTATGGCTGGTAAATTCATACAATGGTCCCTTAAGCCTTCAGATGAAGTTTCATGGCAAAACGACTCATTTTCTATTTTTCACGATTCTCAAAACTTTTTGCGGTTCAGGATTTTTTAAAATTTTTTCGAAGGGAGTTTTGACCCCAAACTTGGTAGATGTGATCCTTGTATTTTTGTTGGCATGCATAAAACAATTCAGCTAAAATCACGAAGTGTACAAGATTTTGTGACCATTTGAAAAAAGTGTCTCCATTTCGACACTTTAATGGCTACTGGCAGCAAACCTGTAAAATCTCAAATGCTCTTTAAGGGTGTGTGAGTTCTCGAGGTTTGATGAGGGATAGGGGGACAATATAAGGGCCAAGTACCAGCACCCATCTTACATCATGTGCGCACACCCCCCGGCCCCCCCGATCGTCGAAAACCCAATGCCGTCAGTCAGGTTCCCCGGGAAGCTCCGACGATGGTGCCCCGGTGAAGAAAAATGTGGCACCATCACATGCCCGAGCCCAGCATGTGCTGTCGCAACCTTCGGTCCGGTCCGATCTTAGACTGGGAATGAACTCGGTATTCTTAGACTGGGAATGAACTCTGTATGCCTAAGTCAACCCATGAAATAAGCGTGCGGTCGCTCAGCCGACCAGAGGGGCGGGATGCAAAGTCGGGGATCGACCGGGTCCCCCTGTACGTGCTACCGATCCTGCTGCCACAACCCTCGGTCTGGTCTGATCTTAGATTGTGAATGAACTCCGTATGCCTAAGCCAACTGATGGAACGAGCGGGCGGGTATGCGGGAACTACGCCGGCCAGAGGGACGGGATGCGCAAGCCCTGGATCGATAGGGTGGTAGGTGGGTTTAGGCACAACTTCATATTTCTGCATGCCAATGCCATTTTTATGGCTTGTAAATTCATACAATGGTCCCTTAAGCCTTCACGTGAAGTTTCATGGCAAGATGACTCGTTTTCTATTTTTCACGATTTTTGAAATTTTTGCAGTTCGAGAGTTTTTAAAATTTTTTCGGATGGAGTTTTGGCCCCAAACTTGGTAGACGTGATCCTTGTATTTTTTTTGGCATGCACAAAACAATTCAACTAAAAACTCAAAGTGAACAGGATTTTGTGACCATTTGAAAAAAGTGTCCCCATTCTAGACACTTTAATGGCTACTGGCAGCAAACCTGTAAAATCTCAAAGGCTTTTTAAGGGGATGTGAGTTCTCGAGGTTTGATGAGGCATAGGGGGCCAATATAAGGGCCAAGTACCAGCACCCATCGCACATCATGCGCTTACACCCGCCCCAAGCCCCCCCGATTATCGAAACCCTAATGCCCCGACGAAGAAAAATACAGCACCAACACATGCCCGAGCCCAGCATGTGCTGTCGCAACCCTCGGTCCGGTCCGATCTTAGACTGGGAATGAACTCCGTATGCTTAGATTGGGAATGAACTCCGTACGCCTAAGTCAACCCATGAAACGAGCGTGTGGGTGCTCAGCCGACCAGAGGGGCGGGATACGCAAGCCAGGGATCGATCGGGTCCCCCTCTGTGTGCTGCCAATCTTGTTGCTGCAATCCTCGGTCTGGTCTGATCTTAGACTGAGAATGAACTCTGTATGCCTAAGCCAACCGACGAAACGAGCGGGCAGGCGGGCGGACGGGCACTATGCCAGCCAGAGAGACAGGATGCGCAAGCCGTGTATCGATAGGGTCGTAGGTGGGTTTAGGCACATCTTCATATTTCTACGTGCCAATGCCATTTTTATGGCTTGTAAATTCATACAATGGTTCTTTAAGCCTTCACGTAAAGTTTCATGGCAAGATGACTCATTTTCTATTTTTCACAATTTTTGAAACTTTTTGTGATTCGAGATTTTTTAAAATTTTTTTGAAAGGATTTTTGGCCCCAAACTTGGTAGATGTGATCCTTGTGTTTTTATTGGCATGCACAAAAAAGTTCAGCTAAAAACTCAAACTATACAAATTTTTGTGACCATTTGAAAAAAGTGTCCCCATTTCAAACACTTTAATGGCTACTGGCAGCAAACCTGTAAAATCTCAAATGCTATTTAAGGGGTTTGAGTTCTCGAGGTTTGATGAGGGATAGGGGGCCAATATAAGGGCCAAGTACCAGTACCCATCGCACATCATGTGCGCACAGCCCCCCCTCGGCCCCCCCGATCACCGGAACCCCAATATCGCTAGTCAGGTTCTCTGGCGATGCTCTGGCAGTGGTGCCCCGACGAAGAAAAATGCAGCACCAGCACATGCCTGAGCCCAGTATGTGCTGCCGCAACCCTCGGTCTAGTGCGATCTTAGACTGGAATGAAGTCTGTATGCTTAGACTGGGAATGAACTCCGTATGCCTAAGTCAACCCACGAAACGAGTGTGCGAGCGCTCAGCCGGCCAGAAGGGGCGGGATGCGCAAGCCGGGGATCGACCGAGTCCCCCTCTGTGTGCTGTCAATCCTGCTGCTGCAACCCTCAGTCCGGTTTGATCTTAGACTGGGAATGAACTCCATATGCCTAAGCCAATCGACGAAACGAGCGGGCGGGCGGGCACTACGCCGGCCATGGAGACGGGATGCGCATGCCATGGATCATAGGGTGGTAGGTGGGTTTAGGCACATCTTCATATTTCTGCATGCCAATGCCATTTTTATAGCTTGTAAATTCATACAATGGTCCCTTAAGCCTTCACGTGAAGTTTCATGGCAAGACGACTCGTTTTCTATTTTTCACGATTTTGGAAACTTTTTAAGGTTGGAGATTTGTTAAAATTTTTTCGAAAGGAGTTTTGGCCCCAAAAAAGGTAGACGTGATCCTTTTATTTGTTTTGGCATGCACAAAAAAATTAAGCTAAAAACTCGAAGTGTACAAGATTTTGTGACCAATTGAAAAAAGTGTCCCCACTTCAGACTCTTTAATGGCTACTGGCAGCAAACCTGTAAAATCTCAAATGCTCTTTAAGGGGGTGTGAGTTCTCGAGGTTTGATGAGGGATAGGGGGCCAATATAAGGGCCAAATACCAGCACACATCGCACATCATGTACGCACACACCCCCCCGACCCCCTCGATCGTCGGAACCCCAATGCTGCTGGTCAGGTTCTCCGGTGAGGCTCCGGTGATGGTGCCCCGGTGAAGAAAAATGCAGCCCAGCACATGCTCGAGCCCAGCATGTGCTGCCGCAACCCTCGATCCAATCTGATCTTAGACTGGGAATAAACTCCATATGCTTAGACTGGGAATGAACTCCGTATGCCTAAGTCAACCCACAAAACGAGCGAACGAGCGCTCAGCCGGCCAGATGGGCGAGATTCGCAAGCCGACGATCGACCAAGTCCCCCTCTACGTGCTACCGATCCTGCTACCGCAACCTTCGGTTTGGTCCGATCTTAGCATGGGAATGAACTCTGTATGCCTAAGCCAACTAACGAAACGAACGGGCGGGCGGGCACCACATCGACCAGAGAAACGGGATGCACAAGCCGTGGATCGATAGTGCATCGCACATCATGTGCGCACACCCCCCGGCCCCCCGATCGCCGAAACCCCCAATACCACTGGTCAAGTTCTCCGGTGATGCTCCGGAGATGTGCCCCGGTGAAGAAAAATGTAGCCCCAGCACATGCTCGAGCCCAGCATGTGCTGCCGCAACCTTTGGTCCGGTCTGATCTTAGACTGGGAATGAACTTCGTATGCTTAGACTGAGAATGAACTCCGTATGCCTAAGTCAACCCACGAAACGAGCGTGCGGGTGCTCAGCCGGCCAGAGGGGCGAGATGCACAAGCCGAGGATCGACCGGGGCCCCCTCTACTTGCTGTCGATCTTGCTACCGTAACCCTCAGTTCAGTCTGATCTTAGACTGGGAATGAACTCCGTATGCCTAAGCCAACCGACGAAACGAGCGGGTGGGCAAGCGGGTGGGCACTGTGCCGGTCAGATAGACGGGATGCGCAAGCTATGGATCGATAGGGTGGTAGGTGGGTTTAGGCACATCTTCATATTCCTGCATGCCCGAGCCCAGCATGTGCTACCACAACCCTCGGTCTGGTCCAATCTTAGACTGGGAATGAACTCTGTATGCTTAGACTGAGAATGAACTCCGTATGCCTAAGTCAACCCACGAGACGAGCGTGCGGGCGCTCAACCAGCCAGAGGGGCGAGATGTGCAAGCCGAGGATCAGTCGGGTCCTCCTCTGCGTGTTGTCGATCCTGCTGCCACAACCTCAGTCCTGTCCAATCTTAGACTGGGAATGAACTCCGTATGCCTAAGCCAACCGACAAAACAAGCGGGTGGGCACTACGCCGATCAGATAGACGGGATGCGCAAGCCATAGATCGATAGGGTGGTAGGTGGGTTTAGGCATATCTTGACATTCTTGCATGCCAATGCCATTTTTATGGCTTGTAAATTCATACAATGGTCCCTTAAGCCTTCACGTGAAGTTTCATGGCAAGACGACTCGTTTTCTATTTTTCACGATTTTTGAAACTTTTTAAGGTTCGGGATTTTTTAAAATTTTTTCGGAAGGATTTTTGGCCCCAAGCTTGGTAGGCGTGATCCTTGTATTTTTGTTGGCATGCACAAAAAAATTCAGCAAAAAACTCTAAGTGTACAAGATTTTGTGACCATTTGAAAAAAGTGTCCCTATTTCAGACACTTTAATGGCTACTGGCAGCAAACCTGTAAAATCTCAAATGCTCTTTAAGGGGTGAGAGTTCTTGAGGTTTGTGAGGGATAGGGGGCTAATATAACGGCCAAGTCCTAGCACCCTTCGCAAATCATATGCGCACACCCCCTGGCCCTCCGATCGCCAGAACCCCAATGCCATCGGCCAGGTTATCCGATGATGCTCCGACGATGCTGTCCCGGTGAAGAAAAATGCGACACCAGCACATGCCCAAGCCCAGTGTCATGAGCCAACCTTGTATAAGGCCATGATCGGGACTTAGGTTGCCATGAGCCACCCATGTATAGGGCCATGGTCGGGTAGACCCCTTGTGTTAGGAAAAGTGTCCCCATTTCAAACATTGTAACGGTTACTGGTAGCATAGCTCTAAAATCTCTAAGGCTCTTTAGGGGGGTGAGCCGGCAGGGTATTGTTGGGCTGTCTCATCGGGTGCTATGCGAGCTTAGGCCACCCACCATGGGCTGCCCCTGGCCCTGGTGATGGTGGGAGGTCCCGATGTATGATTCCCGATTTTAATGAAATTCACCTCGATTGAATGCCCGATTGTTGCCTCGATGTGTTTCTTTTCTTTCTCGATGTGAATGTGCCTTGTTGTGTGTATGCTTGAGATTGACCTTGATATATTGAGCCTTATTGTGAATGCTTGAGACTAACCATGGTTTATGGTTATTTGTTCAGATCTCGATCTATTGAAGGCTGACTTGGGTGGAAGCGTCCATTCAAGTGCCACGCAGGCTAGTGCTTGTTGAGAGAAAGCTTAGTCCGTGACACGTGGTATCAGAGCATGGTTGAGAAGTGCTAGAGAAATGGATGAGATGGCCACAAGTGGTGGACTGAATCATCAGCAGAGAATTGAGGAACTTGAGGCCGTGGTGGCCGCAATGAAAACTCATATGGTGACAAAAGATCGAGTGAGGGAGATCGAGACAACCCAGCGGGAGTTGTCCGATACTCTCCACAATGTGAGCGAAGAGGCTAGAGATGCCTTGAACATTCTCCAAAAGGAGTTTGAGGAGCTCAGGGCCCAGATGAGCATCCTACAAATGGCGGTGGCTAGTTCGGGTTCGAGCTCGATGGACAGGGGACAAAGGCCCAAAGTGCCGGAGCCTCGGTGCTATGAGGGGGCAAGGGATGCTAAGGAACTTGAGAATTTCCTGTTTGACATGGAACAATACTTCCGAGCTGTACACACAAGTTCAGAGGAAGACAAGGTGACAATGGCATCGATGTACCTCGCAGGGGATGCCAAGTTGTGGTGGCGCTCCAAGTTTGTCGATGACGAGTGCCTGATTAAGACTTGGACGGATCTGAAGCGAGAATTGAAAAACCAGTTTTTTTCGGAGAATGTGGATTATATGGCTCGAAAGAGACTTCGAGAGTTGGTGCAAACCGGAACGGTGCGAGAGTTCGTGAGGAACTTTTCTACCCTGATGCTGGATATTCGGGACATGTCCGAAAAAGACAAGTTATTCCATTTTATTGAGGGCCTCAAGCCGTGGGCGAGGACAGAGCTACAGAGGCAAAAAGTGCAAGATGTGGCGACGACCATGGCTGCAGCAGAACGTCTTCATGATTTTAATGATGGCTCGTTAAAACGGAAGAACCCTCCACCAACTGGCAGTAGCTCTAATCTTGGGAGTGGGGGAAAGATAACTAGGTTGGACCGACCCTTCAGTTGGGGATCAGACAGGAGGTCCTTTGGGCGAGATAGCACCCAGCCTAAGACAAACAACGTAGGGATTTTCAAGCTTAGGCAACCGCTAGCTTGCTTTCTTTGCAAGGGGCCGCATCGAGTGGCTGAGTGCCCACACCGAAGAGCCCTTAATGCCTTAAGGACCTCATCCCAAGAGTCTGCAAAAGTGCCAGAGAGCATTGAAGAAGCTGAAGAGGAGCCAGCCAGGATGGGCTCAATAAGGTTCCTCAGTGCCCTTCGTACCCAATTGAACACTATAAAGAAAGAGCAAAGCAGAGGCTTGATGTACGTGAACTTGACGATCAATGGGAAAGCCACCAAGGCCATGGTGGATACGGGTGCAACCGACACTTTCATCACACCAGAAGAAGCAAAAAGGTGTGGTCTTCAGATTAGTAAAGACTGTGGGCGAATGAAAGTGGTCAATTCGCCAGCCTTTGCAATCAGTGGAAGCTCGAAAAGTGTGACAACCCGATTGGGGCCATGAAAAGGGAAGGTAGACTTCACAGTCTCCCCCATGGATGACTTTGATGTCGTTCTCGGATTGGACTTCATGACGTTGGCTCAGGTGATCCCTATCCCCGCTGCTAGCTGTTTGTTGTTCTTAGGAGAACACCCATGTGTGGTGCCAGCCAATATCTTGCCAAAGAGTGGGAAGAAAATGATTTCGGCTTTGCAATTCAAGAAAGGGGTAAAGAGAGGGGAACCCTCTTTTGTGGCCATGCCGATCTACAAAGAAGGGTCGAAAGTAGAACCAATACCCAATGGCGTGAAGAAAGTGTTAGAAGAATTCAGAGAGGTGATGCCAGAGATGTTGCCCAAGGTTCTACCCCCTCGACGAGCAGTGGACCACGAAATTGAGCTCCTCCCAGGGGTAAAACCCCCTGCTAGAGCTCCCTATCGCATGGCCCCGCCAGAGTTGGCCGAGCTGAGAAAATAGTTAGATGAGCTTCTACAAGCCGGGTTCATCCGACCATCAAAGGCTCCTTTCGGAGCGCCAGTGCTATTCCAGAAAAAGCATGATGGGAGTTTGCGTTTATGTGTTGACTATAGGGCTTTGAACAAAGTCACCGTAAGAAACAAATATCCTATCCCGCTCATAGCAGACTTGTTTGATCAATTGAGCGGGGCCAAGTACTTCTCCAAACTGGACCTGAGATCAGGATACCATCAGGTCAGAATCCTCGAGGGAGATGAGCCGAAGACCACTTGTGTAACACGGTATGGTGCATTTGAATTCCTTGTTATGCCTTTTGGACTAACCAATGCTCCTGCCACATTTTGTACAATGATGAATCAGGTGTTTCATGACTACCTAGACAAGTTTGTAGTCATTTATTTAGACGATATAGTGGTATATAGCTCCACGTTGGAAGAACATCAAGAACACCTGCGCCAGGTATTTCAAAGGTTACAGGACCACCAGTTATATGTAAAAAGGGAGAAGTGTGCATTCGCTCAGACCCAAATCCATTTTCTCGATCACATTGTCGAACGTGGCCACATCCGAATGGACATGGAAAAGGTCAGGGCCATCAAAGAGTGGACGATACCGAAGAATGTTAGTGAGCTCCGCTCCTTTTTGGGACTAGCCAACTATTATAGAAGGTTTGTGGAAGGGTACTCTCGTAAGACCACGGCCCTCACGGAGCTATTGAAGAAGGAACATAAATGGTGTTGGACGAACGAGTGCCAAGAGGCCTTTGAGGGATTGAAGGATGCTATTATGAAAGATCCCATCTTAGCTCTCCCTGATATTGAAAAGCCTTTTGAAGTCCAGACGGATGCATCAGATTTTGCTATTGGAGGTGTGCTTTTACAACAACATCACCCGGTAGCATTCGAAAGTAGGAAGCTAAGTGAAGCTGAAAAGAAATATACAGCCCAGGAGAAAGAGCTCCTTGCGGTGGTTCATTGCTTGAGGACTTGGCGGCATTACTTGTTGGGTTCGCACTTTGTCGTGAAGACAGACAACACAGCTGTTAGCCACTTTCTCACCCAACCAAGACTCACGGCGAAACAAGCTAGGTGGCAGGAATTTTTAGCTGAGTTCGACTTTTGTTTTGAGCATACCGCGGGAAAGACTAATCAAGTGGTGGATGCCTTGAGCAGGCGGCCAGAGTTAGCGGCCCTCAGAAGAATGGCCCTAGTGGCGGCTAGCAGAGCCACTACAGGCATCCATAAGTTGATTGGAGATCATTTAGGGAAAGACCCGCAAGCCTGTGCCATTTTGAAGCTAGTGGAAGAAGGGAAGTCCAAACATTTCTGGAAAGAAAATGGGGTCTTGTGGACCAAGGGACCTCGAGCCTTTGTGCCAAGAGCAGGAGGTCTAAGACAGATGCTGATGAGGGAGTGTCATGACACCCCATGGGCGGGACATCCGGGCTGGCAGCGCATGTTGGCGTTATTGAAACAAGGATATTATTGGCCTCAAATGCGACAAGATGTGATGGAATATACGAAGACTTGCCTCATTTGCCAACAAGACAAAGTCGAGAAGAGGAAACTTGCAGGTATGCTTGAACCATTATCGGTACCTACCAAACCGTGGGAAAGCATCTCCCTCGATTTCATCTCGAGCCTACCCAAGGTTGGCGATCTTGGAGCTATCTTGGTGGTGATTGATCGGTTCTCTAAGTATGCCACATTTATTCCCGCTCCCAAGTACTGTACAGCGGAGGACACAGCTCGACTATTGTTCAAACATGTGGTCAAGTATTGGGGCCTCCCCCAAAACATTGTCAGCGATAGAGATCCCAGATTCACGGGGTCCTTTTGGAGAGAACTTTTCAAGATTTTGGGGTCCCAACTCAACATCTCCTCGAGCTATCACCCTCAAACTGATGGCCAAACAGAGTGGTTCAATGGATTGTTAGAGGAATACTTGAGGCATTTTGTCCACGCCAACCAAAAGAACTGGCCCTCATTATTGGACGTTGCTCAACTCTGTTTTAATTCCAACAAAAGCTCTTCCACTAACAAGAGCCCATTTGAGGTGGTCACCGAACAATTACCAAGGCTACCCCACACTTTCTTGGAACAATATGGAGGAAAGAATCCCAGAGCATTCAACCTCAGCAAGGAGTGGAAACAAAACACGGAGATTGCACAAGCCTACTTAGAGAAAGCGTCAAAATGGATGAAGAAATGGGCAGACAAGGGTCGTAGAGCTCAGCAATTTCAAGTTGGGGATTTGGTTCTTGTTCGATTAGTCCCTGAACAAACCAGGTTCTTGAGGAAGAGAGATCGTAGATTGGTACGCAAATACGAAGGTCCAGTAAGGGTCCTTTCCAAGGTGGGGAATGCTTCTTACAAAATCGACCCTCCAAAGTGGATGAAGGTGCACCCAGTATTTCATGTGAGCAACTTGAAGCCATCACTATGAAGCCACCCTCAGAGCGTCGAGTCTAAGAGATCTTAGCTGACAGGGAAACCAAGATATCTCGAAGACTAGTTCGGGAGTACTTAGTAAAGTGGGAGGGACTAGGCCTAGAAGAAACCAGCTGGGAGAGAGAGCACGACCTCCAGAGATTTCAAAAGAAGATCGAAGAATTTCAAGCCAGCAAGTCGACGAGGATGTCGATAGAATAGGTGGGGGAGGATGTCATGAGCCAACCTTGTATAAGGCCATGACCGGGACTTAGGTTGCCATGAGCCACCCATGTATAGGGCCATGGCCGGGTAGACCCCTTGTGTTAGGAAAAGTGTCCCCATTTCAAACATTGTAATGGTTACTGGTAGCATAGCTCTAAAATCTCTAAGGCTCTTTAGGGGGGTGAGCCGGCAGGGTATTGTTGGGCTGTCTCATCGGGTGCTATGCGAGCTTAGGCCACCCACCATGGGCTGCCCCCCTGGCCCTGGTAATGGTGGGAGGTCCCGATGTATGATTCCTGATTTTAATGAAATTCACCTCGATTGAATGCCCGATTGTTGCCTCGATGTGTTTCTTTTCTTTTTCGATGTGAATGTGCCTTGTTGTGTGTATGCTTGAGATTGACCTTGATATATTGTGCCTTATTGTGAATGCTTGAGACTAACCATGGTTTATGGTTATTTGTTCAGATCTCAATCTATTGAAGGCTGACTTGGGTGGAAGCATCCATTCCAGTACCACGCGGGCTAGTGCTTGTTGAGAGAAAGCTTAGTCCGTGACACCCAGCATGTGCTGTCGCAACCCTCGATCTGGTTCGATCTTAGACTGGGAATGAACTCCGTATGCTTATACTGGGAATGAACTCCGTATGCCTAAGTCAACCCATAAAATGAGCGTGCGGGCTCTCATCCGGCCAGAGGGGTGGGATGCGCAAACTGGGGATCGGTCGGGTCCCCCTCTGCGTGCTATCGATCTTGCGGCCGTAACCCTCGGTCTGGTCTGATCTTCGACTGGGAATGAACTCCGTATGCCTAAGCCAACTGACGAAACGAGCGGGAGGGCGAGCGGGCACTATGTCGGCCAGAGAGACGGGATGCGCAAGCCATGGATCGATAGGGTGGTAGGTGGGTTTAGGTGGGTTTCAGGTTCTCCAACGATGCTCCGGTGATGGTGCCCCGGTGAAGAAAAATGTGACAGCAGCACATGCTCGAGCCCAGCATGTGCTGCCACAACCCTCGATCCAGTCTGATCTTAGACTAGGAATGAACTCCGTATGCCTAAGTCAACCCACGGAACGAGTGTACGGGCACTTAGCCGGCCATTGGGGTGGGATGCGCAAGGCGAGGATCGACTGGGTCCCCCTCTGCGTGTTGCCGATCCTGCTACCGCGACCCTCGATTCGGTTTCATCTTAGACTGGGAATGAACTCGATATGCCTAAGCCAACCGATGAAACGAGCGGACGGGTGGACGGGCACTACGTCGACCAGAGAGACGAGATGCGCAAGCCGTGGATCGATAGGGTGGAAGGTGGGTTTAGGCACATCTTCATATTTCTGCTTGCCAATGCCATTTTTATGTCTTATAAATTCATACAATGGTCCCTTAAGCCTTCACGTGAAGTTTCATGGCAAGACGGCTCGTTTTCTATTTTTCATGATTTTTGAAACTTTTTACGGTTTGGGATTTTTTAAAATTTTTTCAGAAGGAGTTTTGGCCCCAAACTTGGTAGACATGATCGTTGTATTTTACTTGGCTTGCACAAAAACATTCAGCTAAAAACTCGAAGTGTACATGATTTTGTGACCATTTGAAAAAAGTGTCCCCATTTCAGACACTTTAATGGCTACTGACAGGAAACCTGTAAAATCTTAAATGCTCTTTAAAGGGGTGTGAGTTCTCAAGGTTTGATGAGGGATAGGGGGTAAATATAGGGGCCAAGTACCAGCACCCATCACACATCATGTGCGCACACCCACCCTGGCCCCCCCGATCGTCGGAACCCCAAAGCCGCCGGTCAGGTTCTTCGACGATGCTCTGGCAATGGTGCCTCAACGAAGAAAAATGTGGCACCAGCACATGCCCGAGCCCAGCATGTGCTGCCGTAACCCTCGGTCCTATCCGATCTTAGACTGGGAATGAAATCCGTATGCTTAGACTGGGAATGAACTCTGTATGCCTAAGTCAACACATGAAACGAGCGTGCGGGCGGGTGGCTGGGCAGGCACTACGCCGGCCAGAGAGACGGGATCCGCAAGCCTTGGATCGATAGGACGGTAGGTGGGTTTAGGTACATCTTCATATTTCTACGTGCCAATGCCATTTTTATGGCTTGTAAATTCATACAATGACCCTTAAGCCTTCACGTGAAGTTTCATGGCAAGATGACTCGTTTTCTATTTTTCATAATTTTTGAAACTTTTTACGGTTCGATATTTTTTAAAAATTTTTCGGAAGGAGTTTTGGCCCCAAACTTGGTAGACGTGATCCTTGTATTTTTGTTGGAATGAACAAAAAATTCAGCTAAAAACTCGAAGTGTACAAGATTTTGTGACCATTTGAAAAAGTGTCCCCATTTCAGACACTTTAATGGCTACTGGCAGTAAACCTGTAAAATCTCAAATGCTTTTTTAGGGGGTGTCAGTTCATGAGGTTTGATGAGGGATAGGGGGCCAATATAAGGGCTAAGTTCCAGCACCCACCGCACATCATGTGCGCACCCCCCGATCGCTGGAACCCCATTACAGCCGGTCAGGTTCTCCGACGATGGTACCCCGATGAAGAAAAATGTGGCACCAGTACATGCCCGAGCACAGCATGTGCTACCGTAACCCTCGGTCCGATCCGATCTTAGACTGGGAATTAACTTCGTTTGCCTAAGTCAACCCACAAAATGAGCGTGTCGGTGCTCAGCCGGCCAGAGGGGCGGGATGCGCAAGCCGGGGATCGATCGGGTCCCCTTCTGCGTGCTGTCGATCTTGCTGCCGCAACCCTTGGTGCGATCTGTCTCAGACTGGGAATGACCTCCGTATGCCTAAGCCAACCGACGGAACGAGCGGGCGGGCGGGGGGTGGGCGGGCTAGAACTACGTCGGCCAGAGAGACGGGATGCGCAAGCTGTGGATCGATAGGGTGGCAGGTGGGTTTAGGCACATCTTCATATTTCTACGTGCCAATGCCATTTTTATGGCTTGTAAATTCATACAATGGTCCCTTAAGCCTTCACGTGAAGTTACATGGCAAGACGACTCGTTTTCTATTTTTCATGATTTTAAAAACTTTTTGCGGGTCGGGAGTTTTGAAAATTTTTTCGGAAGGAGTTTTAGCCCCAAAGTTGGTAGACGTGATCCTTGTATTTTTTTTGGCATGCACAAAAAAATTCAGCTAAAAACTCGAAGTTTACAAGATTTTGTGATCATTTGAAAAAAGTGTCCCCATTCCAAACACTTTAATGGCTACTAGCAGCAAACCTGTAAAATCTCAAATGCTCTTTAAGGGGGTGTGAGTTCTCGAGGTTTGATGAGGGATAGGGGGTAAATATAAGGGCCAAGTACCAGCGCCCATCGCACATCATGTGCGCACACCCACCCTGGCCCCCCCGATCGCCGGAACCCCAATGCCACCGGTCAGGTTCTCCGACGATGCTCTTACAATGGTGCCTCGGTGAAGAAAAATGTAGCACCAGCACATGCCTAAGCCCAGCATGTGCTGTCGTAACCCTTGATCCAATCCGATCTTAGACTGGGAATGAAATTCGTATGCTTAGACTGGGAATGAACTCCGTATGCCTAATTCAACCCATGAAATGAGCGTGCGGGCGCTCAGTCAGCCAGAGGGGCATGATGCGCAAGCCGGGGATCGACCGGGTCCCCCTCTACGTGCTACCAATCCTGTTGCCGTAACCCTCGGTTCGGTCCGATCTTAGACTGGGAATGAACTCCGTATGCCTAAGCTAACCGATGAAATGAGCGGGTGGGCGGGCGGGTGGGCACTACGCCTGCCAGAGAGATAGGATGCGCAAGCCGTGGATTGATATGGTGTCCCCATTTCAAACACTTTAACGGCTACTGGCAGGAAACCTTTAAAATCTCAAATGCTCTTTAAGGGGGTGTGAGTTCTTGAGGTTTGATGAGGGATAGGGGGCCAATAAAAGGGCCAAATACCAGCAGCCATCGCACATCATGTGCGTACACCCCCCGGCCCCCTCGATCGCCGAAATCCCAATGTCGCCGGTCAGGTTCTCTGACGATGCTCCGACATTGGTGCCCCAACAAAGAGAAATGTGACACCAGCATGTGGCCGAGCCCAGCATGTGCTGCCGCAACCCTCGGTCTGATCCAATCTTAGACTGGGAATGAACTCCGTATGCTAAGTCAACCCACCAAACGAGCGTGCGGGCCCTCAGTCCGCCAGAGGGGTGGGATGCACCAGTCGGGGATCGGCTGGGTCCCCCTCTACGTGTTGTCAATCCTGCTGTCGTAACTCTCGATCCCGTCTGATCTTAGACTGGGAATGAACTCTGTATGCCTAAGCCAATTGAAGAAACGAGTGGGCAGGCAGGTGGACGGGCACTACGCCGGCTAGAGAGACGGGATGCGCAAGCCGTGGATCGATAGGGTGGTAGGTGGGTTTATGCACATCTTCATATTTCTTCGTGCCAATGCCATTTTTATGGCTTGTAAATTCATAAAATGGTCCCTTAAGCCTTCACGTGAAGTTTCATGGCAAGACGACTCATTTTCTATTTTTCATGATATTCAAAACTTTTTACGGTTCGAGATCTTTTAAAAATTTTTCGGAAGGGGTTTGAGCCCCAAACTTGGTAGACGTGATCATTGTATTTTTGTTGGCATGCTCTGGCGATGGTGCCACGACGAAGAGAAATGCGGCACCAGCATATGGCCGAGCCCAGCATGTGCTACCGCAACCCTCGATCCGGTCCAATCTTAGACTGGGAATGAACTTCGTATGCTTAGACTGGGAATGAACTCCGTATGTCTAAGTCAACCCATGAAATGAGCGTGCGGGTGCTCAGCCGGCCAAAGGGGCAGGATGCGCAAGCTGGGGATCGACCGGGTCCCCCTCTGTGTGCTACTGATCCTGCTATCGGAACCCTCGATCCAGTCTGATCGTAGACTAAGAATGAACTCCGTATGCCTAAGCCAACCGACGAAACGTGCAGGTGGACGAGCGGGCGGGCACTACGTCTGCTAGAGAGACGGGATGCGCAAGCCGTGGATCGATACGGTGGTAGGTGGGTTTAGGCACATCTTCATATTTCTGCGTGCCAATTCCATTTTTATGGCTTGTAAATTCATACAATGGTCCCTTAAGCCTTCACGTGAAGTTTCGTGGCAAGCCGACTCGTTTTCTATTTTTACGATTTTAGAAACCTTTTACGGTTCGGGATTTTTTAAAATTTTTTCAAAAATATTTTTGGCCCCAAACTTGGTAGACAAGATCCTTTTATTTTTTTTGGCATGCATAAAAAAATTCAGTTAAAAACTCGAACGGTACAAGTTTTTTTGACCATTTGAAAAAAGTGTCCCCATTTCAGACACTTTAATGGCTTCTGGCAGCAAACTTGTAAAATCTCAAATGCTCTTTAAGGGGGTGCGAGTTCTCAAGGTTTGATGAGGGATAGGGGGCCAATATAAGGGCCAAGTACCAGCACCCATCACACATCATGTGCGCACACCCTCCCCGGCCCCCCCGATCACCAGAACCCCAATGCCATCGGTCAGGTGCTCTGGCGATGCTCTAGCGATGGCGCCCCGACGAAGAAAAATGTGGCACCAGCACATGCTCGAGCCCAGCATGTGCTGCCGTAACCCTCTGTCCGGTCTGATCTTAGACTGGGAATGAACTCCGTATGCCTAAGTCAACCCACGAAACGAGCGTGCGGGCGCTCAGCCGGCTAGAGGGGCGGGATGCGCAAGCCGGGGATCAGTCGGGTCCTCTTCTGCGTGCTGTCGATCCTGCTCATGCAACCCTCAGTTCGGTCTGATCTTAGACTGGGAATGAACTCCGTACACCTAAGCCAACCGAAGAATCGAGCGGGCGGCCGGGCGGGCACTACGTCGCCCAGAGACACGGGATGCGCAAGCCGTGGATCGATAGGGTGGTTGGTGGCTTTAGGCACATGTTCATATTTCTGCATGCCAATGCCATTTTTATGGCTTGTAAATTCATACAATGGTCCCTTAAGCCTTCACATGAAGTTTCATGGCAAGACGACTCGTTTTCTATTTTTCATGATTTTCGAAACGTTTTACGGTTTGAGATTTTTTAAAATTTTTTTGGGAGGAGTTTTGGCCCCAAACTTGGTAGACGTGATCCTTGTATTTTTGTTGGCATGCACAAAAAAATTCAGCTAAAAACTCTAAGTGTACAATATTTTGTGACCATTTGAAAAAAGTGTCCCCATTTTAAACTCTTTAATGGCTACTGGCAGCAACCTCGTAAAATCTCAAATGCTCTTTAAGGGGGTGTGAGTTCTCGAGATTTGATAAGGGATAGGTGGCCAATATAAGGGCCATGTACCAGCACCCATCGCACATCATGTGCGCACACCCCCGCAGGCCCCCCGATTGTTGGAACCCTAATGCCATCGGTCAGGTTCTCCGGTGATGCTCCAACGATGGTGCCCCGACGAAGAGAAATGCGGCACCAGCACAAGCCCGAGCCGAGCATGTGCTACCGCAACCCTTGGTCTGATAAAATCTTAGACTAGGAATGAACTCCGTATGCTTAGACTGGGAATGAACTCCGTATGCCTAAGTCAACCCATGAAATGAGCGTGCGGGCGCTCAGCTGACTAGAGGGGCGAGATACGCAAGCCGGGGATCGGTCGAGTCCCCATCTGTGTGCTACCGATCCTACTGTAGCAACCCTCAGTCTAGTCTAAGCTTAGACTGGCAATAAACTCCGTATGCCTAAGCCAACCGATAAAACGAGCGGGCGAGCACTACACCGGCCAGAGAGACGGGATGCGTAAGCCGTGGATCGATAGGGTGGTAGGTGGTTTTAGGCACATCTTTAAATTTCTGCATCCCAATGCCATTTTTATGGCTTGTAAATTCATAAAATGGTCCCTTAAGCCTTCACGTGAAGTTTCATGGCAAGACGACTCATTTTCTATTTTTCATGATTTTTGAAACTTTTTACGGTTCAGGATTTTTTTAAATTTTTTTGAAATAATTTTTGGCCCCAAACATGGTAGACGTGATCCTTGTATTTTTGTTGGCAAGCACAAAAAAATTCAGCTAAAAACTCGAACTGTACAAGATTTTGTGACCATTTGAAAAAAGTGTCCCCATTTCAGACACTTTAATGGCTACTGGCAGCAAACCTATAAAATCTCAAATGCTCTTTAAGGGGGTGTGAGTTCTCGAGGTTTGATGATGGATAGGGGGCGAATATAAGGGCCAAGTACCAACACCCATCGCACATCATGTGCGCACACCGCCCCGGCCCCCCGATTGTTGAAACCCCAATACTGCCAGTTATGTTCTCCGATGATGCTCCGACGATCGTGCCCCGGTGAAGAAAAATGTGGCTCCAGCACATGTCTGAGCCCAACATGTGCTGTCACAACCCTCGGTCCGATCTGATCTTAGACTGAAAATGAACTCTGTATGCTTAGACTGGGAATGAACTCTGAATACCTAAGTCAACCCATAAAACCAGCGTGCGGGCGCTCAACCGGCCAAAGGGGCGGGATGCGCAAGCCGGGGATCGGCCGGGTCCCCCTCGGCGTGTTGCTGATCCTGCTACCGTAACCATCAGTCCGATTCAATCTTAGACTGGGAATGAACTCCGTATGCCTAAGCCAATTGACGAAACGACTGGGCGAGCGGGCGGGCGGACGGGCAGAGAGACGGGATCGTAAGCCGTGGATCGATAGGGTGGTAAGTGGGTTTAGGCACATCTTCATATTTCTACGTGCCAATGCCATTTTTATGGCTTGTAAAATCATACAATGTTCCCTTAAGCCTGCACGTACAATTTCATGGCAAGACGACTCGTTTTCTATTTTTCACGATTTTTGAAACTTTTTGTGGTTTGGGATTTTTTAAAATTTTTTCGGAAAGAGTTTTGGCCCCTAACTTGGAAGATGTGATCCTTTTATTTTTTTTGGCTTCCACAAAAAAATTCAGCTAAAAACTCGAAGTGTACAAGATTTTGTGACCATTTGAAAAAAGTGTCCCTATTTCAGACACTTTAATGGCTACTGGCAGCAAACCTGTAAAATCTCAAATGCTCTTTAAGGGGGTGTGAGTTCTCGAGGTTTGATGAGGGATAGGGGGCCAATATAAAGGCCAAGTACCGGCACCCATCGCACATCATGTGCGCACACCCCCCAACCCCCCCGATCGTCGGAACCCCAATGCTGCCGATTCGGTTCTCCGACGATGCTCCGACGATCGTGTCCTGGCGAAGAAAAATGTGGCTCCAGCACATGTCTGAGCCCAGCATATGCTACCGTAACCCTCGGTCTGATCTGATCTTAGACTGGGAATGAACTTCGTATGCTTAGACTGGGAATGAACTTTGAATGCCTAAGTCAACCCATGAAACGAGCGTGCGGGCGCTCAGCCGGCCAGAGGGGCAGGATGCGCAAGCCGGAGATCGACCGGGTCCCCCTCTACATGCTGCCGATCCTGCTGCCCTAACTTTCGGTCCGGTATGATCTTAGACTGGGAATGAACTCCGTATGCCTAAGCCAATCGACGAAATGAGCGGGCGGGGGGGCGGGCAGGCACTACGACGGCCAGAGAGACTGGATGCGCAAGTCGTAGATCGATAGGGTGGTAGGTGGGTTTAGGCACATCCTCATATTTCTACGTGCCAATGCCATTTTTATGGCTTGAAAATTCATACAATTGTCCCTTAAGCCTTCACATGAAGTTTCATGGCAAGACGACTTGTTTTCTATTTTTCATGATTTTTGAAACTTTTTACGGTTTTGGATTTTTTAAAATTTTTTCGGAAGGATTTTTGGCCACAAACTTGGTAGATGTGATCCTTGTATTTTTGTTGGCATGTACAAAAAAATTCATTTAAAAACTCGAAGTGTACAAGATTTTGTGACGATTTGAAAAAAGTGTCCCCATTTCAGACACTTTAATAGCAATTGGCAGCAAACCTGTAAAATCTCAAATGCTCTTTAAGGGTGTGTGAGTTCTCAAGGTTTGTTGAGGAATAAGGGCCCAATAGAAGGGCCAAGTACTAGCACCCTTCGCACATCATGTGCGCACACCCCCCTGCCCCACCAATCACCGGAACCCCAATGCCGTCGGTCAGGTTCTCTGGCGATGCTCCAACGAAGAAAAATGCGACACCAGCATATGCCTGAGCCCAGCACGTGCTGTCGTAACCCTCGGTACAGTCTGATCTTAGACTGGGAATGAGCTCTGTATGCCTAAGTCAACCCACAAAATGAGCGTCTGGGCGCTCAGCAGGCCAGAGGGGTGGCATGCGCAAGCTGGGATCAGTCGAGTCCCCCTCTGCGTGCTGCCGATCCTACTGTCGTAACCCTCAGTCCAGTCCGATCTTAGATTGGGAATGAACTCCGTATGCCTAAGCCAATCGATGAATCGAGCAGGCGGGCGGACAGGCGGGCACTACGCCGACCAGAGAGACGGGATGCGCAAGCCTTGGATCGATAGGGTGGTAGGTGGCTTTAGGCACATCTTCATATTTCTTCATGCCAATGCTATTTTTATGGCTTGTACATTCATACAATGGTCCCTTAAGCCTTCACGTGAAGTTTCATGGCAAGACGACTCGTTTTCTATTTTTCACGATTTTTGAAACTTTTTGTGGTTTGGGATTTTTTAAAATTTTTTCGGAAAGAGTTTTGGCCCCTAACTTGGAAGATGTGATCCTTTTATTTTTTTTGGCTTCCACAAAAAAATTCAGCTAAAAACTCGAAGTGTACAAGATTTTGTGACCATTTGAAAAAAGTGTCCCTATTTCAGACACTTTAATGGCTACTGGCAGCAAACCTGTAAAATCTCAAATGCTTTTTAAGGGTGTGAGTTCTTGAGGTTTCACGAGGGATAGGGGGCCAATATAAGGGCTAAGTACCAGCACCCATCGCACATCATGTGCGCACACCCCCCGGCCGGCCAGAGAGACGGGATGCGCAAGCCGTGGATCGATAGGGTGGTAGGTGGGTATAGGAACATCTTCATATTTCTGCATGACAATGCCATTTTTATGGCTTGTAAATTCATACAATGGTTCCTTAAGCCTTCACGTGAAGTTTCATGGCAAGACGACTCGTTTTCTATTTTTCACGATTTTTGAAACTTTTTACGATTCGAGATTTTTTAAAATTTTTTTGGAAAGATTTTTGGCCCCAAACTTGGTAGACGTCATCCTTGTATTTTTTTTGGCATGCACAAAAAAATTCAGCTAAAAGCTCGAAGTGTACAAGATTTTGTGACCATTTGAAAAAAGTGTCCCCATTTCAAACACTTTAATGGCTACTGGCAGGAAACCTGTAAAATCTCAAATGCTCTTTAAGGGGGTGTGAGTTCTCGAGGATTAATGAGGGATAGGGGGCCAATATAAGGGCCAAGTACCAGCACCCATCGCACATCATGTGCGCACACCCCCCCGGCCCGCCCAATCGTCGAAACCCCAATGCCGTCGGTCAGGTTCTCCGACGATGCTCCGACGATGGTGCCCCGACGAAGAAAAATGCGGCACCAGCACATGGCCAAGCCTAGCATGTGCTGCCGCAGCCTTCGGTCCGGTCCAATCTTAGACTGGGAATGAACTCCAATTGCTTAGACTAAGAATGAACTCCATATGCCTAAGTCAACCCACGAAACGAGCGTGCAGGCGGTCAGTCGCCAGAGGGGCGGGATGCGCAAGCCGGGGATCGGTTGGGTCCCCCTCTGCGTGCTACTGATCTTGCTGCTGCAACCTTCGGTCTGGTTTGATCTTAGACTGGGAATGAACTCCGTATATATAAGCCAACCAACGAAACGAGCGGGCGGGCAGGCGGGCACTACGCTGCCCAGAGAGACGGGATGCGCAAGCCGTGGATCGATAAGGTGGTAGGTGGGTATAGGCACATCTTCATATTTGTGCATACCAATGGCTTGTAAATACATACAATGGTCCCTTAAGCCTTCACATGAAGTTTCATGGCAAGACGAATCGTTTTTTATTTTTCACAATTTTTGAAACTTTTTACGATTCGGGATTTTTTAAAATTTTTTCGGAAAGAGTTTTGGCCGCAAACTTGGTAGACATGATCCTTGTATTTTTGTTCACATGCATAAAAACATTCAGCTAAAAACTCAAAGTGTACAAGATTTTGTGACCATTTGAAAAAAGTGTCCCCATTTCAGACATTTTAATGGCTACTGGCAACAAACCTATAAAATCTCAAATGCTCTTTAAGACGGTTTGAGTTCTCGAGGTTCGATGAGGGATAAGGGGCCAATATAATTGCCAAGTACCAGCACCCATCGCACATCATGTGCGCAAACCCCCCCGATCGCTGGAACCCTAATGCCGTCGGTCAGGTTCTCAGACGATGGTGGCCCGACGAAGAAAAATGCGTCACCAACACATGCCCGAGCCCAGCATGTGCTGTTGCAACTCTCGGTCCGGTCTGATCTTAGACTGGGAATGAACTCTGTATGCTTAGACCGGGAATGAACTCTGTATGCCTAAGTCAACCCATGAAACGAGCGTACGGGCGCTCAGCCGGCCAGAGGGGCGGGATGCGCAAGCCGGAGATCCATCGGGTCCCCCTCTGTGTGCTGCCGATACTATTACCGCAACCCTTCAGTTCGGTCTGATCTTAGACTGGGAATGAACTCCGTATGCCTAAGCCAACCGACGAAACGAGCGGGCGGGCGGGCGGGCGGGCACTATGCCAGCCAGAGAGATGGGATGCGCAAGTCGTGGATCGATAGTGTGGTAGGTGGGTTTAGGCACATCTTCATATTTCTACGTGCCAATGCCATTTTTATGGCTTGTAAATTCATACAATGGTTCCTTAAGCCTTCACGTGAGGTTTCATGGCAAGACGACCCGTTTTCTATTTCTCATGATTTTTGAAACTTTTTGCAGTTTTGGATTTTTTAAAATTTTTTCGGAAAGTGTTTTGGCCCCAAACTTGGAAGACGTGATCCTTGTATTTTTCTTGGAATGCAAAAAAAATTCAGCTAAAAACTCGAAGTGTACAAGATTTTGCGACCATTTGAAAAAGTGTCCCCATTTCAGACACTTTAATGTTTACTGGCAGCAAACCTGTAAAATCTCAAATGCTCTTTAAGGGGGTGTGAGTTCTGAAGGTTTGATGAGGGATAGGGGGCCAATATAAGGGCCAAGTACCACCACCCATCGCACATCATGTGTGCACACCCCCCCGGCACCCCCGATCATTGGAACCCCAATGCCGCCGGTTAGGTTCTCTGGCGATGCTCTGGTGATGGTGCCCCGACGAAGAAAAATGCGGCACCAGCACATGCCCGAGCCCAGCATGTGCTGTCGCAACCCTCGGTCCGGTCCGATCTTAGACTAGGAATGAACTCCGTATGCTTAGACTGGGAATGAACTCCGTATGTCTAAGCCAACCCACAAAACAAGTGTGCGGGTGCTCAGCCGGCAAGAGGGGCGGGATGCACAAGCCGGGGATCAACCGGGTCCCCTTCTACGTGCTACCAATCCTGCTGTCACAACTCTCAGTCTACTTCGATCATAAACTACGAATGAACTCCGTATGCCTAAGCCAACCGATGAAACAAGCGGGCGGGCGGGAGGGCACTACTCCGACCAGAGAGACTGGATGCGCAAGCCGTGGATCGATTGGGTGGTAGGTGGGTTTAGGCACATCTTCATATTTCTACATTCCAATGGTATTTTTATGGCTTGTAAATTCATACAATGGTCGCTTAAGCCTTCACGTGAAGTTTCATGGCAAGACGACTCGTTTTCTATTTTTCATGATTTTTGAAACTTTTTACGATTCGAGATTTTTTAAAATTTTTTTGGAAGGATTTTTGGCCCCAAACATTGTCGACATGATCCTTGTATTTTTATTAGAATGCACAAAAAAATTCAGCTAAAAACTCGAAGTGTACAAGATTTTATGATCATTTGAAAAAAGTGTCCCCATTTCAGACACTTTAATGGCTACTGGCAGCAAACCTGTAAAATCTCAAATGCTCTTTAAGGGGGTGTGAGTTCTCGAGGTTTGATGAGGGATAAGGGGCCAATATAAGGGCCAAGTACCAGTACCTAGCGCACATCATGTGCGCAAACCCCCCCCGACCCCCCGATCGCCGGAACCCCAATGCTGTCGGTCAGGTTCTCCGACGATGCTCCAGCGTTGGTGCCCCGACGAAGAAAAATGTGGCACCAGCACAAGCCTGAGCTTAGCATGTGCTGCCACAACCCTCGGTCTGGTCTGATCTCAGACTGGGAATGAACTATGTATGCGTAAGTCAACCCACGAAATGACGGTGCAGCTGCTCAGCCGGCCAGAGGGGCAGGATGCGCAAGCCGGGGATCGATCGGGTTCCCCTCTGTGTGCTGCTGATCCTACTACTGCAACCCCCAGAATGGTCTAATCTTAGACTGGGAATGAAATCCGTATGCCTAAGCCAACCGACGAAACGAGTGGACGAGCGGGCGGGGGGCACTACGCCGGCCAGAGAGACGGGATGCGCAAGCTGTGGATCGATAGGGTGGTAGGTGGGTTTAGGCACATCTTCATATTTCTTCATGCCAATGCTATTTTTATGGCTTGTAAATTCATACAATGGTCCCTTAAGCCTTCACGTGAAGTTTCATGGCAAGACGACTCGTTTTCTATTTTTCATGATTTTTGAAACTTTTTGTGGTTTGGGATTTTTTAAAATTTTTTCGGAAAGAGTTTTGGCCCCTAACTTGGTAGATGTGATCCTTTTATTTTTTTTGGCTTCCACAAAAAAATTCAGCTAAAAACTCGAAGTGTACAAGATTTTGTGACCATTTGAAAAAAGTGTCCCTATTTCAGACACTTTAATGGCTACTGGCAGCAAACCTGTAAAATCTCAAATGCTTTTTAAGGGGGTGTGAGTTCTCGAGGTTTGATGAGGGATAGGGGGCCAATATAAGGGCCAAGTACCAGCACCCATCGCACATCATGTGCGCACACCCCCCCGGCCCGCCCAATCGTTGGAACCCCAATGCCGTCGGTCAGGTTCTCCGACGATGCTCCGACGATGGTGCCCCGGCGAAGAAAAATGCGGCACCAGCACATGCCCAAGCCTAGCATGTGCTGTCGCAGCCCTCGGTCCGGTCCAATCTTAGACTGGGAATGAACTCCAATTGCTTAGACTGAGAATGAACTCCATATGCCTAAGTCAACCCACGAAACAAGCGTGCAGGCGGTCAGTCAGCCAGAGGGGCGGGATACGCAAAGCCGGGGATCGGTTGGGTCCCCCTCTGCGTGCTACTGATCTTGCTGCTGCAACCCTCGATCTGGTTTGATCTTAGACTGGGAATGAACTCCGTATGCATAAGCCAACCAACGAAACGAGCGGGCGGGCAGGCGGGCACTACGCCGCCCAGAGAGACGGGATGCGCAAGCCGTGGATCGATAAAGTGGTAGGTGGGTATAGGCACATCTTCATATTTGTGCATACCAATGCCATTTTTATGGCTTGTAAATTCATACAATGGTCCCTTAAGCCTTCACGTGAAGTTTCATGGCAAGATGACTCGTTTTTATTTTTCATGATTTTTGAAACTTTTTACGGTTCGGGATTTTTTAAAATTTTTACAGAAGGAGTTTTGGCCCCAAACTTGGTTGACGTGATCCTTGTATTTTTGTTGGCATGCACAAAAAAATTCAGCTAAAAACTCGAACTGTACAAGATTTTGTGACCATTGGAAAAAAGTGTCCCCATTTCAGACACTTTAATGGCTACTGGCAGCAAACCTGTAAAATCTCAAATCCTCTTTAAGGGGGTGTGGGTTCTCAAGGATTAATGAGGGATAGGGGGCCAATATAAGGGCCAAGTACCAGCACCCATCGCACATCAAGTGCGCACACCCCTCCGGCCCCCCCAATCGCCGGAACCCCAATGCCGTCAGTCAGGTTCTCCGACGATGCTCCGGCGATGCTCCGGCGATGGTGCCCCGGCGAAGGAAAATGCGGTACCAGCACATGCCCGAGCCCAGCATGTGCTGCCGCAACCCTCGGTTCGGTCCGATCTTAGACTAGGAATGAACTCCGTATGCTTAGACTGGGAATGAACTCTGTATGCCTAAGTCAACCCACGAACTGAGCGTGTGGGCGCTCAACCGGCCAGAGGGGTGGGATGCGTAAGCTGATGATCGACCGGGTCCTCCTCTGCATGCTACCGATCTTGCCACTGCAACCCTCGATCCGATCGGGTCTTAGACTGGGAATGAACTCCATATGCCTAAGCCACCGACGAAATGAGCGGGCGGGCAGGCGGGTGGGCACTACGTCGGCCAGAGAGACGGGATGCGCAAGCCATGGATCGATAGGATGGTAGGTGGGTTTAGGCACATCTTTATATTTCTGCATGCCAATGCCATTTTTATGGCTTGTAAATTCATACAATGGTCCCTTAAGCCTTCACATGAAGTTTCATGGCAAGACGACTCGTTTTTTATTTTTCACGATTTTTGAAACTTTTTACGATTCGGGATTTTTTAAAATTTTTTCGGAAAGAGTTTTGGCCCCAAACTTGGTAGACATGATCCTTGTATTTTTGTTCACATGCATAAAAACATTCAGCTAAAAACTCAAAGTGTACAAGATTTTGCGACCATTTGAAAAAAGTGTCCCCATTTCAGACATTTTAATGGCTACTGGCAACAAACCTATAAAATCTCAAATGCTCTTTAAGACGGTTTGAGTTCTCGAGGTTCGATGAGGAATAAGGGGCCAATATAATTGCCAAGTACCAGCACCCATCGCACATCATGTGCGCAAACCCCCCGATCGCTGGAACCCTAATGCCGTCGATCAGGTTCTCAGACGATGGTGGCCCGACGAAGAAAAATGCGTCACCAACACATGCCCGAGCCCAGCATGCGCTATTGCAACTCTCGGTCTGGTCTGATCTTAGACTGGGAATGAACTCTGTATGCTTAGACCGGGAATGAACTCTGTATGCCTAAGTCAACCCACGAAACGAGCGTACGAGCGCTCAGCCGGCCAGAGCGGCGGGATGCGCAAGCCGGAGATCCATCGGGTCCCCCTCTGTGTGCTGCCGATACTATTACCGCAACCCTCAGTTCGGTCTGATCTTAGACTTGGAATGAACTCCGTATGCCTAAGCCAACCGACGAAACGAGCGGGCGGGCGGGCACTATGCCAGCCAGAGAGACGGGATGCGCAAGCCGTGGATCGATAGTGTGGTAGGTGGGTTTTGGCACATCTTCATATTTCTACGTGCCAATGCCATTTTTATGGCTTGTAAATTCATACAATGGTTCCTTAAGCCTTCACGTGAGGTTTCATTGCAAGACGACCCGTTTTCTATTTCTCATGATTTTTGAAACTTTTTGCAGTTTTGGATTTTTTAAAATTTTTTCAGAAAGTGTTTTGGCCCCAAACTTGGTAGACGTGATCCTTGTATTTTTTTTGGAATGCACAAAAAAATTCAGCTAAAAACTTGAAGTGTACAAGATTTTGCGACCATTTGAAAAAAGTGTCCCCATTTCAGACACTTTAATGGCTACTGGCAGCAAACCTGTAAAATCTCAAATGCTCTTTAAGGGGGTGTGAGTTCTGAAGGTTTGATGAGGGATAGGGGGCCAATATAAGGGCCAAGTACCAGCACCCATCGCACATCATGTGCGCACACCCCCCCGGCACCCCCGATCATTGGAACCCCAATGCCGCCGGTCAGGTTCTCTGGCGATGCTTTGATGATGATGCCCCGGCGAAGAAAAATGCGGCACCAGCACATGCCCGAGCCCAGCATGTGCTGTCGCAACCCTCGGTCCGGTCCGATCTTAGACTGGGAATGAACTCCGTATGTCTAAGCCAACCCACAAAACAAGTGTGCGGGTGCTCAGCCGACAAGAGGGGCGGGATGCACAAGTCGGGGATCAACCGGGTCCCCTTCTGCGTGCTACCAATCCTGCTGTCACAACTCTCAGTCCTGTTCGATCATAAACTACGAATGAACTCCGTATGCCTAAGCCAACCGATGAAACAAGCGTGCGGGCGGGCGGGCACTACTCCGACCAGAGAGACTGGATGCGCAAGCCGTGGATCGATTGGGTGGTAGGTGGGTTTATGCACATCTTCATATTTCTACATGCCAATGGTATTTTTATGGCTTGTAAATTCATACAATGGTCGCTTAAGCCTTCACGTGAAGTTTCATGGCAAGACGACTCGTATTCTATTTTTCATGATTTTTGAAACTTTTTACGATTCGAGATTTTTTAAAATTTTTTCGGAAGGATTTTTGGCCCCAAACATGGTGACATGATCCTTGTATTTTTGTTAGCATGCACAAAAAAATTCAGCTAAAAACTCGAAGTGTACAAGATTTTATGATCATTTGAAAAAAGTGTCCCCATTTCAGACACTTTAATGGCTACTGGCAGCAAACCTGTAAAATGTCAAATGCTCTTTAAGGGGGTGTGAGTTCTCGAGGTTTGATGAGGGATAAGGGGCCAATATAAGGGCCAAGTACCAGTACCTAGCGCACATCATGTGCGCAAACCCCCCTGACCCCCCGATCGCCGGAACCCCAATGCTGTCGGTCAGGTTCTCCGACGATGCTCCAGCGTTGGTGCCCCGGTGAAGAAAAATGTGGCACCAGCACAAGCCTGAGCTTAGCATGTGCTGCCACAACCCTCAGTCTGGTCTGATCTCAGACTGGGAATGAACTCCGTATGCTTAGACTGGAAATGAACTATGTATGCGTAAGTCAACCCACGAAATGACGGTGCAGCTGCTCAGTCGGCCAGAAGGGCAGGATACGCAAGCCGGGGATCGGCCGGGTTCCCCTCTGTGTGCTGCTGATCCTACTACCGCAACCCCCAGAACGGTCTGATCTTAGACTGGGAATGAAATCCGTATGCCTAAGCCAACCGACGAAACGAGCGGACGAGCAGGCGGGGGGCACTACGCCGGCCAGAGAGACGGGATGCGCAAGCTGTGGATCGATAGGGTGGTAGGTGGGTTTAGGCACATCTTCATATTTCTACATGCCAATGCCATTTTTATGGCTTGTAAATTCATACATTCGTCCCTTAAGCCTTCACGTGAAGTTTCATGGCAAGACGACTCGTTTTCTATTTTTCATGATTTTTGAAACTTTTTACGGTTCAGGATTTTTAAAATTTTTTCGAATGCAATTTTGGCCTCAAACCTGGTAGACTTGATCCTTGTATTTTTGATGGCATGCACAAAAAAATTCAACTAAAAACTCGTAGTGTACAAGATTTTGTGACCATTTGAAAAAAGTGTCCCCATTTCAGACACTTTAATGGCTACTGCCAGCAAACCTGTAAAATCTCAAATGCTCTTTAAGGGGGTGTGAGTAGTCAAGGTTTGATGAGGGATAGGGGGCTAATATAAGGGCCAAGTACCAGCACTCATCGCATATTATGTGCGCACACCCCCCCGGCCCCTCTGAACGCCGGAACCCCAATGCCGCCGATCAGGTTCTCCAACGATGCTCTGGCGATGGTGCCCCGACGAAGAAAAATGCAGCACCAACACATGCCCGACCCCAGCATGTGTTACCATAACCCTCGGTCCAGTCCGATCGTAGACTGGGAATGAACTCCATATGCTTAGACTGGGAATGAACTCCGTATGCCTAAGTCAACCCACGAAATGAGCGTGCGGGCGCTCAGTCGGCTAGAGGGGCAGGATGCACAAGCCGGGGATCGGTCGGATCCCCATCTGTGTACTGTCGATCCTGCTGCCGTAACCCTCAGTTCGGTTCGATCTTAGACTGGGAATAAACTCCGTATGCCCAAGCCAACTGACGAAACGAGCAAACGGGCGCGCGGGCGGGCACTACGTCGGCTAGAGAGACGGACATGGCAAGATGAGTCATTTCTGTTTTTCACGATTTTCAAAACTTTTTGGTGTTCGGGATTTTGTAAAATTTTTTCAGAAGAAGTTTTGGCCCCAAACTTAGTAGACATGATCCTTGTGTTTTTATTGGCATGCACAAAAAAATTCAGCTAAAAACTCGATGTGTACAAGATTTTGTGACCATTTGAAAAAAGTGTTCCCATTTCAGGCACTTTAATGGCTACTGGTAGCAAACCTGTAAAATCGCAAATGCTCTTTAAGGGGGTGTGAGTTCTCAAGGTTTGATGAGGGATAGGGGGCCAATATAAGGGCCAACTACCAGCACCCATCGCACATCATGTGCGCACACCCCCTCCGACCCCCCTAATCGTCGGAACCCCAATGCCGCCGGTCAGGTTCTCTAGCGATGCTCCGACTATGGTGCCCCAGCGAAGAAAAATGTGACACCAGCACATGCCTGAGCCCAGCATGTGCTGCCACAACCCTAGGTCCGGTCCGATCTTAGACTGGGAATGAACTCCGTATGCTTAGACTGGTAATGAACTCCGTATGCCTAAGTCAACCCACGAAATGAGCATGTGGGCGCTTAGCCTGCCAAAGGGTCGGGATGCGCAAGCCGGGGATCGGCTAGGTCCCCCTTTGCGAGTTGTCGATCCTGCTACCGCAACCCTCGATCCGGTCTGATCTTAGGCTGGGAATGAACTCCGTATGCCCAAGCCAACCGACGAAACGAGCGGGCAGGCAGGCACTACGTCGGCCAGAGAAATGGGATGCGCAAGCTGTGGATCGACAGGGTGGTAGGTGGGTTTAGGCACATCTTCATATTTCTATGTGCCAATGCCATTTTTATGGCTTGTAAATTCATAGAACGGTCCCTTAAGCCTTCACGTGAAGTTTCATGGCAAGACGACTCGTTTTCTATTTTTCATGATTTTCAAAATTTTTGCGGTTCAAGATTTTTAAAATTTTTTTCGGACAGAGATTTCGCCCCAAACATGGTAGACGTGATCCTTGTATTTTTGTTGGCATGCACAAAACAATTCAGCTAAAAACTCGAAGTGTACAAGATTTTGTGACCATTTGAAAAAAGTGTCCCCATTTTAGACACTTTAATGGCTACTAGTAGCAAACCTGTAAAATCTCAAATGCTCTTTAAGGGGGAGTGAGTTGCCGAGGTTTGATGAGGGATAGAGGGCCAATATAAGGGCCAAGTACCGGCACCCATCGCACATCATGCACGCACCCCCCGGCCCCCCTGATCACCGGAACCCAATGCTGTTGGTCAGGTTTCCGGCGATGCTCCGGCGATGGTGCCCCGATGAAGAAAAAAGCGGCACCAGCACATGCTCGAGCCCAGCATGTGCTGTCACAACCCTCGATCTGGTCCGATCTTAGACCGGGAATGAACTTCGTATGCTTAGACTGGGAATGAACTCCGTATGCCTAAGTCAACCCACGAAACGAGCATGCGGGTGGTCAGCCGGCCAGAGAGGCAGGATGCGCAAGCCGGGGATCGGTCTGGTCTCCCTCTGTGTGCTGCTGATCCTGCTGTCACAACCCTCAGTCTAGTTCAATCTTAGACTAGGAATGAACTCCGTATGCCTAAGCCAACCGATGAAACGAGCGGGTGTGCGGGCGGGCACTTCGTCGGCCAAAGAGACGGGATGCGCAAGCCGTGGATCGATAGGGTGGTAGGTGGGTTTAGGCACATCTTCATATTTTTGCGTGCCAAAGCCATTTTTATGGCTTGTAAATTCATACAACGGTCCCTTAAGCCTTCACGTGAAGTTTCATGGCAAGACGACTTGTTTTCTATTTTTCATGATTTTCAAAATTTTTGCGATTCAGGATTTTTTAAAATTTTTTCGAAAAGAGTTTTCACCCCAAACTTGGTAGACATGATCCTTGTGTTTTTGTTGGCATGCACAAAACAATTCAGCTAAAAACTCGAAGTGTACAAGATTTTGTGACCATTTGAAAAAAGTGTCCCCATTTCAGACACTTTAATTGCTACTGGCAGCAAACCTGTAAAATCACAAATGCTCTTTAGGGGGGTGTGAGTTCTCTAGGTTTGATGAGAGATAGGGGGCCAATATAAGGGCCAAGTACCAGCACCCATCGCACATCATGTGTGCAGACCCCCCGACCCCCCCGATCGCCGAAACCCCAATGCTGTCAGTCAGGTTCTCCGGTGATGCTCCGACGATAGTGCCTTGGCGAAGAAAAACATGGTACCAGCATAAGCCTGAGCCCAGCATGTGCTACCGCAACCCTCGATCCGGTCTGATCTTAGACTGGGAATGAACTTCATATGCTTAGACTGGGAATGAACTCCGTATGCCTAAGTCAACCCACGAAACGAGAGTGCGGGCGCTCAACCGGCCAGAGAGGCGGGATGCGCAAGTCGGGGATCAGCCGGGTCCCCCTCTGTGTGCTGTCGATCCTGCTGTTGCAACCCTCAGTCTGATCTAATCTTAGACTGGGAATGAACTCCGTATGCCTAAGCCAACCGACGAAACAAGCGGGCGGGCGGGCACTACGTCGGCCAAAGAGACGGGATGCGCAAGCCGTGGATCGATAAGGTGATAGGTGGGTTTAGGCACATCTTCATATTTCTACATGCCAATGCCATTTTTATGGCTTGTAAATTCATACAACAGTCCCTTAAGCCTTCACGTGAAGTTTCATGGCAAGACGACTCGTTTTCTATTTTTCATGATTTTCAAAATTTTTTTGGTTCGGGATTTTTTAAAATTTTTTTGAAAAGAGTTTTCGCCCCAAACTTGGTAGACGTGATCCTTGTGTTTTTGTTGGCATGCACAAAACAATTCAGCTAAAAACTCGAAGTGTACAAGATTTTGTGACCATTTGAAAAAAGTGTCCCCATTTCAGACACTTTAATTGCTACTGGCAGCAAACCTGTAAAATCACAAATGCTCTTTAGGGGGGTGTGAGTTCTCTAGGTTTGATGAGAGATAGGGGGCCAATATAAGGGCCAAGTACCAGCACCCATCGCACATCATGTGCGCACACCCCCCGGCCCACCCGATCGTCGGAACCCCAATGCCGTCGGTCAGGTTCTCTAGCGATGCTTCAACGATGGTACCCCGACGAAGAAAAATGCGGCACCAGCACATGCCCAGCCCAGCATGTGCTGCTGCAACCCTTGGTTCGGTCCGATCTTAGACTGGGAATGAACTCCATATGCTTAGACTAGGAATGAACTCCGTATGCCTAAGCCAACCCACAAAATGAGTGTGCGGGTGCTCGGCTGGCCAGAGGGGCGAGATGAGCAAGCTGGGGATCGATCGGGTCCCCATCTACGTGCTATCGATCCTGCTGCCACAACCCTTGGTCCGGTCTGATCTTAGACTGAACTCCGTATGCTTAGACTGGAAATGAACTCTGTATGCCTAAGTCAACCCACGAAATGAGCGTGCGGGCGCTCAGTCGGCCAGAGGGGCGGGATGAGCAAGTCGACGATCGATCGGGTCCCCCTCTGCGTGCTACCGATCCTGCTACCGCAACCCTCGGTCTGGTCCAATCTTAGACTAGGAATGAACTTCGTATGCCTAAGCCAACTAACGAAACGAGCGGGAGGGCGGGCGAGCGGGCACTTCGTCGGCCAGGGAGATGGGATGCGCAAGCCGTGGATCGATAAGGCGGTTGGTGGGATTAGGCACATCTTCATATTTTTGCATGCCAATGCCATTTTTATGGGTTGTAAATTCATACAATGGTCCCTTAAGCCTTCACGTGAAGTTTCATGGCAAGACAACTCGTTTTCTATTTTTCATGATTTTCCAAACTTTTTACTGTTCGAGATTTTTTAAAATTTTTTCGGAAGGAGTTTTGGCCTGAAACTTGGTAGACGTGATCCTTGTATTTTTGTTGGCATGCACAAAAACCTTCAGCTAAAAACTCGAAGTGTACAAGATTTTGTGACCATTTGAAAAAAGTGTCCCCATTTCAGACACTTTAATGGCTACTGGCAGCAAACCTGTAAAATCTCAAATGCTCTTTAAGGGGGTGTGAGTTCTCGAGGTTTGATGAGGGATAGGGGGCCAATATAAGGGCCAAGTACCAGCACCCATCACGCATCATGTGTGCACACCCCCCGGCCCGTCCGATCGTTAGAACCCCAATGCCGTCGGTTAGGTTCTCCAGCGATGCTCCGACGATGGTGCCCCGACGAAGAAAATACGGAACCAGCACATGCCCAGCCCAACATGTGCTATCGTAACCCTCGGTTTGGATCGATCTTAGACTGGGAATGAACTCCGTATGCTTAAACTGGGAATGAACTCCGTATGCTTAAACTGGGAATGAACTCCGTATGCCTAAGTCAACCAATGAAACGAGCGCGCGGGCACTCAGCCGGCCAGAGGGGTGGGATGTACAAGCCGAGGATCGACTGGGTCCCCCTCTACGTGCTGTTGATCCTACTATCGTAACCCTCGGTCCTGTCCGATCTTAGACTGGGAATGAACTCCGTATTCCTAAGCCAACCGATGAAACGAGCGGGCGGGCAGACGGGCGTGCGGGCATGACGCCGGCCAGAGAGACGGGATGCGCAAGCCGTGGATCGATAGGGTGGTAGGTGGGTTTAGGCACATCTTTATATTTCTGCATGCCAATGCCATTTTTATGGCTTGTAAATTCATACAATTGTCCCTTAAGCCTTCACGTGAAGTTTCATGGCAAGACGACTCGTTTTCTATTTTTCATGATTTTTGAAACTTTTTACAATTCAAGATTTTTAAAATTTTTTCGAAATGAGTTTTGGCCCCAAACTTGGTAGATGTGATCCTTGTATTTTTTTTCTCATGCAAAAAAAACATCAGCTAAAAACTTGAAGTATACAAGATTTTGTGACCATTTGAAAAAAGTGTCCCGATTTCAGACACTTTAATGGCTACTAGCATCAAAGCTGTAAAATCTCAAATGCTCTTTAAGGGGGTGTGAGTTCTCGAGGTTTGATAAGGGATAGAGGGCCAATATAAGGGCCAAGTACCAGTACCCATCGCACATCATTTGTGCACACCCCCCGGCCCCTCCGATCATCGGATCGCCAATGTCGTCGGTCAGGTTCTCCGGTGATGCTCTGGTAATAGTGCCCCGGTGAAGAAAAATGTGGCACCAACATATGCCCGAGCCCAGCATGTGCTGTCGTAACCCTCGGTCCGGTCCGATCTTAGACTGGGAATGAACCCCGTATGCTTAGACTGGGAATGAACTCCGTATGCCTAAGTCAACCCAAGAAACAAGCGTGCGGGCGCTCAGCCGGCCAGAGGGGCAGGATGAGCAAGCTGGGGATCGATCGGGTCCCCCTTTACGTGCTACCGATCCTACTGCCACAACCCCCGATCCAGTCCGATCTTAGATTAGGAATGAACTCCGTATCCCTAAGCCAACTGACGAGATGAGCAGGCGAGCGGGCGGGCGGGCACGACGCCGGCCAGAGAGACGGGATGCGCAAGCCGTGGATCGATAGGGTGGTAGGTGGGTTTCGACACATCTTCATATTTCTGCATGCCAATGCCATTTTTATGGCTTGTAAATTCACACAATGGTCCCTTAAGCCTTCACGTGAAGTTTCATGGCAAGACGATTCGTTTTCTATTTTTCACGATTTTTGAAACCTTTTACGGTTCAAGATTTTTTTAAATTTTTTCGGAAGGAGTTTTGGCCCCAAACTTTTTAGACGTGATCCTTGTATTTTTGTTGGCATGCATAAAAAATTCAGCTAAAAACTTGAAGTGTACAAGATTTTGTGACCATTTGAAAAAAGTGTCCCCATTTAAGACACTTTAATGGCTACTGGCAGCAAACCTGTAAAATCTCAAATGCTCTTTAAGGGGGTGTGAGTTCTCGAGGTTTGATGAGGGATAGGGGGCCAATATAAGGGCCAAGTACCAGCACCCATCGTACATCATGTGCGTACACCCCCCCGGTACCCCCGATCGTCGGAACCCCAATGCCGTCGGTTAGGTTCTTCGGTAATGCTCCGACGATGGTGCCCCGACGAAGAAAAATACGACACCAGCACATGCCCGAGCCCAGCATGTGCTGCCGCAAACCTCGGTCCGGTTCGATCTTAGACTGGGAATGAACTCCGTATGCTTAGACTGGGAATGAACTCCATATGCCTAAGTCAACCCACGAAACGAGCGTGCGGGTGCTCAGCCGGCCAGAGGGGCGAGATGAGCAAGTCGGGGTTTGGTCGGGTCCCCTTTTGCGTGCTATCGATCCTACTACCGTAACCTTCGATCCGGTATGATCTTAGACTGAGAATGAACTCCGTATGCCTAAGCCAATCGATGAAATGAGCGGTCGGGCGGGCACTACGTCGGCCAGAGAGACGGGATACGCAAGCCATGGATCGATAGGGTGGTAGGTGGGTTTAGGCACATCTTTATATTCATGCATGCCAATGCCATCTTTATGGCCTGTAAATTCATACAGTGTTTCCTTAAGCCTTCACGTGAAGTTTCATGGTAGGACGACTCGTTTTCTATTTTTCATGATTTTTGAAACTTTTTGCGGTTCGAGATTTTTTTAAAATTCTTTCGGAAGGAGTTTTGGCAACAAACTTGGTAGACGTGGTCCTTGTATTTTTGTTGTCATGCACAAAAAAAATCAGGTAAAAACTCGATGTGTACAAGATTTTGTGACCATTTGAACAAAGTGTCCCCATTTCAGACACTTTAATGGCTACTGGCAGCAAACCTGTAACATCTCAAATGCTCTTTAAGGGGGTGTGAGTTGTCAAGGTTTGATGAGGGATAGGGGGCCAATATAAGGGCCAAGTACCAGCACCCATTGCACATCATGTGCGCACACCCCCCAGCCCCCCCGATCGTCGGAACCTCCGCCGCCGTCGGTTAGGTTCTCCGGTGATGCTCCGACGATGGTGCCCTGGCGAAGAAAAATGCGGCAACAGCACATGCCCGAGCCTAGCATGTGCTACCGTAACCATCGGTCTGGTCTGATCTTAGACTGGTACTAAACTCCGTATGCCTAAGCCAACAGATAAAACGAGCGGGCGGGCGGCCGCTACGTCGGCCAAAAGACGGGATGCGCAAGCCGTGGATCGATAGGGTGGTAGGTGGGTTTAGGCACATCTTCATATTTCTGCATGCCAATGCCACTTTTATGGCTTGTAAATTCATACAATGGTCCCTTAAGCCTTCATGTGAAGTTTCATGGCAAGACGACTCGTTTTCTATTTTTCATGATTTTCAAAACTTTTTTCGGTTCGAGATTTTTTAAAATTTTTTCGGAAGGAGTTTTGGCCCCAAGCTTGGTAGACGTGATCCTTGTATTTTTTTTTGGATGCACAAAATAATTCAGCTAAAAACTCGAAGTGTACAAGATTTTGTGACCATTTGAAAAAAGTGTCTCCATTTAAGACACTTTAATGGCTACTGGCAGCAAACCTGTAAAATCTCAAATGCTCTTTAAGTGGGTGTGAGTTCTTGAGGTTTGACGAAAGGATAGGGGGCCAATATAAGGGCCAAGTACCAGCACCCATCGCACATCATGTGCGTACACCCCCCCCGGCCCCCCCGATCGTCGAAACCCCAATGCCGCCGGTTAAGTTCTCCGGCGATGCTCCGACGATGGCGCCCCGACGAACAAAAATGCGGCACCAGCACAAGCTCGAGCCCAACATGTGCTGCCGCAACCCTCGGTCCGGTCTGATTTTAGACTGGGAATGAACTCCGTATGCTTAGACTAGGAATGAACTTCGTATGCCTAGGTCAACCCACGAAACGAGCGTGCGGGCGCTCAGCCGGCTAGAGGGGCAGGATGAGCAAGCTGGGGATTAGTCGGGTCCCCCTTTACGTGCTATTGATCCTGCTATCGCAACCCTCACTTTGGTCTAATCTTAGATTGTGAATGAACTCCGTATGCCTAAGCCAACCGACAAAACGAGCGGGCGAGCGGGCGGGCGGGCACTACGTCGGCCAGAGAGACGGGATGCGCAAGCTGTGGATCGATAGGGTGGTAGGTGGGTTTCGGCACATCTTTATATTTCTGCATGCCAATGCCATTTTTATGGCTTGTAAATTCATACAACGGTCCCTTAAGCCTTCACGTGAAGTTTCATGGCAAGACGACTCATTTTCTATTTTTCATGATTTTCAAAATTTTTTGCGGTTCAGGATTTTTTAAAATTTTTTCGGAAGGAGTTTTTTTGCCAAACTTGGTAGATGCGATCCTTGTATTTTTGTTGGTATGCACAAAAAGAATCAGCTAAAAACTCGAAGTGTACAAGATTTTGTGGCCATTTGAAAAAAGTGTCTCCATTTCGGACACTTTAATGGCTACTGGCAGCAAACCTGTAAAATCTCGAATGATCTTTAAGGGGTGTGAGTTCTCAAGGTTTGATGAGGGATAGGGGGCCAATATAAGGGCCAAGTAGCAGCACCCATAGCACATCATGTGCGCACAGCCCCCCTGGCCCCCCCGATCGTCAGAACCCTAATGCCGTCGGTCCGGTTCTCCGACGATGCTCCGGCGATGGTACCCCGACGAAGAAAAATGCGACACCAGCACATGCCAAAGCCCAGAATGTGCTGCCGCAACCCTCGGTCTGGTCCAATCTTAGACTGGGAATGAACTCCGTATGCCTAAGCCAACCGACGAAACGAGCGGGCGAGCGGGAGGGCACTACGCCTGCCAGAGAGACGGGATGCACGAGCCGTGGATCAATAGGGTGGTAGGTGGGTTTAGGCACATCTTCATATTTCTGCATGCCAAATCCATTTTTATGGCTTGCAAATTCATACAATGGTCCCTTAAGCCTTCACGTGAAGTTTCATGGCAAGACGACTTGTTTTCTATTTTTCACGATTTTCAAAACTTTTTACGGTTCGGGATTTTTTAAAATTTTTTCGGAAGGACTTTTGTCCCCAAATTTGGTAGACGTGATCCTTGTATTTTTTTTGGCATGCACAAAAAAATTTAGCTAAAAACTTGATGTGTACAAGATTTTGTGACCATTTGAAAAAAGCGTCCCCATTTCAGACACTTTAATGGCTAATGGCAGCAAACCTGTAAAATCTCAAATGCTCTTTATGGGGGTGTGAGTTCTCGAGGTTTGATGAGAGATATGGGGCCAATATAAGGGCCAAGTACCAGCACCCATAGCACATCATGTGCGCACAGCCCCCCCGGCCCCCCGATCGTCGGAACCCAAATGCCGTCGGTCAAGTTCTCCGGTGATGCTCTGGCGATGGTGCCCCGACGAAGAAAAATACGGCACCAGCACATGCCCGAGCCCAACATGTGCTGTCGTAACCCTCGGACCGGTCCGGTCTTAGACTGGGAATGAACTTCGTATGCTTAGACTGGGAATGAACTCCGTATGCCTAAGTCAACCCACGAAACGAGCGTGCGGGCGCTCAGCCGGCCAAAGGGGCGGGATGCGCAAGCCGAGGATCGGTCGAGTACCCCTCTGCGTGCTACCGATACTGCTGCCCCAACCCTCAGTCTGGTTCAATCTTAGACTGGGAATTAACTCTGTTTGCCTAAGCTAGCCGACGAAACGAGCAGGCGGGCGGGCACTACGTTGGCCAGAGAGATGGCATGCGCAAGTCGTGGATCGATAGGTTGCTAGGTGGGTTTAGGCACATCCTCATATTTCTACGTGCCAATGCCATTTTTATGTCTTGTAAATTCATACAATGGTCTCTTAACCCTTCACGTGAAGTTTCATGGCAAGACGACTCGTTTTTTATTTTTCATGATTTTCAAAACTTTTTGCGGTTTGGGATTTTTCAAAATTTTTTCGGGAGGATTTTTGGCCCCAAACTTGGTAGAGATGATCCTTGTATTTATGTTGGCATGCACAAAAAAATTCAGCTAAAAACTCGAAGTGTACAAGATTTTGTGACCATTTGAAAAAAGTGTCCCCATTTGAGACACTTTAATGGCTACTAGCAGCAAACTTGTAAAATCTCAAATGCTCTTTAAGGGGGTGTGAGTTCTCGAGGTTTGACAAGGGATAGGGGGCCAATATAAGCACCAAGTACCAGCACCCATTGCACATCCTGTGTGCACACCCCCCGGCCCCCCCGATCGTCAGAAACCTAATGTCGCCGTCCGGTTCTCCGACGATGCTCCGGTGATGGTGCCCCGACAAAGAAAAATGCGGCACCAGCGCATGCCCGAGCCTAGCATGTGCTGCCACAACCCTTGGTCTGGTCCGATCTTAGATTGGGAATGAACTCCGTATGCTTAGACTGGGAATGAACTCCGTATGCCTAAGTCAACCCACGAAACGAGCGTGCAGGCGCTAAGCCGGCCAGAGGGGCATGCTGGGCAAGCCGGGGATCGACTGAGTCCCCCTTTGCGTGCTATCGATCCTGCTGCCATAACCTTCAGTCCGATCCGATCTTAGACTGGGAATGAACATTGTATGCCTAAGCCAACCGACGAAATTAGAGGGTGGGCGGGCGGGCGGGAACTACGTCGGCCAGAGAGACGGGATGTGCAAGCCGTGATCGATAGGGTGGTAGGTGGGTTTAGGCACATCTTCATATTTCTACGTGCCAATTCCATTTTTATGGCTTGTAAATTCATACAATGGTCCCTTAACCCTTCACGTGAAGTTCCATAGCAAGACGACTCATTTTCTATTTTTTAAGATTTTCAAAACTTTTTATGGTTCGGGATTTTTTTAAAATTTTTTTGGAAGGATTTTTGGCTCCAAACTTGGTAGAAGTGATCCTTGTATTTTTGTTGGCATGCACAAAAAAATTCAGCTAAAAATTTGAAGTGTACAAGATTTTGTGACCATTTGAAAAAAGTGTCCCCATTTCAGACACTTTAATAGCTACTGGCAGGAAAGCTGTAAAATCTCAAATGCTCTTTAAGGAGGTGTGAGTTCTCGAGGTTTGATGAGGGATAGGGGGCCAATATAAGGGCTAAGTACCAGCACCCATCGCACATCATGTGCGCACACCCCCCAGCCCCCTGATCGCCAAAACCCCAATGCTGCCGGTCAGGTTCTTCGGTGATGGTGCCCGGCGAAGAAAAAGACGGCACCAGCACATTCCCAAGCCCAGCATGTGCTGCCGCAACCCTCGGTCTGGTCCAATCTTAGACTGGGAATGAACTAAGTATGCTTAGACTGGGAATGAACTCCGTATGCCTAAGTCAACCCACGAAACAAACGTGCGGCCACTCAGCCGGCCATAAGGGCAGGATGCTCAAGTCGGGGATCGGTCGGGTCCCCCTCTGCGTGCTGCCGATCCTGCTGTCGCAACCCTCAGTCCGGTCTAATCTTAGACTGGGAATGAACTCCGTATGCCTAAGCCAACCGACAAAATGAGCGTGCGGGGGGGCGGGCGGGCACTACGCCGGCCAGAGAGATGGGATGTGCAAGCCGTGGATCGATAGGGTGGTAGGTGAGTTTAGGCACATCTTCATATTTCTGCATGCCAATGCCATTTTTATGGCTTGTAAATTCATACAATGGTCCCTTAAGCCTTCACGTGAAGTTTCATGGCAAGATGACTCGTTTTTTATTTTTCATGATTTTTGAAACTTTTTGCGGTTCAAGATTTTTGAAAATTTTTTCAGATGGATTTTTTGCTCCAAACTTAGAAGATGTGAGACTCGTATTTTTTTTGGCATGCACAAAAAAAATCAACTAAAAACTCGAAGTCTACAAGATTTTCTGACCATTTGAAAAAAGTGTCCCCATTTTAGTCACTTTAATGGCTACTGGCAGCAAACCTGTAAAATCTCAAATGCTCTTTAAGGGGGTGTGAGTTCTCGAGGTTTGATGAGGGATAGGGGGCCAATATAAGGGCCAAGTACCAGCACCCATCACATATCATGTGCGCACACCCCCCGGCCCCCCCGATTGCCGGAACCCCAACATCGTCGGTTAGGTTCTCTGGCGATGCTCCGACGATGGTGCCCCGGTGAAGAAAAATGCAGCACCAGCACATGACTGAGCCCAGCATGTGCTACCGCAACCCTCGGTCCAGTCCGATCTTAGACTGGGAATGAACTCCGTATGCCTAAGCTATCCGACGAAATGAGTGGGCGGGTAGGCACTACGCCGACCAGAGAGACGGGATGTGCAAGCCGTGGATCGATAGGGTAGTAGGTGGGTTTAGGCACATTTTCATATTTCTGCATGCCAATGCCATTTTTCTGGCTTGCAAATTTATACAATGGTCCTTTAAGCCTTCACGTGAAGTTTCATGGCAAGATAACTCGTTTTCTATTTTTCACGATTTTTGAAACTTTTTGCGGTTCAGGATTTTTTAAATTTTTTCAGAAGGTATTTTGGCCCCAAACTTGGTAGATGTGATCCTTGTATTTTTGTTGGCATGCAAAAAAAAAATGAGCTAAAAACTCGAGGTTTACAAAATTTTGTGACCATTTGAAAAAAGTGTCCCTATTTTAGACACTTTAATGGTTATTGGCAGCAAACCTGTAAAATCTCAAATGCTCTTGAAGGGGGTGTGAGTTCTCAAGGTTTGATGATGGATAGGGGGCCAATATAAGGGCCAAGTACCAGCACCCATCGCACATCATGTGTGCACACCCCCCAGCCCCCGATCGCCAGAACCCCAATGCTGCCGGTCAGGTTCTTCGATGATGGTGCCCCGACGAAGAAAAATGTGGCACCAGCACATGCCCGAGCCCGGCATGTGCTGTTGCAACCCTCGGTATGGTCCAATCTTAGACTGGGAATGAACTAAGTATGCTTAGACTGGGAATGAACTTCGTATGCCTAAGTCAACCCATGAAACGAATGTGCATGCGGTCAGCTGGCCAGAGGGGTGGGATGCGCAAGTCGGGGATCGACAGGGTCCCCCTCTGCGTGCTGCCGATCCTACTACCACATCACTCAATCTGGTATGATCTTAGACTGGGAATGAACTCTGTATGCCTAAGCTAACCGATGAAACGAGCGGGCGGGCGGGCACTACGCCGGCCAGAGAGACGGGATGCGCAAGCCATGGATCGATAGGGTGGTAGGTGGGTTTAGGCACATCTTCATATTTCTGCATGCCAATGCCATTTTTATGGCTTGTAAATTCATACAATGGTCCCTTAAGCCTTCACGTGAAGTTTCATGGCAAGACAACTCGTTTTCTATTTTTCAAGAATTTCAAAACGTTTTGCGGTTTGGGATTTTTTAAAATTTTTTCGGAAGGAGTTTTGGCCCCAAACTTGGTAGACGTGATCCTTGTATTTTTGTTGGCATGCACAAAAACATTCAGCTAAAAACTCGAAGTGTACAAGATTTTGTGATCATTTGAAAAAAGTGTTCCCAATTCAGACACTTTAAAGGCTACTGGCAGCAAACCTGTAAAAACTCAAATGCTCTTTAAGGGTTGTGAGTTCTCAGGGTTTGATGTGGGATAGGGGGCCAATATAAGGGCGGAGTACCAGCACCCATCGCACATCATGTGCGCACAGCCCCCCCGGCCCCCCCGATTGTCGGAACCCGATTGTCGGAACCCCTATGTCGCCGGTCAGGTTCTCCGACGATGCTCCGATGAAGGTGCTCGACGAAGAAAAATGCAGCACCAGCACATGGCCGAGCCCAGCATGTGCTGCCGCAACCCTTGGTCTGGTCCGATCTTAGACTGGGAATGAACTCCGTATGCTTAGACTGGAAATGAACTTCGTATGCCTAAGTCAACCCACAAAACGAGCGTGCATCTCGGGGATCAGCCGGGTCCCCCTCTACGTGCTGCCGATCCTGCTGTCACAACCCTCGATTCGGTCTGATCTTAGACTAGGAATGAACTCCATATGCCTAAGCCAACTGACAAAATGATTGGGCGGGTGGGCACTACGCCGGCTAGAGAGACGGGATGCAAAAGCCGTGGATCGATAGGGTGGTAGGTGGGTTTAGGCACATCTTCTTATTTCTGCATGCCAATGCCATTTTTATGGCTTGTAAATTCTTACAATGGTCTCTTAAGCCTTCACGTGAAGTTTCATGGCAAGACGACTCGTTTTTTATTTTTCATGATTTGTAAAACTTTTTACGGTTCGGGATTTTTTAAATTTTTTTGGAAGGCGTTTTGGCCCCAAACTTGGTAGACGTGATCCATGTATTTTTGTTGGCATGCATAAAAAAATTCAGCTAAAAACTCAAAGTGTACAAGATTTTGTGACCATTTGAAAAAAGTGTCCCCATTCCAGACACTTTAATGGCTACTGGCAGCAAACTTGTAAAATCTAAAATGCTCTTTAATGGGGTGTGAGTTCTCAAGGTTTGATGAGGGATTGGGGGCCAATATAAGGGCCAAGTACCCGCACCGCACATCATGTGCGCACACCCCCCTCTGGCCCCCCGATCGTCGGAACCCCAATGCCGCCGATTAGGTTCTCCGGTGATGCTCCAGTGATGGTGGCCCGAGGAAGAAAAATGTGACAGTAGCACATGCCCGAGCCCAACATGTGCTACCGCTACCCTCAGTCCAGTCCGATCTTAGACTAGCAATGAACTCTGTATGGTTAGACTAGGAATGAACTCCGTATGCCTAAGTCAACCCATGAAACGAGCGTGCGGGTGCTCAGCCAGCCAGAGGGGCGGGATGCACAAGCCAGGGATCGGTCTGATCCCCCTCCGTATGTTATCGATCCTGTTGCCGCAACCCTTTGTCCGGTCTGATCTTAGATTGGGAATGAACTCCATATGCCTAAGCCAACCGACAAAACAAGCGGGCGGGCGGGCGGGCGAGATCTACGCCGACCAAAGAGACGGGATGCGCAAGCCGTGGATCGATAGGATGGTAGGTGGGTTTAGGCACATCTTCATATTTTTACGTGCCAATGCCATTTTTCTCTCTTGTAAATTCATACAATGGTCCCTTAAGCCTTCATGTGAAGTTTCATGGCAAGACAAATCATTTTCTATTTTTCACGATTTTTGAAACTTTTTGAGGTTCGGGATTTTTTAAAATTTTTTTGGAAGGAGTTTTGGCCCCAAACTTGGTAGACGTGATCCTTGTATTTTTGTTGCCATGCAAAAAAAAAATTCAGCTAAAACTTCGAAGTGTACAAGATTTTGTGACCATTTGAAAAAAGTGTCCCCATTTCAGACACTTTAATGGCTAGTGGCAGCAAACCTGTAAAATCTCAAATGTTCTTTAAGGGGGTGTGAGTTCTCGTGGTTTGGTGAGGGATAGGGTGCCAATATAAGGGCCAAGTACCAGCACCCATCGCACATCTGTGCGCACACCCCCCCGGCCCCCCGATCGTTGGAACCCCAATGCCGCCGGTCAGGTTCTCTGCGATGCTCCGACGATGGTGCCCCGGTGAAGAAAAATGTGGCACCACCACATGTCTGAGCCCAGCATGTGCTGTCACAACCCTCGGTCCGGTCCGATCTTAGACTGGGAATGAACTTCGTATGCCTAAGTCAACCCACGAAACGAGCGTACATCCCAGGGATCGGCCAGGTCCCCCTCCCCGTGCTGCTGCAACCCTCAGTCTGATCTGATCTTAGACTGGGAATGAACTCTATATGCCTAAGCCAACCGTTAAAACAAGCGGGCGGGCGGGCTGGCGAGCACTATGCCGGCCAGAGAGACGGGATGCGCAAGCCGTGGATCGATAGGGTGGTAGGTGGGTTTAGGCACATCTTCTTATTTCTGCGTGCCAATGCCAGTTTTATGGCTTGTAAATTCATACAATGGTCCCTTAAGCCTTCACGTGAAGTTTCATGGCAAGACAACTCGTTTTCTATTTTTCACGATTTTCAAAACCTTTTGTGGTTCAAGATTTTTTAAAATTTTTTCGGAAGGAGTTTTGGCCCCAAACTTGGTAGACGTGATCCATGTATTTTTGTTGGCATGCATAAAAAAATTTTGCTAAAAACTGAAAGTGTTCAAGATTTTGTGACCATTTGAAAAAAGTGTCCCCATTTCAGACACTTTAATGGCTACTGGCAGCAAACCTGTAAAATCTCAAATGCTCTTTAAGGGGGTGTGAGTTCTCGAGGTTTGATGAGGGATAGGGGGCCAATATAAGGGCCAAGTACTAGCACCCATCGCACATCATGTGCGCACACCCCCCGGCCCCCCTGATCGTCGGAACCCCAATGCCGCCTGTCAGGTTCTCCGGGGATGGTGCCCCGATGAAGAAAAATACAGCACCAGCACATGCCCAAGCCCAGCATGTGCTGTCGCATCCCTCAGTCCGGTTTGATCTTAGATTGGGAATGAACTCTATATGCCTAAGTCATGTGCGCACACCCCCCCCGGCCCCCTCAATCGCTGGAACCCCAATGCCACCGGTCAAGTTCTCTGGTGATGCTCCGATGATGGTGGCCTGGTGAAAAAAAATGCGGCACCAGCACATGCCCAAGCCTAGCATGTCCTGCCGCAAAACTCGGTCCGGTCTGAGCTTAGATTGGGAATGAACTCCATATGCTTAGACTGGGAATGAACTCCGTATGCTTAGACTAGGAATGAACTCCGTATGCCTAAGTCAACCCACGAAACGAGCGTGCGGGCGCTTAGCCGGCTAGAGGGGCGGGATGTGTAAGCCAAGGATCGGTCGGGTCCCCCTCTGCGTGCTGTCGATCCTGCTACCGCAACCATCGGTCCAGTCCGATCTTAGACTGGGAATGAACTCCGTATGCCTAAGCCAACCAATGAAACGAGTGGGAGGGGGGGCGGGCGGGCACTACGCGGGCCAGAGAGACGAGATGCGCAAGCTGTGGATCGATAGGGTGGTAGGTGGGTTTAGGCACATCTTGATATTTCTACATGCCAATGCCATTTTTATGGCTTGTAAATTCATACAATGGTCCCTTAAGCCATCACGTGAAGTTTCATGGCAAGACGACTCGTTTTCTATTTTTCACGATTTTTGAAACTTTTTACGGTTCAGGATTTTTTAAAATTTTTTCAGAAGGAGTTTTGGCCCCAAACTTGGTAGACATGATCCTTGTATTTTTTTTGGCATGCACAAAAACATTCAGCTAAAAACTCAAAAGTGTGCAAGATTTTGTGACCATTTGAAAAAAGTGTCCCCATTTCAGACACTTTAATGGCTACTGGCAGCAAACCTGTAAAATCTGAAATGCTCTTTAAAGGGGTGTGAGTTCTCGAGGTTTGATGAGGGATAGGGGGCCAATATAAGAGCCAAGTACCAGCAACCATCGCACATCATGTGCGCACACCCCCCGGCCCCCCTGATCGTCGGAACCCCAATGCCGCTAGTCAAGCTCTCCGACGATGCTTCGACGATGGTGCCCCGACGAGGAAAAATACGGCACCAGCACATGCCCGAGCCCAGCATGTGCTGCCGTAAACCTCGGTCCGGTCCGATCTTAGACTGGGAATGAACTCCGTATGCCTAAGTCAACCAACGAAATGAGCGTGCGAGCGCTCAGTCGGCCAGAGGGGCGGGATGCGCAAGCCGGGGATCAATCGGGTCCCCCTCTGTGTGCTACCGATCCTGCTACTGCAACTCTCAATTTGGTCTAATCTTAGACTGGGAATGAACTCCATATGCCTAAGCCAACCGATGAACCGAGCAGGCGGACAGGCGGGCACTACGCCGGCCAGAGAGACGGATGCGCAAGCTGTGGATCGATAGGGTGGTAGGTGGGTTTAGGCACATCTTCATATTTCTATGTGCCAATGCCATTTTTATGGCTTGTAAATTCATACAATGGTCCCTTAAGCCTTCACGTGAAGTTTCATGGAAAGACAACACGTTTTCTATTTTTCACGATTTTTGAAAATTTTTGCGGTTTGGGATTTTTTAAAATTTTTTTGGAAAGATTTTTGGCCCCAAACTTGGTAGACGTCATCCTCGTATTTTTTTTGGCATGCACAAAAAAATTCAATTAAAAAGTCGAAGTGTACAAGATTTTGTGACTATTTGAAAAAAGTGTCTCCATTACACACACTTTAATGGCTACTGCCAGCAAACCTGTAAAATCTCAAATGCTCTTTAAGGGGGTGTGAGTTCTCAAGGTTTGATGAGGGATAGGAAGCCAATATAAGGGCCAAGTACCAGCACCCATCGCACATCATGTGCGCACACCCCCGGCCCGCCTGATCGTCGGAACCCCAATGACATCCGGCGATGGTGCCCCAACGAAGAAAAATACGGCACCAGCACATGCTCGAGCCCAGTATGTGCTGCCGCAATCCTCGATCCGGTCTGATCTTAGACTGGGAATGAACTCCATATGCTTAGACCGGAAATGAACTCCGTATGCCTAAGTCAACCCACGAAACGAGCGTGCGGGCGCTCAGCTGGCCAGAGGGGCGAATTGCGCAAGCCGGGGATCGGCCGGGTCCCCCACTACATGCTGCCAATTTTGCCGCCGCAACCCTCGGTTTGGTCCAATCTTAGACTGGGAATCAACTCCATATGCCTAAGCCAACCGATGAAACGAGCGGTCGGGCGGGCGGGCACTACGTTGACCAGGGAGACGAGATGCGCAAGCCGTGGATCAATAGGGGGTAGGTGGGTTTAGGCACATCTTCATATTTCTGCATGCCAATGCCATTTTTATGGCTTGTAAATTCATACAATGGTCCCTTAAGCCTTCACATGAAGTTTCATGGCAAGACGACTCGTTTTCTATTTTTCATGATTTTCAAAACTTTTTACGGTTCGAGATTTTTTAAAATTTTTTCGGAAAAAGTTTTGGCCCCAAACTTGGTAGACGTGATCCTTGTTTTTGTTGGCATGTACAAAAAAAATCAGCTAAAAACTCAAAGTGTACAAGATTTTGTGACAATTTGAAAAAAGTGTCCCCATTTCAGACACTTTAATGGCTACTGGCAGCAAACCTGTAAAATCTCAAATGCTCTTAAGGGGGTGTGAGTTCTCGAGGTTTGATGAGGGATAGGGGGCCAATATAAGGGCCAAGTACTAGTACCCATCACACATCATGTGCGCACACCCCCCCAGCCCCCCCGATCGTCGGAACCCCAATATTACCGGTCAAGTTCTCCGACGATGCCCCGACGATGGTGCCCCAATGAAGAAAAATGTGGCACCAGCACATGCCCGAGCCCAGCATGTGCTGTCGCAACCCTTGGTCCGATCCGATCTTAGACTGGGAATGAACTACGTATGCTTAAACTGGGAATGAACTTTGTATGCCTCAGTCAACCCACGGAACGAGCGTGCGGATGCTCAACCGATCGAGGGGTGAGATGCATAAGCCAGGGAATGAAAGGGTCCCCCTCTACGTGCTACTGATCTTGCTATCGTAACCTTCGGTCTGGTCTGATCTTAGACTGGGAATGAACTCTGTATGCCTAAGCCAACCGATGAAACGAGCAAGCGGGCGGGCGGGCAGGCACTACGCCGGTTAGAGAGACGAGATGCGCAAGCCATGGATCAATAGGGTGGTAGGTGGGTTTAGGCCCATCTTCAGATTTCTACATGCCAATGCCATTTTTATGGCTTGTAAATTCATACAATGGTCCCTTAAGCCTTCACGTGAAGTTCCATGGCAAGACGACTCGTTTTCTATTTTTCACGATTTTTGAAACATTTTATGGTTTGGGATTTTTTAAAATTTTTTCGAAAGGAGTTTTGGCCCCAAAATTGGTAGACGTGATCCTTGTATTTTTGTTGGCATCCATAAAAAAAATCAGCTAAAAACTTGAAGTGTACAAGATTTTGTGACGATTTGAAAAAAGTGTCCCCATTTCAGACACTTTAATGGCTACTAGCAGCAAACCTATAAAATCTCAAATGCTCTATAAGGGGGTGTGAGTTCTTGAGGTTTGATGACGGATAGGGGGCCAATATAAGGGCCAAGTACCAGCACCCATCGCACATCATGTGCGCACACCCTCCCGGCCCCCCGATCGCCGGAACCCCAATGTCACCGGTCAAGTTCTCTGGCGATGCTCTGACAAAGGTAACCCGGTGAAGAAAAATATGGCACCAGCACATGCCCGAGCCCAGCATGTGCTGCCGCAACCCTCGGCCTGGTCTGATCTTAGACTGGAAATGAACTCTGTATGCTTAGACTGAGAATGAACTCTGTATGCCTAAGTCAACACACAAAACGAACGTGCGGGCGCTCGACCGGCCATAGGAGCAGGATGCGCAAGCCAGAGCTCAGCCGCATCCCCCTTTGCGTGCTGCTGCAACCCTCGGTCCGGTCTGATCTTAGACTGAGAATGAACTCCGTATGCCTAAGCCAACCGACGAAACGAGCAGCCGGGCAGGCGGGCACTGCGCCGGCCAGAGAGCCGGGATGCGTAAGCCATGGATCGATAGGGTGGTAGGTGGGTTTAGGCACATCTTTATATTTTTGTGTGCCAATGCCATTTTTATTTCTTGCAAATTCATACAATGGTCCCTCAAGCCTTCGCGTGAAGTTTCATGGCAAGACGACTCGTTTTCTATTTTTCATGATTTTTGAAACTTTTTACGGTTCAAAATCTTTTGAAATTTTTTCGGAAGGAGTTTTGGCCCCAAACCTGGTAGAGGTGATCCTTGTATTTTTTTTGGCATGCATAAAAAAATTCAGCTAAAAACTCGAAAGTGTGCAAGATTTTGTGACCATTTGAAAAAAGTATCCCCATTTCAGACACTTTAATGGCTACTGGCAGCAAACCTGTAAAATCTCAAATGCTCTTTATTCTCGAGGTTTGATGAGGGATAGGGGGCCAATATAAGGGCCAAGTACCAGCACCCATCGCACATCATGTGCGCACACCCCCCGGCCCCCCCAATCGTCGGAACCCCAACGCTGCCGGTCGGGTTCTCCGATAATGCTCTGACGTTGGTGCCCCGGTGAAGAAAAATACGACACCAGCACATGCTCAAGCCCAACATGTGCTGCTGTAACCCCCGGTCCGGTCCGATCTTGGACTAGGAATGAACTCAGTATGCTTACACAGGGAATGAACTCCGTATGCCTAAGTCAACCCATGAAACGAGCGTGCGGGCGCTCAGCAGGCCAGAGGGGCGGGATGCGCAAGCCAGGGATCGACCAGGTCCCCCTCTGTGTGCTGCCGATACTGCTACCGCAACCCTCCGTCTGGTCTGATCTTAGACTGGGAATGAACTCTGTATGCCTAAGCCAACCGACGAAACGAGCGGGCGAGCGGGCGGGCACTACGCCGGCCAGAGAGACGGGATGCGCAAGCCGTGGATCGATGGGGTGGCAGGTGGGTTTAGGCACATCCTTATATTTCTATGTGCCAATGCCATTTTTATGGCTTTTAAATTCATACAATGGTCCCTTAAGCCTTTACGTGAAGTTTCCTGGCAAGACGACTTGTTTTCTATTTTTCACGATTTTGAAAGCTTTTTGCGGTTTGAGATTTTTTAAAATTTTTTCGAAAGGAGTTTTGGCATCAAACTTGGTAGATGCCATCCTTGTATTTTTTTTGGCATGCATAAAAAAATGTGATCCTACTGCCGCAACCCTCGGTCTAATCTGATCTTAGACTGGGAATGAACTCCGTATGCCTAAGCCAACCGACGAAACGAGCGGGCGAGTGGGCTGGTGGGCACTATGCTGGCCAGAGAGACGGGATGCGCAAGCCGTGGATCGATAGGGTGGTAGGTGGGTTTAGGCACATCTTCATATTTCTGCGTGCCAATGCCATTTTTATGGCTTGTAAATTCATAAAATGGTCCCTTAAGCTTTCACATGAAGTTTCATGGCAAAACAACTAGTTTTCTATTTTTCATGATTTTCAAAACTTTTTGCGGTTCGAGATTTTTTAAACTTTTTTGGAATGAGTTTTGGCCCCAAACCTGGTAGACATGATCCTTGTATTTTTTTTGGCATGCACAAAAAAATTCAGATAAAAACTCGAAGTGTACAAGATTTTGTGACCATTTGAAAAAAGTGTCCCCATTTCGGACACTTTAATGGCTACTGGCAGCAAACCTGTAAAATCTCAAATGCTCTTTAAGGGGGTGTGAATTCTCGAGGTTTGATGAGGGATAGCGGGCCAATATAAGGGCCAAGTAGCAGCACCCATCACACATCATGTGTGCACACCCCCCCGGCCCCCCGATCGCCAGAACAACGTCGCCCGTCAGGTTCTTCGGTGATGCTCCGACGATGGTGCCCCAACGAAGAAAAATGTGGCACCAGCACATGCCCGAGGCTAGTATGTTCTGTCGCAACCCTCACACCGGTCTGATCTTAGACTGGGAATGAACTCCGTATGCTTAAACTGGGAATGAACTCCGTATGCCTAAGTCAACCCATGAAACGAGCGTGCGGGCGCTCAGCCGACCAGAGGGGCGGGATGCGCAAGCCGGGGATCGGCCGAGTCCCCCTCTTCATGCTACAGATCCTGCTACCGTAACCCTCGATGCTGTCCGATCTTAGACTGGGAATGAACTCTGTATGCCTAAGCCAATCGACGAAACGAGCGAGTGGGCGGGCGGGCACTACATCGGTCAGAGAGACGTGATGTGCGAGCCGTGGATCTATAGGGTGGTAGGTGGGTTTAGGCACATCTTCATATTTCTGCATGCCAATTCCATTTTTATGGCTTGTAAATTCATACAATGGTCCCTTAAGCCTTCACGTGAAGTTTCAAGGCAATAAGACACGTTTTCTATTTTTCATGATTTTTGAAACTTTTTATGGTTCGGGATTTTTTAAACTTTTTTCGGAAGAAGTTTTGCCCCCAGACTTGCTAGATGTGATCCTTGTATTTTTGTTGGCATGCATAAAAAAATTCAGCTAAAAACTCGAAGTGTACAAAATTTTGTGACCATTCGAAAAAACTGTCCCCATTTCAGACACTTTAATGGCCACTGGCAGCAAACCTGTAAAATCTCAAATGCTCTTTAAAGGGGTGTGAGTTCTCGAGGTTTGATGAAAGATAGGGGGCCAACATAAGGGCCAAGTACCAGCACCCATCGCACATCATGGGTGCACACCCCCCGACCCCCTGATAGCCGGAACCCCAATGCCGTCGGTAATGTTCTTCGGTGATGCTCCGGTTATGGTGCCCCAGCGAAGAACAATGCGGCACCAGCACATGCCCAAGCCCAGCATGTGCTGCCGTAACCCTTGGTCCGGTCCGATCTTAGACTGGGAATGAACTACGTATGCTTCGACTGGGAATGAACTCAGTATGCCTAAGTCAACCCACGAAACGAGCGTGCGGGCGCTCAGCCAGCCAGAGGGGAGGGATGCATAAGCCGGGGATCGGTCGGGTCCCCCTCTGCGTGCTATCGATCCTGCTGCCACAACCCTCGGTCCGGTCCCATCTTAGACTGGCCAGAGAGATGGGATGCGCAAGCCGTGGATCGATAGAGTGGTAGGTGGGTTTAGGCACATCTTCATATTTCTGCATGCCAATGCCATTTTTATGGCTTGTAACTTGATACAATGGTCCCTTAAACCTGCACGTGAGGTTTCATGGCAGGATGACTCGTTTTCTATTTTTCATGATTTTTGAAACTTTTTGTGGTTTGTGATTTTTTAAACTTTTTTCGGAAGGAGTTTTGGCCCAAAACTTGGTAGACATCATCCTTGTATTTTTTTTGGCATGCACAAAAAAATTCAGCTAAAAACTCGAAGTGTACAAGATTTTGTGACCATTTGAAAAAAGTGTCCCCATTTCAGACACTTTAATGGCTACTAGCAACAAACCTATAAAATCTCACATGCTTTTTAAGCGGGTGTGAGTTCTCAAGGTTTGATGAGGGATAGGGGGCCAATATAAGGGCCAAGTACCAGCACCCATCGCACATCATGTGCGTACACCCCCCCGGCCCCCTCGATTGCTGGAACCCTAATGCCGCTGGTAAGGTTGTCCGACGACGGTGCCCCGACGAGGAAAAATGTGGCATCGATACATACCCGATTCCAGCATGTGCTACCACAACCCTCGGTCCGGTCCAATCTTAGACTGAGAATGAACTCCGTATGCTTAGACTGGGAATGAACTCCGTATGCCTAAGTCAACCCACGAAACAAGCGTGCGGGCGCTCAGTCGGCTAGAGGTGCGGGATGTGTAAGTCGGGGATCGATCAGGTCCCCCTCTGCGTGCTGTCGATCCTACTGTCACAACCCTTGATCTGGTCTGATTTTAGACTGGGAATGAACTCCATATGCCTAAGCCAACCGACAAAACGAGCGGGCGGGCGGGCGGGCACTACGCCGGCCAGAGAGATGGGATGCGTAAGCCGAGGATCGATAGGGTGGTTGGTGGGTTTAGGCACATCTTCATATTTATGTGTGCCAATGCCATTTTTATGGCTCGTAAATTCATACAATGGTCCCTTAACCTTCACGTGAAGTTTCATGGCAAGATGACTCGTTTTCTATTTTTCATGATTTTTGAAACATTTTGCGGTTCGGGATTTTTTAAAATTTTTTCGAAAGGAGTTTTGCCCCCAAACATGGTAGACGTGATCCTTGTATTTTTGTTGGCATGCACAATAAAATTCAGCTAAAAACTCAAAGTGTACAAGATTTTGTGACCATTCGAAAAAAGTGCCCCCATTTCAGACACTTTAGTAACAACTGGCAGCAAACCTGTAAAATCTCAAATGCTCTTTAAGGGTTATGAGTTCTCAAGATTTGATGAGGGATAGGGGGCTAATATAAGGGCCAAGTACCACCACCCATTGCACATCATGTGCGCACACCCCCCGGCCCTCCCGATCGTCGGAACCCCAATGTCGTCGGTCAGGTTCTCCGACGAAGAAAAATGCGACACTAGGACATGCCCAAGCCCAGCATGTGGTGCCGCAACACTCGGTCTGGTCCGATCTTAGACTGGGAATGAACTTCATATGCCTAAGTCGACCCATGAAACGAGCATGCGGGTGCTCAGTCGGCCAGAGGGGCGGGATGTGCAAGTCTTGGATCGATCGGGTCCCCCTCTACGTGCTGCCGATCCTGCTACCGCAACCTCCGGTCCGATCTGATCTTAGACAAGGAATGAACTCCGTATGCCTAAGCCAACTGGCGAAACGATCGGGCGGGCAGGCAGGCGGGCACTACATCAGCCAGAGAGACGAGATGCGCAAGCCGTGGATCAATATGGTGGTAGGTGGGTTTAGGCACATCTTTATATTTCTACATGCCAATGCCATTTTTATGCCTTCTAAATTCATACAATGGTCCCTTAAGCCTTGACGTGAAGTTTCATGGCAAGACGACTCGTTTTCTATTTTTAAAGATTTTCAAAACTTTTTGCGGTTTGGGATTTTTTAAAATTTTTTTGGAAAGAGTTTTGGCCCGAAACTTGTTAGAGGTGATCCTTGTATTCTTGTTGGCATGCACAAAAAAATTCAGCTAAAAAATCGAAGTGTACAAGATTTTGTGACCATTTGAAAAAAGTGTCCCCATTTCAGACACTTTAATGGCTACTGGCAGCAAACCTGTAAAATCTGAAATGCTCTTTAAGGGGGTGTGAGTTCTCAAGGTTGGATGAGGGATAGGGGGCCAATATAAGGGCCAAGTACCAGCACCCATTGCACATCATGTGCGCACACCCCCCCGATCGCCGAAACCCCAATGCCGCCGGTCAGGTTCTCCGACGATGCTCCGACGATGGTGCCCGACGAAGAAAATTACAGCACCAGCACATGCTCGAGCCCAACATGTGCTGCTGCAACACTCGGTTTGGTCCGATCTTAGACAGGGAATGAACTCCGTATGCCTAAGTCAACCCACCAAACGAGAGTGCGGGCGCTCAACCGACCAGAGGGGCGGGATGCGTAAGTCGGGGATAGGCCGGGTCCCCCTCCGCGTGCTGCCGATCCTGCTGTCGTAACCCTCGGTCCGGTCTGATCTTAGACTGGGAATGAACTCCGTATGCCTAAGCCAACCGACGAAACAAACGGGCGGGTGGGTGGGCGAGCACTACGCCAGCCAGAGAGACGGGATGCGCAAACCGTGGATCAATAGGGTGGTAGGTGGGTTTAGGCACATCTTCATATTTCTACGTGCCAAGGCCATTTTTATGGCTTGTAAATTCATACAATGGTCCCTTAAGCCTTGACGTGAAGTTTCATGGCAAGACGACTCGTTTTCTATTTTTCACGATTTTCAAAACCTTTTACGGTTCGAGATTTTTTAAAATTTTTTCAAAAGGTGCTTTGGCCCCAAACTTATTAGACGTGATCCCTGTATTCTTGTTGGCATGCACAAAAAAATTTTGCTAAAAACTCGAAGTGTACAAGATTTTGTGACCATTTGAAAAAAGTGTCCCCATTTTAGACACTTTAATGGCTACTGGCAGCAAACTTGTAAAATCTCCAATGCTCTTTAAGGGGGTGTGAGTTCTCAAGGTTTGATGAGGGATAGGGGGCTAATATAAGGGCCAAGTACCAGCACCCATCCCACATCATGTGCGTACACCACCCCTGGCCCCCCCCGATCATCAGAACCCTAATGTCGCCAGTCAGGTTCTCCGACGATGCTCCAACGATGGTGCCCCGGTGAAGAAAAATACGGCGCCAGCACATGCCCGAGCCTAGCATGTGCTGCCACAAACCTCGGTCCGATCCGATCTTAGACTGGGAATGAACTCCATATGCTTAGACTGGGAATGAACTTCGTATGCCTAAGTCAACCCATGAAATGAGTGTGCGGGGGCTCTGTCGGCCAGAGGGGCAGGATGCGTAAGTTGGGGATCGGTCGGGTCCCCCTCTACGTGCTACCGATCCTGCTGCCGCAACCCTCAGTCTGGTCCAATCTTAGACTGGGAATGAACTCTGTATGCCTAAGCCAACTGACGAAACGAGCGGGCGGGTGGGCGGGCACTACTCCGGCTAGAGAGACAGGATACGTAAGCCGTGGATCGATATGGTGGTAGGTGGGTTTAGGGATATATTCATATTTCTATGTGCGAATGCCGTTTTTATGCCTTGTAAATTCATACAATGGTCCCTTAAGCCTTGAGTGAAGTTTCATGGCAAGATGACTCGTTTTCTATTTTTAACGATTTTCAAAACTTCTTACGGTTTGGGATTTTTTTAAATTTTTTCGGAAAGAGTTTTGGCCCCAAACTTATTAGACGTGACCTTGTATTCTTGTTGGCATGCATAAAAACATTCAACTAAAAAATTGAAGTGTACAAGATTTTGCGACCATTTGAAAAAAGTGTCCCCATTTCAGACACTTTAATGGCTACTGGCAGCAAACCTGTAAAATCTCAAATGCTCTTTAAGGGGGTGTGAGTTCTTAAGGTTGGATGAGGGATAGGGGGCCAATATAAGGGCCAAGTACAAGCACCCATCGCACATCATGTGCACACACCCCCCGACCATCCGATCATCGGAACCTCAATGCCGTCGGTCAGGTTCTCCGATGAAGCTTCGGCGATGGTACCCCGGCGAAGAAAAATACGGCACCAGTACATGCCTGAGCCCAGCATGTGCTGCTGTAACCCTTAGTCCGGTCTAATCTTAGACTGGGAATGAACTTCGTATGCTTAGACTGGCAATGAACTCCATAAGCCTAAGCCAACCGACGAAACGAGCGGCTGGGCGGGCGAGTGGGCAGGCACTACGTCGGCCAGAAAGATGGGATGCGCAAGCTGTGTATCGATAGGGTGGTAGGTGGGTTTGGGCACATCTTCATATTTCTGCATGCCAAAGCCATTTTTATGGCTTGTAAATTCATACAATGGTCCCTTAACCCTTCACGTGAAGTTTCGTGGCAAGACGACTCGTTTTCTATTTTTCATGATTTTTGAAACTTTTTGCAGTTCGGGATTTTTTAAAATTTTATCGGAAGGAGTTTTGGCCCCAAACTTGGTAGACGTGATCCTTGTACTTTTATTGGCATGCACAAAAAAATTCACCTAAAAACTCGAAGTGTACAAGATTTTGTGACAATTTCAGACACTTTAATGGCTATTGGCAGCAAACCTGTAAAATCTCAAATGCTTTTTCAGGGGGTGTGAGTTCTCAAGGTTTGATGAGGGATAGGGGGCCAATATAAGGGCCAAGTAACAAAACCCATCGCACATCATGTGCGCACACCCCCCGGTCCCCTCGATCACTGGAACACCAATGCTGTCGGTCAGGTTCTTCGACGTTGCTCCGACGATGGTGCCCCAGTGAAGAAAAATGTGGCACCAGCACATGCCCAAGCCCAGCATGTGCTGCCACAACCCTCGGTCTAGTCTGATCTTAGACTGGGAATGAACTCCATATGCTTAGACTGGGAATTAACTCCGTATGCCTAAGTCAACCCACGAAACGAGCGTGCGGGCGCTCAGTTGGCCAGAGGGGCCGGATGCGCAAGTCGGGGATCAGTTGGGTCCCCCTCTACGTGCTGTTGATCCTGCTGCCATAACCCTCAATCCGGTCTGATCTTAGACTGGGAATGAACTCCGTATGCCTAAGCCAACCGACGAAACAAGCGGGTGGGCGGGCGGGCAGGCAGGTGGGCACTACGTCGGCCAGAGAGACGGGATGCGCAAGCCGTGGATCGATAGGGTGGTAGGTGGGTTTAGGCACATCTTCATATTTCTGCATGCCAATGCCATTTTTATGGCTTGTAAATTCATACAATGGTCCCTTAAGCCTTCACGTGAAGTTTCATGGCAAGATGACTCGTTTTCAATTTTTCATGATTTTTGAAACTTTTTACGGTTCGAGATTTTTTAAAATTTTTTTGGAAGGAGGTTTTGTCCCAAACTTGGTAGACATGATCCTTTTATTTTTGTTGGATGCACAAAAAAATTCAGCTAAAAACTCGAAGTGTACAAGATTTTATGACCATTTGAAAAAAGTGCCCCTATTTCAGACACTTTAATGGCTACTGGCAGCAAACCTGTAAAATCTCGAATGCTCTTTAAGAGGGTGTGAGTTCTCGAGGTTTGATGAGGGATAGGGGGCCAATATAAGGGCCAAGGACCAGCACCCATCGCACATCATGTGCGCACACCCCCCCGGCCCCCTTGATCGCCGAAACCCTAATGCAGTCGGTCAGGTTCTCCAGCGATGCTCCGACGATGGTGCCCTGACGAAGTAAAATTTGACGCCAGCACATGCTCGAGCCCAGCATGTGCTGCCACAACCCTCGGTCTAGTCTGATCTTAGACTGGGAATGCACCCCGTATGCTTAGACTGGGAATGAACTCCGTATGCCTAAGTGAACCCACGAAACGAGCGTGCGGGCGCTCAGCCAGCTAGAGGGGCGGGATGCGCAAGCCCGAGATCGGTCGGGTCCCCCTCTACATGCTGTCGATCTAGCTGTCGTAACCCTCGGTCTGGTCTGATCTTAGACTGGGAATGAACTCCGTATACCTAAGCCAACCGACGGGCGGGTGGGCGGGCACTACGCCGGCCAGAGAGACGAGATGCGCAAGCCTTAGATCGATAGGGTAGTAGGTGGGTTTAGGCACATCTTCATATTTCTGCATGCCAATACCATTTTTATGGCTTGTAAATTCATACAATGGTCCCTTAAGCCTTCACGTGAAGTTTCATGGCAAAACGACTCGTTTTCTATTTTTCTCGATTTTCAAAACTTTTTGTGGTTCAGGATTTTTTAAAATTTTTCGGAAGAATATTTTGCCCCAAACTTGGTAGACATGATCCTTGTATTTTTGTTAGCATGCACAAAAAAAATCAGCTAAAAACTCGAAGTGCACAAGATTTTGTGACCATTTGAAAAAAGTGTCCCCATTTCAAAAACTTTAATGGCTACTGGCAGTAAACCTGTAAAATCTCAAATGCTCTTCAAGGGGGTGTGAGTTCTCGAGGTTTGATGAGGGATAGGGGGCCAATATAGGGGCCAAGTACCAGCACCCATCGCACATCATGTGCGGACACACCCCCCGGCCCCCCGATCATTGGAACCTTAATGCCGTCGATTAGGTTCTCCGGTGATACTCCGGCGATGGTGCCCCGACGAAGAAAAATGCGGCACCAGCACATGCCCGAGCCCAGCATGTGCTGTCGTAACCCTTGGTCTGGTCCGATCTTAGACTGGGAATGAACTCCGTATGCTTAGACTGGGAATGAACTCCGTATCCCTAAGTCAACCCACGAAACAAGCGTGCGGGCGCTCAGCCGACATCGGCTGGGTCCCCCTCTACATACTATCGCAACCCTCGGTCTGGTCCGATCTTAGACTGGGAATGAACTCCGTATGCCTAAGCCAACCACCAAACGAGCAGGCAGGCACTACGCCGACCAGAGAGACGTGATGCACAAGCCGTGGATCCATAGGGTGGTAGGTGGGTTTAGGCACATCTTCATATTTCTGCATGCCAATGCCATTTTTATGGCTTGAAAATTCATACAATGGTCCCTTAAGCCTTCACGTGAAGTTTCAGGGCAAGACGACTCGTTTTCTATTTTTTACGATTTTCGAAACCTTTTGCGATTCAGGATTTTTTAAATTTTTTTCGAAAGGAGTTTTTGCCCCAAACTTGGTAGACATGATCCTTGTATTTTTGTTGGCATGCACAAAGAAATTCAGCTAAAAACTCGAAGTGTACAAGATTTTGTGACCATTTGAAAACAGTTTCCCCATTTCAGACACTTTAATGGCTACTGGCAGCAAACCTGTAAAATCTCAAATGCTCTCGAAGGGGGTGTGAGTTCTCGAGGTTTGATGAGGGATAGGGGGCCAATATAAGGGCCAAGTACCAGCACCCATCACACATCATGTGCACACACCCCCCCGGCCCCCCCGATCGTTGGAACCCCAATGCCGTCGGTCAGGTTCCCCAGCGATGGTGCCCTGACGAAGAAAATTACGGCACCAGCACTTGCCTGAGCCCAGCGTATGCTGCCGTAACCCTCAGTCCAGTCCGATCTTAGACTAGGTATGAACTCCGTATGCCTAAGTCAACCCACAAAACAAGCCTGCGGGCGCTCAGTCGGCCAGAGGGGCAGGATGCGCAAGCTGGGGATCAACTGGGTCCTTCTCTATGTGCTACCGATCCTGCTGCCGCAGCCCTCAGTCTAATCTGATCTTAGACTGAGAATGAACTCCGTATGCCTGAAGCAACCGACAAAATGAGCGGGCGGGCGGGTGGGCACTACACTGGCCAGAGATAGTGGATGCGCAAGTTGTGGATCAATAGGGTGGTAGGTGGGCTTAGGCACATCTTCATATTTCTATGCGCCAATGACATTTTTATGGCTTGCAAATTCATACAATGGTCTCTTAAGCCTTCACGTGAAGTTTCATGGCAAGACGACTCGTTTTTTATTTTTCATGATTTTTGAAACGTTCTGCGGTCTGAGATTTTTTAAAATTTTTTCAGAAGGAGTTCTAGCCCCAAACCTTGTAGACGTGATCTTTGTATTTTTGTTAGGATGCAAAAAAAAAATTCAGCTAAAAACTCGATGTGTACAAGATTTTGTGACCATTTGAAAAAACTGTCCCCATTTCAGACACTTTAATGGCTACTGGCAGCAAACCTGTAAAATCTCAAATGCTCTTTAAAAGGGTGTGAGTTCTCGAGGTTTGATGAGGGATAGGGGGCCAATATAAGGGCCAAGTACCAGCACCCATCATACATCATGTGCGCACACCCCCCAGCCCCCCCGATCGTCGGAACCCCAATACCGCCAGTCAGGTTCTTCGGGGATGGTGCCCCGGCGAAGAAAAATGTGGCACCAGCACATGCCCGGGCCCAGCATGTGCTGCCGCAACCCTCGGTCCGATCCGATCTTAGACTGGGAATGAACTCCGTATGCTTAGACTGGGAATGAACTCCGTATGCCTAAGTCAACCCATGAAACTAACGTGCGGGCGCTCAGCCAGCTAGTGGGGCGGGATGCGCAAGTCGGGGATCGGCTAGGTGCCACTCTGTGTGCTACCGATCCTGCTGTCGCAACCCTCGGTCCGATTCGATCTTAGACTGGGAATGAACTCTGTATGCCTAAGCTAACCGACGAAACGAGTGGGCAAGCGGGCGGGCACTACGTCAGCCTGCAAAGAAAAATGCGGCACCAACACATGCCCGAGCCCAGCATGTGCTGCCACAATCCTAGGTTCGGTCCGATCTTAGACTGGGAATGAACTCCGTATGCTTAGATTGGGAATGAACTCCGTATGCCTAAGTCAACTCATGAAACGAGCGTGCGGGCGCTCAACCGGCCAAAGGGGCGGGATGCGCAAGCCGAGGATCGGCCGGGTCCCCCTCTGCGTGTTGTCGATCCGGCTACCACAACCCTCAATCTGATCCGATCTTAGACTATGAATGAACTCCGTATGCCTAAGCGAACCGACGAAACAAGCGTGCGGGCAGGCGGGCGGGCACTACATCGGCTAGAAAGACGGGATGTGCGAGCCGTGGATCGATAGGGTGGTAGGTGGGTTTAATCACATCTTCATATTTCTACATGCCAATGCCATTTTTATGGCTTGTAAATTCATACAATGGTCCCTTAAGCCTTCACGTGAAGTTTCATGGCAAGACGACTCGTTTTCTATTTTTCATGATTTTCGAAACTTTTTATAGTTCGGGATTTTTTAAAATTTTTTCGGAAGGCGTTTTGGGCCCAAACTTGGTAGATGTGATCATTGTGTTTTCTTTGGTATGCATAAAAAAATTCAGCTAAAAACTCAAAGTGTACAAGATTTTGTGACCATTTGAAAAAAGTGTCCCCATTTTAGACACATTAATGGCTACTGGCAGCAAACCTATAAAATCTCAAATGCTCTTTAAGGGGGTGTGAGTTCTCGATGTTTGATGAGGGATAGGAGGCCAATATAAGGGCCAAGTACCAGCACCCATCGCACATCATGTGCGCACACCTCCCCGATCGTTGGAACCCCAATATCGTCGGTCATGTTCTCTGACGATGCTCCGGTGATGGTGCCTCGGGGAAGAAAAATACGGCACCAATGCATGCCCGAGCCAAGCATGTGCTGCCATAATCCTCGGTCCGGTCCAATCTTAGACTGAGAATGAACTTCGTATGCTTAGACAGGGAATGAACTCCGTATGCCTAAGTCAACCCACGAAATGAGCGTGCGGGCGCTCAGTCGGCCAGAGGGGCGGGATGCACAGGCCGAGGATTGGCCAGGTCCCCCTCTACTTGCTGCTGATCTTGCTGCCGCAACCCTCGGTCTGGTCTGATCTTAGACTAGGAATGAACTCCATATGCCTAAGCCAACCGACGAAACGAGCGGACGGGCGGGCGGGCACTACGCCGACCAGAGAGATGGGATGCGCAAGCCATGGATCGATAGTGTGGTAGGTGGGTTTAGGCACATCTTCATATTTCTATGTGCCAATGCCATTTTTATGGCTTGTAAATTCATACAATGGTCGCTTAAGCCTTCACCTGAAGTTTCATGGCAAGACGACTCGTTTTCTATTTTTCACGATTTTCGAATCTCTTTACGGTTCGAGATTTTTTAAAATTTTTTTGGAAGGAGTTTTGGCCCAAACTTTGTAGACGGGATCCTTGTATTTTTGTTGGCATGCACAAAAAAATTCAGCCAAAAACTCGAAGTGTACAAGATTTTGTGACCATTTGAAAAAAAGTGTCCCCATTTCAGACACTTTAATGGCTACTGGTAGCAAACCTGTAAAATCTCAAATGCTTTTCAAGGGGTGTGAGTTCTTGAGGTTTGATGAGGGATAGCCGGCCAATATAAGGGCCAAGTACCAGCACCCATCGCACATCATGTGCGCACACCCCCCGGCCCCCCGATCGACGGAACCCCAATGCCGCCGATCAGGTTCTCCGATGATGCTCTGGCGATGGTGCCCCGACGAAGAAAAATGCGGCACCAGCACATGCCCTAGCCTAGCATGTGCTGCCATAACCCTCGGTCCAGTCCGATCTTAGACTAGGAATGAACTTTGTATGCCTAAGTCAACCCGCGAAACGAGCGTGCGGGCACTCAGCCAGCCAGAGGGGCGGGATGCGCAAGTCGGGGATCAGCCGGGTCACCCTCTGCGTGCTGTCGATCTTGCTACCGCAACCCTCAGTCCTATTCGATCTTAGATTGGGAATGAACTCCGTATGCCTAAGCCAACTGACAAAAGGAGTGGGACGGGCGGGCGAGTGGGCGGGCACTACGCCTTTCAGAGAGATGGGATGCGCAAGCCGTGAATCGATAGGGTGGTAGGTGGGTTTAGGCACATCTTCATATTTTTGCATGCCAATGCCATTTTTATGGCTTGTAAATTCATACAATCGTCCCTTAAGCCTTCACGTGAAGTTTCATGGCAAGATGACTCGTTTTCTATTTTTCACGATTTTTGAAACTTTTTACGGTTCGAGATTTTTTTAAATATTTTTGGAATAAATTTTGGCCCAAAACTTGATAGACGTGATCCTTGTATTTTTGTTGGCATGCATAAAAAAATTCAGCAAAAAACTCGAAGTGTACAAGATTTTGTGACCATTTGAAAAAAGTGTCCCCATTTCAGACACTTTAATGGCTACTGGCAGCAAACTTGTAAAATCTCAACAGCTCTTTAAGGGGGTGAGAGTTCTCGAAGTTGATGAGGGATAGGGGGCCAATATAAGGGCCAAGTCCTAGCACCCATCGCACATCATGTGCGTACACCCCCCGCCCCCCCGATCGTTGGAACCCCAATACCGCCAGTCAGGTTCTCCGACGATGCTCCGGCAATGGTGCCCCGGTGAAGAAAAATGCGACACCAGCACATGCCCGAGCCCAGTATGTGCTGCCACAACCCTCGGTCCAGTCCGATCTTAGACTAGGAATGAACTCCATATGCTTAGACTGGGAATGAACTACGTATTCCTAAGTCAACCCACGAAACGAGCGTTCGGTCCCTCAGTCGGCCAGAAGGGCGGGATGCGTAAGCCGAGGATCAGCTGGGTCCCCCTCTGCGTGCTGCCGATCCTACTGCTATAACCCTTGGTTTGGGAATGAACTCCGTATGCCTAAGCCGATAGACGAAATGAGTCGACAGGCGGCGGGTGGGCGAGCACAACGTCGGCCAGAGAGACGGGATGTGCAAGCCATGGATCGATAGGGTGGTAGGTGGGTTTAGGTACATCTTCATATTTCTACGTGCCAATGCCATTTTTAAGGCTTGTAAATTCATACAATGGTCCCTTAAGCCTTTACATGAAGTTTCATGGCCAGACGACTCATTTTCTATTTTTCACGATTTTCAAAATTTTTACAGTTCGAGATTTTTTAAAATTTTTTCGAAAGAAGTTTTAGCCCCAAACTTGGTAGACGTGATCCTTGTATTTTTGTTGGCATGCACAAAAACATTCAGCTAAAAACTTGAAGTGTACAAGAGTTTGTGACCGTTTGAAAAAAGTGTCCCCATTTCAGTCACTTTAATGGCTACTGGCAGCAAACCTGTAAAATCTCAAATGCTCTTTAAGGGGGTGTTAGTTCTTGAGGTTTGATGAGTGATAGGGGGCCAATATAAGGGCCATGTACCAGCACCCATCGCACATCATGTGCGCACACCCCCCAACCCCCCCGATCGCCGGAACCCCAATGCCGCCGGTCAGGTTCTCCGACAATGCTCCAGCGATGGTGCCCCGACGAAGAAAAATATGGCATCAGCACATGCCCGAGCCCAGCATCTGCTGTCGCAACCCTCAGTCCGATCTGATCTTAGACTGGGAATGAACTTCGTATGCCTAAATCAACCCACGAAACGAGCGTGTGGGCGTAAAGCAGGCTGGAGGGGCAGGATGCGTAACCCGAGGATCGGTCGGGTCCCCCTCTGCGTGCTGCTGATCCTATTGCCGCAACCCTCGATTCGGTCCGATCTTAGACTAGGAATGAACTCCATATGCTTAGACTAGGAATGAACTCCGCATGCCTAAGTCAACCCATGAAACGAGCGTTCGGGCGCTCAGCCGGCTAAAAGGGCGGGATGCGCAAGTCGAGGATCGGTCGAGTCCCCCTCTGCGTGCTACAGATCCTGCTGTCGCAACCCTTGGTCTGGTCTGATCTTAGACTAGGAATGAACTCCGCATGCCTAAGGCAACCAAAAAAATGAGCGGGTAGGCGGGCGGACAGGTGAGCACTACGTTGGCCAGAGAAACGGGATGCGCAAGCCATGGATTGATAGTGTGGTAGGTGGGTTTAGGCACATCTTCATATTTCTATGTGCGAATGCCATTTTTATGGCTTGTAAATTCATACAATGGTCCCTTAAGCCTTAACGTGAAGTTTCATGGCAAGATGACTCGTTTTCTATTTTTCATGATTTTTGAAACTTTTTACAATTCGAGATTTTTTAAAATTTTTTCAGAAGGATTTTTGGCCCCAAACTTGGTAGACGTGATCCTTGTATTTTTTTTTTGGCATGCACAAAAAGATTCAGCTAAAAACTCGAAGTGTACAAGATTTTGTGACCATTTGCAAAAAGTGTCCCCATTTCAGCACTTTAATGGCTACTGGAAGCAAACCTGTAAAATCTCAAATGCTCTTTAAGGGGGTGTGAGTTCTCGAGGTTTGATGAGGGATAGGGGGCCAATGTAAGGGCCAAGTACCAGTACCCATCCCATACCATGTGCGTACACCCCCCCGGCCCCTCCGATCACCGGAACCCTAATGCCGTCAGTCAGGTTCTCTCACGATGCTCCAGCGATGGTGCCCCGACGAAGAAAAATGTGGCACCAGCACATGCCCGAGCCCAGCATGTGCTGCCGCAACCCTCGGTCCAGTCCGATCTTAGACTGGAATGAATTTCGTATGCTTAGACTGGGAATGAACTCCGTATGCCTAAGTCAACCCATGAAACGATCGTGCGGGCGCTCAGCCAGCCAGAGGGGCGGGATGCGCAAGCCAAGGATCGGCCAGGTCCCCCGTTGCATGCTGCCGATTCTACTACCGCAACCCTTGGTCTGGTCCAATCTTAGACTGGGAATGAACTCCGTATGCCTAAGCCAACCGATGAAACGAGCAGGCGGACAGGCGGGCGGGTACTACATCGGCCAGAGAGACGAGATGCGCAAGCCGTGGATCGATAGGGTGGTAGGTGGGTTTAGGCACATCTTCATATTTCTGCAAGCCAATTCCATTTTTATGGCTTGTAAATTCATACAATGGTCACTTAAGCCTTCACGTGAAGTTTCATGGCAAGACGACTTGTTTTCTATTTTTCACGATTTTTGAAACTTTTTACGGTTCAGGATTTTTTAAAATTTTTTCGAAAGGAGTTTTGGACCCAAACTTGGTAGACGTGATCATTGTATTTTTTTTTGGCATGCGCAAAAAAATTCAGCTAAAAACTCGAATTGTACAAGATTTTGTGACCATTTGAAAAAAGTGTCCCCATTTCAGGCACTTTAATGGTTACTGGAAGCAAACCTGTAAAATCTCAAATGCTCTTTAAGGGGGTGTGAGTTCTCGAGGTTTGATGAGGGATAGGGGGCCAATGTAAGGGCCAAGTACCAGTACCCATCCCATACCATGTGCGTACACCCCCCGGCCCCCCGATCACCGGAACCCTAATGCCGTCAGTCAGGTTCTCTCACGATGCTCCAGCGATGGTGCCCCGACGAAGAAAAATGTGGCACCAGCACATGCCCGAGCCCAGCATGTGCTGCCGCAACCCTCAGTCCGGTCCGATCTTAGACTGGAATGAATTTCGTATGCTTAGACTGGGAATGAACTCCGTATGCCTAAGTCAACCCATGAAACGATCGTGCGGGCGCTCAGCCAGCCAGAGGGGCGGGATGCGCAAGCCAAGGATCGGCCAGGTCCCCCGTTGCATGCTGCCGATTCTACTACCGCAACCCTTGGTCTGGTCCAATCTTAGACTGGGAATGAACTCCGTATGCCTAAGCCAACCGATGAAACGAGCAGGCGGACAGGCGGGCGGGTACTACATCGGCCAGAGAGACGAGATGCGCAAGCCGTGGATCGATAGGGTGGTAGGTGGGTTTAGGCACATCTTCATATTTCTGCAAGCCAATTCCATTTTTATGGCTTGTAAATTCATACAATGGTCACTTAAGCCTTCACGTGAAGTTTCATGGCAAGACGACTTGTTTTCTATTTTTCACGATTTTTGAAACTTTTTACGGTTCAGGATTTTTTAAAATTTTTTCGAAAGGAGTTTTGGACCCAAACTTGGTAGACGTGATCATTGTATTTTTTTTTGGCATGCGCAAAAAAATTCAGCTAAAAACTCGAATTGTACAAGATTTTGTGACCATTTGAAAAAAGTGTCCCCATTTCACGCACTTTAATGGTTACTGGAAGCAAACCTGTAAAATCTCAAATGCTCTTTAAGGGGGTGTGAGTTCTTGAGGTTTGATGAGGGATAGGGGGCCAATACAAGGGCCAAGTACCAGTACCTATCCGACATCATGTGCGTACACCCCCCGGCCCCCCGGATCATCGGAACCCTTATGCCACCGGTCAGGTTCTCTGGCGATGCTCCGACGATGGTGCCCCGACGAAGAGAAATGCGGCACCAGCACATGCCTGAGCCCAGCATGTGCTGTCGCAAACCTCAGTCCAGTCCGATCTTACATCAGGAATGAACTTCGTATGCTTAGATCGGGAAAGAACTCCGTATGCCTAAGTCAACCCATGAAACGAGTGAGCGACGCTCAGCCGACCAGAGGGGCGAGATGCGTAAGCCGGGGATCGGTTGGGTCCCCCTCTACATTCTGTCGATCCTGCTGCCATAACCCTCAATCCGATCGGATCTTAGACTGGGAATGAACTCCGTATGCCTAAGCTAATCGATCAAACGAGCGGGCGGGCGGGCAGGCACTACGCCGGCCAGAGAGACGGGATGCGCAAGCCGTGGATCGATAGGGTGGTAGGTTGGTTTAGGCACATCTTCATATTTCTGCATGCCAATGCCATTTTTATGGCTTGTAAAAGTGTCCCCATTTCAAACACTTTAATGGCTACTGCCAGCAAACCTATAAAATCTCAAATGCTCTTTATAGGGGTGTGAGTTCTCGAGGTTTGATGAGGGATAAGGGCCAATATAAGGGCCAAGTACCAGCACTCACCGCACATCATGTGCACACACCCCCCTCGCCCCCCCGATCACCAGAACCCCAATGCCGCCGGTCAGGTTCTCCGACGATGCTCCGGTGATGGTGCCCCGGTGAAGAAAAATGCGGCACCAACACATGCCCGAGCCCAGCATGTGCTACCGCAACCCTCGATGTGATCCGATCTTAGACTAGGAATGAACTCCGTATGCTTAGACTGGGAATGAACTCCGTATGCCTAACTCAACCCATGAAATGAGCGTGCGGGCATTCAATCGGCCAGAGGGCCGGGATGCGCAAGCCGGGGATCGATCGGGTCCCCCTCTGCGTGCTAACGATCCTACTGTCGCAACCCTCGATCCTGTCGGATCTTAGACTGGGAAAGAACTCCGTATGCCTAAGCCAACCGATGAAATGAGCGGGCGGGCGGGCGGCCGGAACTACGCCGGCGAGAGAGACGGGATGCGCAAGCCGTGGATCGATAGGGTGGTAGGTGGGTTTAGGCACATCTTCATATTTCTACGTGCCAATGCCATTTTTATGGCTTGTAAATTCATACAATGGTCCCTTATGCCTTCCCGTGAAGTTTCATGGCTATACGACTCGTTTTCTATTTTTCATGATTTTTGAAACTTTTTGTGGTTCGGGATTTTTTAAAAATTTTTTGAAAGCAGTTTTTGCCCCAAACATGGTAGACGTGATCCTTGTATTTTTGTTGGCATGCCCAAAAAAATTCAGCTAAAAACTCGAAGTGTACAAGATTTTACGACCATTTGAAAAAAGTGTCCCCATTTCAGACACTTTAATGGCTACTGGTTGCAAACTTGTAAAATCTCAAATGCTCTTTAAGGGGGTGTGAGTTCTCGAGGTTTGATGAGGGATAGGGGGCCAATATAAGGGCCAAGTACCAGCACCCATCACACATCATGTGCGCACACCCCCCCGGCCCCCCCGATCGTCGAAACCCCAATACCGAGGATCGACTGGGTCCCCCTCTGCGTGCTACCGATCCTGCTGCTGCAACCCTCAATCCGGTTTGATCTTAGATTGGGAATGAACTTCGTATGCCTAAGTCAACCCATGAAACGAGCATGCGGGCGCTTAGCCGGGGATCGACTGGGTTCCAAACTTGGTAGATGTGATCCTTGTATTTTTGTTGGCATGAATAAAAAAAGTCAGCTAAAAACTCGAAGTGTGCAAGATTTTGTGACCATTTGAAAAAAGTGTCCCCATTCCAAACACTTTAATGGCTACTGGCAGCGAACCTGTAAAATCTCCAATGCTCTTTAAGGGGGTGTGAGTTCTCGAGGTTTGATGAGGGATAGGGGGCCAATATAAGGGCCAAGTACCAACACCCATCACACATCATGTGCGCACACCCCCCCCGGTCCCTCCGATCGCCGGAACCCCAATGCTGTAGGTCAAGTTCTCCGATGATGCTCTGGCGATGGTGCCTTGATGAAGAAAAATGCGGCACCAGCACATGCCCGAGCCCAGCATGTGCTGTCGTAACCCTCTATCCAGTCTGATCTTAGACTGGGAATGAACTCCGTATGCCTAGGCTAGGAATGAACTCCGTATGCCTAAGTCAACGCATGGAACGAGCATGCGGGCGCTCAGCCGGCCAGAGGGGCAGGATGCACAAGCCGGGGATCGGCTGGGTCCCCCTCTCCATGCTACCGATCCTGCTACCGTAACCATCAGTCCGGTCCGATCTTAGACTAGGAGTGAACTCCGTATGCCTAAGCCAACCGAAGAAACGAGCGGGCGGGCGGGTGAGCACTACGCCAACCAGAGAGACGAGATGCGCACGTCGTGGATCGATAGGGTGGTAGGTGGGTTTTGGCACATCTTCATATTTCTGTGTGCTAATGCCATTTTTATGGCTTGTAAATTCATACAATGGTCCTTTAAGCCTTCACGTGAAGTTTCATGGCAAGACAACTCATTTTCTATTTTTCATTATTTTGCAAACTTTTAACGGTTTGAGATTTTTTTAAATTTTTTTGGAAGGGGTTTTGGCCCCAAGCTTGGTAGACGTGATCCTTGTAATTTTGTTGGCATGCACAAAAACATTCAGCTAGAAACTCGAGGTGTACAAGATTTTGTGACCATTTGAAAAAAGTGTCCCCATTTCAGACACTTTAATGGCTACTGGCAGCAAAACTGTAAAATCTCAAATGCTCTTTAAGGGGGTGTGAGTTCTTGAGGTTTGATGAGGGATAGGGGGCCAATATAAAGGCCAAGTACCAGCACCCATTGCACATCATGTGCGCACACCCCCTGGCCCCCCCGACCGTCGGAACCCCAATGCCGTTGGCCGGGTTCTCCGGCGATGCTCCGGCGGTGGTGCCCCAACGAATAAAAATATGGCACCAGCACATGCCCGAGCCCAGCTTGTGCTGCTGCAACCCTCGGACCAGTCTGATGCAACCCTCGGACCAGTCTGATCTTATACTGGGAATGAACTCCGTATGCCTAAGTCAACCCACGAAACGAGCGTGCGGGCGCCTAGTCGGCCAGAGGGGCAGGCTGCGCAAGCCGAGGATCGGCTGGGTCCCCTTCTGCGTTCTGCCAATCCTACTACCCCAACCCTCTGTCCAGTCTGATCTTAGACTGGGAATGAGCCAACCGACGAAATGAGCGGGTCGGGCGGGCGGGCACTACGCCGGCCAGAGAGACGGGATGCGCAAGCCGTCGATCGATAGGGTGGTAAGTGGGTTTAGGCACATCTTCATATTTCGACGTGCCAATGCCATTTTTATTGCTTGTCAATTCATACAATGGTCCCTTAAGCCTTCACGCGAAGTTTCATGGCAAGACAACTCGTTTTCTATTTTTCACAATTTTTAAAACTTTTTACTGTTCGAGATTTTTTTAAATTTTTTCAGAAGGAGTTTTGGCCCCAAACTTGGTAGACGTGATCCTTGTAATTTTGTTGCCATGCACAAAAATTTCAGCTAAAAACTCGAAGTGTGCAAGATTTTGTGACCATTTGAAAAAGTGTCCCCATTTTAGACACTTTAATGGCTACTGGAAGCAAACTTGTAAAATCTCAAATGCTCTTTAAGGGGGTGTGAGTTCTCATGGTTTGATGAGGGATAGGGGGCCAATATAAGGGCCAAGTACCAGCACCCATTGCACATCATGTGAGCACACCCCCCCGGCCCCCTCGATCGCCAAAACCCCAATGCCGTCGGTCAGGCTCTCCGGCGATGCTCCGACGATGGTGCCCCAGCGAAGAAAAATGCGGCACCAGCACATGCCCGAGCCCAACATGTGCTGTCACAACCCTCGGTCCGGTCCGATCTTGGACTGGGAAAGAACTCTGTATGCTTAGACTGGGAATGAACTCCGTATGCCTAAGTCAACCCACGAAACGAGCGTGCGGGCGCTTAGTTCCCCAGAGGGGTGGGATGCGTAAGTCAAGGATCGGCCGGGTCCCCCTCTACGTGCTGCCAATGCTGCTGCCGCAACCTTTAGTTCGGTCCGATCTTAGACTGGGAATGAACTCCGTATGCCTAAGCCAACTCACGAAACGAGCGAGCGGGCGGGCGGGCACTACGCTGGCCAGAGAGACGGGATGCGCAAGTCGTGCATCGATAGGGTGGTAGGTGGGTTTAGGCACATCTTCATATTTCTATGTGCCAATGTCATTTTTTTGGCTTGTAAATTCATACAATGGTCCCTTAAGCCTTCACGAGAAGTTTCATGGCAAGACGACTCATTTTCTATTTTTCATGATTTTCAAAACTTTTTGCGGTTCAAGATTTTTTAAAATTTTTTCGAAAGCAATTTTGGGGCCAAAGTTGGTAGACGTGATCCTTGTACTTTTTTTGGCATGCACAAAAAAATTCAGCTAAAAACTCGAAGTGTACAAGATTTTGTGACCATTTGAAAAAAGTGTCCCCATTTCAAACACTTTAATGGCTACTGGCAACAAACCTGTAAAATCTCAAATGCTCTTTAAGGGGATCTGAGTTCTCAAGGTTTGATGGGGGATAGGGGGCCAATATAAGGGCCAAGTAGCAGCACCCATCGTACATCATGTGCGTACACCCCCCCGGCCCCCTGATCGCCGAAACCCTAATGCCGCCGGTCAGGTTCTCCGACGATGCTCCAGTGATGGTGCCCCGGCGAAGAAGAATGTGCCACTAGCACATGCCTGAGCCTAGCATGTGCTGTCGCAACCCTTGGTCCGATCCGATCTTAGACTGGGAATGAACTCCATATGCCTAAGTCAACTCACGAAACGAGCGTGCAGGCATTCAGCCGGCTAGAGGGGCGGGAAGCGCAAGCCGGGGATCGATCGGGTTCCCCTCTGTGTGCTGCCGATCCTACTGCCACAACCCTCAGTCTGATCTAATCTTAGACTGGGAATGAACTTCGTATGCCTAAGCCAACCGAAGAAATGAGCGGGCGGGCAGGCGGGCAGTATGCCGGCTAGAGAGACGGGATGCGCAAGCTGTGAATCGATAGGGTGGTAGGTGGGTTTAGGCACATCTTCATATTTCTGCATTCCAATGCCATTTTTATGGCTTGTAAATTCATACAATGGTCTTCACGTGAAGTTTCATGCCAAGACAACTTGTTTTCTATTTTTCATGATTTTTAAACTTATTGCGGTTCAGGATTTTTTAAAATTTTTTCGAAAGGCATTTTGGCCCCAAACTTGGTAGACATGATCTGTGTGCCTTTATTGGCGTGCACAAAAAAATTCAGCTAAAAACTCGAAGTGTACAAGATTTGTGACCATTTGAAAAAAGTGTCCCTATTTCAGACACTTTAATGGCTACTGGCAGCAAACCTGTAAAATCTCAATTGCTCTTTAAGGAGGTGTGAGTTCTTGAGGTTTGATGAGGGATAGGGGGCCAATATGAGGGCCAAGTACCAGCACCCATCGCACATCATGTGCGCACACCCCCCGGCCCCCCCAATAGCCGGAACCCCAATGCCGCCGGTCAGGTTCCCCGGCAATGCTCCGACGATGGTGCCCCGACGCAGAAAAATACGGCACCAGCACATGCCCGACCCCAGCATGTGCTACCACAACCCTCGATCCAGTCTGATCTTAGACTGGGAATGAACTCCGCATGCTTAGACTGGGAATGAACTCCATATGCCTAAGTCAACCCATGAAACGAGCATGCAGGCGTTCAGCCGGCCGAGGGGCGGGATGCGCAAGCAGGGGAACGGTCGGGTCCCCCTCTGCGTGCTGCCAATCTTGCTACCACAACCCTCGGTCCGGTCTGATCTTAGACTGGGAATGAACTCCGTATGCCTAAGCCAACTGGCGGAATGAGCGGGCGGGCGGATGGGCACTATGCCGGCCAGAGAGACGGGATGCGCAAGCTGTGGATCGATAGGGTGGTAGGTGGGTTTAGGCACATCTTCATATTTCTGCCTGCCAATGCCATTTTTATGGCTTCTAAAATCAAACAATGGTCCCTTAAGCCTTCACGTGAAGTTTCATGGCAAGACGACTCGTTTTCTATTTTTCATGATTTTCGAAACTTATTGCGGTTCAGGATTTTTTAAAATTTTTTTGGAAGGCGTTTTGGCCCGAAACTTGGTAGACGTGATCCTCGTACTTTTGTTGGCATGCACAAAACAATTCAGCTAAAAACTCGAAGTGTACAAGATTTTGTGACCATTTGAAAAAAGTGTCCCCATTTCAAACACTTTAATGGCTACTGGCAACAATCCTATAAAATCTCAAATGCTTTTTAAGGGGGTGTGAGTTCTTGAGGTTTGATGAGGGATAGGGGGCCAATATAAGGGCCAAGTACCAGCACCCATCGCACATCATGTGCGCACACCCCCTGGCCCCCCCGATCGTCGGAACCCTAATGCCGTCGGTCAGGTTCTCCGACGATGCTCCAGTGATGGTGCCCCAGCGAAGAAAAATGAGGCACCAGCACATGCCTGAGCCCAGCATGTGCTGCCGCAACCCTCGGTCCAGTCCGATCTTAGACTAGGAATGAACTTCGTATGCTTAGACTGGGAATGAACTTCGTATGCCTAAGTCAACCCATGAAACGAGCGTGCAGGCACTCAGCCGATCGGAGGGGTGGGATACGCAAGCCGGGGATTGATCGGGTCCCCCTTTGCATGCTGCCGATCCTGCTACCACAACACTCGGTCTGGTCTAATCTTAGAATGGGAATGAACTCCGGATCCCTAAGCCAACCGACGAAACAAGCGGGTAGGCGGGCGGGTGGGCACTACGTCGACCAGAGAGACGAGATAAGCAAGCTGTGGATTGATGGGTGGTAGGCAGGTTTCAGTACATCTTCATACCTCTACGTGCCAATGCATAAGTCAACCCACGAAACGAGCGTGCGGGCACTCAATCAGCCAGAGGGCGAGGTGCGCAACCCGGGGATCGGTCGAGTCCCCCGCTGCGCACTATCGATCCTGCTACCGTAACCCTCAGTCTGGTCTGATCTTAGACTGGGAATCAACTCGTATGCCTAAGCCAACCGACGAAATGAGCGGACGGGCGGGCACTACGCCGGCCAGAGAGACGGGATGCGCAAGTCGTGGATCGACAGGGTGGTAGGTTGGTTTAGGCACATCTTCATATTTCTGCATGCCAATGCCATTTCTATGACATGTAAATTCATACAATGGTCCCTTAAGCCTTCACGTGAAGTTTCATGGCAAGATGACTCGTTTTCTATTTTTCATGATTTTTGAAACTTTTTATGGTTCAGGATTTTTTAAACTTTTTTCAGAAGGAGTTTTGGCCCCAAACTTGGTAGACATGATCCTTGTGTTTTTGTTGGCATGCACAAAAAAATTCAGCTAAAAACTCGAAGTGTACAAGATTTTGTGACCATTTGAAAAAAATGTCCCCATTTCAGACACTTTAATGGCTACTAGCAGTAAACCTGTAAAATCTCAAATGCTCTTTAAAGGGGGTGAGTTCTTGAGGTTTGATGAGGGATAGGGGGCCAATATAAGGGCCAAGTACCAGCACCCATCACACATTATGTGCGCACACCCCCCGGCCCCCCGATCGCCAGAACCCTAATGCCGTCGGTCAGGTTCTCCGATGATGCTCCGACGATGGTGCCCCGACGAAGAAAAAATGAGACACCAGCACATGCTCGAGCCCAGCATGTGCTGCCACAACCCTTGGTCTGGTCCGATCATAGACTGGGAATGAACTCCGTATGCTTAGACTGGGAATGAACTCCGTATGCATAGACTAGGAATGAACTCCGTATGCCTAAGTCAACCCACGAAACGAGCGTCCGGGCGCTCAATTGACCAGAGGGACGGGATGCGCAAGCTGGGGATCGGCCGGGTCCAACTCTGTGTGCTGTCGATCCTACTACCGCAACCCTCGGTCCGATCTGATCTTAGACTGGGAATGAACTTCGTATGCATAAGTCAACCCACGAAACGAGCGTGCGGGCGCTCAACTAGCCTGAAGGGCGAGATGCGCAACCCAGGGATCGGCCGGGTCCCCCTCTGTGCACTATCGATCCTACTGCCACAACCCTCAATCCGGTCAGATCTTAGACTGGGAATCAACTTCGTATGCCTAAGCCAACCGACGAAATGAACGGGTGGGCGAGCACTACGCCGGCCAGAGAGACGGGATGCGCAAGTCATGGATCGATAGGGTCGTAGGTTGGTTTAGGCATATCTTCATATTTCTGCATGCCAATGCCATTTCTATGGCTTGTAAATTCATACAATGGTACCTTACGCCTTCACGTGAAGTTTCATGGCAAGACGACTCGTTTTCTATTTTTCATGATTTTTGAAACTTTTTATGGTTCAGGATTTTTTAAAATTTTTTCAGAAGGCGTTTTGGCCCCAAACTTGGTAGACGTGATCCTTGTATTTTTGTTGGCATGCACAAAAAAATTCAGCTAAAAACTCGAAGTATACAAGATTTTGTGACCATTTGAAAAAAGTGTCCCCATTTCAGACACTTTATTAGCTACTGGCAGCAAACCTGTAAAATCTCAAATGCTTTTTCAGGGGGTGTGAGTTCTCAAGGTTGGATGAGGGATAAGGGGCCAATATAAGAGCCAAGTACCAGCACCCATCGCACATCATGTGCGCACACCCCCGGGCCCCCCAATCGTCGGAACACCTAAAGCCGCCGGTTAGGTTCCCCGGTGATGCTCCGGCAATGGTGCCCCGACGAAGAAAAATGTGGCATCAGAACATGCCCGAGCGTAGCATGTGCTGCCGTAACCCTCGGTCCAATCCGATCTTAGACTGGGAATGAACTCTGTATGCTTAGACTGGGAATGAACTCTGCATGCTTAGACTGGGAATGAACTCCATATGCCTAAGTCAACCCATGAAACGAACGTGCGGGCGCTCAGCCGGCCAGAGGGGCAGGATGCGTAAGCCAGGAATCGGCCAGGTCCCCCTCTGCATGCTGTCAATCTTGCTGCTGCAACCCTCGGTCTGGTCCGATCTTAGACTGGGAATGAACTCAATATGCCTAAGCCAACCGACGAAACGAGTGTGCGGGTGGGCAGGCACTATGCCGACCAAAGAGACGGGATGCGTAAGCCGTGGATCGATAGGGTGGTAGGTGGGTTTAGGCACATCTTCATATTTCTGCAAAGCCAATGCCATTTTTATGGCTTGTAAATTCATACAATGGTCCCTTAAGCGTTCACGTGAAGTTTCATGGCAAGACGACTCGTTTTCTATTTTTCACGATATTTGAAACTTTTTGCGGTTTGGGATTTTTTAAAATTTTTTCGGAAAGAGTTTTGGCCCCAAACTTGTTAGATGTGATCCTTGTATTTTGTTGGCATGCACAAAAAAATTCAGATAAAAACTCCAAGTGTACAAGATTTTGTGACCATTTGAAAATAGTGTCCCCATTTCAGACACTTTAATGGCTACTGGCAGTAAACCTGTAAAATCTCAAACGCTCTTTAAGGGGGTGTGAGTTCTTGAGGTTTGATGAGGGATAAGGGGTGAATATAAGGCCCAAGTACCAGCACCCATTGCACATCATGTGCACACACCCCCTGGCCCCCCGATCGCCGGAACCCTAATACCTCCGATCAGATCCTTCGGTGATGCTCCGGTGATGGTGCCCCAATGAAGAAAAATGTGGCGCCAGCACATGTCCGAGCCCAGCATGTGCTACCACAACCCTCGGTCTGGTCCGATCTTATATTGGGAATAAACTCCATATGCTTAGACTAGGAATGAACTGCATATGCCTAAGCCAACCGACGAAATGAGCAACCGGACGGGTGGGCGGGCACTACGCCGGCCAGAGAGACGGGACGCGCAAGCCGTGGATCGATAGGGTGGTAGGTGGGTTTAGGCACATCTTCATATTTCTGCATGCCAAAGCCATTTTTATGGCTTGTAAATTCATACAATGGTTCCTTAAGCCTTCACGTGAAGTTTCATGGCAAGACGACTCCTTTTCTATTTTTCATGATTTTTAAAACTTTTCACGGTTCAGGATTTCTTAAAATTCTTTTGGAAGGTGTTTTGGCCCCAAACTTGGTAGACGTGATCCTTCTATTTTTGTTGGCATCCACAAAAAAATTCAACTAAAATCTCGAAGTGTACAAGATTTTGTGACCATTTGCAAAAAGTGTCCCCATTTCAGACACTTTAATGGGTACTGGCAGCAAACCTGTAAAATCTCAAATGCTCTTTAAGGGGTGTGAGTTCTTGAGGTTTGATGAGGAATAGGGGGCCAATATAAGGGCCAAGTACCAGCACCCATCCCACATCATGCGCGGACACCGCCCCGCCCCCCCGATCGTCGGAACCCCAATGCCGCCAATCAGGTTCTCCGGCGATGCTCCGGTGATGGTACCCCGACGAAGAGAAATGCGACAGCAGCACATGCCTGAGCCCAACATGTGCTGCCACAACCCTCGATCCGATTAGATCTTAGACTACGAACAAACTCTGTATGCTTAGACTGGGAATGAACTCCGTATGCCTAAGTCAACCCACGAAATGAGCGTGCGGGCGCTCAGCCGGCCAGAGGGGTAGGGATGCGCAAGCCGGGGATCGGTCGGGTCCCCCTCTGCGTGCTGTCGATCCTGCTACTGCAACCCTCAGTTTGGCCTGATCTTAGACTGGGATTGAACTCTGTATGCCTAAGCCAACCGATGAAACGAGCGAGCGGGTGGATGGGTGGGCACTACGCCGGCCAGAGAGACGGGATGTGCAAGCCGTGGATCGATAGGGTGGTAGGTGGGTTTAGGCACATCTTCATATTTCTACGTGCCAATGCAATTTTTATGGCTTGCAAATTCATACAATGGTCCCTTAAGCCTTCACGTGAAGTTTCATGGCAAGATGACTCATTTTCTATTTTTCATGATTTTCGAAACTTTTTACGGTTCGAGGTTTTTTAAAATTTTTTCGGAAGAGTTTTGGCCCCAAACTTGGTAGACGTGATCCTTGTACTTTTGTTGGCATGCATAAAAAATTCAGCTAAAAACACAAAGTGTACAAGATTTTGTGACCATTTGAAAAAAGTGTCCCCATTTCAAACACTTTAACGGCTACTGGCGCCAAACCTGTAAAATCTCAAATGCTCTTTAAGGGGTTGTGGGTTCTCGAGGTTTGATGAGGGATAGGGGGCCAATATAAGGGCCAAGTACCAGCACCCATCGCACATCATGTCCGCACACCCCCCGGCCCCCCGATCGTCGGAACCTCAATATGGGCGGTTAGGTTCTCTGGCGATGCTCCGACGATGGTGCCCCGACGAAGAAAAATGCGACACCAGCACATGCTCGAGCCCAGCATGTGCTGCCGCAACCCTCGGTCCGGTCTGATCTTAGACTTGGAATGAACTCCGTATGCTTAGACTAGGAATGAACTCCGTATGCCTAAGTCAACCCATGAAATGAGCATGCGGGCGCTCAGCCAGCCAGAGGGGTGGGATGCGCAAGTCGAGGATCGACTGGGTCCCACTCTACGTGCTACTGATCCTGCTACTGTAACCCTTGGTCCGATCCAATCTTAGATTGGGAATGAACTCCATAAGCCTTAGCCCACCGACGAAGCGAGCGGGCAGGTGGGCGGGCACTACGTAGGCTAGAGAGATGGGATGCACAAGCCGTGGATCGATAGGGTGGTAGGTGAGTTTAGGCACATCTTCATATTTCTCCATGCCAATGCCATTTTTATGGCTTGTAAATTCATACAATGGTAACTTAAGCCTTCACGTGAAGTTTCATGGCAAAACGACTCATTTTTTATTTTTCATGATTTTTGAAACTTTTTACGGTTTGGGATTTTTAAAAATTTTTTCGGAAAGAGTTTTGGTCCCAAACTTGGTAGACGTGATCCTTGTATTTTTGTTGGCATGCACAAAAAAATTCAGCTAAAAATTCGAACTGTACAAGATTTTGTGACCATTTGAAAAAAGTGTCCCCATTTCAGACACTTTAATGGCTACTGGCAGCAAACCTGTAAAATCTCAAATGCTCTTTAAGGGGGTGTGAGTTCTCGAGGTTTGATGAGGGATAGGGGGCCAATATAAGGGCCAAGTACCAGCACCCATCGCACATCATGTGCGCACACCCTCCCAGCCCCACCGATCGCCGGAACCCCAATGCCATCGGTCAGGTTCTGCAGCGATGCTCCGGCGATGGTGCCCCAACGAAGAAAAATACGGCACCACCACATGCTCGAGCCCAGCATGTGCTATCGTAACCCTCGGTCTGATCCAATCTTAGACTAGGAATGAACTCCGTACGCTTCGACTGGGAATGAACTCCGTATGCCTAAGTCAACCCACAAAACGAGCGTGCGGACGCTCAACCGGCTAGATGGGCGGGATACGCAAGCCGAGGATCGGCCGGGTCCCCCTCTGTATGCTGCCGATCCTGCTATCGCAACCCTCGGTTCGATCCGATCTTAGACTGGGAATGAACTCCGTATGCCTAAGCCAACCGACGAAACGAGCGGGCGGGCGGGCAGGCGGGCACTACGCCGGCCAGAGAGACGGGATACGCAAGCCATGGATCAATCGGGTGGTAGGTGGGTTTACACACATCTTCATATTTCTGCATGCCAATACCATTTTATGGCTTGTAAATTCATACAATGGTCCTTAAGCCTTCACGTGAAGTTTCATTGCAAGACAACTCGTTTTCTATTTTTCAAGATTTTTGAAACTTTTTGCGGTTCGAGATTTTTTAAAATTTTTTCGGAAGGAGTTTTGGCCCCACACTTGGAAGACATGATCCTTCTAGTTTTTTTGGCATGCACAAGAAAATTCAGCTAAAAACTCGAAGTGTATAAGATTTTGTGACCATTTGAAAAAAGTGTCCCCATTTCAGACACTTTAATATCAATGGGCAGCAAACCTGTAAAATCTGAAATGCTCTTTAAGGGGGTGTGAGTTTTCCAGGTTTGATGAGGGATAGGTGGCCAATATAAGGGCCAAGTACCAGCACCCATTGCTCATCATGTGTGCACACCCCCCGGCCCCCCCGATCATCGGAACCCCAATGCCGTCGGTCAGGTTCTCCGACGATGCTACGGAGATGGTGCCCCGACAAAGAAAAATGCGGCACCAGCACATGCCTGAGCTCAGCATGTGCTGCCACAACCCTCGGTCCAATCTGATCTTAAACTGTGAATGAACTCTGTATGCTTAGATTGGGAATGAACTCCTTATGCCTAAGTCAACGCATGAAATGAGCATGCGGGCGCTCAGTCGGCCAGAGGGGCGCGATCGCAACCCGAGGATCGATCGGGTCCCCCTCTGCGTGTTATTGATCCTGCTGGTGCAACCCTCGATCTGGTCTGATCTTAGACAGGGAATGAACTCCGTATTCCTAAGCCAACCTACGAAACGAGCAGACGGGCGGGCAGGCACTATGTCTGCGAGAGAGACGGGATGCGCAAGCCGTGAATCGATAGGGTGGTAGGTGGGTTTAGGCACATCTTCATATTTTTGCATGCCAATGCCATTTTTATGGCTTGTAAATTCATACAATGGTCCGTTAAACCTTCACGTGAAGTTTCATGGCAAGTTGACTCGTTTTCTATTTTTTACGATTTTTGAAACTTTTTGCCGTTTGGGATTTTCTAAAATTTTTTTAGAAGGAGTTTTGGCCCCAAACATGGTAGACGTGATCCTTGTATTTTTGTTGGCATGCATAAAAACATTCAGCTAAAAACTCGTAGTGTACAAGATTTTGTGACCATTTGAAAAAAATGTCCCCATTTCAGACACTTTAATGGCTACTGGCAGCAAACCTGTAAAATCTCAAATGCTCTTTAAGGGGGTGTGAGTTCTTGAGGTTTGATGAGGGATAGGGGGCCAATATAAGGGCCAAGTACCAGCACCCACCGCACATCATGTGTGCACACCCCCCGGCCCCCCCGATCGCCAGAACCCCAATGCCGTCGATCAGGTTCTCCGGTGATGCTCCGACGATGGTGCCCTGGGGAAGAAAAATGTGCCACCAGCACATGCCCGAGCCCAGCATGTGCTGTCGCAATCTTTGGTCCGATCTGATCTTAGACTGGGAATGAACTCCATATGCTTAAACTAGGAATGAACTCTGTATGCCTAAATCAACCCTTGAAACGAGCGTGCGGGCGCTCAACCGGCCAGAGGGGCGAGATGCATAAGCCGGGGATCGGTCGGGTCCCCCTCTACGTGCTGTCGATCTTGCTACTACAACCTTCAGTTTGGTCTGATCTTAGACTTGGAATAAACTCTGTATGCCTAAGCCATTCGACGAAACGAGCGGGCGGGCGGGCGGACGGGCATTACGTCGACTAGAGAGATGAGATGCGTAAGTCGTGGATCGATTTTCAAAACTTTTTACGGTTCGGGAATTTTTAAAATTTTTTCAGAAGGATTTTTGGCCCCAAACTTGGAGGACGTGATCTTTGTACTTTTGTTGGCATGCACAAAAAAGTGTACAAGATTTTGTGACCATTTGAAAAAAGTGTCCCCATTTCAAACACTTTAACGGCTACTGGCAGCAAACTGTAAAATCATAAATGCTCTTTAAAGGGGTGTGAGTTCTCGAGGTTTGATGAGGGATAGGGGGCCAATATAAGGGCCAAGTACCAGCACCCAAAGTTCTCGAGGTTTGATGAGGGATAGGGGGCCAATATAAGGGCCAAGTACCAGCACCCATCGCACATCATGTGCGCACACCCCCCAGCCCCCCCGATCGCCAGAACCCCAATGTCGTCGGTCAAGTTCTCCGGCGATGGTGCCCCGACAAAGAAAAATGTGGCACCAGCATATGTCCGATCGTCGAAACCCCAATGCCGTAGGTCAAGTTCTCCGGTGATGCTCTGTTGAAGAAAAATGCAGCACTAGGACATGCTCGAGCCCAGCATGTGCTGCCGTAACCCTCGGTCCGGTCCGATCTTAGACTGAGAATGAACTCCATATGCTTGGACTGGGAATGAACTCCGTATGCCTAAGTCAACCCACGAAATGAGCGTACCAGCACTCAACCATTTCGAGGGATGGGATCCGTAAACCGGGGATCGATCGGGTCCCCCTTTGTGTGCTGCCGATCTTGCTGCTGTAACCCTCGGTCCGATCTGATCTTAGACTGGGAATGAACTTCGTATGCCTAAGCCAATGACGAAACGAGCGGGCGGACGGGCGAGCACTACGCCAGTCGGAGAGATGGGATGCGCAAGCCGTGGATCGATAGGGTGGTAGGTGGGTTTAGGCACATCTTCATATTTCTATGTGCCAATGCCATTTTTATGGCTTGTAAATTCATACAATGGTCCCTTAAGCCTTCACGTGAAGTTTCATGGCAAGACGACTCGTTTTCTATTTTTCATGATTTTGGCAACTTTTTACGGTTTCAGATTTTTTAAAATTTTTTCAATAGGAGTTTTGGCCCCAAACTTGCTAGACGTGATCCTTGTATTTTTTTTGGCATGTACAAAACAATTCGGCTAAAAACTCGAAGTGTACAAGATTTTGTGACCATTTGAAAAAAGTGTCCCCATTTTAGTCACTTTAATGGCTACTGGTAGCAAACCTGTAAAATCTCAAATGCTCTTTAAGGGGGTGTGAGTTCTCGAGGTTTAATGAGGGATAGGGGGCCAATATAAGGGCCAAGTACCAGCACCCATCCCACATCATGTGTGCATACCCCCCGGCCCCCCGGCCCCCCGATCACCGGAACCCCAATGTCGTCGGTCAGGTTCTCCGATGATGCTTCGGTGATGGTGCCCCGACGAAGAAAAATGTGCCACCAGCACATGCCCGAGCCCAGCATGTGCTATCGCAACCCTCAGTTTAGTCTGATCTTAGATTGGGAATGAACTCCGTATGCCTAAGTCAACCTATGAAACGAACGTGTGTGCGCTCAGCCGACGAGAAGGGCAGGATGCAAAGTCGGGGATCATTCGGGTCCCTTCTACGTGCTGTCAATCCTGCTGCCACAACCTTCAATCCAGTCTGATCTTAGACAGGGATTGAACACCGCATGCCTAAGCTAACCGATGAAACGAGCGGGCAGGTGGGCGGGCGGGCAGGCACGACACCGGCCAGAGAGATGGGATGCGTAAGTCGTGGATCAATAGGGTGGTAGGTGGGTTTAGAAACATCTTCATATTCCTGCGTGCCAATGCCATTTTTATGGCTTGTAAATTCATGCAATGGTGCCTTAAGCCTTCACGTGAAGTTTCATGGCAAGACGACATGTTTTCTATTTTTCACGATCACCGGAACCCCAATGCCGCCGGTTAAGTTCTTAGACGATGTTTCGGTGATGTTGCCCCGACGAAGAAAAATGTGGCACCAGTACATGCCCGAGCCCAGCATGTGCTACCGTAACCCTCTGTCCGGTCTGATCTTAGACTGGGAATGAACTCCACATGCTTAAACTGGGAATGAACTCCGTATGCCTAAGTCAACCCACGAAATGAGCGTGCAGACGCTTAGCCGGCCAGAGGGGTGGGATGCGCAAGACGGGGATCGGTCGGGTCCCCCTCTGCGTGCTGTCGCAACGCTCGGTCCAGTCGGATCTTAGACTTGGAATGAACTCCGTATCCCTAAGCCAATCGGCGAAAAGAGCGGGCGGGAGGGAAGGCGGGCACTACGCCGGCCAGAGATGCAGGATGCGCAAGCCGTGGATCGATAGGGTGGTAGGTGGGTTTAGGCACATCTTCATATTTCTACGTGCCAATGCTATTTTTATGGCTTGTAAATTCATACAATGGTCCCTTAAGCCTTCACGTGTAGTTTCATGGCAAGACGACTCATTTTCTATTTTTCATGATTTTAGAAACTTTTTACGGTTCGGGATTTTTTAAAATTTTTTTGGAAGGATTTTTTGCCCCAAACTTGCTAGACGTGATCCTTGCATTTTTACTGGCATGCACAAAAAAATTCAGCCAAAAACTTGAAGTGTATAAGATTTTGTGACCATTTGAAAAAAGTGTCCCCATTTTAGACACTTTAATAGCTACTGGCAGCAAACCTATAAAATCTCAAATGCTCTTTAAGGGGGCGTGAGTTCTTGAGGTTTGATGAGGGATAGAGGGCCAATATAAGGGCCAAGTACCAGCACCCATCGCACATCATGTGCGCACACCCCCCCGACCCCCCTGATCGTCGGAACCTCAATGTCGTCGGTCAGGTTCTCCGACGATGCTCCGACGATGGTGCCCCGGTGAACAAAAATGTCGCACCAGCACATGCCCAAGCCTAGCATGTGCTGCCGCAACCCTCGGTCTGGTCCGATCTTAGACTGGGAATGAACTCCGTATGGTTAGACTGGGAATTAACTTCGTATGCCTAAGTCAACCCATGAAATGAGCGTGCGGGCACTCAGTTGGCCAGAAGGGCGGGATGCGCAAGGCGAGGATCGGCCGGGTCCCCCACTGCGTGCTACCGATACTGCTGCTGCAACCCTCGGTCGGGTCCAATCTTAGACTGGGAATGAACTCCGTATGCCTAAGCCAACCGACGAAACGAGCGGGCGGGCGGGCACTGCGCCGGCAAGAGAGACGGGATGCGCAAGCCATGGATCGATAGGGTGGTAGGTGGGTTTAGGCACATCTTCATATTTCTACATGCCAATGCCATTTTATGGCTTGTAAATTCATACAATGGTCCCTTGGGCCTTCACGTTAAGTTTAATGGCAAGACGACTCGTTTTCTATTTTTCATGATTTTCAAAACTTTTTACGGATCGGGATTTTTTAAAATTTTTTCGGAAGGAGTTTTGGCCCCAAACTTGGTAGACGTGATCCTTGTATTTTTGTTGGCATGCACAAAAAAATTCAGCTAAAAACTCGATGTGTACAAGATTTTCTGACCATTTGAAAAAAGTGTCCCCGTTTTAGATACTTTAATGGCTACTGGCAGCAAACCTGTAAAACCTCAAATGCTCTTTAAGGCGATGTGAGTTCTCGAGGTTTGATGAGGGATAGGGGGCCAATATAAGGGCCAAGTACCAGCAACCATCGCACATCATGTACGCACACCCCCAGGCCCCCCGATTACCGGAACCCTAATGCCGTCGGTTAGGTTCTCCGGTGATGCTCCGACGATGGTGCCTCGACGAAGAAAAATGCGGCACCAGCACAAGCCCGAGCCTAGCATGTGCTACCACAACCCTCAGTCTGGTCCGATCTTAGACTGGGAATGAACTCCGTATGCTTAGACTGGGAATGAACTCCATATGCCTAAGTCAACCCACGAAACGAGCGTGCGGGCTCTCTGCCGGCCAGAGGGGCAGGATGCGCAAGTCAGGAATCGATCGGGTCCCCCTCTACGTGCTGCCGATCCTGCTACCATAACCCTCAGTCCAATCTGATCTAGACTGGGAATGAACTCTGTATGCCTAAGCCAACCGATGAAACGAGCGGGCGGACAGGTGGGCGGGCACTACGTCAGCCAGAGAGATAGGATGCGCAAGCCGTGGATCGATAGGGTGGTAGGTGGGTTTAGGCACATCTTCATATTTCTACGTGCCAATGCCATTTTTATGCCTTGTAAGTTCATACAATGGCCCTTAAGCCTTCACGTGAAGTTTCATGGCAAGACGACTTATTTTTTATTTTTCATGATTTTTGAAACTTTCTGCGATTTGTAATTTTTTAAAATTTTTTCAGAAGGATTTTTGGCCCCAACCTGGTAGACGTGATCCTTGTATTTTTGTTGGCATGCACAAAAAAATTCAGCCAAAAACTCGAAGTGTACAAGATTTTGTGACCATTTGAAAAAAGTGTCCCCATTTCGGACACTTTAATGGCTACTGGCAGCAAACATGTAAAATCTCAAATGCTCTTTAAGGGGGTCTGAGTTCTCGAGGTTTGATGAGGGATAGGGGGCCAATATAAGGGCCAAGTACCAGCACCCATTGCACATGATGTGCGCACACCGTCCCCCGGCCCCCCCGATCGCCGGCACCCCAATGCCATCGGTTAGGTTCTCCGGTGATGCTGCGACAATGGCACCCCGGTGAAGAAAAATGCGGCACCAACACATGCCCGAGCCCAGCATGTGCTGTCGCAACCCTCGGTCTGGTCTGATCTTAGACTGGAATGAACTCCGTATGCTTAGATTGGGAATGAACTCCGTATGCCTAAGTTAACCCATGAAATGAGCATGCGGGCGCTTAGTCGGCCAGTGGGGCAGGATGCACAAGCCGAAGATTGGCTGAGTCCCCCACTGTGTGCTGCTAATCCTGCTACTGCAACCTTCGGTCTGGTTTGATCATAGACCGGGAATCAACTCCACATGCTGATACTGGGAATGAACTCCGTACGCCTAAGTCAACCCATGAAACGAGCGTGCGGGAGCTCAGCCGGCCAGAGGGGAGGGATGCGCAAGCCGAGGATTGGTTAGGCCCTCCTCTGTGTGCTGTCGATCCTGCTGCTGCAACCCTCAGTCTGGTCCGATCTTAGATTGGGAATGAACTCCGTATGCCTAAGCCAACTGACGAAACAAGCGTGTGGGCACTACACCGGCCAGAGAGACGGGATGCGCAAGCCGTGGATCGATAGCGTGGTAGGTGGGTTTAGGCACATCTTCATATTTCTGTGTGCCAATGCCATTTTTATGGCTTTTAAATTCATACAATGGTCCCTTAAGCCTTCACGTGAAGTTTCATGGCAAGACGACTCATTTTTTATTTTTCATGCTTTTTGAAACTTTTTACGGTTCAGGATTTTTTAAAAATTTTTTGGAAGGAGTTTTGGACCCAAACATAGTACACATGATCCTTCCATTTTTGTTGGCATGCACAAAAAACTTCAGCTGAAAACTCGAAGTGTATAAGATTTTGTGACCATTTGAAAAAAGTGTCCCCATTTCAGATACTTTAATGGCTACTGGCAGCAAACCTGTAAAATCTCAAATGCTCTTTAAGGGGGTGTGAGTTCTCGAGGTTTGATGAGGGATAGGGGGCCAATATAAGGGCCAAGTACCAGCACCCATCGTGCATCATGTCCGCACACCCCCGGCCCCCCTGATCGTCGGAACCACAATGCCGCAGGTCATGTTCTCCGGTGATGCTCCGACGATGGTGCCCCGATGAAGAAAAATGTGGCACTAGCACATGCTCGAGCACAGCATGTGATGCCGCAACCCTTGGTCCGGTCTGATCTGATACTGGGAATGAACTCCGTATGCTTAGACTAGAAATGAACTCCGTATGCCTAAGTCAACACACGAAACGAGCGTGCGGGCTCTCAGTCGGCTAAAGGGGCGTGATGCGCAAGCCAGGGATCGGTCGGGTCCCCCTCTGCATGCTGCTGATCCTGCTGCCACAACCCTCGATCCAGTCAAATCTTAGACTGGGAATGAACTCCGTATCCCTATGCCAACCGACGAAACGAGCGGGCGGGCGGGTGGGCACTACGCCGGCCAGAGAGACGGGATGCGCAAGCCATGGATCGATAGGGTGGTACGTGGGTTTAGGCACATCTTCATATTTCTGCATGCGAATGCCATTTTTATGGCTTATAAATTCATACAATGGTCCCTTAAGCCTTCACGTGAAGTTTCATGGCAAGATGACTCGTTTTCTATTTTTCACGACTTTTGAAACTTTTTACGGTTTGGGATTTTTTTAAATTTTTTCAGAAGGAGCTTTGGCCCCAAACTTGGTAGACGTGATCCTTGTATTTTTGTTGGCAAGCACTAAAAAATTCAGCTAGAAACTCGAACTGTACAAGATTTTGTGACCATTTGAAAAAAGTGTCCCCATTTCATACACTTTAATGGCTACTGGTAGCAAACCTGCAAAATCTCAAATGCTCTTTAAGGGGGTGTGAGTTCTCGAGGTTTGATGATGGATAGGGGGCCAATATAAGGGCCAAGTATGAGCACCCATCACACATCATGTGCGCACACCCCCCCGACCCCCCGGATCGTCGAAAGCCCAATGTCGCCAGTCAGGTTCTCCGATGATGCTCCGATGACGGTGCCCAGGCGAAGAAAAATACCGCACCAGCACATGCCCGAGCCTAGCAAGTGCTGCTGCAACCTTCCATCCGGTCCGATCTTAGACTGGGAATGAACTCCATATGCTTAGAATGGGAATGAAGTCCGTATGCCTAAGTCAACCCACAAAATGAGCGTGCGGGTGCTCAGTCGGCCAGAGGGGTGGGATGCGTAAGCTGGGTATCGGTCGGGTCCCCCATTGCGTGCTGTCGATTCAGCTGCTGCAACCCTCAGTCTGGTCCAATCTTAGACTTGGAATGAACTCCGTATGCCTAAGCCAACCGATGAAACGAGCGGGCGGATGGGTGGGCGGGCACTATGCCGACCAGAGAGACAGGATGCGCAAGCCATGGATCCATAAGGTGGTAGGTGGGGTTAGGCACATCTTCTTATTTCTGCATGCCAATGCCATTTTTATGGCTTGTAAATTCATACAATGGTCCCTTAAGCCTTCACGTGAAGTTTCATGGCAAGACGACTCGTTTTCTATTTTTCATGATTTTTGAAACTTTTTACGGTTCGAGATTTTTTACAATTTTTTCGGAAGGATTTTTGGCCCCAAACATGGTATACGTGATCCTTGTATTTTTGTTGGCAAGCGCAAAAAATTTCAGCTAAAAACTCGAAGTGTACAAGATTTTGTGACCATTTGAAAAAAGTGTCCCCATTTCATACACTTTAATGGCTACTGGCAGCAAACTTGTAGAATCTCAAATGCTCTTTAAGGGGGTGTGAGTTCTCGAGGTGTGATGAGGGATAGGGGGCCAATATAAGGGCCAAGTACCAGCACCCATCGCACATGATGTGCGCACACCCCCCTGGCCCCCCGATCGTCGGAACCCCAATGCTGCCGGTCAGGTTCTCTGGCGATGCTCCGACGATGGTGCCCCGGTGAAAAAAAATGCGGCTCCAGCACCTAGCGATCCTGCTACCACAACCTTCGGTCCAGTCTGATCTTAGACTGGGAATGAACTCCGCATGCCTAAGTCAACCCACAAAACGAGCGGACGGGCACTACGCCAGCCAGAGAGACGGGATGCGCAAGCCGTGGATCAATAGGGTGGTAGGTGGGTCTAGGCACATCTTCATATTTCTGCATGTCAATGCCATTTTTATGGCTTGTAAATTCATAAAATGGTCCCTTAAGCCTTCACGTGAAGTTTCATGGCAAGACGACTTGTTTTCTATTTTTCATAATTTTTGAAACTTTTTACGCTTCGAGATTTTTTAAAATTTTTTCGTAAGGAGTTTTGGCCCCAAACTCGGTCGGGTCCCCCTCTGCGTGCTACCAATCCTGCTATCACAACCGTCGGTCTGGTCCCATCTTATACTGGCAATGAATTTCGTACGCCTATACCAACCGACGAAATGAGCAGGCGGGCGGGCGGGCGGGCGGGCACTACGCCGGCCAGAGAGACGGCCGTCGGCCAGAGAAACGGGATGCGCAAGCCGTGGATCGATAGGGTGGTAGGTGGGTTTAGGTACATCTTCATATTTCTATGTCCCAATGCCATTTTTATGGCTTGCAAATTCATACGATGGTCCCTTAAGGCTTCACGTTAAGTTTCATGGCAAGACGACTCGTTTTCCATTTTTCATGATTTTCGAAACTTTTTGTGGTTTGGGATTTTTTAAAATTTTTTCGGAAGGGGTTTCTACCCCAAACTTGCTAGACGTGATCCTTGTATTTTTTTTGGCATGCACAAAAAAATTCAGCTAAAAACTTGAAGTGTACAAGATTTTGTGACCATTTGAAAAAAGTGTCCCCATTTCAAACACTTTAATGGCTACTGACAGCAAACCTATAAAATCTCAAATGCTCTTTAAGGGGTGTGAGTTCTTGAGGTTTGATGAGGGATAGGGGACCAATATAAGGGCCAAGTACCAGCAACCATTGCACATCATGTGCGCACACCCCCCCGGCCCCCCCGATCGTCGGAACCCCAATGCCACCGGTCAGGTTCTCCAACGATACTCCAGCGATGGTGCCCTGACGCAGAAAAATACGACACCAGCACATGCCCGAGCCCAGCATGTGCTACCGCAATGCTCGGTCCGGTCCGATCTTAGACTGGGAATGAACTCCGTATGCCTAAATCAACTCATGAAACGAGCGTGTAGGCACTCAGCCGACCAAAGGGGTGGAAAGCGCAGGTCGGGGATCGGTCGAGTCCCCCTCTGCGTGCTATTGATCCTACTGCTGTAACCCTTGGTCTGGTCTGATCTTAGACTGGGAATGAACTCCGTATGCCTAAGACAACCGATGAAACGAGCGGGCGGGCGGGCAGGCACTACGACGGCAGAGAGACGGGATGCGCAAGCCGTGGATCGATAGGGTGGTAGGTGGGTCTAGGCACATCTTCATATTTCTGCTTGTCAATGCCATTTTTATGGCTTGTAAATTCATAAAATGGTCCCTTAAGCCTTCACGTGAAGTTTCATGGCAAGACGACTCGTTTTCTATTTTTCATAATTTTTGAAACTTTTTACGCTTCGAGATTTTTTAAAATTTTTTCGTAAGGAGTTTTGGCCCCGAACTTGGTAGATGAGATCCTTGTATTTTTTTTGGCTTGCACAAAAAAATTAAGCTAAAACCTCGAAGTGTACAAGATTTTGTGACCATTTGAAAAAAGTGTCCCCATTTTAAACACTTTAATGGCTACTGCCAGCAGACCTATAAATTCGCAAATGCTCTTTAAGGGGGTGTGAGTTCTTGAGGTTTGATGAGGGATAGGGGGCCAATATAAGGGCCAAGTACCAGCAACCATTGCACATCATGTGCGCATACCCCCCCGGCCCCCCCGTTTGTCGGAACCCCAATGCCACCGGTCAGGTTCTCCGACGATGCTCCGACGATGGTGCCCCGACGAAGAAAAATACGGCACCAGCACATGCCTGAGCCTAGCATGTGCTACCGCAATGCTCGGTCCAGTCCGATCTTAGACTGGGAATGAACTTCGTATGCTTAGATTGGGAATGAACTCCTTATGCCTAAGTCAACCCATGAAACGAGCGTGCGGGCGCTCAGCCGGCCAGAGCGGCGAGAAGCGCAGGTTGGGGATCAGTCGGGTCCACCTCTGCCTGCTGTTGATCCTGTTGTCATAACCCTTGGTCTGGTCCGATCTTAGACTAGGAATGAACTCCGTATGCCTAAGACAACCGATGAAACGAGCGGGCGGGCGGGCACTACGATGACAGAGAGACGGGATGCGCAAGCCGTGGATCGATAGGGTGGTAGGTGGGTTTAGGCACATCTTCATATTTCTGCATGCCAATGCCATTTTTAAGGCTTGTAAATTCATACAATGGTCCCTTAAGGCTTCACGTGAAGTTTCATGGCAAGACGACTCGTTTTCTATTTTTCATGATTTTTGAAACTTTTTGCGGTTCGAGATTTTTTAAAATTGTTTTGGAAGCAGTTTTAGCCCCAAACTTGGTAGACTTTATCCTTGTATTTCTGTTGGCATGCACAAAAAAATTTAGTTAAAAACTCGAAGCGTACAATATTTTGTGACCATTTGAAAAAAGTGTCCCAATTGCAGACACTTTAATGGCTACTGGTAGCAGACCTGTAAAATCACAAATGCTCTTTAAGGGGGTGTGAGTTCTTGAGGTTTGATGAGGGATAGGGGGCCAATATAAGGGCCAAGTACCAGCAACCATTGCACATCATGTGTCACACCTCCCCCCCGATCGTCGGAACCCCAATGCCACCGGTCGCTCTCTGACGATGCTCCGATGATGGTGCCCCGATGAAGAAAAAATCGGCACAAGACATGCTGGCCAGCATGTGCTACCGCAATGCTTCGGTCCAGTCCGATCTTAGACTGGGGAATGAACTTCGTATAGCTTAGATTGGGAATGAACTCCTTATGCCTAAGTCAACCCATGAAACCGAACGTGCGCGCGCTCAGACCGGCCAGAGGGGCGGGAACGGCAGGTTGGGGATCAGTCGCGTCCACCTCTGCCTGCTAATTGATCCTGTTGTCCATAACCCTTGGTCTGGTCCGGATCTTAGACCTAGGATGAACTCCGTATGCCTAAGAAAACCGATGAAAACGAGCGGGCGGGCGGGCACTCTGATGACGAGAGACGGGATGCGCAATGCCGTGGACTCGATAGGCGGTGGTAGGTGGGTTCAGGCACATCTTCATATTTCTGCATGCCCAATGCCATTTTTAAGGCTTGTAAATTCATACAATGGTCCCTTAAGGCTTCACGTGAAGTTTCATGGCAAGACGACTCGTTTTCTATTTTTCATGATTTTTGAAACTTTTTGCGGTTCGGGATTTTTTAAAATTGTTTTGGAAGCAGTTTTAGCCCCAAACTTGGTAGACTTTATCCTTGTATTTCTGTTGGCATGCACAAAAAAATTTAGTTAAAAACTCGAAGCGTACAATATTTTGTGACCATTTGAAAAAAGTGTCCCAATTGCAGACACTTTAATGGCTACTGGTAGCAGACCTGTAAAATCACAAATGCTCTTTAAGGGGGTGTGAGTTCTTGAGGTTTGATGAGGGATAGGGGGCCAATATAAGGGCCAAGTACCAGTAACCATTGCACATCATGTGCGCACACCTCCCGGCCCCCCCGATCGTCAGAACCCCAATGCCACCGGTCAGGTTCTCTGACGATGCTCCGATGATGGTGCCCCGATGAAGAAAAATGTGGCACCAGCACATGCCTGAGCCCAGCATGTGCTACCGCAATGCTCGGTCCAGTCCGATCTTAGACTGGGAATGAACTTCGTATGCTTAGATTGGGAATGAACTCCTTATGCCTAAGTCAACCCATGAAACGAGCGTGCGGGCGCTCAGCCGGCCAGAGGGGCGGGAAGTGCAGGTTGGGGATCAGTCGGGTCCACCTCTGCCTGCTGTTGATCCTGTTGTCATAACCCTTGGTCTGGTCCGATCTTAGACTAGGAATGAACTCCGTATGCCTAAGACAACCGATGAAACGAGCGGGCGGGCGGGCACTACGATGACAGAGAGACGGGATGCGCAAGCCGTGGATCGATAGGGTGGTAGGTGGGTTTAGGCACATCTTCATATTTCTGCATGCCAATGCCATTTTTAAGGCTTGTAAATTCATACAATGGTCCCTTAAGGCTTCACGTGAAGTTTCATGGCAAGACGACTCGTTTTCTATTTTTCATGATTTTTGAAACTTTTTGCGGTTCGGGATTTTTTAAAATTGTTTTGGAAGCAGTTTTAGCCCCAAACTTGGTAGACTTTATCCTTGTATTTCTGTTGGCATGCACAAAAAAATTTAGTTAAAAACTCGAAGCGTACAATATTTTGTGACCATTTGAAAAAAGTGTCCCAATTGCAGACACTTTAATGGCTACTGGTAGCAGACCTGTAAAATCACAAATGCTCTTTAAGGGGGTGTGAGTTCTTGAGGTTTGATGAGGGATAGGGGGCCAATATAAGGGCCAAGTACCAGCAACCATTGCACATCATGTGCGCACACCTCCCGGCCCCCCCGATCGTCGGAACCCCAATGCCACCGGTCAGGTTCTCTGACGATGCTCCGATGATGGTGCCCCGATGAAGAAAAATGCGGCACCAGTACATGCCCGAGAACAGCATGTGCTGTGGCAACCCTCGGTCTGGTCCAATCTTAGACTAGGAATGAACTCCGTATGCCTAAGTCAACCCACGAAAAGAGCGTGCGGGCGCTCAGCAGGCCAGAAGGGCAGGATGAGCAAGCCAGGGATCGGTCGGGTCCCCCTCCGTGTGCTGCTGATCCTGCTATCGCAACCCTCGGTCTGGTCTGATCTGAGACTGGGAATGAACTCCGTATGCCTAAGCCAACCGATGAAACAAGCGGGCGGGCGAGCGGGCACTACGTCGGCCAGGGAGACGGGATGCGCAAGCCGTGGATCGATAGGGTGGTTGGTGGGTTTAGGCACATCTTCATATTTCTGCATGCGAATGCCATTTTTATGGCTTGTTAATTCATACAATGCTCCCTTAAGCCTTCACATCAAGTTTCATGGCAAGACGACTCATTTTCTATTTTTCACGATTTTCAAAACTTTTTGTGGTTCAGGATTTTTTAAAATTTTTTCGGAAGGAGTTTTGGCCCCAAACTTTGTAGATGTGATCCTTGTATTTTTGTGGGCATGCACAAAAAAATCAGCTAAAAACTCGAAGGGTACAAGATTTTTTGGCCATTGAAAAAAGTGTCTCCATTTCAGACACTTTATTGGCTACTGGCAGCAAACCTGTAAAATCTCAAATGCTCTTTAAGGGTGTGTGAGTTCTTGAGGTTTGATGAGGGATAGGGGGCCAATATAAGGGCCAAGTACCAGTACCCATCGTACATCATGTGCGCACACCCCCCCGACCCCCTGATCACCGGAACCCCAATCCGTACGCCTAAGTCAACCCACGAAACGAGTGTACGGGTGCGCAGCCGACCAGAGGGGCGGGATGCACATGTTGGGGATCGATCGGCTCCCCCTCTGCGTGCTGTCGATCCTGCTGCCACAACCCTCGATCCAATCTGATCTTAGACTAGGAATGAACTCTGTATGCCTAAGCCAACCGATGAAATGAGCGGGCGGGTGGGCACTACGCCGGCCAGAGAGACGGGATGTGCAAGCCGTTGATTGATAGGGTGGTAGGTGGGTTTAGGCACATCTTCATATTTCTACACGCAAATGCCATTTTTATGGCTTGTAAATTCATACAATGGTCCCTTAAGCCTTCACGTGAAGTTTCAAGGCAAGACGACTCGTTTTCTATTTTTCATGATTTTTGAAACTTTTTGCAGTTCGGGATTTTTTATAATTTTTTCGAAAGGAATTTTGGCCCCAAACTTGGTGGACGTCATACTTGTATTTTTTTTGGCATGCACAAAAAAATTCAGCTAAAAACTCGAAGTGTACAAGATTTTGTGACCATTTGAAAAAAGTGTCCCCATTTCAAACACTTTAATGGCTACTGGCAGCAAACCTGTAAAATCTCAAATGCTCTTTAAGGGGGTATGAGTTCTCGAGGTTTGATGACGGATAAGGGGCTAATAGAAGGGCCAAGTACCAGCACCCATCACACATCATGTGCGCACACCCCCCAGCCCCCTATCACCGGAACCCCAATGCCGTCGGTCAGGTTCTCTGCTGATGCTTCGGCGATGGTGCCCCGGGGAAGAAAAATGTGGCACCAGCACATGCCCGAGCCGGGCATGTGCTGCCGTAACCCTCGGTCCGGTCCGATCTTAGATTGGGAATGAACTCCGTCTGCTTAGACTGGGAATGAACTCCGTATGCCTAAGTCAACCCACGAAACGAGAGTACGGGCGGGCGGGCACTACGTCGGCCAGAGAGACGGGATGCGCAAGCCGTGGATCGATGGGGTGGTAGGTGGGTTTAGGTGCATCTTCATATTTCTGCATTCCAATGCCATTTTTATGGCTTGTAAATTCATATAAAGGTACCTTAAGCCTTCACGTTAAGTTTCATGGCAAGACGACTTGTTTTCTATTTTTCACGATTTTTGAAACTTTTTGCGTTTGGGATTTTTTAAAATTTTTTCGGAAGGAGTTTTCCCTCAAAAGTTGGTAGAAGTGTACAAGATTTTGTGACCATTTGAAAAAAGTGTCCCCAATTCAGACACTTTAATGGCTACTGGCGGCAAACCTGTAAAATCTCAAATGCTCTTTAAGGGGGTGTGAGTTCTCGAGGTTTGATGAAGGATAGGGGGCCACTATAAGGGCCAAGTACCAGCACCCATCGCACATCATGTGTGTACACCCCTTCGGCCCCCCCGATCGTCGGAACCCCAATGCCACCAATCAGGTTCTCCGACGATGGTGCCTCAAAGAAGAAAAATGTTGCACCAGCACATAGCCGCGCCCCTAGTCCGGTCCGATCTTAGACTGGGAATGAACTCCGTATGCTTAGACTGGGAATGAACTCCGTATGCCTATGTCAACCCGTGAAACGAGCGCGCGGACGCTCAGCCGACCAGAGGGGCAGGATGCACAAGCCGGGGATCGATCGGGTCCCCCTCTGCGTGCTGCTGATCTTGCTGCCACAACCCTCGATCTGGTCTAATCTTAGACTAGGAATGAACTCCATATGCCTAAGCAAACTGACGAAACGTGCAGGCAGGCGGGCACTATGCTGACCAAAGAGACGGGATGCGCAAGCCATGGATCGATAGGGTGGTAAGTGGGTTTAGGCACATCTTCATATTTCTGCATGCCAATGCCATTTTTATGGCTTGTAAATTCATACAATGGCCCCTTAAGCCTTCACATGAAGTTGCATGGCAAGATGACTCATTTTCTATTTTTCACGATTTTTAAATCTTTTTACGGTTTGGGATATTTTAAAATTTTTTTGGAAGGAGGTTTAGCCCCAAACTTGGTAGACGTGATCCTTGTATTTTTGTTGGCATGCATAAAAAAATTCAGCTAAAAACTCGAAGTGTACAAGATTTTATGACCATTTGAAAAAAGTGTCCTCATTTCAGACACTTTAATGGCTACTGGCAGCAAACCTATAATATCTCAAATGATCTTTAAGGGGGTGTGAGTTCTCGAGGTTTGATGGGGGATAGGGGGCCAATATAAGGGCCAAGTAGCAGCAGCCATCGCACATCATGTGCATAGACCCCCCCGGCCCCCCCGATCGTCGGAACCCTAATGCCACCGGTCAGGTTCTCTGGCGATGCTCTGGCGATGGTGCCCCGATGAAGAAAAATACGACACCAGCACATGCCCTAGCCCAGCATGTGCTGCCGCAACCTTCGGTCCATTCCGATCTTAGATTGGGAAAAAACTCCGTATGCTTAGACTGGGAATGAACTCCGTATGCCTAAGTGAACCCACGAAAAGAGCGTGCAGGCGCTCAGTCGACCAGAGGGGCGGGATGTACAAGCCAGGGATCAGTCGGGTCTCTTTCTGTGTGCTGCCGATCTTGCTGCCACAACCCTTGGTCTGATCTGATCTTAGACTGGGAATGAACTCCGTATGCCTACGCCAACCGACAAAACGACCGGGCGAGCGGGCTGGCGGGCACTACACTGGCCTGAGAGGCGGGATGCGCAAGCCGTGGATCGATAGGGTGGTAGGTGGGTTTAGGCATATCTTCATATTTCTGCATGCCAATAACATTTTTATGGCTTGTAAATTCATACATTCGTCCCTTAAGCCTTCACGTGAAGTTTCATGTCAAGACGACTCGTTTTCTATTTTTCACAATTTTTGAAACTTTTTTTGGTTCGAGATTTTTTAAAATTTTTTCGGAAGGAGTTTTGGCCCTGAACTTGGTAAACGTGATCCTTGTATTTTTTTTGGTATTCACAAAAAAATTCAGCTAAAAACTCGAAGTGTACAAGATTTTGTGACCATTTGAAAAAAGTGTCCCCATTTCAGACACATTAATGGCTACTGGTAGCAAACCTGTAAAATCTCAAATGCTCTTTAAGGGGGTGTCAGTTCTCGAGGTTTGATGAGGGATAGGGGGCCAATATAAGGGTCTAGTACCAGCACCCATCGCACATCACGTGCACACTCCCACCCGGCCCCCCCGATCGTCGGAACCCCAATGCCGCCGGTCAGGTTCTCTGACGATGGTGCCTCGATGAAGAAAACTGTGGCACCAGCACATGCCCGAGTCTAGCATGTGCTGCTGAAAGCCTTAGTCCGGTTCGATCTTAGACTGGGAATGAACTCCGTATGCTTAGACTGGGAATGAACTCCGTATGCCTAAGTCAACCCACGAAAAGAGCGTATGGATGCTCAGCCATCCAGAGGGCCGGGATGCATAAACCAAGCATCGACCGAGTCCCCCTCTGCATGCTACCGATCCTGCTATCGCAACCCTCAGTCTGGACTGATCTTAGACTGGGAATAAAGTCCGTAAGCCTAAACCACACGACGAAACGAACGGGCGGGCGGGCGGGCGGGCACTACGTCGGCCAGAGAGACGGGATGCGCAAGCCGTGGATCGATAGGATGGTAAGAGGATTTAGGCACATCTTCATATTTCTGCATGCCAATGTCATTTTTATGGCTTTTAAATTCATACAATGGTCCCTTATGCCTTCGCGTGAAGTTTCATGGCAAGACAACTCATTTTTTATTTTTCATGATTTTTGAAACTTTTTACGGTTCGAGATTTTTTAAAATTTTTTCGGAAGGAGTTTTGGCCCCAAACTTGATAGACGTGATCCTTGTATTTTTGTTGGCATGCACAAACAAATTCAGCTAAAAACTCGAAGTGTGCAAGATTTTGTGACCATTTGAAAAAAATGTCCCCATTTCAGACACTTTAATGGCTACTGGCAGCAAACTTGTAAAATCTCCAATGCTCTTTGAGGGGGTGTGAGTTCTCCAGGTTTGATGAGGGATAGGGGGCCAATATAAGGGCCAAGTACCAGCACCCATCGTACATCATGTGCGCACCCCCCGGCCCCCCCGATCATCGGAACCCCAATGCCGCCGATCAGGTTCTCCGGCGATGCTCCGACGATGGTGCCCCGACGAAGAAAAATACGGCACCAGCACATGCCCGAACCTAGCATGTGCTGTCGCAATCCTCAGTCTGGTCCGATCTTAGATTGGGAATGAACTCCATATGCTTAGACTGGGAATGAACTCCGTAAGCCTAAGTCAACCCACGAAACGAGAGTGCGGGCCCTCAGCCGGCCAGAGGGGTGGGATGCGCAAGCCAGGGATCAGTCGGGTCCCCCTCTGCGTGCTGCCAATCCTGCTGCCGCAACCCTCAGTCCGGTCTGATCTTAGATTGGGAATGAACTCCGTATGCCTAAGCCAACCGACGAAACGAACGGGCAGGCGGGCGGGCACTACGTCGGCCAGAGAGACGGGATGCGCAAGCCGTGGATCGATAGGGTGGTAGGTGGGTTTAGGCACATATTCATATTTCTACATGCCAATGCCATTTTTATGGCTTGTAAATTCATACAACGGTCCCTTAAACCTTCACGTGAAGTTTCATGGTAAGACGACTCGTTTTCTATTTTTCAAGATTTTTGAAATCTTTTGAGGTTCGGGATTTTTGAAAATTTTTTCGGAAGGAGTTTTGGCCCCAAACTTGGTAGACGTGATCCTCGTATTTTTGTTGGCATGCTCAAAAACATTCAGCTAAAAACTCGAAGTGTACAAGATTTTGTGACCATTTGAAAAAAGTGTCCCCATTTTAGACACTTTAATGGCTACTGGCAGCAAACTTGTAAAATCTCAAATGCTCTTTAAGGGGGTGTGAGTTCTTGAGGTTTGATGAGGGATAGGGGGCCAATATAAGGGCCAAGTACCAGCACCCATCGCACATCATGTGCGCACACCCCCCGGCCCCCTCGATCGCCAAAACCCCAATTCCGTCGGTAAGGTTCCCCGACGAAGAAAAATGCGACACCAGCACATGCCCGAGCCCAGCATGTGCAGCCACAACCCTCGGTCTGGTCTGATCTTAGACAAGGAATGAACTCCATGTGGTTAGACTGGGAATGAACTCCATATGCCTAAGTCAAACTACGAAACGAACGTGCGGGCGCTCAACCGGCCAGAGGGGCGGGATGCGCAAGCCGGGGATCGACCGGGCCGCCCTCTGTGTGCTGCCGATCCTACTGCCGTAACCCTCGGTCCGGTCCAATCTTAGACTGGGAATGAACTCCGTATGCCTAAGCCAATCGACGAAACGAGCGGGAGGGCGGGCACTACGCCGACCAAAGAGACGGGATGCGCAAGTCGTGGATCGATAGGGTGGTAGGTGGGTTTAGACACATCTTCATATTTCTATATGCCAATGGCATTTTTATGGCTTGTAAATTCATACAATGGTCCCTTAAGCCTTCACGTGAAGTTTCATGGCAAGACGACTCGTTTTCTATTTTTCACGATTTTCAAAACTTTTTGCGGTTCGGGATTTTTTAAAATTTTTTTGGAAGGAGCTTTAGCCCCAAACTTGGTAGATGTGATCCTTGTATTGTTTTTGGCATGCACAAAAAAATTCAGGTAAAAACTCGAAGTGTACAAGATTTTGTGACCATTTCAAAAAAGTGTCCCCATTTCAAACACTTTAATGGCTACTGGCAGCAAACCTGTAAAATCTCAAATGCTCTTTAAGGGGGTGTGAGTTCTTAAGGTTTGATGAGGGAAAGGGGGCCAATATAAGGGCCAAGTACCAGAACCCATCGCACATATGTGCGCACACCCCCCCGGTCCCCCCGATCGTCGGAACCCTAATGCCGCCGGTCAGGTTCTCCGGTGGTGCTCTGGCGATGGTGCCCAGGCAAAGAAAAATGCAGCACCAGCACCTGCGCGAGCCCAGCATGTGCTACTGCAACCCTCGATCAGGTCCAATCTTAGACTGGGAATGAACTCCATATGCTTAGACTGGGAATGAACTCCGTATGCCTAAGTCAACCCTCGAAACGAGTGTGCGGACGCTTAGCCGGCCAGAGGGGCGGGATGCGCAAGCCAGGGATCAGCCGGGTCCCTCTCTGCATGCTGTCGATCCTGCTGCCACAACCCTTAGTCTGGTCTGATCTTAGAATGGGAATGAACTCCGTATGCCTAAGCCAACCGACGAAACGAGCGGGCGGGCGGGCGGGCACTACACCGGGCAGAGAGACGGGATGCACAAGCTGTGGATCGATAGGGTGGTAGGTGGGTTTAGTCACATCTTCATATTTCTGCATGCCAATGCCATTTTTATGGCTTGTAAATTCATACAATGGTCCCTTAAGCCTTGACGCGAAGTTTCATGGCAAGACGACTCGTTTTCTATTTTTCATGATTTTTGAAACTTTTTGCGGTTCAAGATTTTTTAAAATTTTTTCAGTAGGAGTTTTGGCCTCAAACTTGGTAGACTTGATCCTTGTATTTTTTTTGGCATGCACAAAAAAATTCAACTAAAAACTCGAAGTGTACAAGATTTTGTGATCATTTGAAAAAAGTGTCCCCATTTCAGACACTTTAATGGCTACTGCCAGCAAACCAGTAAAATCTCAAATGCTCTTTAAGGGGGTGTGAGTTCTCGATGTTTGATGAGGGATAGGGGGCCAATATAAGGGCCAAGTACCAGCACTCATCGTACATTATGTGTGAACAGCCCCCCGGTCCCCCCGATCGTCGGAACCCCAATACCGCCAATCAGGTTCTCCTACGATGCTCCGACGATGGTGCCACGACGAAGAAAAATGCAGCACCAACACATGATCGAGCCCAGCATGTGCTGCCGCAACCCTCGGTCCGGTCTGATCTTAGACTGGGAATGAACTCCATATGCTTAGACTGGGAATGAACTCCGTATTTCTAAGTCAACCCACGAAACGAGCGTGCAGGCGCTGAGCCGGCCAGAGTGGCGGGATGTGCAAGCTAGGGATCGATAGGGTGTGAGTTCTCGAGGTTTGATGAGGGATAGGGGGCCAATATAAGGGCCAAGTACCAGCACCCATCACACATCATGTGTGCACACCCCCTGGCCCCCCCAATCGTCGGAACCCCAATGCCACCAGTTAGGTTCTCCGATAATGCTCCGACGATGGTACCCCGACAAAGAAAAATGCGGCAACAGCATATGCTCGAGCCTAGCATGTGCTACTGCAACCCCAATTCGGTCTGATCTTAGATTGGGAATGAACTCTGTATGTTTAGACTGGAATGAACTCCGTATGCCTAAGTCAACCCACGAAATGAGCGTGCAGGCGCTCAGCCGACCAGAGGGGTTTTGAAACTTTTTTAGGTTCAAAATTTTTTTAAATTTTTTCGAAAGGAGTTTTGGCCCCAAACCTGATAGACGTGATCCTTGTATTTTTGTAGGCATGCACAAAAAAATTCAGGTAAAAACTCGAAGTGTACAAGATTTTGTGATCATTTGAAAAAAGTGTCCCCATTTCAGACACTTTAATTGCTACTGGCAGAAAACCTGTAAAATCTCAAATGCTCTTTAAGGGGGTGTGAGTTCTTGAGGTTTGATGAGGGATAAGGGGCCAATAGAAATGCCAAGTACCAGCACCCATCGCACATCATGTGCGCACACCCCCCGACCCCCCCGATCATCTGAACCCTAATGCCATCGGTCAGGTTCTCCGGTGATGCTCCGGCAATGGTGCCCCGGCAAAGAAAAATGTGACACCAGCATATGCCCGAGCCCAGCATGTGCTACTACAACCTCAATCCAGTCTGATCTTAGACTGGGAATGAACTCCGTATGCTTAGACTGGGAATCAACTCTGTATGCCTAAGTCAACCCATGAAATGAGCGTGTGGGCGTTCAGCCGGCCAAAGGGGCAGGATGAGCAAGCTAGGGATCGGTCGGGTCCCCCACTGTGTGCTGCCGATCCTGCTGCTACAACCCTCAGTCCGGTCTGATCTTAGACTAGGAATGAACTGCGTATGCCTAGGCCAACCAACGAAACGAGCGGGCGGGCAAGCGAGCGGGTACTGCGCCGACCAGAGAGACGAGATGTGCAAGTCGTGGATTGATAGAGTGGTAGGTGGGTTTAAGCACATCTTTATATTTCTGCATGCCAATGCCATTTTTATGGCTTGTAAATTCATGCAATGGTCCCTTAAGCCTTCACGTGAAGTTTCATGGCAAGATGACTCGTTTTTTATTTTTCATGATTTTCAAAACTTTTTACGGTTCGATCTTAGGCTGGGAATGAACTCCATATGCTTAGACTGGGAATGAACTCTGTATGCCTAAGTCAACCCATGAAACGAACATGTGGGCGCTCAACCGACCAGAGGGGCGGGATGCGCAAGTCGAGGATCGGTTGGGTCCCCCTCTGTGTGCTGCCGATCCTACTGCCACCACCCTCAGTCCGTCTGATCTTAGTCTGAGAATGAACTCCGTAAGCCTAAGCAACCAACGAAATGAGCAAGCGGACGGGCAGGTGGGCACCACGCTGGCCAGAGAGAGGGATGCGCAAGCCATGGATCAGTAGGGTTGTAAGTGGGTTTAGGCACATCTTCATATTTCTGCATGCCAAAGCCATTTTTATGGCTTGTAAATTCATGCAATGGTCCCTTAAGCCTTCACGTTAAGTTTGATGGCAAGACGACTCGTTTTCTATTTTTCACGATTTTTTAAAATTTTTACGGTTCAAGATTTTTTAAAATTTTTTCGGAAAGAGTTTTGGCAAAAAACTTAGTAGACGTGATCGCTATATTTTTATTGGCATGCATAAAAAAATTCAGCTAAAAACACTAAGTGTAAAAGATTTTGTGACCATTTGAAAAAAGTGTCCCCATTTCAGACACTTTAATGGCTACTGGCAGCAAACCTGTAAAATCTCAAATGCTCTTTAAGGGGGTGTGAGTTCTCGAGGTTTGATGAGGGATAGTGGGCCAATATAAGGGCCAAGTACCAGCACCCATCGCACATCATGTGCGCACACCCCCCGGCCCCCTCGATCGTCGGAACCCCAATGCCACCGGTCAAGTTCTCCGATGATGCTCCGGTGATGGTGCCCCGACGAAGAAAAATATGGCACCAGCACATTCCCGAGCCCACCATTTGCTGCCACAACCCTCGGTCTGGTCTGATCTTTGACTGGGAATGAACTCTGTATGCCTAAGCCAACCGACGAAACGAACAGGCGGGCAGACAGGCACTACACTGGCTAGAGAGACGAGATTTTTTAAAATTTTTTCACCTGGGAATGAACTCCGTATGCTTAGACTGGGAACGAACTCCATATGCCTAAGTCAACCCATGAAACGAGCGTGCGGGCGCTCAGCCGGGCAGAGGAGCGGGATGAGCAAGCCAGGGATCGATCGAGTCCCTCGCTGTGTGCTACCGATTCTGCTACCGCAACCCTCGATCCAGTCCGATCTTAGACTGGGAATGAACTCCGTATGCCTAAGCCAACGGTCAAAATGAGTGGGCGGTAGGTGGGTTCGGGATTTTTCAAAATTTTTTCGGAAGGAGTTTTAGCCCTAAACTTGGTAGACGTGATCCTTGTATTTTTGTTGGCATGCACAAAAAAATTCAGCTAAAAACTCGAAGTGTACAATATTTTGTGACCATTCGAAAAAAGAGTCCCCATTTCAGACACTTTAATGGCTACTGGCACAAACCTGTAAAATCTCAATTGCTCTTTAAGGGGGTGTGAGTTCTCGAGGTTTGATGAGGGATAGGGGGCCAATATAAGGGCCAAGTACCAGCACCCATCGCACATCGTGTGCGCACACCCGCCGGCCCCCCCGATCGACGGAACCCCAATATCGCTAGTCAAGTTCTCCGACGATGCTCCGACGATGGTTTCTCGGGGAAGAAAAATGCGGCACCAGCACATGCCCGAGCCCAGCATGTGCTGCAGCAATCCTCGGTCCAGTCCGATCTTAGACTGGGAATGAACTTCGTATGCTTAGATTGGGAATGAACTCTGTAAGCCTAAGTCAACCCATGAAACAAGCGTGCGGGCGCTCAGCCGGCCAGAGGGGCGGGATGCACTAGCCGGGGGTCGGTCAGGTCCCCCTCTGCATGCTACCGATCCTAATGCCGTAACCCTCAGTCCGGTCTGATCTTAGACTGGGAATGAACTCCGTATGCCTAAGCCAACCGACGAAATTAGCGGGCGGGCGGGCGGGCGGGAACTACGCCGGCCAGAGAGACGGGATACGCAAGCCGTGGATCGATCGGGTGGTAGGTGGGTTTAGGCACATCTTCATATTTCTACATGCCAATGCCATTTTTATGGTTTGTAAATGCATACAATGGTCCCTTAAGCCTTCACGTGAAGTTTCATGGCAACACGACTCGTTTTCTATTTTTCACAATTTTTGAAACTTTTTACGGTTCGGGATTTTTTAAAATTTTTTCGGAAGGAGTTTTGGCCCCAAACTTGGTAGACGTGATCCTGGTATTTTTGTTGGCATGCGCAAAAAATTCAGCTAAAAACTCAAAGTGTACAAGATTTTGTGACCATTTGAAAAAAGTGTCCCCATTTCAGACACTTTAATGGCTACTGGCAGCAAACCTGTAAAATCTCAAATGCTTTTTAAGGGGGTGTGAGTTCTAGAGGTTTGATGAGGGATAGGGGGCCAATATAAGGGCCAAGTACCAGCACCCATCGCACATCATGTGCGCACACCCCCCCGGCCCCGTCGATCGCCGGAACCCCAATGCCACCGGTTAGGTTTTTCGACGATGCTCTGACGATGGTGCCCCGATGAAGAAAAATGCAGCACCAGCACATGCCCGAGCCCAGCATGTGGTGTCGCAACCCTCTGTCCGGTCCGATCTTTGACTGGGAATGAACTCTGTATGCCTATGTCAACCCACGAAACGAGCATGCGGGCACTCAGCCGGCCAGAGGGGCGGGATGCACAAGATGAGGATTGGCCGGGTCCCCCTCTACGTGCTGCCGATCGTACTACCGCAACCCTTGGTCCGGTCCAATCTTAGACTGGGAATGAACTTCGTATGCCTAAGCCAACCGAGGAAACGAGCGGACGGGCGGGCGGGCACTACGCCGGCTAGAGAAATGGGATGCGCAAGCCGTGGATCGATCGGGTGGTAGGTGGGTTTAGGCACATCTTCATATTTCTGCATGACAATGCCATTTTTATGGCTTGTAAATGCATAAAATGGTCCCTTAAGCCTTCACGTGAAGTTTCATGGCAAGATGACTCATTTTTTATTTTTCATGATTTTCAAAACTTTTTACGGTTCGGGATTTTTTCAAATTTTTTCGGAAGGAGTTTTGGCCCCAAACTTGGTAGACGTGATCATTGTATTTTTTTTGGCATGCACAAAAAATTCAGCTAAAAACTCGAAGTGTACAAGATTTTGTGACCATTTGAAAAATGTGTCCCCATTTCAGACAGTTTAATGGCTACCGGTAGCAAACCTGTAAAATCTCAAATGCTCTTTAAGGGGTGCGAGTTCTCCAGGTTTGATGAAGGATAGGGGGCCAATATAAGGGCCAAGTACTAGCACCCATCGCACATCATGCGCGCATACCCCCCCGACCCCCCCGATCATCGGAACCCCAATGCCGCCGGGCAAGTTCTACGACGATGGTGCCCCGGCGAAGAAAAATAAGACACCAGCACATGCTCGAGCCCAGCATGTGCTGTAGCAACCCTCAGTCCAGTCCGATCTTAGACTGGGAATGAACTCCGTATGCCTAAGCCAACCGACAAAACGAACGGGCGGGCCGATGGGCACTACGCCGGCCAGAGAGACGGGTTGCGCAAGCCGTGGATCAATAGGGTGGTAGGTGGGTTTAGGCACATCTCCATATTTCTGCATGCCAAAGCCATTTTTACGGCTTGTAAATTCATACAATGGTCCCTTAAGCCTTCACGTGAAGTTTCATGGCAAGACGACTCGTTTTCTATTTTTCACAATTTTTGAAACTTTATGCGGTTCGGGATTTTTGAAAAATTTTTTGGAAGGAGTTTTGGTCCCAAACCTGGTAGTCATGATCCTTGTATTTTTTTTGGCATGCACAAAAAAATTCAGCTACAAACTCGAAGTTTACAAGATTTTATGACCATTTGAAAAAAGAGTCGCCATTTTAGACACTTTAATGGCTACTGGCAGCAAACCTGTAAAATCTTAAATGCTCTTTAAGGGGGTGTGAGTTCTTGAGGTTTGATGAGGGATATGGGGCCAATATAAGGGCCAAGTACCTGCACCCATCGCACATCATGTGTGCACACCCCCCCGGCCCCCCAATTACTGGAACCCCAATGCTGCCAGTCAAGTTCTCCGGTGATGCTCCGACGATGGTGCCCCGATGATGGTGCCCCGACGAAGAAAAATGCGGCACCAGTACATGCCTGAGCCTAGCATGTGCTGCCGTAACCCTCGGTCTGATCCAATCTTAGACTGGGAATGAACTCCGTATGACTAAGTCAACCCATGAAACGAGTGTGCAGGCGCTTAGCCAACCGGAGGGGCGGGATGTGCAAGCCGGGGATCGGCCGGGTCCCCCTTTGTGTGCTATCTATCCTGCTACCACAACCCTTTGTCTGGTCTGATCTTAGATTAGGAAAGAACTCTGTATGCCTAAGCCAACCGACGAAACGAGTGAGCTTGCGGACGGGCGGGCACTACGTCGGCCAGAGAGACGGGATGCGCAAGCCATGGATTGATAGGGTGGTAGGTGGGTTTAGGCACATCTTCATATTTTTGCATGCCAATGCCATTTTTATGGCTTGTAAATTCATACAATGGTCCCTTAAGCCTTCACGTGAAGTTTCATGGCAAGACGACTCGTTTTTTATTTTTCACGATTTTTGAAACTTTTTACGGTTCGGGATTTTTTAAAATTTCCTCAAAAGAAGTTTTGGCCCAAACTTGGTAGACGTGATCCTTGTATTTTTGTTGGCATGCACAAAAAAATTCAGCTAAAAACTCGAAGTGTACAAGATTTTGTGACCATTTGAAAAAAGTGTCCCCATTTCAGACACTTTAATGGCTACAGGCAACAAACCTGTAAAATCTCAAATGCTCTTTAAGGGGGTGTGAGTTCTAGAGGTTTGATGAGGCATAGGGGGCCAATATAAGGGCCAAGTAGCAGCACCCATCGCACATCATGTGCGCACACCCCCGTCGGCCCCCCCGATCGCCGGAACCCCAATGCCGTCGGACAGGTTCTCCGACGATGCTCCGACGATGATGCCCCGACAAAGAAAAATGCGGCACCAGCACATGCCCGAGCCCAGCATGTGCTGCCGCAACCCTCGGTCTGGACTGATCTTAGACTGGGATTGAACTTCGTATGCTTAGACTGGGAATGAACTACGTATGCCTAAGTCAACCCACGAAATGAGTGTGCGGGCGCTTAGTCGGCTAGAGGGGCAGGATGCGCAGGCCGAGGATCGATCGGGTCCCCCTCTGCGTGTTACCGATCCTACTGCCATAACCCTCGGTCCAGTCTGGTCTTAGACTGGGAATGAACTCCGTATGCCTAAGCCAACCGACGAAACGAGTGGGCGGGCGAAAGGGCACTACGTCGGCCAGAGAGACGGTATGCGAAAGTCGTGGATCGATAGGGTGGTAGGTGGGCTTAGGTAGATCTACATATTTCTGCATGCCAATGCCCTTTTTATGGCTTGTAAATTCATACAATGGTCCCTTAAGCCTTCACGTGAAGTTTCTTGGCAAGACGACTCATTTTCTATTTTTCATGATTTTTGAAACTTTTTGAGATTCTTGATTTTTTAAAATTTTTTCGGATGGATTTTTGGCCCCAAATTTGGTAGATGTTATCCTTGTATTTTTGTTGGCATGCACAAAAAAATTCAGCTAAAAACTCGAAGTGTACAAGATTTTGTGAGCATTTGAAAAAAGTGTCCTTATTTCGGACACTTTAATGGCTACTGGCAGCAAACCTGTAAAATCTCAAATGATCTTTAAGGGGTGTGAGTTCTTGAGGTTTGATGAGAGATAAGGGGCCATTATAAGGGCCACGTACCAACACCCATCGCACATCAAGTGCGCACACCCCCTCGACCGCCCCGATCGTTGGAACCCCAACGTCACCGGTCAAGTTCTCTGACGATGGTCCGGTGATGGTGCGCCGATGAAGAAAAATATGGCACCAGCACATGCCCAAGCCTAGCATGTGCTGTCGCAACCCTCGGTTTGGTTTGATCTTAGACTGGGAATGAACTTCGTATGCTTAGACTGGGAATGAACTCTATATGCTTAGACTGGGAATGAACTCTGTATGCCTAAGTCAACCCACGAAACGAGCGTGCGGGCGCTCAGCCGGCCAGAGGGGCGGGATGCGCAAGCTGGGGATCGACAGGGTCCCCCTCTGCATGCTACCGATCCTGCTGCCGTAACCCTCGGTCCGGTCTGATCTTAGACTGGGAATGAACTCCGTATGCCTAAGCCAACCGACGAAACGAGAGGGCGGGTGGGCGGGCGGGCACTACGCCGGCCAGAGAGACGGGATACGCAAGCCGTGGATCGATAGGGTGCTAGGTTGGTTTAGGCACATCTTCATATTTCTGTGTGCCAATGCCATTTTTATGGCTTGTAAATTCATACAATGGTCCCTTAAGCCTTCACGTTGAGTTTCATGGCAAGACGACTCGTTTTCTATTTTAAACGATTTTCAAAACTTTTTATGGTTAGGGATTTTTTAAAATTTTTTCGGAAGTAGTTTTGGCCCCAAACTTGGTAAAGGTGATCCTTGTATTTTTTTTGGCATGCATAAAAAACATTGAGCTAAAAACTCAAAGTGTACAAGATTTTGTGACCATTTGAAGAAGGTGTCCCCATTTCAGACACTTTAATTGCTACTGGCAGCAAACCTGTAAAATCTCAAATGCTCTTTAAAGGGGTGTGAGTTCTCAAGGTTTGATGAGGGATAGGGGGCCAATATAAGGGCCAAGTACCAGCATTCATCGCACATCATGTGTGCTCACCCCCCGGCCCCCCCGATCGCCGGAACCCCAATGCCGCCGGTCAGGTTCTCCGATGATGCTCTAGCGATGGTGCCCCGGCGTAGAGAAATGCGGCACTAGCACTTGCCCGAGCCTAGCATGTGCTGTCGCAACCCTTAGTCTAGTCCGATCTTAGACTGGGAATGAACTCCGTATGCCTAAGTCAACCCACGAAACGAGCGTACGGGTGCTCAGTCGGGTAGAGGGGTGGGATACGCAAGTAGGGGATCGATCGGGTTCCCCTCTGCGTGCTGCCGATCCTACTACCCCAACCCTCGATCCAGTCTGATCTTAGACTGGGAATGAACTCCGTATGCCTAAGCCAACCGATGAAACGAGCGAGCAGGCAGGCGGGCGAAACTACGCTGGCCAGAGAGACGGGATGCGCAAGCCGTGGATCGATAGGGTGGTAGGTGGGTTTAGGCACATCTTCATATTTCTACGTGCCAATGCCATTTTTATGGCTTGTAAATTCATACAATGGTCCCTTAAGCCTTCACGTGAAGTTTCATGGCAAGACGACTCGTTTTTTATTTTTCACCATTTTTGAAACTTTTTACGGTTCAAACTTTTTTAAAACTTTTTTGGAAGGAGTTTTGGCCCCAAACTTGGTAGATGTGATCCTTGTGTTTTTGTTGGCATTCATAAAAAAGTCACCTACAAACTCGAAGTGTACAAGATTTTGTGACCATTTGAAAAAAGTGTTCCCATTTCAGACACTTTAATGGCTACTGGCAGCAAACCTGTAAAATCTCAAATGCTCTTTAAGGGGGTGTGAGTTCTCGAGGTTTGATGAGGGATAGGGGGGCCAATAAAAGGGCCAAGTACCCAACACCCATCGACATCATCGTGCGCCGGTCCCCCGATCACGGAACCCAATGCCGTCGATCAGGTTTTTCGATGATGCTCCGGCGAATGGTACTCTCGACGAAGAAAAATAAACCACGCAGCACATGCCGAGCCCAGCATGTGCTATCGCAACCTCAGTCTGGTCCGATTTAGCACTATGGAATGAAACTTCCGTATGGCCTAAGTCAAACACGAAACGGAGCGTGCGGGGCTAGTTAGGCCAGAGGGGCGGTGAATGCGCAAGCCGGTGGGGAATCGGCTGGGTCCCTCTCGCGTGCGTGCCTTACGATCCTGCTACGCAGCTGAACCCCCGGTTTTCGGTCTAACATCTTGAACTGGGAATGAACTCCGTATGGCAAGCCAACTGACGAAACAAGGGGCGGACGGGCACTACGCCAGCCAGAGAGACGAGATACGCAAGCCGTAGATCGATAGGGTGGTAGGTGGGTTTAGGCATATCTTCATATTTCTGCATTTCAATGCCATTTTTATGGGTTGTAAATTCATACAATGGTCCCTTAAGCCTTCACGTGAAGTTTCATGGCAAGATGACTCGTTTTCTATTTTTCACGATTTTCAAAACTTTTTGTGGTTCGGGATTTTTAAAAATTTTTTTCAGAAGGAGTTTTGGCCCCAAACTTGGTAGACGTGATCCTTTTATTTTTGTTGGCATGCATAAAAAAATTCAGCTTAAAACTCGAAGTGTACAAGATTTTGTGACCATTTGAAAAAAGTGTCCCTATTTCAGAGACCTTAATGGCTACTGGTAGCAAACCTGTAAAATCTCAAATGCTCTTTAAGGGGGTGTGAGTTCTCAAGGTTTCATGAGGGATAGGGGGCCAATATAAGGGCCAAGCACCAGCACCCACCACACATCATGTGTGCACACCCCCCCGGCCCCCCGATCGCCGGAACCCCAATGCTGCCGGTCAGGTTTTTCGACGATGCTCCGACGATGGTGCCCCGACGAAGAAAAATACGGCACCAGCACATGCCCGAGCCTAGCATGTGCAGCCGTAACCCTCGGTCTCGTCCGATCTTACACTGGGAATCAACTCCGTATGCTTAGACTGGGAATGAACTCCGTATGCCTAAGTCAACCCACAAAATGAGCGTGCAAGCGCTCAGCTGGCCAGAGGGACGGGATGTGCAAATCGGGGATCGATCGGGTCCCCCTCTGCGTGCTGCCGATCCTACTACCGCAACCCTCGGTCTGATCCAATCTTAGACTGGAAATGAACTCCATATGCCTAAGCCAACCGATGAAATGAGCGGGCGGGCGGATGGGCGGGCACTACGTCAGGCAGAGAAACGGGATGCGCAAGCCGTGGATCGATAGGGTGGTAGGTGGGTTTAGGCACATCTTCATATTTCTATGTGCCAATGCCATTTTTATGGCTTGTAAATTCATACAATGGTCCCTTAAGACTTCTCGTGAAGTTTCATGGCAAGACGGCTCGTTTTCTATTTTTCATAATTTTCAAAACTTTTTACGGTTCGGGATTTTTTAGAATTTTTTTGGATGGAGTTTTAGTCCCAAACTTGGTAGACGTGATCCTTGTATTTTTGTTGGCATGCACAAAAAAATTCAGCTAAAAACTCGAAGTGTACATGATTTTGTGACCATTTGAAAAAAGTGTCACCATTTCAGACAGTTTAATGGCTACTGGCAGCAAACCTGTAAAATCTCAAATGCTCTTTAAGGGGGTGTGAGTTCTTGAGGTTTGATGAGGGATAGGGGGCCAATATAAGGGCCAAGTACCAGCACCCATCAGACATCATGTGCACACACCCCCCGACCCCCCGATCACTGGAACCCCAATGCCGTCGGTCAGGTTCTCCGACGATGGTGCCCCGACGAAGAAAAATGCGACACCAGCATATGCCCGAGCCCAGCATGTGCTGCCACAACCCTCGATCCGGTCCGATCTTAGACTGGGAATGAACTTCGTCTGCTTAGATTGGGAATGAACTCCGTATGACTAAGTCAACCCTTGAAACGAGCGTGCGGGCGCTCAACCGGCCAGAGGGGCAGGATGCGCAAGTCGGGGATCGGCCGGGTCCCCTCTGTGTGCTACCGATCCTTCTGCAGCCACAACCCTCAGTCTGATATGATCTTAGACTGGGAATGAACTCCGTATGCCTAAGCCCACCGATGAAACAAGCAGGCAGGCACTACGTTGGCCAGAGAGACGGGATGCGCAACCGTGGATCGATAGGGTGGTAGGTGGGTTTAGGCACATTTTCATATTTCTGTGTGCCAATACCATTTTTATGGCTTGTAAATTCATACAATGGTCCCTTAAGCCTTCACGTGAAGTTTAATGGCAAGACGACTCGTTTTCTATTTTTCATGATTTTTAAAACTTTTTACGGTTCAGGATTTTTTTAAATTTTTTCGGAAGGAGTTTTAGCCCCAAACTTGGTAGACGTGATCCTTGTATTTTTGTTGGCATACACAAAAAAAATTCAGATAAAAACTTGAAGTGTACAAGATTTTGTGACCATTTGAAAAAAGTGTCCTCATTTCAGACACTTTAATAGCTACTGGCAGCAAACCTGTAAAATCTCAAATGCTCTTTAAGGGGGTGTGAGTTCTCGAGGTTTGATGAGGGATAGAGGGCCAATATAAGGGCCAAGTACCGGCACCCATCGCACATCATGTGCGCACACCCCCCCGGCCCCCTCGATCATTGGAACCCCAATGCCGCCGGTCAGGTTCTCCGATGATGCTCTGGCGATGGTGCCCCAGCGAAGAAAAATGCAGCACCAGCACATGCCCGAGGCCAGCATGTGCTGCTGCAACCCTCGGTCCGGTCGGATCTTAGACTGGGAATGAACTCCGTATGCTTAGACTAGGAATGAACTCTGTATACCTAAGTCAACCCACGAAATGAGTGTGCGGGCGCTCAACCGGCCAGAGGGGCGAGATGCACAACTTGGGGATCGACCGGGTCCCCCACTGCGGGCTGTCGATCCTGCTGCCGTAACCCTCGGTCCAGTCTGATCTTAGATTGGGAATCAACTCCGTATGCCTAAGCCAACTGACGAAACTAGCGAGCGGGCGGGCGGGCACTATGCCGGCCAGAGAGATGAGATGCGCAAGCCGTGGATCGATAGGGTGGTAGGTGGGTTTAGGCACATCTTCATATTCCTACATGCCAATGCCATTTTTAAGGCATGTAAATTCATACAGTGGCCCCTTAGGCCTTCGCGTGAAGTTTCATGGCAAGACAACTCGTTTTTTATTTTTCATGATTTTCAAAACTTTTTACGGTTCGGGATTTTTTTAAATTTTTTTGGAAGGAGTTTTGGCCCCAAACTTGGTAGACGTGATCCTTGTATTTTTTTTGGTATGCACAAAAAAATTCAGCTAAAAACTCGAAGTGTACAAGATTTTGTGACCATTTCAAAAAAGTGTCCCCATTTCAGACACTTTAATTGCTATTGGCAGCAAACCTGTAAAATCTCAAATGCTCTTTAAGGGGGTGTGAGTTCTCGAAGTTTGATGAGGGATAGGGGGCCAATATAGTGGCCAAGTACCAGCACCCATCGCACATCATGTGCGCACACCCCCCCGGCCCCCCCGATCGTCAGAACCCCAATGCCGTCGATCTGGTTCTCCGGTGATGCTCCGGGAAAGAAAAATGTGGCACCAGCACATGCCCAAGCCCAGCTTGTGCTGCCGCAACCCTCGGTCCGATCCGATCTTAGACTGGGAATGAACTTCGTATGCTTAAACTGGGAATGAACTCCATATGCCTAAGTCAACCCACGAAACTAGCGTACGGGCGCTCAGCCAGTCGGAGGGGCGGGATGCACAGGCTCGAGATCGGCGGGGTCACCCTCTGCATGCTACCGATCATGCTACCTCAACCCTCGGTCCGGTCCGATCTTAGGCTGGGAATGAACTCCGTATGCCTAAGCCAACCGACGAAACGAGCGGGCGGGCACTACGCCGGCCAGAGAGACGGGATGCGCAAGCCATGGATCGATAGGGTGGTAGGTGGGTTTAGGCACATCTTCATATTTTTGCATGCCAATGCCATTTTTATGCCTTGTAAATTCATACAATAGTCCCTTAAGCCTTCACGTGAAGTTTCATGGCAAGACGACTCGTTTTCTATTTTTCACAATTTTCGAAACCTTTTGCGGTTCGGGATTTTTTAAAATTTTTTCGGAAGGAGTTTTGGCCCCAAGCATGGTAGACGTGATCCTTTTATTTTTGTTGGCGTGCACAAAAAAATTCAGTTAAAAACTCGAAGTGTACAAGATTTTGTGAACGTTTGAAAAAAGTGTCCCCATTTCAGACATTTTAATGGCTACTGGCAGCAAACCTGTAAAATCTTAAATGCTCTTTAAGGGGGTATGAGTTCTCGAGGTTTGATGAGGGATAGGGGGCCAATATAAGGGACAAGTACCAGCACCCATCGCACATCATGTGCGCACACCCCCCGCCCCCCCGACCGTCGGAACCCCAATGCCATCGGTCAGGTTCTCCGGTGATGCTCCGATGATGGTGCCCCGACGAAGAAAAATGTGGCACCAACACATGCCCGAGCCCAGCATGTGCTGCCACAACGCACAGTCTGGTCTGATTTTAGACTGGGAATGAACTCCATATGCTTAGACTGGGAATTAACTCCATATGCCTAAGTCAACCCACAAAACGAGCGTGGGGGCATTGAGCCGACAAGAGGGGCGGGATGCGTAAGCCGGGGATCGGTCAGGTCCCCGTCTGCGTGCTGCCAATCTTGTTGCTACAACCCTCGATCCAATCTGATCTTGGACTAGGAATGAACTCCGTATGCCTAAGCCAACCGATGAAACGAGCGGGCACTACGCCGGCCAGAGTGACGGGATATGCAAGCCGTGCATCGATAGGGTGGTAGGTGGGTTTAGGCACATCTTCATATTTCTATCTGCCAATGCCATTTTTATGGCTTGTAAATTCATACAATGGTCCCTTAACCCTTCACGTGAAGTTTCATGGCAGGACGACTCGTTTTCTATTTTTCATGATTTTCAAAACTTTTTGCGGTTTGGGATTTTTTCAAATTTTTTTGGAAGGTGTTTTGGCCCCAAACTTGGTAGACGTGATCCTTGTATTTTTTTTGGCATGCACAAAAAAATTCAGCTAAAAAATTGAAGTTTACAAGATTTTATGACCATTTGAAAAAAGTGTTCACATTTCAGACACTTTAATGGCTACTGGCAGCAAACCTGTAAAATCTCAAATGCTCTGTAAGGGGGTATGAGTTCTCTAGGTTTGATGATGGATAGGGGGCCAATATAAGGGCAAAGTACCAGCACCCATCAAACATCATGTGCGCACGCCCCCCGGCCCTCCCGATCGTCGGAACCCCAATGCCGTCAGTCAAGTTCTCCGACGATGCTCCGACGATGGTGCCCTGGCAAAGAAAAATATGACACCAGCACATGCCTGAGCCCAGCATCTGCTACCGTAACCCTCGATCGGGTTCGATCTTAGACTGGGAATGAACTCCGTATGCTTAGACTGGGAATGAACTCCGTATGCCTAAGTCAACCCACGAAACGAGCGTGCGGGCGCTCAGCCGGCCAAAGGGGCGGGATGCGCAACTTGGGGATGGTCGGGCCCCCCTGTGCGTGCTACCAATCTTGCTGCCACAACCCTCGATCCGATCTGATTTTAGACTGGGAATAAAGTTTGTATGCCTAAGCCAACCGACGAAACGAGCGGGCGGGCGGGTACTACGCCTGCCAGAGAGACGGGATGCGCAAGCCGTGGATCGATAGGGTGGTAGGTGGGTTTAAGCACATCTTCATATTTCTGTGTGCCAATGCCATTTTTATGGCTTGTAAATTCATACAATGGTCCCTTAAGCCTTCACGTGAAGTTTCATGGCAGGACGACTCATTTTCTATTTTTCACGATTTTCAAAACTTTTTGGGGTTTGGGATTTTTTCAAATTTTTTCGGAAGGTGTTTTTGCCCCAAACTTTGTAGACGTGATCCATGTATTTTTTTGGCATGCACAAAAAAATTCAGCAAAAAAATCGAAGTGAACAAGATTTTGTGACCATTTGAAAAAAGTGTCCCCATTTCAGACATTTTAATGGCTATTAGTAGCAAACCTGTAAAATCTCAAATGCTCTTTAAGGGGGTATGAGTTCTTAAGGTTTGATGAGGGTTAGGGGGCCAATATAAGGGCCAAATACCAGCACCCATCACACATCATGTGCGCACACCCCCCAGCCCTTCCGATCGTCGGAACCCCAATGCCGTCGGTCAGGTTCTCCGGCGATGCTCCGGCGATGGTGCCCTGGCAAAGAAAAATGCGGCACCAGCACATGCCTGAGTCCAGCATCTGCTACCACAACCTTCGGTTCGATCCGATCTTAGACTGGGAATGAACTCCGTATGCTTAGACTGGGAATGAACTTCGTATGCCTAAGTCAACCCACGAAACGACCGTGCGGGCGCTCAATCGGCCAGAGGGGCGGGATGCGCAACCCGGGGATCAACCGGGTCCCCCTCTGCATGCTACCGATCTTACTGCCACATCACTCGATCTGATCTGATCTTAGACTGGGAATGAAGTTCGTATGCCTAAGCCAACCGATGAATTGAGTGGGCGGGCAGGCACTACGCCGGCCAGAGAGACGAGATGCATAAGCCGTGGATCGATAGGGTGGTAGGTGGGTTTAGGCACATCTTCATATTTCTGTGTGCCAATGCCATTTTTATGGCCTGTAAATTCATACAATGGTCCCTTAAGCCTTCACGTGAAGATTCATGGCAAGACGACTCATTTTCTATTTTTCACGATTTTTGAAACTTTTTGTGGTTCGGGATTTTTTAATAATTTTTCGGAAGGAGTTTTGGCCCTAAACCTTGTAGACGTGATCCTTGTATTTTTTTTTGGCACACACAAAAAAATTCAGCTAAAAACTCGAAGTGTACAAGATTTTGTGACCATTTGAAAAAAGTGTCCCCAATTCAGACACTTTAATTGCTACTGGCAGCAAACCTGTAAAATCTCAAATGCTCTTTAAGGGGGTGTGAGTTCTCAAGGTTTGATGAGGGATAGGGGGCCAATATAAGGGCCAAGTACCAGCACCCATCACACATCATGTGCGCACACCCCCTCGGGCCCACGATCGTCGGAACCCCAATGCCGCCGGTCAGGTTCTCCAGCGACGCTCCGGTGATGATGCCTCGACGAATAAAAATCCCGCACCAGCTCATGCCCGAGCCCAGCATGTGCTGTCGCAACCCTCGGTTCGGTCTGATCTTAGGCTGGGAACGAACTCCGTATGCTTATACTGGGAATGAACTTCGTATGCCTAAGTCAACCCACGAAACAAGCGTGCAGGCACTCAGCCGACCAGAGGGGTGGGATGTGCAAGTCGGGGATCGGTCGGGTCCCCCTCTGCGTGCTACCGATCCTGCTGCCACAACCCTCGGTCCGGTCTGATCTTAGACTGGGAATGAACTCCGTATGCCTAAGCCAACTGACGAAACGAGCGGGCGGGCTGGCGGGCACTACGCCGGCCAGAGAGACGGGATGCGCAAGCCGTGGATCGATAGGCTGGTAGGTGGCTTTGGGCACATCTTCATATTTCTGCATGCCAATGCCATTTTTATGGCTTGTAAATTCATACAATGGTCCCTTAAGCCTTCACGTGAAGTTTCATGGCAGGATGACTCGTTTTCTTTTTTTCATGACTTTCAAAACTTTTTACGGTTTGGGATTTTTCAAATTTTTTTGAAAGGTGTTTTGGCCCCAAACTTGGTAGACGTGATCCTTTTATTTTTGTTGGCGTCACAAAAAAATTCAGCTAAAAACTCGAAGTGTAAAGATTTTGTGACCATTTGAAAAAAATGTCCCCATTTCAAACACTTTAATCGCTACTGCAGCAAACCTATAAAATCTCTAATGCTCTTTAAGACGGTGTGAGTTCTCGAGGTGTGATGAGGGATAGGGGCCAATATAAGGGCCAAGTACTAGCACCCATCACACATCCTGTGCGCACACCCCCTCGGCCCCCCCAATCGTCTGAACCCCAATGTCGTCGGTCAGGTTCTTCGGTGATGCTCCGACGATGGTGCCCCGGCGAAGAAAAATACGGCACCAGCACATGCCCGAGCCCAGCATGTGCTGCCACAACCCACAGTCCAGTCTGATTTTAGACTGGGAATGAACTCTGTATGCTTAGATTGGGAATGAACTTCGTATGCCTAAGTCAACCCACGAAACAAGCGTGCGGGCACTGAGACGGCCAGTGGGGCAGGATGAGTAAGCCGGGGAACGATCGGGTCCCCCTTTGTGTCCTATCGATCCTGCTATCGCAACCCTCATCCCGGTCCGATCTTAGACTAGGAATGAACTCCGTATGCCTAAGCCAACCGACGAAACTAGTGAGCGGGCGGGCGGGCGGGCACTACGTCGGCCAGAGAGACGGGATGCGTAAGCCGTGGATCGATAGGGTGGTAGGTGGGTTTAGGCACATCTTCATATTTCTTCATGCCAATGCCATTTTTATGGCTTGTAAATTCATACAATGGTCCCTTAAGCGTTCACGTGAAGTTTCATGGCAAGACGACTCGTTTTCTATTTTTCACGATTTTGGAAATTTTTTGCGATTCGGGATTTTTTAAAAATTTTTTGGAAGGAGTTTTGGCCCCAAAATTTTAGACGTGATCCTCGTATTTTTGTTGGCATGCACAAAAAAATTCAGCTAAAAACTCGAAGTGCACAAGATTTTGTGACCATTTGAAAAAAGTGTCCCCATTTTAAACACTTTAATGGCTACTGGCAGCAAACCTGTAAAATCTCAAATGCTCTTTAAGGGGGTGTGAGTTTTCGAGGTTTGATGAGGGATAGGGGGCCAATATAAGGGCCAAGTACCAGCACCCATCGCACATCCTGTGTGCACACCCCCCGGCCCCCCTGATCGCCGGAACCCCAATGCCGCTGGTCAGGTTCTCCGGCGATGCTCCAGCGATAGTGCCCCGACGAAGAAAAATGCAGCACCAGCACATGCCCGAGCCTAGCATGTGCTGTCGTAACCCTCGGTCCGGTCCGATCTTAGATTGGGAATGAACTCTGTATGCTTAGACTAGGAATGAACTCTGTATGCCTAAGTCAACCCACGAAACGAGCATACGGGCGCTCAGCCGGCCAGAGGGGCAGGATGCATAAGTCAGGGATTGATCGGGTCCCCCTCTGTGTGCTACCGATCCTGCTACCGTAACCCTCGGTCCGATCCGATCTTAGACTGGGAATGAACTCCGTATGCCTAAGCCAACCAACGAAATGAGCGAGCGGGCGGGCGGGCGGCACTACGCCGGCCAGAGAGACGGGATGCGCAAGCCGTGGATCGATAGGGTGGTAGGTGGGTTTAGGCACATCTTCATATTTCTACATGCCAATGCCATTTTTATGGCCTTGTAAATTCATACAATAGTCCCTTAAGCCTTCACGTGAAGTTTCATGGCAAGACGACTCGTTTCTATTTTTCACGATTTTTGAAACTTTTTGGGGTTCAAGATTTTTTAAAATTTTTTCGGAAGGAGTTTTTGCCCCAAACTTGGTAGACGTGATCCTTTTATTTTATTTGGCATGCACAAAAAAATTCAGCTTAAAAATTCGAAGTGTACAAGATTTTGTGACCATTTGAAAAAAGTGTCCCCATTCCAGACAGTTTGATGGCTACCGGCAGCAAACCTGTAAAATCTCAAATGCTCTGTAAAGGGTTGTGAGTTATTGAGGCTTCATGAGGGATAGGGGGTAAATATAAGGGCCAAGTACCAGTACCCATCGCACATCATGTGTGCACACCCCCCCGACCCCCCCGATCGTCGGAACCCCAATGCCGTCGGTGAAGTTCTTCGGCAATGCTCCGGCGATGGTGCCCCGACGAAGAAAAATGCGGCTCCAGCACATGCCTGATCCCAGCATGTGTTGCCGCAACCCTCAATCTGATCCAATCTTAGACTAGGAATGAACTCTGTATGCTTAGACTAGGAATGAACTCCGTATGCCTAAGTCAACCCACAAAACGAGAATGCGAGCGCTCAGTCGGCCAGAGGGGCGGGATGCGTAAGCCGGGGATCGGTCGGGTCCCCCCCTGCGTGCTACTGATCTTGCTGCCACAACCCTCTGTCCGCTCTGATCTCAGACTGGGAATGAACTCCGTATGCCTAAGCCAACCGACGAAACGAGCGGGCGTGCGGGCGGGCGGGCACAACGTCGGCCAGAGAGACGGGAAGCGCAAGCCGTGGATCGATAGGGCGGTAGGTGGGTTTAGGCACATCTTCATATTTCTATGTGCCAATGTCATTTTTATGGCTTGTAAATTCATAGAATGGTCCCTTAAGCCTTCACGTCAAGTTTCATGGCAAGACGACTCATTTTATATTTTTCATGATTTTCAAAACTTTTGCGATTCAGGATTTTTTAAAATTTTTTCGGACGGAGTTTTTGCCCCAAACTTGGTAGACGTGATCCCTTTTATTTTTTTTGGCATGCACAAAAAAAATTCAGCTTAAAAACTCAAAGTGTACAAGATTTGTGACCATTTGAAAAAAGTGTCCCCATTCCAGACAGTTTGATGGCTACCGGCAGCAAACTGTAAAATCTCAAATGCTCTGTAAAGGGTTGTGAAGTTATTGAGGCTTCATGAGGGATAGGGGGTAAATATAAGGGCCAAGTACCAGTACCCATCGCACATCATGTGTGCACACCCCCGCCGACCCCCCGATTGTCGAACCCAATGCCGTCGGTGAAGTTCTTCGACGATGCTCTGGCGATGGTGCCAGACGAAGAAAAATGCGGCTCTAGCACATGCCCGAGCCCAGCATGTGTTGCCGAAACCCTCAATCTGATCCAATCTTAGACTGGGAATGAACTCTGTATGCTTAGACTAGGAATGAACTCCGTATGCCTAAGTCAACCCACAAAACGAGAATGCGAGCGCTCAGCCGGCCAGAGGGGAGGGATGCGTAAGCCGGGGATCGATTGGGTCCCCCCCTGCGTGATACTGATCCTGCTGCCACAACCCTCTGTCTGGTCTGATCTTAGACTGGGAATGAACTCTGTATGCCTAAGCCAACCGACGAAACGAGCGGGCGTGCGGGCGAGCGGGCACAACGCCGGCCAGAGAGACGGGAAGCGCAAGCTGTGGATCGATAGGGCGGTAGGTTGGTTTAGGCATATCTTCATATTTCTACATGCCAATGCAATTTTTATGGCTTGTAAATTCATACAATGGTCCCTTAAGCCTTCACGTGAAGTTTCATGGCAAGACGACTCGTTTTCTATTTTTTCATGATTTTCCAAACTTTTTGTGGTTCAAGAATTTTTAAATTTTTTTGGAAGGAGTTTTGGCCCCAAAAATATTAGACGTGATCCTCGTATTTTTGTTGGCATGCACAAAAAAATTCAGCTAAAAACTCGAAGTGTACAAGATTTTGTGACCATTTAAAAAAAGTGTCCCCATTTCAGACACTTTAATGGCTACTGGTAGCAAACCTGTAAAATATCAAATGCTCTTTAAGGGGGTGTGAGTTCTCAAGGTTTGATGAGGGATAGGGGGCCAATATAAGGGCCAAGTACCAGCACCCATCGCATATCATGTGCGCACACCCCACCCCCGGCCCCCCGATCGTCGGAACCCCAATGCCGTCGGTCAGGTTCTCCGACGATGCTTCGGTGATGGTGCCCCGACGAAGAAAAATGTGGCACCAGCACATGCCCGAGCCCAGCATGTGCAGCCGCAACCCTCGGTCTGGTCTGATCTTAGACTGGGAAAGAACTTCGTCTGCTTAGACTGGGAATGAACTCCGTATGCCTAAGTCAAACCACGAAATGAGCGTTCGGGAACTCAACCGGCTAGAGGGGCGGGATGCGAAAGTCTGGGATTGGCCAGGTCCCCCTCTACGTGCTGTCAATCCTGCTGCCGCAACCCTCGGTCCGATCTGATCTTAAACTGGGAATGAACTCCGTATGCCTAAGCTAACCGACGAAACGAGCGGACGGGCGGCCAGGCACTACGCCGGCCAGAGAGACGGGATGCGCAAGCTATGGATCGATAGGGTGTTAGGTGGGTTTGGGCACATCTTCATATTTCTGCATGCCACTACCATTTTTATGGCCTGTAAATTCATACAATGGTCCCTTAAGGCTTCACGTGAAGTTTCATGGCAAGACGACTCGTTTTCTATTTTTCACGATTTTTTGAAACTTTTTACGTTTCGGGATTTGTTAATATTTTTTCGGAAGGAGTTTTGGCCCCAAACTTGGTAGATATGATCCTTGTATTTTTGTTGGCATGCACAAAAAAAATTCAGCTAAAAACTCAAAGTGTACAAGATTTTGTGATCATTTTGAAAAAAGAGTCCCCATTTTAGAAAACTTTAATGGCTTCTAGCAGCAAACCTGTAAAATCTCAAATGCTTTTTAAGGGGGTGTGAGTTCTCGAGTTTGATGAGGGAATAGGGGGCCAATATAAGGCCAAGTACTAGCACCCATTGCACATCATGTACCACACCCTCGGCCCCCCCGATCGCCGGACCCCCAATGTCGTCGGTCAGGTTCTCCGGTGATGCTCCGACGATGGTGCCCCGACGTAGAAAAATGCGGCACCAGCACATGCTCGAACCCAGCATGTGCTGTTGCAACCCTCGGTCCGGTCCGATCTTAGATGGGAATGAACTCCGTATGCTTAGACTGGAATTAACTCCGTATGCCTAAGTCAACCCACAAAAGGAGCGTGCGAGTGCTCAGCCAGCCAGAGGGGGCGGGATGCGCAAGTCGGGATCGACGGGGTCCCCTCTTACTCGTTTGCCGATCTTGCTACTGCAACCTCGATCGTCTCCAATCTTAGACTGGGACATGAACTCCGTATGCCTAAGCCAACCGACGAAACGAGCGGAGCGAGTGAGTGGGCGGGCCAACTTACACCGGCCAGAGAGACGGGATGCGCAAGCCGTGGATCGATAGGTGGTAGGTGAGTTTAGGCACATCTTTATATTTCTGTGTGCCAATGCCATTTTTATGGCTTGTAAATTCATACAATGGTTCCTTAAGCCTTCACGTGAACTTTCATGGCAAGACGAATCGTTTTCTATTTTTCATGATTTCTGGTTCGAGATTTTTTAAAATTTTTTTGGAAGGATTTTTGTCCCCAAACTTGGTAGACGTGATCCTTGTATTTTTGTTGGCCTGCACAAAAAAATTCAGCTAAAAACTCGAAGTGTACAAGATTTTGTGACCATTTGAAAAAGTGTCCCCATTTTAGACACTTTAATGGCTACTGGCAGCAAACCTGTAAAATCTCAAATGCTCTTTAAGGGAGTGTGAGTTCTCCAGGTTTGATGAGGGATAGGGGGCCAATATAAGGGCCAAGTACCACCACCATC
>NW_019167937.1:17410068-17593601 GCF_002303985.1 Durio zibethinus | reverse complement strand
GTAACCCTCGGACCGGTCCGATCTTAGATTGGGAATGAACTCCGTATGCTTAGACTAGGAATGAACTCCGTATGCCTAAGTCAACCCATGAAACGAGCATACGGGCGCTCAGCCGGCCAGAGGGGCAGGATGCATAAGTCAGGGATTGATCGGGTCCCCCTCTGTGTGCTACCGATCCTGCTACCCGTAACCCTCGTCCGATCCGATCTTAGACTGGGAATGAACTCCGTATGCCTAAGCCAACCAACGAAATGAGCGAGCGGGCGGGCGGGCGGGCACTACACCGGTCAGAGAGACGGGATACGCAAGCCGTGGATCGATAGGGTGGTAGGTGGGTTTAGGCACATCTTCATATTTCTACATGCCAATGCCATTTTTATGCCTTGTAAATTCATACAATAGTCCCTTAAGCCTTCACGTGAAGTTTCATGGCAAGACGACTCGTTTTCTATTTTTCACGATTTTTGAAACTTTTTGGGGTTCAAGATTTTTTAAAATTTTTTCGGAAGGAGTTTTTGCCCCAAACTTGGTAGACGTGATCCTTTTATTTTATTTGGCATGCACAAAAAAATTCAGCTAAAAATTCGAAGTGTACAAGATTTTGTGACCATTTGAAAAAAGTGTCCCCATTCCAGACAGTTTGATGGCTACCGGCAGCAAACCTGTAAAATCTCAAATGCTCTGTAAAGGGTTGTGAGTTATTGAGGCTTCATGAGGGATAGGGGGTAAATATAAGGGCCAAGTACCAGTACCCATCGCACATCATGTGTGCACACCCCCCCGACCCCCCTGATCGTCGGAACCCCAATGCCGTCGGTGAAGTTCTTCGGCAATGCTCCGGCGATGGTGCCCCGACGAAGAAAAATGCGGCTCCAGCACATGCCTGATCCCAGCATGTGTTGCCGCAACCCTCAATCTGATCCAATCTTAGACTAGGAATGAACTCTGTATGCTTAGACTAGGAATGAACTCCGTATGCCTAAGTCAACCCACAAAACGAGAATGCGAGCGCTCAGTCGGCCAGAGGGGCGGGATGCGTAAGTCGGGGATCGGTCGGGTCCCCCCTGCGTGCTACTGATCTTGCTGCCACAACCCTCTGTCCGCTCTGATCTCAGACTGGGAATGAACTCCGTATGCCTAAGCCAACCGACGAAACGAGCGGGCGTGCGGGCGGGCGGGCACAACGTCGGCCAGAGAGACGGGAAGCGCAAGCCGTGGATCGATAGGGCGGTAGGTGGGTTTAGGCACATCTTCATATTTCTATGTGCCAATGTCATTTTTATGGCTTGTAAATTCATAGAATGGTCCCTTAAGCCTTCACGTCAAGTTTCATGGCAAGACGACTCATTTTATATTTTTCATGATTTTCAAAACTTTTTGCGATTCAGGATTTTTTAAAATTTTTTCGGACGGAGTTTTTGCCCCAAACTTGGTAGACGTGATCCTTTTATTTTTTTTGGCATGCACAAAAAAATTCAGCTAAAAACTCAAAGTGTACAAGATTTTGTGACCATTTGAAAAAAGTGTCCCCATTCCAGACAGTTTGATGGCTACCGGCAGCAAACCTGTAAAATCTCAAATGCTCTGTAAAGGGTTGTGAGTTATTGAGGCTTCATGAGGGATAGGGGGTAAATATAAGGGCCAAGTACCAGTACCCATCGCACATCATGTGTGCACACCCCCCGACCCCCCGATCGTCGGAACCCCAATGCCGTCGGTGAAGTTCTTCGACGATGCTCTGGCGATGGTGCCCAGACGAAGAAAAATGCGGCTCTAGCACATGCCCGAGCCCAGCATGTGTTGCCGAAACACTCAATCTGATCCAATCTTAGACTGGGAATGAACTCTGTATGCTTAGACTAGGAATGAACTCCGTATGCCTAAGTCAACCCAAGAAACGAGAATGCGAGCGCTCAGCCGGCCAGAGGGGAGGGATGCGTAAGCCGGGGATCGATTGGGTCCCCCCTGCGTGATACTGATCCTGCTGCCACAACCCTCTGTCTGGTCTGATCTTAGACTGGGAATGAACTCTGTATGCCTAAGCCAACCGACGAAACGAGCGGGCGTGCGGGCGAGCGGGCACAACGCCGGCCAGAGAGACGGGAAGCGCAAGCTGTGGATCGATAGGGCGGTAGGTTGGTTTAGGCATATCTTCATATTTCTACATGCCAATGCAATTTTTATGGCTTGTAAATTCATACAATGGTCCCTTAAGCCTTCACGTGAAGTTTCATGGCAAGACGACTCGTTTACTATTTTTCATGATTTTCAAAACTTTTTGTGGTTCAAGAATTTTTTAAATTTTTTTGGAAGGAGTTTTGGCCCCAAAATATTAGACGTGATCCTCGTATTTTTGTTGGCATGCACAAAAAAATTCAGCTAAAAACTCGAAGTGTACAAGATTTTGTGACCATTTAAAAAAAGTGTCCCCATTTCAGACACTTTAATGGCTACTGGTAGCAAACCTGTAAAATATCAAATGCTCTTTAAGGGGGTGTGAGTTCTCAAGGTTTGATGAGGGATAGGGGGCCAATATAAGGGCCAAGTACCAGCACCCATCGCATATCATGTGCGCACACCCCACCCCCGGCCCCCCCGATCGTCGGAACCCCAATGCCGTCGGTCAGGTTCTCCGACGATGCTTCGGTGATGGTGCCCCGACGAAGAAAAATGTGGCACCAGCACATGCCCGAGCCCAGCATGTGCTGCCGCAACCCTCGGTCTGGTCTGATCTTAGACTGGGAATGAACTTCGTCTGCTTAGACTGGGAATGAACTCCGTATGCCTAAGTCAAACCACGAAATGAGCGTTCGGGAACTCAACCGGCTAGAGGGGCGGGATGCGAAAGTCTGGGATTGGCCAGGTCCCCCTCTACGTGCTGTCAATCCTGCTGCCGCAACCCTCGTCCGATCTGATCTTAAACTGGGAATGAACTCCGTATGCCTAAGCTAACCGACGAAACGAGCGGACGGGCGGCCAGGCACTACGCCGGCCAGAGAGACGGGATGCGCAAGCTATGGATCGATAGGGTGTTAGGTGGGTTTGGGCACATCTTCATATTTCTGCATGCCACTACCATTTTTATGGCCTGTAAATTCATACAATGGTCCCTTAAGGCTTCACGTGAAGTTTCATGGCAAGACGACTCGTTTTCTATTTTTCACGATTTTTGAAACTTTTTACGTTTCGGGATTTGTTAATATTTTTTCGGAAGGAGTTTTGGCCCCAAACTTGGTAGATATGATCCTTGTATTTTTGTTGGCATGCACAAAAAAATTCAGCTAAAAACTCAAAGTGTACAAGATTTTGTGATCATTTGAAAAAAGAGTCCCCATTTTAGAAACTTTAATGGCTTCTAGCAGCAAACCTGTAAAATCTCAAATGCTTTTTAAGGGGGTGTGAGTTCTCGAGGTTTGATGAGGGATAGGGGGCCAATATAAGGGCCAAGTACTAGCACCCATTGCACATCATGTACGCACACCCCTCGGCCCCCCCGATCGCCGGAACCCCAATGTCGTCGGTCAGGTTCTCCGGTGATGCTCCGACGATGGTGCCCCGACGTAGAAAAATGCGGCACCAGCACATGCTCGAACCCAGCATGTGCTGTTGCAACCCTCGGTCCGGTCCGATCTTAGACTGGGAATGAACTCCGTATGCTTAGACTGGGAATTAACTCCGTATGCCTAAGTCAACCCACAAAAGGAGCGTGCGAGTGCTCAGCCAGCCAGAGGGGCGGGATGCGCAAGTCGGGGATCGACCGGGTCCCCCTCTACGTTTTGCCGATCTTGCTACTGCAACCCTCGATCGTCTCCAATCTTAGACTGGGAATGAACTCCGTATGCCTAAGCCAACCGACGAAACGAGCGGGCGAGCGAGTGGGCGGGCACTACACCGGCCAGAGAGACGGGATGCGCAAGCCGTGGATCGATAGGTGGTAGGTGAGTTTAGGCACATCTTTATATTTCTGTGTGCCAATGCCATTTTTATGGCTTGTAAATTCATACAATGGTTCCTTAAGCCTTCACGTGAACTTTCATGGCAAGACGACTCGTTTTCTATTTTTCATGATTTCTGGTTCGAGATTTTTTAAAATTTTTTTGGAAGGATTTTTGTCCCCAAACTTGGTAGACATGATCCTTGTCTTTTTGTTGGCATGCACAAAAAAATTCAGCTAAAAACTCGAAGTGTACAAGATTTTGTGACCATTTGAAAAAAGTGTCCCCATTTTAGACACTTTAATGGCTACTGGCAGCAAACCTGTAAAATCTCAAATGCTCTTTAAGGGAGTGTGAGTTCTCCAGGTTTGATGAGGGATAGGGGGCCAATATAAGGGCCAAGTACCACCACCCATCGCACATCATGTGCGCATACCCCCACCTGGCCCCCCCAATCGCCGGAACCTCAATGCCGTCGGTTATGTTCTCCGATGATGCTCCGACGGTGGTACCTCGGCAAAGAAAAATACGGCACCAGCACATGCCCGAGCCCAGCATGTGCTACCGTAACCCTCAGTCCAGTCCAATCTTAGACTGGGAATGAACTTCGTACGCTTAGACTAGGAATGAACTTCGTATGCCTAAGTCAACCCACAAAACGAGCGCGCGGGTGCTCAGCCGGCCAGAGGGGCGGGATGCACAAGTCGGGGATCAGCCAGGTCCCCCTCTACGTGTTGCCAATCCTACTGCCGAAACCCCTGGCCTCGTCCAATCTTAGACGAGGAATGAACTCTATATGCCTAAGTTAACCCACAAAACGAGCGTGCGGGCACTCAACCGGCTAGAGGGGCGAGAAACGGAAGTCGGGGATCGACTGGGTCCCCTCTGTGTGTTGTCGATCTTGCTGCTGCAGCCCTTGATCTGCTTCGATCTTAGACTGGGAATGAACTCCGTATGCCTAAGCCAACTGACAAAACGAGCGAACGGGCGAGTGGGCGAGCACTACGCCGGCTAGAGAGACGGGATGCGCAAGCCGTGGATTGATAGGGTGGTAGGTGGGTTTAGGCACATCTTCATATTTCTGTTTACCAATGCCATTCTTATGGCTTGTAAATTCAAACAATGGTCCCTTAAGCCTTCACGTGAAGTTTCACGGCAAGACGACTCATTTTCTATTTTTCACGATTTTTGAAACTTTTTTCGGTTCTGGATTTTTTAAAATTTTTTCGAAAGGATTTTTGCCCCCTCGATAGCCAAAACCTCAATGTCGTCGGTTAGGTTCTCCGGTGATGCTCCGGCGGTGGTGCCCTGATGAAGAAAAATGTGGCACCAGCACATGCTCGAGCCCAGCATGTGCTACCGTAACCCTCGGTCCAGTCCGATCTTAGACTGGGAATGAACTCCGTATGCTTAGACTGGGAATGAATTCTGTATGCCTAAGTCAACCCACAAAACGAGCGCGCGGGCGCTTAGCCGGCCAGAGGGGCCGGATGCACAAGTCGGGGGTCGGTCGGGTCCCCCACTACGTGTTTCCAATCCTGTTGTCGAAACCCTCGGCCTGGTCCAATCTTAGATGGGAAATGAACTCCGTATACCTAAGCCAACTGACGAAATGAGCGGGCGGACGGGCGGGCAGGCACTACATTGGCCAGAGAGACGGGATGCGCAAGTTGTGGATCGATAGGGTGGTAGGTGGGTTTAGGCATATCTTCATATTTCTTCGTGCCAATGCCATTTTTATGGCTTGTAAATTCATACAATGGTCCGTTAAGCCTTCACGTCAAGTTTCATGGCAAGATGACTCATTTTCTATTTTTCATGATTTTTGAAACATTTTACGGTTCGGGATTTTTGTGACCATTTGAAAAAAGTGTCCCCATTTTAGACACTTTAACGACTACTGGCAGCAAACCTATAAAATCTCAAATGCTCTTTAAGGGGGTATGATTTCTCGAGGTTTGATGAGGGATAGGGGGCGAATATAAGGGCCAAGTACCAGCACCCATCGCACATCATGTGCGCACATACCCCCGATCGTCGGAACCATAATGTCACTGGTCAGGTTATCCGGCGATGGTGCACCGACGAAGAAAAATGCGGCACCAGCACATGCCCGAGCCCAGCATGTGCTACCGTAAACCTCTGTCCGATCCGATCTTAGACTGGGAATGAACTCTGTATGCTTAAACTGGGAATGAACTCTGTATGCCTAAGTCAACCCACGAAACGAGCGTGCGGGTGCTCAGCCGGCCAGAGGGATGGGATGCACAAGCGAGGGTTCCGTCGGGTCCCCCTCTGCATGCTGCTGATCCTACTGCAGCAATCCTCGGTCTGGTCTGATCTTAGACTAGGAATAACCACCGTATGCCTAAGCCAACTGACAGAACAAGCGGGTGGGCGGGCGGGCACTACGTCGGCCAGAGAGACGGGATGTGCAAGCCGTGGATCGATAAGGTGGTAGGTGGGTTTAGGCACATCTTCATATTTCTGCGTGCCAATGTGATTTTTATGGTTTGTAAATTCATACAATGGTCCCTTAAGCCTTCACGTGAAGTTTCATGGCAAGACACTCGTTTTCTATTTTTCATGATTTTTGAAACTTTTTGCGGTTCAAGATTTTTTAAAATTTTTTCGGAAGGGTTTAGGCCCCAAACTTGGTAGACGTGATCCTTGTATTTTTGTTGGCATGCATAAAAAAATTCAGCTAAAAACACGAAGTGTACAAGATTTTGTGACCATTTGAAAAAAGTGTCCCCATTCCAGACACTTTAATGGCTACTGGCAGCAAACCTATAAAATCTCAAATGCTCTTTAAGGGCGTGTGAGTTCTCGAGGTTCGATGAGCGATAGGGGGCCAATATAAGGGCCAAGTGCCAGCACCCATCGCACATCATTTGCGCACACACCCCGGACCCCAGATCATCGGAACCCCAATGCCGCCAGTCAGGTTCTCTGGCGATGCTCCGACGATGGTTCCCCAGTGAAGAAAAATGCGTTACCAGCACATGCTCGAGCCCAGCATGTGCTGCCGCAACCCTCGGTCCGGTCCAATCTTAGACTGGCAACGAACTCCATATGCTTAGACTGGGAATGAAATCTGTATGCCTAAGTCAACGCATGAAACGATCGTGCGGGCGCTCAGCCGGCCAGAGGGGAGGGATGCGCAAGCCGAGGATCGATCGGGTCCCCCTCTACGTGCTCTCGATCTTTCTGCTGCAACCCTCGGTTTGGTCTAATCTTAGACTAGGAATAAACTCTGTATGCCTAAGCCAACCGACGAAACAAGCAGGTTGGCGGACGGGCGAGCATTACGCCGGCCAGAGAGACAGGATGCGCATGCTGTGGATCGATAGGGTGGTAGGTGGGTTTAGGCACATCTTTATATTTCTGCATGCCAATGCCATTTTTTTGGCTTGTAAATTCATACAATGGTCCCTTAAGCCTTCACGTGAAGTTTCATGGCAAGATGACTCGTTTTCTATTTTTCATGATTTTTGAAACTTTTTGTGGTTCGAGATTTTTTAAAATATTTTCGGAAGGAGTTTTGGCACCAAACTTGGTAGACGTGATCCTTGTCTTTTTGTTGGCCTGCACAAAAAAATTCAGCTAAAAGCTCGAAGTGTACAAGATTTTGTGACCATTTGAAAAAAGTGTCCCCATTTTAGACACTTTAATGGCTACTGGTAGCAAACCTGTAAAATCTCAAACGCTCTTTAAGGGAGTGTGAGTTCTCCAGGTTTGATGAGGGATAAGAGGCCAATATAAGGGCCAAGTACCAGCACCCATCGCACATCATGTGCGCACACCTCCACCTGGCCCCCCCGATCGTCGGAACCTCAATGCCGTCGGTTATGTTCTCCGGTGATGTCCGGCGGTGGTGCCTCGGCGAAGAAAAATGCGACACCAGCAGATGCCCGAGCCCAGCTTGTGCTACCGTAACCCTCAGTCCAGTCCGATCTTAGACTGGGAATGAACTCCGTACGCTTAGACTGGGAATGAACTCCGTATGCCTAAGTCAACCCACAAAACGAGCGCGCGGGCGCTCAGCCGGCCAGAGAGGCGGGATGCACAAGTCGGGGATCGGCCAGGTCCCCCTCTATGTGTTGCCGATCCTACTGTCGAAACCCTTGGCCTGGTCCAATCTTAGACGGGGAATGAACTCCGTATGCCTAAGTCAACCCATAAAACGAGCGTGCGGGCGCTCAGCCAGCCAGAGGGGCGGGATGCGCAAGTCGGGGATCGGTCAGGTCCCCCTCTGCGTGTTGTCGATCTTGCTACTGCAACCCTCAATCTGCTCCGATCTTAGACTGGGAATGAACTCCGTATGCCTAAGCCAACCGATGAAACGAGAGGGCGGGCGAGCGGGTGGGTACTACGCCGGCCAGAGAGACGGGATGCGCAAGCCGTGGATCATTAGGGTGGTAGGTGGGTTTAGGCACATCTTCATATTTCTGTGTGCCAATGCCATTTTTATGGCTTGTAAATTCAAACAATGGTCCCTTAAGCCTTCACGTGAAGTTTCATGGCAAGACGACTCATTTTTTATTTTTCACAATTTTTGAAACTTTTTTCGGTTCGGGATTTTTTTAAATTTTTTCGAAAGGATTTTTGCCCCCTCAATAGCCAGAACCTCAATGTCGTCGGTTAGGTTCTCCGATGATGCTCCAGCGGTGGTGCCACGATGAAGAAAAATGTGGCACCAGCACATGCCCGAGCCCAGCATGTGCTACCGTAACCCTCGGTCCAGTCCGATCTTAGACTGGGAATGAACTCCGTATGCTTAGACTGGGAATGAACTCCGTATGTCTAAGTCAGCCCACAAAATGAGCGCGCGAGCGCTTAGCCGACCAGAGGGGCCGGATGCACAAGTCGGGGATCGGCCGGGCCCCCTCTATGTGTTTCCAATCCTGTTGCCAAAACCCTCAGCCTGGTCCAATCTTAGATGGTGAATGAACTCCGTATACCTAAGCCAACTGACGAAACGAGCGGGCGGGCGGACGAGCGGGCACTACGCTGGCCAGAGAGACGGGGTACGCAAGCTGTGGATCGATAGGGTGGTAGGTGGGTTTAAGCACAACTTCATATTTCTACGTGCCAATGCCAATTTTATGGCTTGTAAATTCATACAATGGTCCGTTAAGCCTTCACGTGAAGTTTCATGGCAAGACGACTCATTTTCTATTTTTCATGATTTTTGAAACATTTTACGGTTCGGGATTTTTGTGACCATTTGAAAAAAGTGCCCCCATTTTAGACACTTTAATGGCTATTGGCAGCAAACCTATAAAATCTCAAATGCTCTTTAAGGGGCTATGATTTCTCGAGGTTTGATAAGGGATAGGGGGCCAATATAAGGGCCAAGTACCAGCACCCATCGCACATCATGTGCGCACATCCCCCGGCCCCCCGATCGTCGGAACCTCAATGCCGCTGGTCAGGTTCTCCGATGATGCTCCGGCGATGGTGCCCCGACGAAGAAAAATGCGGCACCAACACATGCCCAAGCCCAATATGTGCTGCCGTAAACCTCTGTCCGATCCGATCTTAGACTGGGAGTGAACTCCGTATGCTTAGACTGGGAATGAACTCTGTATGCCTAAGTCAACCCACAAAACGAGCGTACGGGCGCTCACCCAGCCAGAGGGACGGGATGCACAAGCGAGGGTTCGGTTGGGTCCCCCTCTGCATGCTACCGATCCTGCTACTGTAATCCTCGGTCTGGTCTGATCTTAGACTAGGAATGAACATCGTATGCGTAAGCCAACCGACAGAACAAGTGGGTGGGCGGGCGGGCACTACGCCGGCCAGAGAGACGGGATGTGCAAGCCGTGGATCGATAGGGTGGTAGGTGGGTTTAGGCACATCTTCATATTTCTGCGAGCCAATGTGATTTTTATGGTTTGTAAATTCATACAATGGTCCCTTAAGCCTTCACGTGAAGTTTCATGGCAAGACGACTCGTTTTCTATTTTTCATGATATTCGAAACTTTTTGCGGTTCGGGATTTTTTAAAATCTTTTCGGAAGGGTTTAGGCCCCAAACTTGGTAGACGTGATCCTTGTATTTTTGTTGGCATGCATAAAAAAATTCAGCTAAAAACACGAAGTGTACAAGATTTTGTGACCATTTGAAAAATGTGTCCCCATTTCAGACACTTTAATTGCTACTGGCAGCAAGCCTGTAAAATCTCAAATGCTCTTTAAGGGGGTGTGAGTTCTCGAGGTTTGATGAGCGATAGGGGGCCAATATAAGGGCCAAGTGCCAGCACCCATCGCACATCATGTGCGCACACCCCCCGACCCCCGATCGTCGAAACCCCAATGCCGCCAGTCAGGTTCTCTGGCGATGCTCCGACGATGGTTCCCCGGTGAAGAAAAATGCGGTACCAGCACATGCTCGAGCCCAGCATGTGCTGCCACAACCCTCGGTCCGGTCCAATCTTAGACTGGCAATGAACTCCGTATGCTTAGACTGGGAATGAACTCCGTATGCCTAAGTCAACCCACGAAATGAGCGTGCGGGCGCTCAGCCGACCAGAGGGGCGGGATGCGCAAGCCGAGGATCGGTCGGGTCCCCTCTGCGTGCTGTCGATCCTGCTGCTGCAACCTTCGGTTCGGTCCGATCTTAGACGAGGAATAAACTCCGTATGCCTAAGCCAACCGACGAAACAAGCAGGCTGGCGGGCGGGCATTACATCGGCCAGAGAGACGGGATGCGCAAGCTATGGATCGATAGGGTGGTAGGTCAGTTTAGGCACATCTTCATATTTCTGCATGCCAATGCCATTTTTATGGCTTGTAAATTCATACAATGGTCCCTTAAACCTTCACGTGAAGTTTCAACGCAAGACGACTCGTTTTCTATTTTTCATGATTTTTGAAACTTTTTGTGGTTCGATATTTTTTAAAATATTTTCGGAAGGAGTTTTGGCCCCTAAACTTGGTAGACGTGATCCTTGTATTTTTTTCGTAAGCACAAAAAAATTCAGCTAAAAACTCGAAGTGTACAAGATTTTGTGACCATTTGAAAAAAGTGTCCCCATTTCAGACACTTTAATGGCTACTGGCAGCAAACTTGTAAAATCTCAAATGCTCTTTAAGGGGGTGTGAGTTCTCGAGGTTTGATCAGGGATAGCGGGCCAATATAAGGGCCAAGTACCAGCACCCATCGGACATCATGTGCACACACCCCACCACCCCCCCGATCGTTGAAACCCAATACCGCCAGTCAGGCTCTCTGACGATGCTCCGATGATGGTGCCCCGACGAAGAAAAATGTGACACCAGCACATGCCCGAGCCCAGCATGTGCTGCCGCAACCCTCGGTCTGGTCCAATCTTTGACTGGCAATGAACTCCGTATGCTTAGACTGGGAATGAACTCCGTATGCCTAAGTCAACCCATGGAACGAGCGTGCAGGTGCTCAGCCAACCAGAAGGGTGGGATGCGCAAGTCAGGGATTGGCCGGGTCCCCCTCTGTGTGCTGCTGATCCTACTATCGTAACCCTCAGTCTGGTCCAATCTTAGACTGGGAATGAACTCCGTACGCCTAAGCCAGCCGACAAAATGAGCGGGTGGGCGGGCGGGCGGGCACTACGCCGGCCAGAGAGACGGGATGCAAAAGCCGTGGATCGATAGGGTGGTAGGTGGGTTTAGGGACATCTTCATATTTTTGTGTGCCAATTCCTTTTTTATGGCTTGTAAATTCATACAATGGTCCCTTAAGTCTTCACGTGAAGTTTCATGGCAAGACAACTCGTTTTCTATTTTTCATGATTTTTGAAACTTTTTACGGTTCAGGATTTATTAATATTTTTTCGAAAGGATTTTGGCCCCAAACTTGGTAGATGTGATCCTTGTATTTTTTTTTGGTGCGCATTAAAAAATTCAGCTAAAAACACGAAGTGTACAAGATTTTGTGACCATTTCAAAAAAGTGTCCCCATTTCAGACACTTTAACGGCTACTGGCAGCAAACTTGTAAAATCTCAAATGCTCTTTAAGGGGGTGTGAGTTCTCGAGCTTTGATGAGGGATAGGGGGCTAATATAAGGTCCAAGTACCAGCACCCATCGTACATCATGTGCGCACACCCCCCGGGCCCCCGATCGTCGAAACCCCAATGCCGTCGATCAGGTTTTCTAGCGATGCTCCAGCGATGGTGCCCCGGTAAAGAAAAATGCAGCACCAGCACATGCTCGAGCCCAGCATGTGCTGTCGCAACCCTCGGTCCGATCCGATCTTAGACTGGGAATGAACTTCGTATGCTTAGACTGGGAATGAACTCCGTATGCCTAAGTCAACCAATGAAACGAGCGTGCGGGCGCTCAGCCGGCCAAAGGGGCGGGATGCACAAGCTGGGGATCGATCGGGTCCCCCTCTACGTGCTGTCAATCCTGCTGGTGCAACCCTCGGTTTGGTCTGATCTTAGACTGGGAATAAACTCCGTATGCCTAAGCCAACCGACGAAACGAGCGGACGGGCGAGCATTATGCCGGCCAGAGAGACGGGATGCACAAGCCGTGGATCGATAGGGTGGTAGGTGGGTTTGGGCACATCTTCATATTTCTGCATGCCAATGCCATTTTTATGGCTTGTAAATTCATACAATGGTCCCTTAAGCCTTCACGTGAAGTTTCATGGCAAGACGACTCATTTTCTATTTTTTACGATTTTCAAAACTTTTTGCGGTTCAGGATTTTTTAAAATTTTTTTGGAAGGAGTTTCGGCCCCAAACTGGTAAACGTGATCCTTGTATTTTTGTTGGCATGCAAAAAAAAATTCAGCTAAAAACTCGAAGTGAACAAGATTTTGTGACCATTTGAAAAAAGTGTCCCCATTTCAGACACTTTTATGGCTACTGGCAGCAAAGCTATCAAATCTCAAATGCTCTTTGAGGGGGTGTGAGTTCTCGAGGTTTGATGAGGGATAGGGGGCCAATATAAGGGCCAAGTACCAGCACCCATCGCACATCATGTGCGCACACCCCCCGGGCCCCCGATCGTCAGAACCCCAATGCTGTCGGTCAGGTTCTCCGGTGATGCTCCGACGATGGTGCCCTAGTGAAGAAAAATGTGGCACCAGCACATGCCCGAGCCCAGCATGTGCTACCGCAACCCTCGGTCCGGTCCGATCTTAGACTAGGAATGAACTCCGTATGCTTAGACTGGGAATGAACTCCGTATGCCTAAGTCAACCGATGAAACGACCGTGCGGGTGCTCAGCCGGCCAGAGGGGCGGGATGTGCAAGTCGCGGATCTACCGGGTCCCACTCTACGTGCTGGTGATACTGCTGCCCTAACCCTCGGTCCAGTCCAATCTTAGATTGGGAATGAACTCCGTATGCCTTAGCCAACCGACAAAACGAGCGGGCGCGTGGGCAGGCACTACGTCGGCCAGAGAGATGGGATGCACAAGCCGTGGATCGATAGGGTCGTAGGTGAGTTTAGGCACATCTTCATATTTCTCCATGCCAATGCCATTTTTACGGCTTGTAAATTCATACAATGGTCCTTTAAGCCTTAACGTGAAGTTTCATGGCAAAACGACTCATTTTTTATTTTTCATGATTTTTGAAACTTTTTACGGTTTGGGAATTTTTAAAATTTTTTCGGAAGGAATTTTGGCCCCATACTTGGTAGACATGATCCTTGTATTTTTTTTGGCATGCATAAAAAAATTCAGCTACAAATTCGAAGTGTACAAGATTTTGTGACCATTTGAAAAAAGTGTCCCCATTTCAGACACTTTAATGGCTATTGGCAGCAAACCTATAAAATCTGAAATGCTCTTTAAGGGGGTTTGAGTTCTCGAGGTTTGATGAGGGATAGGGGGCCAATATGGGCAAGTACCAGCACCCATCGCACATCATGTGTGCACACCCCCCGGCCCCACCGATCGCCGGAACCCCAATGTCGCTGGTCAGGTTCTGCGACGATGCTCTGGCGATGGTGCCCCGACAAAGAAAAATGCGGCACTAGCACATGCCCGAGCCCACCATGTGCTGTCGTAACCCTTGGTCTGATCCGATCTTAGACTGGGAATGAACTCCGTATGCTTAGACTGGGAATGAACTCCGTATGCCTAAGTCAACCCACGAAACGAACGTGAGGGCGCTCAGCCGGCCAGACGGGCAGGATGCGTAAGCCGAGGATTGATCAGGTCCCCCTCTGCGTGCTGCCGATCCTGCTGCCACAACCCTCAGTCCAGTCTGATCTTAGACTGTAAATGAACTCCATATGCCTAAGCGAACCGATGAAATGAGTGGGCCAGCGGGCCGGCGGGCACTACGCCAGCCAAAGAGACGGGATGCGCAAGCCGTGGATCGATAGGGTGGTAGGTGGGTTTAGGCACATCTTCATATTTTTACGTGCCAATGCCATTTTTATGGCTTGTAAATTCATACAATGGTCCCTTAAGCCTTCACATGAAGTTTCGTGGCAAGACAACTCGTTTTTTTTTTCATGATTTTCGAAACATTTTGCGGTTCGAGATTTTTTAAAATTTTTTCGAAAGGGGTTTTGGTCGCAAACTTGGAAGGCGTGATCCTTGTACTTTTGTTGGCATGCACAAAAAAATTCAGGTAAAAATTCGAAGTGTACAAGATTTTGTGACCATTTGAAAAAAGTGTCGCCATTTCAAACACTTTAACGGCTACTGGCAGCAAACCTGTAAAATCTCAAATGCTCTTTAAGAGGGTGTGAGTTCTCGAGGTTTGATGAGGAATAGGGGGCCAATATAAGGGCCAAGTACCAGCAACCATCGCAACCCTCGGTCCGGTTCCAGCTTAGACTGGGAATGAACTCTATATGCTTAAACTGGGAATGAACTCCATATGCCTAATTCAACCCACAAAACGAGCGTGTCGGCGCTCAGCCGGCCAGAGGGGTGGGATGCACAAGTCGGGGATCAACTGGGTCCCCCTCTGTGTGCTGTCGATCCTGCTATTACAACCCTCAGTCCGGTCCAATCTTAGACTAGGAATGAACTCCATATGCCTAAGCCAACCGATGAAATGAGCGTGCGGGTGCTTAGCCGGCTAGAGGGGCGGGATGCGCAAGCCGAGGATCGGTCGGGTCCCTCTTTACGTGCTGCTGATCCTGCTGCGACAACCCTCAGTTTGGTCCAATATTAGACTAGGAATGAACTCCATATTTCTAAGCCAACCGATGAAACGAGTGGGCGGGCGGGCATTACGTCAACAAGAGAGACGGGATGCGCAAGCAGTGGATCGATAGGGTGGTAGGTGGGTTTAGTCACATCTTCATATTTTTGCATGCCAATGCCATTTTTATGGCTTGTTAACTCATAAAATGGTGCCTTAAGCCTTCACATGAAGCTCCATGGCAAGACGACTCGTTTTCTATTTTTCACGATTTTCAAAACTTTTTACGGTTCGGGATTTTTTAAAATTTTTTTGGAAGGAGTTTTGGCCCCAAACTTGGTAGACGTGATCCTTGTATTTTTCTTGGCATGCACAAAAAAAATCAGCTAAAACCTCGAAGTGTACAAGATTTTGTGACCATTTGAAAAAAGTGTCCCCATTCCAGACACTTTAATGGCTACTGGCAGCAAACCTGTAAAATCTCAAATGCTCTTTAAGGGGGTGTGAGTTCTCGAGGTTTGATGAGGGATAGGGGGCCAATATAAGGGCCAAGTACCAGCACCCATCGCACATCATGTACGCACACCCCCTCCCCGTCCCCCGATCGTCGGAACCCCAATGCCGCCGGTCAGGTTCTCCGGCGATGCTCCGGTGATGGTGCCCCGACGAAGAAAAATGTGGCACCAGCACATGCCTGAGCGTAGCATGTGCTGCCGGAACCCTCAGTCCGATCCGATCTTAGACTGGAAATGAACTCCGTATGCCTAAGTCAACCCACAAAACGAACATGCGAGCGCTCAGCCAGCCAGAGGGGCGAGATGCGCAAGTCGAGGATCGGTTGGGTCCCCCTATGCATGCTACTGATCCTGCTGCCACAACTCTTGATCTGATCCAATCTAACTCCGTATGCCTAAGGCAACAGATGAAACGAGCGGGCAGGCAGGCACTACGCCAGCCAGAGGGACGGGATGCGCAAGCCATTGATCGATAGGGTGGTATGTCGGTTTAGGCACATCTTCATATTTCTGTGTGCCAATGCCATCTTTATGGCTTGTAAATTCATACAATGGTCCCTTAAGCCTTCACGTGAAGTTTCACGGCAAGACGACTCATTTTCTATTTTTCATGATTTTTGAAACTTTTTGCGGTTTGGGATTTTTTTTAAATTTTTTGGAAGGAGTTTTGGCTCCAAACTTGGTAGACGTGATCCTTTTATTTTTGTTGGCATGCACAAAAAAATTCAGCTAAAAACCCAAAGTGTACAAGATTTTGCGACCATTTGAAAAAAGTGTGCCCATTTCAGACACTTTAATGGCTACTGGCAGCAAACCTGTAAAATCTCAAATGCTCTTTAAGGTGGTGTGAGTTCTCGAGGTTTGATGAGGGATAGGGGGCCAATATAAGGGCCAAGTACCAGCACCCATCACACATCATGTGCGCACACCCCCCCCGGGCCTCTCGATCGTCGGAACCTCAATGCCATCGGTCAGGTTCTCCGACGGTGCTCCGGTGATGGTGCCCCAACGAAAAAAAATGTGGTACCAGCACATGCCCGAGCCCAGCATGTGCTGCCCCAACCCTTGGTCCAGTTCGATCTTAGACTGAGAATGAACTTCGTATGCTTAGACTGGGAATGAACTCCATATGCCCAAGTCAACTCACGAAATGAGCGTGCGGGCGCTCAGCCGGCTAGAGGGGCTGGCTGCGCAAGCCGGGGATTGGCTGGGACCCCCTCTACATGCTGCCGATCCTGCTGCCACAACCCTCAGTCCGGTCCGATCTTAGTTGGGAATGAACTCCGTATGCCTAAGCCAACCGACCATTTGAAAAAAGTGTCCCATTTTAGACACTTTAATGGCTACTGCTAGCAAACCTGTAAAATCTCAAATGCTCTTTAAGGGGGTGTGAGTTCTCGAGGTTTGATGAGGGTTAGGGGGCTAATATGAGGGCCAAGTACCAGCACCCATTGCACATCATGTGTGCACACCCCCCGGCCCCCCCGATCACCGGAACCCCAATGCCGCCAGTAAGGTTCTCCGACGATGCTCCGGCGATGGTGCCCCGGGGAAGAAAAATGCGATACCAACACATGCCAGAGCCCAGCATGTGCTGCTCCAACCCTCGATCCGGTCTGATCTTAGATTGGGAATGAACTCCGTATGCCTAAGTCAACCCACGAAACGAGCGTGCGGGCACTCAGTCGGCCAGAGGGGCGGGATGTGCAAGGCGAGGCTTGGTCGGGTCCCTCTCTGTGTGTTGCCCATCCTGCTACCACAACCCTTGGTCCAATCCAATCTTAGACTGGGAATGAACTCCGTATGCCTAAGCCAACCGATGAAACGAGCGGGCAGGCGGGCGGGCGGGCACTACGCTGGCCAGAGAGACGGGATGCGCAAGCCGTGGATTGATAGGGTGGTAGCTGGGTTTAGGCACATCTTCATATTTTTGCATGCCAATGCCATTTTTTTGGCTTGTAAATTCATACAATGGTCCCTTAAGCCTTCACGTGAAGTTTCATGGCAAGACGACTCGTTTTCTATTTTTCATGATTTTTGAAACTTTTTGGGGTTCGGGATTTTTTAAATTTTTTATGGAAGGTGTTTTGGCCCCAAACCTGGTAGACATGATCATTGTATTGTTGTTGGCATGCACAAAATAATTCAGCTAAAAACTCCAAGTGTACAAGATTTTGTGACCATTTGAAAAAAGTGTCCCCATTTCAGACACTTTAATGGCTACTGCCAGCAAACCTGTAAAATCTCAAATGCTCTTTAAGGGGGTGCGAGTTCTCAAGGTTTGATGAGGGATAGGGGGCCAATATAAGGGCAAAGTACCATCACCCATCGCACGTCATGTGCGCACACCCCCCCGGCCCCCCCGATCGCCGAAACCCCAATACCGCCGGTTAGGTTCTCCGGTGATGGTGCCCCGGTGAAGAAAAATACGGCACCAGCACATGCCCGAGCCCAAAATGTGCTGTCGTAACCCTCGATCGGGTCCGATCTTAGACTGGGAATGAACTCCATATGCCTAAGTTAACCCATGAAACGAGCGTGCGGGCGCTTAGCTGGCCAGAGGGGCGGGATGCGCAAGCCGGGGATCGGCCCGGTCCCCCTCTGCATGCTGTCGATCCTACTGCTGCAACCCATGGTCCGGTCCAATCTTAGACTAGGAATGAACTCCGTATGCCCAACCCAACCGACGAAACGAGCGGGCGGGCAGGCGGACACTACGCTGGCCAGAGAGACGGGATGCGCAAGCCATGGATCGATAGGGTGGTAGGTGGGTTTAGGCACATCTTCATATTTCTGTGTGCCAATGCCATTTTTATGGCTTGTAAATTCATACAATGGTCACTTAAGCCTTCACGTGAAGTTTCATGGCAAGATGACTCGTTTTCTATTTTTCATGATTTTTGAAACTTTTTGCGGTTCGAGATTTTTTAAAATTTTTTCGGAAAGAGTTTTGGCCCCAAACTTGGTAGACGTGATCTTTGTATTTTTGTTGGCATGCACAAAACAATTCAGCTAAAAACACGAAGTGTACAAGATTTTGTGACCATTTGAAAAAAGTGTCCCCATTTCAGACACTTTAATGGCTACTGGCAGCAAACCTGTAAAATCTCAAATACTCTTTAAGGGGGTGTGAGTTCTCAAGGATTGATGAGGGATAGGGGACCAATATAAAGGCCAAGTACCAGCACCCATCGCACATCATGTGTGCACACCCCCCCTGGCCCCCCCGATCACCGGAACCCCAATGCCGTCGGTCAGGTTCTCCGGTGATGCTCCGACGAAGAAAAATGCGGCACCAGGACATGGCCGAGCCCAGCATGTGCTGCCGTAACCCTTGGCCTGATCTGATCTTAAACTAGGAATGAACTCCGTATGCTTAGATTGGGAATGAACTCTGTATGCCTAAGTCAACCCACGAAACGAGTGTGCGGGCGCTCAGCCGGCCAGAGGGGCGGGATGCGCAAGCTGGGGGTCAGTTGGGTCCCCCGCCGCGTGCTGTCGATCTTGCTGTTGTAACCCTCTGTCTGGTCCAATCTTAGACAGGGAATGAATTCCGTATGCCTAAGCCAACCGACGAAATTAGCGGGTTGGCACTACGCCGGCCAGAGAGATGGGATGCGCAAGCTGTCGATCGATAGGGTGGTAGGTGGGTTTAGGCACATCTTCATATTTTTACATGCCAATGGCATTTTTATGGCTTGTAAATTCATACAATGGTCCCTTAGGCCTTCACGTGAAGTTTCATGGCAAGACGACTCGTTTTCTATTTTTCACGATTTGCAAAACTTTTTGCTGTTCGAGATTTTTTAAAATATTTTCGGAAGGAGTTTTGGCCCCAAACTTGGTAGACGTGATCGTTGTATTTTTTTTGGCATGCACAAAAAAATTCAGCTAAAAACTCGAAGTGTACAAGATTTTGTGACCATTTGAAAAAAGTGTCCCCATTTCAGACACTTTAATGGCTACTGCCAGCAATCCTGTAAAATCTTAAGTGCTCTTTAAGGGGGTGTGAGTTCTCAAGGTTTGATGAGGGATAGGGGCCAATATAAGGGCCAAAGTACCAGCACCCATCATACATCATGTGCGCACAACCCCCCGGCCCCCCAGATCGCCAGAACCATAATGCTGCTGGTCAGGTTCTCCGGTGATGCTCCGACGATGGTGCACTGGCGAAGAAAAATGCGGCACCAGCACATGCTTGAGCCCAACATGTGCTGCCGCAACCCTCGGTCTGGTCCAATCTTAGACTGGGAATGAACTCCGTATGCTTAGACTGGGAATGAACTCCGTATGCCTAAGTCAACCCACAAAATGAGCGTGCGGGCGCTTAGCCGGCCAGAGGGGTGGGATGCGCAAGCCAGGGATCGGCCGGGTCCTCCTCTGCGTACTGCTGATCTTGCTACCGCAACCCTCAGTCCCGTTTGACCTTAGATTTGGAATGAACTCCGTATGCCTAAGCCAACAGACAAAATGAGTGAGCGGGCGGGCGAGCGGGCACTACGTCGGCCAGAGAGACGGGATGCGCAAGCCGTGGATCGATAGAGTGGTAAGTGGGTTTAGGCACATTTACATATTTCTGTGTGCCAATGCCATTTTTATGGCTTGTAAATTCATACAATGGTCCCTTAAGCCTTCACGTGAAGTTTCATGGCAAGATGACCAGTTTTCTATTTTTCATGATTTTCAAAACTTTTTGCGGTTCGGGATTTTTTAAAATTTTTTCGGAAAGAGTTTTGGCCCCAAACTTGGTAGACATAATCCTTGTATTTTTGTTGGCAAGCAAAAAAACATTCAGCTAAAAACTCAAAGTGTACAAGATTTTGTGGTCATTTGAAAAAAGTGTCCCCATTTCAGACACTTGAATGGCTACTGGCAGGAAACCTGTAAAATCTCAAATGCTCTTTAAGGGGGTGTGAGTTCTCGAGGTTTGATGAGGGATAGGAAGCCAATATAAGGGCCAAGTACCAGCACCCATCACACATCATATGCGCACAGCACCCCGGCCCCCTCGATCGTCGGAACCCCAATGCCGACGGTTAGGTTCTCCGGTGATGCTCCGACGACGGTGCCCCAATAAAGAAAAATGCGGCACCAGCACATGCCCTAGCCTAGCATGTGCTGCCGGAACCCTCGGTCTGGTCTGATCTTAGACTGCGAATGAACTCCGTATGCTTAGACTGGGAATGAACTCCGTATGCTTAGACTGGGAATGAACTCCGTATGCCTAAGCCAACCGACGAAACGAGCGGGCAGGCGGGCGGGCGGGCACTACGCCGGCCAGAGAGACGGGATGCGCAAGCCGTGGATCGAGAGGGTAGTATGTGGGTTTAGGCACATCTTCATATTTCTGCATGCCAATGCAATTTTTATGGCTTGTAAATTCATACAATGGTCCCTTAAGCCTTCACATGAAGTTTCACGGCAAGATGACTCGTTTTCTATTTTTCATGATTTTCAAAACTTTTTATGGTTCAAGATTTTTTAAAATTTTTTCGAAAGGAGTTTTGGCCCCAAACTTGGTAGACGTGATCCTTGTATTTTTGTTGGCATGCACAAAAAAATTCAGCTAAAAACTCGAAGTGTACAGGATTTTCTGACCATTTGAAAAAAGTGTCCCAATTTCAGACACTTTTATGGCTACTGGCAGCAAACCTGTAAAATCTCAAATGCTCTTTAAGGGGTTGTGGGGTTTCGAGGTTGATGAGGGATAGGGGGCCAAAGCCAAGTACCAGCACCCAACGCACATCATGTGCGCACAGCCCCCCTGGCCCCTCCGATCACCGAACCTCAATGCCATCGGTCAGTTCTCCGGCGATGGTGCTCGACGCAAGAAAATGCGGCACCAGCACATGCCCGAGCCGAGCATGTGCTATACCGCAACACTTGGTCCCTGATCCTGCATCTTAAGACTGGGAAATGAACTCCGTTAGCTTAGATTGGGAATGAACTCTGTATCCTAATCAACCCAACGAACGAGTGTATGGGCGCTCAGCCGGCCAGAGGGGCGGATGCGTAAGCAAGCGGGTTATCGGGTCCCCATTGCGTGCTGTCGATCTTGCTATCGCAACCCTCGGTCTGGTCCAATCTTAGACTGGGAATGAATTCCATATGACTAAGCCACCGACGAAACGAGCGGGTTGGTACTACGTCGGCTAGAGAGACGGGATGCGCAAGCCGTCGATCGATAGGGTGGTAGGTGGGTTTAGGCACATCTTCATATTTCTATGTGCCAATGCCATTTTTATGGCTTGTAAATTCATACAATGGTCCCTTAAGCCTTCACATGAAGTGTCATCGCAAGACGACTCGTTTTTTATTTTTCATGATTTTTGAAAATTTTTGTGGTTTGGGATTTTTTAAACTTTTTTCAAAAGGAATTTTGGCCCCAAACTTGGTAGACGTGATCCTTGTATGTTTTTTGGCATGCACAAAAAAATTCAGCTAAAAAATTGAGGTGTACAAGATTTTGTGACCATTTGAAAAAAGTGTTCCCATTTCAGACACTTTAATGGCTACTGGCAGCAAACCTATAAAATCTCAAATGCTCTTTAAAGGGGTGTGAGTTCTCGAGGTTTGATGAGGGATAGAGGGCCAATATAAGGGCCAAGCACCAGCACCCATCGTACATCATGTGCGCACACCCCCCGGCCCCCCCGATCGTCGGAACCCCAATGTCGTCGGTCAGGTTCTCTTGCGATGCTCTGGCGATGGTGCCCCGATGAAGAAAAATGCGGCACCAGCACATGTCCGAGCCCAGCATGTGCTACCGCAACCCTCGGTCTGGTCCGATCTTAGATTGGGAATGAACTCCGTATGCCTAAGTCAACCCGTAAAACGAGCGTGCGGGTGCTCAGCTGGCCGGATGGGCGAGATGCGCAAGTCGGGGATCGGTCTGGTCCCCCTCTGCGTGCTGTCGATCCTGCTGTCGCAACCCTCGGTCTGGTGCTATCTTAGAATGGAATGAACTCCGTATGCCTTAGCCAACCGACGAAACGAGCAGGCGGGTGAACGGACGAGCGGGCACTACGTCGGCCAGAGAGACGGGATGCGCAAGTCGTGGATCGGTAGGGTGGTAGGTGGGTTTAGGCACATCTTCTTATTTTTTCATGCCAATGCCATTTTTATGGCTTGTAAATTCATACAATGGTCCCTTAAGCCTTCACGTGAAGTTTCATGGCAAGACGGCTCGTTTTCTATTTTTCACGATTTTTGAAACTTTTTACGGTCTGGGATTTTTTAAACTTTTTTCGGAAGGATTTTTGGGCCCAAACTTAGTATACATGATCCTTGTATTTTTTTTGGCATTCACAAAAAAATTCAGTTAAAAAATCGAAGTGTACAAGATTTTGTGACCATTTGAAAAAAGTGTCCCCATTTCAGACACTTTAACGGCCACTGGCAGCAAACCTATAAAATCTCAAATTCTCTTTAAGGGGGTCTAATTTCTTGAGGTTTGATGAGGGATAGGGGGCCAATATAAGGGCCAAGTACCAGCACCCATTGCACATCATGGACGCACACCCCTCGGCCCCCCCGGTTGCCGGAACCCCAATGCAGTCGGTCAAGTTCTCCGGCGATGGTGCCTCGACGAAGAAAAATGCGGCACCAGCACATGCCTAAACCTAGGATGTGCTGCTGCAACCCTCGATCTGGTCCGATCTTTGACTGGGAATGAACTCTGTATGCTTAGACTGGGAATGAACTCCGTATGCCTAAATCGACCCATGAAACGAGCGTGCGGGCGCTCAGCCGGGCAGAAGGGCAGGATGCGCAAGTCGAGGATGGACTGGGTCCCCCTTTGCATGCTGCCGATCCTGCTATCGCAACCCTCGGTCTGGTCTGATCTTAGACTGGGAATGAACTCCGTATACCTAAGCCAACCGACGAAACGAGCGGGCGGGCGGGCGGGCACTACGTCGACCAGGGAGACGGGATGGGCAAGCCATGGATCGATAGGGTGGTAGGTGGGTTTTGGCACATCTTCATATTTCTGCATGCCAATGCCATTTTTATGCCTTGTAAATTCATACAATGGTCCCTTAAGCCTTCACGTGAAGTTTCATGGCAAGACGACTCGTTTTCTGTTTTTCTCGATTTTTGAAACTTTTTACGGTTTGGAATTTTTTAAAATTTTTTCGAAAGGAGTTTTGGCCCCAAACTTGGTAGACGTGATCCTTGTATTTTTGTTGGCATGCACAAAACAATTCAGCTAAAAACTCGAAGTGTACAAGATTTTGTGACCATTTGGAAAAAGTGTCCCCATTTCAGACACTTTAATGGCTACTGGCAGCAAACCTGTAAAATCTCAAATATTCTTTAAGGGGGTGTGAGTTCTCGAGGTTTGATGAGGGATAGGAGGCCAATATAAGGGCAAAGTACCAGCACCCATCGCACATCATGTGCGCACACCCCCCGGCCCCTTATCGTCGGAACCCTAATCCCGCTGGCCAGGTTCTTCGACGATGCTCTAGCGATGCTGCCCGGCGAAGAAAAATGCAGCACACGCACATGCCCGAGCCCACCATGTGCTGCCTCAACCTTCGGTCTGGTCCGATCTTAGACTGGGAATGAACTCCGTATGCTTAGACTCAAAATGAACTCTGTATGCCTAAGTCAACCCACGAAACATGCGTGCGAGAGCTCAGCCGACCAGAGGGGCGGGATGCACAAGCCGAGGATCAGTCGGGTCCCTCTCTACGTGCTACCCATCTTGCTGCCACAACCCTCAGTCTGGTCTAATCTTAGACTGGGAATGACCTCCGTACGCCGAAGCCAACCGACGAAATGAGTGCGTGGGCGGGCAGGCGGGCACTACGCCGACAAGAGAGACGGGACGCGCAAGTCGTGGATCGATAGGGTGGTAGGTGGGTTTAGGAACATCTTTATATTTCTGCATGCCAATGCCATTTTTATGGCTTTTTAATTCATATAATGGTCCCTTAAGCCTTCACGTGAAGTTTCATGGCAAGATGACTCGTTTTCTATTTTTCACGATTTTTGAAACTTTCTGCGGTTCAAGATTTTTTAAAATTTTTTTGGAAGGAGTTTTGGCCCCAAACTTGGTAGACGTGATCCTTGTATTTTTTTTGGGATGCAAAAAAAAATTCAGCTAAAAAACTGAAGTGTACAAGATTTTGTGACCATTTGAAAAAAGTGTCCTCATTTCAGACACTTTAATGGCTACTGGCAGCAAACCTGTAAAATCTCAATGCTCTTTAAGGGGGTGTGAGTTCTCGAGGTTTGATGAGGGATAGGAGGCCAATATAAGGGCCAAATACCAGCACCCATCGCACATCATGTGCGCACACCCCCTGGCCCCCTATTGTCGGAACCCTAATCCCGTCGGTCAGGTTCTCCGACGATGCTCTAGCGATGGTGCCCGGCGAAGAAAAATGCAGCACCAGCACATGCTCGAGCCCACCATGTGCTGCCACAACCCTCGGTCTAGTCCGATCTTAGACTGGGAATGAACTTCGTATGCTTAGACTCAAAATGAACTCCGTATGCCTAAGTCAACCCATGAAACACGCGTGCGAGAGCTCAGCCAGCCAGAGGGGCGAGATGCACAAGCCGGGGATCGGCCGAGTCCAGAGGGGCGGGCACACGCCAGCCAGAGAGACGGGATGCGCAAGCCGTGCTTCGATAGGGTGGTAGGTGGGTTTAGGCACATCTTCATATTTCTGCATGCCGATGCCATTTTTATGGCATGTAAATTCATAAAATGGTCCCTTAAGCCTTCACGTGAAGTTTCATGGCAAGACGACTCGTTTTCTATTTTTCACGATTTTCAAAAATTTTTATGGTTCGAGATTTTTTTAAATTTTTTTGGAAGGATTTTTGGCCCCAAACTTGGTAGACGTGATCCTTGTATTTTTGTTGGCATGCACAAAAAAATATAAGGGTGAAGTACCAGCACCCATCGGACATCATGTGCGCACACCCCCCTCAGCCCCCCGATCACCAGGATCCGTTGGGTCCCCCTTTGCGTGCTACCGATCCTACTACCGTAAACGTCGGTTCGGTCTGATCTTAGACTAAGAATGAACTCCGTATGCCTAGGACAACCGACGAAACGAGCGGGCAGACGGGCGGGGGGGCACTACATCGACTAGAGAGACGGGATGCGCAAGCCGTGGATCGATAAGGTGGTAGGTGGGTTTAGGCACATCTTCATATTCTATGTTCCAATGCCATTTTTATGGCCTGTAAATTCATACAATGGTCCCTTAAGCCTTCACGTGGAGTTTCATGGCAAGACGACTTGTTTTCTATTTTTCACGATTTTTGAAACTTTTTGCAGTTCGAGATTTTTTAAAATTTTTTCGGAAGGAATTTTGGCCCCAAACTTGGTAGATGTGATCCTTGTATTTTTTTTGGCATGCACAAAAAAATTCAGCTAAAAAATCGAAGTGTACAAGATTTTGTGACCATTTGAAAAAAGTGTCCCTATTTCAGACACTTTCATGGCTACTGGCAGCAAACCTGTAAAATCTAAAATGCTCTTTAAGAGGGTGTGAGTTCTCAAGGTTTGATGAGGGATAGGGGGCCAATATAAGGGCTAACTACCAGCACCCATCGCACATCATAAGCGCACACCCCCCTCGGCCCCCCGATCACCGGAACCCTAATGCCGTCGATCAGGTTCTCCGACGATGCTCCGATGATGGTGCCTTGACGAAGAAAAATGTGGACCAGCACATGCCTGAGCCCAGCATGTGTGGTCGCAACCCTCGGTCCGGTCCCATCTTAGACTGGAAATGAACTCCGTATGCTTAGACTGGGAATGAACTCCGTATGCCTAAGTTAACCCACGAAACGAGCGTGCGGACGCTCAGTCGGCCAGAGGGGCGGGATCGTAAGTCAGGGATCGATCGAGTCCCCATTTGCGTGCTGCCGATCCTACTGCCACAACCTTCAGTTCGGTCCGATCTTAGACTGGGAATGAACTCCGTATGCCTAAGCCAACCGACGAAACGAGCGGGCGGGCGAGCGGGCACTACGCCGGCCAGAGAGACGGGATGCACAAGCTGTGGATCGATAGGGTGGTAGGTGGGTTTAGGCACATCTTCATTTTTCTGCATGCCAATGCCATTTTTATGGCTTGTAAATTCATACAATGGTCCCTTAAGCCTTCATGTGAAGTTTCATGGCAAGATGACGCGTTTTCTATTTTTCATGATTTTTGAAAATTTTTATGGTTCGGGATTTTTTAAAATTTTTTCGGAGAGAATTTTGGCCCCAAAATTGGTAGATGTGATCCTTGTATTTTTTTTGGCGTTCACAAAAAAATTCAGCTAAAAACTCGAAGTGTACAAGATTTTGTGACCATTTGAAAAAAGTGTCCCCATTTCAGACACTTTAACGGCTACAGGCAGCAAACCATTGACATCTCAAATGCTCTTTAAAGGGGTGTGAGTTCTCAAGGTTTGACATGGGATAGGGTCCAATATAAGGGCCAAGTACCAGCACCCATTGCACATCATGTGCGCACACCCCCCGGCCCCCCCGATCGTCGGAGCCCTAATGCCGTCGGTCAGGTTCTTCGGCGATGCTCCGACGATGGTGCCCTGACGAAGAAAAATTTGGCACCAACACATCCCGAGCCCAGCATGTGCTGTTGTAGCCGTTGGTCTGATCTGATCTTAGACTGGGAATGAACTCCGTATGCTTAGAATAGAAATGAACTCAGTATGCCTAAGTCAACCCGCAAAATGAGCTTACGGGCGTTCAGCAGGCCAGAGGGGCGGGATTGCCAAGCTGGGGATCGGTCGGGTCCCCCTTAGTGTACTGCTGATCCTGCTACCATAACCCTTAGTTCGGCCCAATCTTAGACCTAGATTGAACTCCGTATGCCTAAGCCAATCGACAAAACGAACGGGCGGGCACTACTTCGGCCAGAGAGACAGGATGCACAGGCCATGGATCGATAGGGTGGTAGGTGGGTTTAGGCACATCTTGATATTTCTATGTGCCAATGCCATTGTTATGGCTTGTAAATTCATACAATGGTCCCTTAAGCCTTCACGTGAAGTTTCATGGCAAGACGACTCATTTCTTATTTTTCATGATTTTTGAAACTATTTGCAGCTCGAGAATTTTTACAATTTTTTTGGAAGGAGTTTTGTCCCAAACTTGGTAGACATGATCCTTGTATTTTTGTTGGCATGCACAAAAAAATTCAGCTAAAAACTTAAAGTGTACAAGATTTTGTGACCATTTGAAAAAAGTGTCCCCATTTCAAACACTTTAATGGCTACTGGCAGCAAACCTGTAAAATCTCAAATGCTCTTTAAGGGGGTGTGAGTTCTCAAGGTTTGATGAGGGATAGGGGGCCAATATAAGGGCCAAGTACCAGCACCCATCACACATCATGTGTGCACACCCCCTTCGACCCCCCCGATCGTTGGAACCCCAATGTCGCCGGTCAGGTTCTCAGGCGATGGTCCAGCAATGGTGCCCCGACGAAGAAAAATGCGGCACTAGCACATGCCCGAGCCCAGCATGTGCTATCGTAACCCTCGATCTGATCCGATCTTAGACTGGGAGTGAACTTCATATGTTTAGACTGGGAATGAACTCCGTATGCCTAAGTCAACCCACGAAACGAGCGTGCGGGCGCTCAGCAGGCCAAAAGGGCAGGATACGCAAGTAGGGGATCAGCTGGGTCCCCCTTTGCATGCTGCCGATCCTGCTGCCGCAACCCTCGGTCTGGTCTGATATTAGACTACGAATGAACACCGTATGCCTAAGCCTACTGATGAAACGAGCGGGCGGGCAGACGGGCGGGCACTACGCCCACTAGAGAGACGAGATGCGCAAGCCGTGGACCGATAGGGTGGTAGGTGGGTTTACGCACATCTTCATATTTCTACATGCCAATGCCATTTTTATGGCTTGTAAATTAATACAATGGTCCCTTAAGCCCTCACATGAAGTTTTATGGCAGGATGACTCATTTTCTATTTTTCTCAATTTTCTAAACTTTTTACGGCTCAAGAATTTTTACAATTTTTTTGAAAGGAGTTTTGCCCCAAACATGGTAGACGTGATCCTTGTATTTTTGTTGGCATGCACAAAAAAATTCAGCTAAAAACTCCAAGTGTACAAGATTTTGTGACCATTTGAAAAAAGTGTCCCCATTTTAGACACTTTAACGTCAACTGGCAGGAAACCTGTAAAATCTCAAATGCTCTTTAAGGGGTTGGTAGTTCTCGAGGTTTGATGAGGGATAGGGGCCCAATATAAGGGCCAAGTACCAGTACCAATTGGACATCATGTGCGCACACCCCCTGCCCCCCGATCGTCAAAATCCCAATGCCACCGATCAGGTTCTTCGATGATTCTCCGACGATGGTGCCCCGGCAAAGAAAAATGCGACACCAGCACATGCCCGAGCCCAGCATGTGCTGTCGCAACCCTCGATTTGATCTGATCTTAGGTTGGCAATGAACTCCGTATGCTTAGACTGGGAATGAACTCCGTATGCCTAAGTCAACCCATGAAACGAGCGTGTGTGCACTCAGCAAGCCAGAGGGGCGGGATGCACAAGCTGGGGATCGGTCGGGTCCCCCTCTGTGTGCTGCCGATCCTGCTGCCACAACCCTCGTTCTGGTTTGATCTTTGACTAGGAATGAACTCCATATGCCTAAGCCAACAGACAGATTGAGCAGGCGAGCGGGCGGGCGGGCACTACGTCGGCCAGGGAGACGGGTTGTGCAAGCCGTGGATCGATAGGGTGGTAGGTGGGTTTAGGCACATCTTCATATTTCTACATGCCAATGCCATTTTTATGGCTTGTAAAATCATACAATGGTCCCTTGAGCCTTCACGTGAAGTTTCATGGCAAGACGACTCGTTTTCTATATTTCATGATTTTCAAAACTTTTTGAGGTTCGGGATTTTTCAAAATTTTTTCAAAAGGAGCTTTGGCCCCAAACTTGGTAGACTTGACCCTTGTATATTTTTTTGGCATGCACAAAAACAATTAGCTAAAAACTCAAAGTGTACAAGATTTTGTGACCATTTAAAAAAAGTGTCCCCATTTCAGACACTTTAATGGCTACTGGTAGCAAACCTGTAAAATCTCAAATGCTCTTTTAGGGGGTGTGAGTTCTCGAGGTTTGATGAGGGATAGGGGGCCAATATAAGGGCCAAGTACCAGCACCCATCGCACATCATGTGCGCACACCCCCCGGCCCCCCCGATCGCCAGAACCCCAACGCCGCCGATCAGGTTCTCTGGAGATGCTCCGACGATGGTGCCCCGACGAAGAAAAATGCGACACCAGCAGATGCTCGAGCCCAGCACGTGCTGTCACGACCCTCAATTCGATCCGATCTTAGATTGGGAATGAACTCCGTATGCTTAGACTAGGAATGAACTCCGTATACCTAAGTCAACCTACAAAACGAGCGTGCGGGCGCTCAGCAGGCCAGAGGGGCGGGATGTCCAAGCTGGGAATCGATCAGGTCTCCTTCTACGTTCTGCCGATCCTGCTGCCGCAACCTTTGGTCCGGTCTAATCTTAGACTAAGAATGAACTTCGTATGCCTAAGTCAACCCATGAAACGAGCGTGCGGGTGCCTCACCGGCCAAAGGGGTGGGATGTGCAAGCCGGGGATCGACCGAGTCCCCCTCAGTGTACTGCTGATCTTGCTGCCATAACCCTCGGTCCAGTCTGATCTTAGACTGGGAATGAACTCCGTATGCCTAAGCCAATCGACGAAACGAGCGGGCGGGCGGGCAGACGGGCGGGCACTATGCCGGCCAGAGAGACGGGATGCGCAAGCCGTGGATCGATAGGGTTGTAGGTGGGTTTAGGCACATCTTCATATTTGTACGTGCCAATGCCATTTTCATGGCTTGTAAATTCATACAATGGTCCATTAAGCTTTCACGTGAAGTTTCGTGGCAAGACGACTCGTTTTCTGTTTTTCATGATTTTTGAAATTTTTTGCAGTTCGGGATTTTTTTAAATTTTTTCAAAAGGATTTTTGACCCCAAACTTGGTAGATATGATCCTTGTATTTTTGTTGGCATGCACAAAAAAATTCAGCTAAAAACTCGAAGTGTACAAGATTTTGTGACCATTTGAAAAAAGTGTCCCCATTTCAGACACTTTAATGGCTACTAGCAGCAAACCTGTAAAATCTCAAATGCTCTTTAAGGGGGTGTGAGTTCTCAAGATTTGATGAGGGATAGGAGGCCAATATAAGGGCCAGGTACCAGCACCCATCGTACATCATGTGCGTACACCCCCCCGATCGTCGGAACCTCAATGCCGCCGATCAGGTTCTCTGGAGGTGCTTCGACGATGGTGCCCCAATGAAGAAAAATGCGGCACCAGCACATGCCCGAGCCCAGCACGTGCTGTCACGACCCTCGATCCGGTCCGATCTTAGACTGGGAATGAACTCTGTATGCTTAGACTAGGAATGAACTCCGTATACCTAAGTCAACCCACGAAACGAGCGTGCGGGCGTTCAGTCGGCCAGAGGGGTGGGATGTCCAAGCTGGGAATCGATCGGGTCCCCTTTTGCGTGCTGCCGATCCGGCTGCCACAACCTTCAGTCCGGTCTAATCTTAGACTGGGAATGAACTCCGTATGCCTAAGCCAACTGACGAAACGAGGGGGCGAGCGGGCGGGCGGGCACTACGTCGGCCAGAGAGACGGGATGCGCAAGCCGTGGATCGATAGGGTGGTAGGTGGGTTTAGGCACATCTTCATATTTCTACGTGGCAATGCCATTTTTATGGGTTGTAAATTGATACAATGGTCCCTTAAGCCTTCACGTGACATTTCGTGGCAAGACGACTCGTTTTTTATTTTTCACGATTTTCAAAACTTTTCACAGTTCAGGATTTTTTAAAATTTTTTCGGAATGAGTTTTGCCTCGAACTTGGTAGATGTGATCCTTGTATTTTTTTTGGCATGCACAATAAAATTCAGGTAAAAACTCAAAGTGTAGAAGATTTTGTGACCATTTGAAAAAAGTGTCCCCATTTCAAACACTTTAATGGCTACTAGCAGCAAACCTGTAAAATCTCAAATGCTCTTTAAGGGGGTGTGAGTTCTCGAAGTTTGATGAGGGATAGGGGGCCAATATAAGGGCCAAGTACTAGCACCCATTGCACATCCCCCCCGGCACCCCTGATCACTGGAACCCCAACGCCGCCGGTCAGGTTCTCCGATGATGCTCCGACGATGGTGCCCCGACGAACAAGAATGCGGCCAGAGAGACGGGATGCGCAAGTCGTTGATCGATAGGGTGGTTGGTGGGTTTAGGCACATCTTCATATTTCTATGTGCCAATGCCATTTTTATGGCTTGTAAATTCATACAATGGTCCCTTAAGCCTTCACGAGAAGTTTCATGGCAAGACGACTCGTTTTCTATTTTTCATGATTTTTGAAACTTTTTACGGTTCGGGATTTTTTAAAATTTTTTTGGAAGGATTTTTGGCCCCAAACCAGGTAGACATGATCCTTGTATATTTTATGGCATGCACAAAAAAATTCAGCTAAAAACTCCAACTGTACAAGATTTTGTGACCATTTGAAAAAAGTGTCCCCATTTCAGACACTTTAATGGCTATTGGCAGCAAACCTGTAAAATCTTAAATGCTCTTTAAGGGGGTGTGAGTTCTTGAGGATTGATGATGGATAGGGGGCCAACATAAGGGCCAAGTACCAGCTCCCATCGCACATCATGTGCGCACACCCCCCGACCCCTGATCGCCAGAACCCTAATGCCGTCGGTCAGGTTCTCCGACGATGCTCCGACGATGGTGGCTTGATGAAGAAAAATGCAGCACCAACAAATCCCGAGCCCAGCATGTGCTGCTGTAGCCCTCGGTCTAATCGAAACTTAGACTGGGAATGAACTCCGTATGCTTAGACTGGGAATGAACTTCGTATGCCTAAGTCAACCCATGAAATGAGCGTGCGGGCACTCAGTCGGCCAGAGGGTCGGGATGCGTAAGCCGGGGATCGGTCGGGTCCCCCTCTACATGCTGTCGATACTGCTATCACAACCCTCGATCCGGTCTGATCTTAGGCTGGGAATGAACTCCGTACGCCTAAGCCAACCGATGAAACGACCAGGCAGGCGAGCGGGCAGGCAGAGACTACGCCGGCCAGAGAGACGGGATGCGCAAGCTGTGGATCGATAGGGTGGTAGGTGGGTTTAGGCACATCTTCATATTTTTGTGTGCCAATGCCGTTTTTATGGCTTGTAAATTCATACAATGGTCCCTTAAGCCTTCACGTGAAGATTAATGGCAAGATGACTCGTTTTCTATTTTTCACGATTTTCAAAACTTTTTGTGGTTCGAGATTTTTTAAAATTTTTTCGGAAGGAGTTTTGGTCCCAAACTTGGTAGACATGATCCTTGTATTTTTGTTGGCTTGCACAAAGAAATTCAGCTGAAAACTCGAAGTGTACAAGATTTTGTGACCATTTGAAAAAAGTGTCCTCATTTCAGACACTTTAATAGCTACTGGCAGCAAACCTGTAAAATCTCAAATGCTCTTTAAGGGGGTGTGAGTTCTCGAGGTTTGATGAGGGATAGGGGGCCAATATAAGGGCCAAGTACCAGCACCCATCGCACATGATGTGCGCACACCCCCCGGCTCCCCCGATCGTCGGAACCCCAATGCCGACGGTCAGGTTCTCCGGTGATGCTCCGACGATGGTGCCCCGACAAAGAAAAATGTGGCACCAGCACATGCCCGAGCCCAGCATGTGCTACCGTAACTCTCGGTCCAGTCTGATCTTAGACGGGGAATGAACTCCGTATTCTTAGACTGGGAATGAACTCTGTATGCCTAAGTCAACCCATGAAATGAGCGTGTGGGCTCTCAGCTAGCCAGATGGGCAGGATGCGCAAGCCGAGGATCAATCGGGTCCCCATCTACGTGCTGCTGATCCTGCTACCGTTGCCCTCAGTCCGGTCCAATCTTAGACTAGGAATGAACTCTGTATGCCTAAGCCAACTGATGAAACTAGCGGGCTGGCGGACGGATGGGAACTACGTCGGCTAGAGAGATGGGACGCGCAAGCCGTGGATCGATAGGGTGGTAGGTGGGTTTAGGCACATCTTCATATTTCTGCATGCCAATGCCAATTTTATGGCTTGTAAATTCATACAATGGTCCCTTAAGCCTTCACATGAAGTTTCTTGGCAATACGACTCATTTTCTATTTTACACAATTTTTGAAAACTTTTTCGATTTGGGATTTTTTAAAATTTTTTCGAAAGGAGTTTTGGACCCAAACTTGCTAGACGTGATCCTTTGTATTTTTGTTGCCATGCACAAAATAATTCAGCTAAAAACTCGAAGTGTACAAGATTTTGTGACCATTTGAAAAAAGTGTCCCCATTTCAGACCTTTTAATGGCTATTGGCAGCAAACCTGTAAAATATCAAATGCTCTTTAAGGAGGTGTGAGTTCTCGAGGCTTGATGAGGGATAGGGGGAAATATAAGGGCCAAGTACCAGCACCCATCGCACATCATGCGTGCACACCCCACCGACCCCCCTGATCGCTAGAACCCCAATGCCATCGGTCAGGTTCTCCAGCGATGCTCCGAACGATGGTGCCCCGACGAAGAAAAATACGACAACAGCACAAGCTCGAGCCCAGCATGTGCTGCCACAACCCTCGGTCCGGTCCGATCTTAGACTGGGAATGAACTTCGTATGCTTAAACTGGGAATGAACTCCGTATGCCTAAGTCAACCCACGAAACGAGCGTGCGGGCGCTCAGCCGGCCAGAGGGGCGAGATGCGCAAGCCGTGGATCAGCCGGGTCTCCCTCTACGTGCTGTCGATCCTGCTACCGCAACCCTTGGTCCGGTCCGATCTTCGACTTGGAATAAACTCCGTATGCCTAAGCCAACCGACGAAACGAGCGGGCGGGCGGACGGGTGGCCACTAAGCTGGCCAAAGAGACGGGATGCACAAGTCATGGATCGATAGGGTGGTAGGTGGGTTTAGGCACATCTTTATATTTTTGCATGCCAATGCCATTTTTATGGCTTGTAAATTCGTACGATGGTCCCTTAAGCCTTCACGTGAAGTTTCATTGCAAGACAACTCGTTTTCTATTTTTCACGATTTTTGAAACTTTTTGCAGTTTGAGATTTTTTAAATTATTTTCGGAAGGAGTTTTGGCCCTAAACTTGGTAGACGTGATCCTTGTATTTTTGTTGGCATGCACAAAACAATTCAGCTAAAAACTCGTAGTGTACAAGATTTTGAGACCATTTGGAAAAAATGTCCCCATTTCAGACACTTTAATGGCTACTGGCAGCAAACCTGTAAAATCTCAAATGATCTTTAAGGGGGTGTCAGTTCTCAAGGTTTGATGAGGGATAGGGGGACAATATAAGGGCAAAGTACCAGCACCCATCGCACATCATGTGCGCACACAACCCCCTCGGCCCCCCTGATCGCCGGAACCCCAATGCCGTCGGTCAGGTTCTCCGGTGATGGTGCCCCACCGAAGAAAAATACGGCACCAGCACATGCTTGAGCAGAGCATGTACTGCCGTAACCCTCGGTCTGGTCCGATCTTAGACTGGGAATGAACTCCATAGGCTTAGACTAGGAATGAACTCCACATGCCTAAGTGAACCCATGAAACGAGCGTTTGGGCACTCAGCCGACCAGAGGGGCGGGATGCGCAAGCCGGGGATCGGTCAAGTCCTCTACGTGCTACCGATCTAGCTACCACAACCCTCAGTCCGGTCCAATCTTAAACTGGGAATGAACTCCACATGCCTAAGCCAACCGACGAAACAAGCGGGCGGGTGGGCACTACGCCGGCCAGAGAGATGAGATGCGCAAGCCGTGGATCGATAGGGTGGTAGGTGGGTTTAGGTACATCTTCATATTTCTGCATGCCAATGCCATTTTTATGGCTTGTAAATTCATACAATGGTCCCCTAAGCCTTCACGTGAAGTTTCATTGGCCCCAAACTTGCTAGACGTGATCCTTGTATTTTTGTTGCCATGCACAAAATAATTCAGCTAAAAAATCGAAGTGTACAAGATTTGGTGACCATATGAAAAAAGTGTCCCCATTTCGGACACTTTAATGGCTACTGGCAGCAAACCTGTAAAATCTCAAATGCTCTTTAAGGGGGTGTGAGTTCTTTAGGTTTGATGAGGGATAGGGGGCCAATATAAGGGCCAAGTACCAGCACCCATCGCACATCATTTACGCACACCCCCCGGGCCCCCCGATCATCAGAACCGCAATGCGGCCGGTCAGGTTCTCCGGTGATGGTGCCCTGACGAAGAAAAATACGGCACCAACACATGCTCGAACCCAGCATGTGCTACTGCAACCCTCAATCTGGTCCGATCTTAGACTGGGAATGAACTTTGTATGCTTAGACTGGGAATGAACTCCGTATGCCTAAGTCAACCCACGAAACGAGCGTGCGGGCGCTAAGCCGGCCAGAGGGGCGTGATGCACAAGCCGGGGATCGGCCGGGTGCCGATCTTGCTACCACAACCCTCGATCCAGTCCACTCTTAAACTGGGAATGAACTCCGTATGCCTAAGCCAACCGATGAAACGAGCAGGCAGGCGAACTGGCGGGCAGACACTGCGTCGGCCAGAGAGATGAGATGCGCAAGCCGTGGATCGATAGGGTGGTAGGTGGGTTTAGGTACATCTTCATATTTCTGCATGCCAATGCCATTTTTATGGCTTGTAAATTCATACAATGGTCCCCTAAGCCTTCACGTGAAGTTTCATGGCAAGATGACTCGTTTTCTATTTTTCACGATTTTGGAAACTTTTTGCGGTCTGAGATTTTTTAAAGTTTTTTCGGAAGGAGTTTTGGCCCCAAACTTGGTAGACGTGATTCTTGTATTTTTGTTGGCATGCACAAAAAAATTCAGTTAAAAACTCGAAGTGTACAAGATTTTGTGACCATTTGAAAAAAGTGTCCTCATTCTAGACACTTTAATTGCTACTGGCAGCAAACCTGTAAAACCTCAAGTGCTCTTTAAGGGCGTGTGAGTTCTCGAGGTTTGATGAGGGATAGGGGGCCAATATAAGGGCCAAGTACCAGCACCCATCGCACATCATTTGCGCACACCCCCCTCGGCCCCCCCGATCGTCGAAACCCCAATGCCGCCGGTCAGGTTCTCCGACGATGCTCCGACGATGGTGCCCCGGGTGAAAATAAATGAGGCACCAGCACATGCTCGAGCCCAGCATGTACAACCGTAACCTTCGGTCCGATCCGATCTTAGATTGGGAATGAACTCCATCTGCTTAGACTGGGAATGAACCCCGTATGCCTAAGTCAACCCACGAAATCAGCGTGCCGACGCTCAGTAGGCCAAAGGGGCGGGATGCGCAAGGCGGGGATCGTTCGGGTCCTCGTCTGTGTGCTAGCGAACTTGCTGCCGCAACCCTCGGTCCGGTCTGATCTTACACTGGGAATGAACTCTGTATGCCTAAGCCAACCGACGAAACGAGTGGGCGGTCGGGCGGGCACTACACCGGCTAGAGACACGGGATGCGCAAGCCGTTGATCGATAGGGTGGTAGGTGGGTTTAGGCACATCTTCATATTTCTATGTGCCAATGCCATTTTTATGGCTTGTAAATTCATACAATGGTCCCGTAAGCCTTCACGAGAAGTTTCATGGCAAGATGACTCGTTTTCTATTTTTCATGATTTTTGAAAATTTTTACGGTTCGGGATTTTTTTAAATTTTTTCGGAAGGAGTTTTTGCCCCAAACCAGGTAGACATGATCCTCGTATATTTTATGGCATGCAAAAAAAAATTCAGTTAAAAACTCCAACTGTACAAGATTTTGTGACCATTTGAAAAAAGTGTCCCCATTTCAGACACTTTAATGGCTACTGGCAGCAAACCTGTAAAATCTCAAATGCTCTTTAAGGGGGTGTGAGTTCTCGAGGTTTGATGAGGGATAGGGGGCCAATATAAGGGCCAAGTACCAGCACCCACCGCACATCATGTGCGCACACCCCCCCTCTCGGCCCACCCGATCATCGGAACCCCAATGCTGCCGGTCAAGTTCCCGGGTGATGCTCCGATGATGGTGCCTCGGTGAAGAAAAATGTGGCACCACACATGCCCAAGCCCAGCATGTGCTGTCGCAACCCTCGGTCTGGTCTGATCTTAGACTGGGAATGAACTCCATATGCTTAGACTGGGAATGAACTCCGTCTGCCTAAGTCAACACACGAAACGAGCGTGTGGGTGCTTAGCAGGTCAGACGGGCGGGATGCGCAAGCCGAGGATTGGTCAGGTCCCCATCTACGTGCTGCTGATCCTGCTGCCGCAACCCTCAGTTCGATCTGATCTTAGACTACAAATGAACTCCGTATGCCTCAGCCAACCGACGAAACGAGCGGGCGGGCGGGGAGGCACACGCCGGCCAGAGAGGTGATGCGCAAGCCGTGGATCAATAGGGTGGTAGGTGGGTTTAGGTACATCTTAAAATTTCTATGTGCCAATGCCATTTTTATGGCCTGTAAATTCATACAGTGGTCCCTTAAGCCTTCACGTGAAGTTTCGTGGGAAGACGACTTATTTTCTATTTTTCATGATTTTTGAAACCTTTTGCGGTTGGGGATTTTTTAAAAATTTTTTCGGAAGGAGTCTTGGCCTCCAACTTGGTAGACGTGATCCTTGTATTTTTGTTGGCATGCACAAAAAAATTCAGCTAAAAACTTGAAGTGTACAAGATTTTGTGACCATTTGAAAAAAGTGTCCCCATTCTATACACTTTAATGGCTACTGGCAGCAAACCTATAAAATCTCAAGTGCTCTGTAAGGGGGTGTGAGTTCTCGAGGTTTGATGAGGGATAGGGGGCCAATATAAGGGCCAAGTACCAGCACCCATCGTACATCCCCCCCGGCACCCCCGATCACCGGAACCCCAATGCCGCCGATCAGGTTCTCCGATGATGCTCCGACGATGGTGCCCCGACGAACAAGAATGCGGCACCAGTACATGCCCGAGCCCAGCATGTGCTGCCGCAACCCTTGGTTTAGTTCAATCTTAAACTGGGAATGAACTCCGTATGCCTAAGCCAACCGACCAAACGAGCGGGTGTGCGGGCGGGTGGGCACTATGTCAGCCAGAGAGACGGGATGTGCAAGCCGTGGATCGATAGGGTGGTAGGTGGGTTTAGGCACATCTTCATATTTCTACGTGCCAATGCCATTTTAGAGGCTTGTAAATTCATGCAATGGTCCCTTAAGCCTTCACGTGAAGTTTCATGGCAAGACGACTCATTTTGTATTTTTCATGATTTTTGAAACTTTGTACGGTTCGGGAGTTTTTAAAATTTTTTCGGAAGGAGTTTTGGCCCCACACTTGGTAGACCTGATCCTTGTATTTTTTTTGGCATGCACAAAAAAATTCAGCTAAAAACTCGAAGTGTACAAGATTTTGTGACCATTTGAAAAAAGTGTCACATTTCAGACACTTTAATGGCTATTGGCAGCAAACCTGTAAAATCTCAAATGCTCTTTAAGGGGGTGTGAGTTCTCGAGGTTTGATGAAAGATAGGGGGCCAATATAAGGGCCAAGTTCAAGCACCCATCGCACATCATGTGCGCACACCCCCCGGCCCCGCCGATCTCTGGAACCCCAATGCCGCCGGTCAGGTTCTCCGAGGTTGATCTAGTGATGGTGCCCCGATGAAGAATAATGCGGCACCAGCACATGCCCAAGCCCAGCATGTGCTGCTGCAACCCTTGGTTCGATCCGATCTTAGACTGGGAATGAACTCCGTATGCTTAGACTGGGAATGAACTCCGTATGCCTAAGTCAACCCATAAAACGAGTGTGCGAGCTCTCAACCGACCAGAGGGGCGAGATGCGCAAGCCAGGGATCGACTGGGTCCCCCTCTGTGTGTTGCTGATCCTGCTGCCGCAACCCTCAGTTCAATCCAATCTTAGATTGGGAATGAACTCCGTATACCTAAGCCAACCGACGAAACGAGGGGCGGGATGGCAGGCGGGCACTACGTCGGCTAGAGAGACGGGATGCGCAAGCCGTGGATCGTTAGGGCGGCAGGTGGGTTTAGGTACATCTTCATATTTCTTCACACCAATGCCATTTTTATGGCTTGTAAATTGATACAATGGTCCCTTAAGCCTTCACGTGAAGTTTCATGGCAAGACGACTCGTTTTCTATTTTTCACGATTTTCAAAACTTTTTGCGGTTCTGGATTTCTTAAAATTTTTTCGGAAGGAGTTCTGGCCCCAAACGTGGTAGACGTGATCCTTGTATTTTTGTTTGCATGCACAAAAAAATTCAGCTAAAAACTCAAAGTGTACAAGATTTTGTGACCATTTGAAAAAAGTGTCCCATTTCAGACACTTTAATTGCTACTGGCAGCAAACCTGTAAAAGCTCAAATGCTCTTTAAGGGGGTGTGAGTTCTCGAGGTTTGATGAAGGATAGGGGGACAATATAAGGGCCAAGTACCAGCACCCATCGCACATCATGTGCCTACGCCCCCCCGGCCCCCCAATTGTCGGAACCCCAATGCCGCCGGTCAGGTTTTTCGACGATGCTCACGTGATGGTGCCCCGGTGAAGAAAAATGAGGCACCAGCACTTGCCCGAGCCCAGCATGTGCTGCCACAACCTCGACCCGATCCGATCTAAGACTGGGAATGAACTCCGTATGCTTAGACTGGGAATGAACTCCGTATGCCTAAGTGAACTCATGAAACGAGCGTGCGGGCGCTCAGCCGGCAAGAGGGGCGGGATGCGCAAATTGGGGATCAGTCGGGTCCCCCTTTGCGTGCTGCTGATCCTGCTGCTGCAACCCTCAGTCCGGTCTGATCTTAGACTGGGAATGAACTCTGTATGCCTAAGCCAACCGATGAAACAAGCAGGCGGGCGGGCACTACGCTGGCCAGAGAGACGAGATGCGCAAGCCGTGGATCGATAGGGTGGTAGGTGGGTTTAGGTACATCTTCATATTTCAGTGTGCCAAAGCAATTTTTGTGGCTTGTAAATTCATACAATGGTCCCTTCAGCTTCACGTGAAGTTTCATGGCAAGGTGACTCGTTTTCTATTTTTCACGATTTTCAAAACTTTTTACGGTTTGGGATTTTTTAAAATTTTTTCAGAAGGAGTTTTGGCCCCAAAATTAGTAGACGCGATCCTTGTATTATTTTTGGCATGCACAAAAAAATTAAGCTAAAAACTCGAAGTGTACAAGATTTTGTGACCATTTGAAAAAAGTGTCCCCATTTCAGACACTTTAATGGCTACTGGCAGCAAACCTGTAAAATATCAAATGCTCTTTAAGGGGGTGTGAGTTTTGAAGGTTTGATGAGGGATAGGGGCTAATATAAGGGCCAAGTACCAGCAACCATCACACATCACGTGCGCACACCCCCCCCGGCCCCCCCGATCGCTGGAACGCCAATGTCGCCGGTCAGGTTCTCCGGTGATGCTCCAGCGATGGTGCCTCGACGAAGAAAAAAGTGGCAGCAGCACATGCCCGAGCTCGGCATGTGCTGCCACAACCCTCGGCCCAGTCCGATCTTAGATTGGGAATGAACTTCGTATGCTTAGACTGGGAATGAACTTCGTATGCCTAAGTCAACCCACGAAATGAGCGTGCGGGTGCTCAACCGGCAAGAGGGTCGGGATGCGCAGGCCAGGGATCGGTAGGGTCCCCCTCTACGTACTATCGATCCTGTTACCGCAACCCTCAGTCCAGTCCAATCTTAGACTGGGAATGAACTCCGTACGCCTAAGCCAACTGACGAAACGAGCGGGCGGGCACTACGCCGGCCAGGGAGACGGGATGCGCAAGCCATGGATCGATAGGGTGGTGGGTGGGTTTAGATACATCTTCATATTTCTGCATTCTAATGCCATTTTTATGGCTTGTAAATTCATACAATGGTCCCTTAAGCCTTCACGTGAAGTTTCATGGCAAGACGACTCGTTTACTATTTTTCACAATTTTTGGAATCTTTTACGGTATGGGATTTTTTAAAAATTTTTTCGGAAGGATTTTTGGCCCCAAACTTGGTAGACGTGATCCGTGTATTTTTGTTGGGATGCACAAAAACATTCAGCTAAAAACTCGAAGTGTACAAGATTTTCTGACCATTTGAAAAAAGTGTCCCCATTTCATACACTTTAATAGCTATTGGCAGCAAACCTGTAAAATCTCAAATGCTCTTTAAGTGGGTGTGAGTTCTGGAGGATTCGTGACAGATAGGGGGCCAACATAACGGCCAAGTGCCAGCACCAATCACACATCACGTGCGCACACCCCCCGACCCCCCGATCGCCGGAACCCCAATGCTGCCGGTCAGGTTCTCCGACGATGCTCTGACGATGGTGCCCCAGCGAAGAAAAATGCAGCACCAGCACATGCCCGAGCCCAGCATGTGCTGCCGTAACCCTCGGTCCGGTTTGATCCGATCTTAGATTGGAAATGAACTCCGTATGCTTAGACTGGGAATGAACTTCGAATGCCTAAGTCAACCCACGAAACGAGCGTGCGGCTGCTCAGTTGTCCAGAGGGGCGGGATGCGCAAGCCAAGGATGGGTCAGGTCCCCCTCTACGTGCTACCGATCTTGCTACCACAACCCTTGATTTGGTTTGATCTTAGACTGGGAATGAACCTCGTATGCCTAAGCCAACCGACGAAATGAGTGGGCGGGCGGGCAGACGGGCACTACGTCGGCCAGAGAGACGGGATGGGTAAGCCGTGGATCGATAGGGTGGTTGGTGGGTTTAGGCACATCTTCATACTTCTGCATGCCAATGCCATTTTTATGGCTTGTAAATTCATACAATGGTCCCTTAAGCTTTCACGTGAAGTTTCATGGCAAGATGACTCGTTTTCTATTTTTCACGATTTTTGAAACTTTTTGTGGTTTGGGATTTTTTAAAATTTTTTCGGAAAGAGTTTTGGCCCCAAACTTGGTAGACGTAATCCTTGTATTTTTTTTGGCATGTACAAAAAAAATTAAGCTAAAAACTTGAAGTGTACAAGATTTTGTGACCATTTGAAAAAAGTGTCCCCATTTCAGACACTTTAATTGCTACTGGCAGCAATCCCGTCGGTCAGGTTCTCCGGTGATGCTTCGGTGATGGTGCCCCGGTGAAGAAAAATGTGGCACCAGCACATGTCCGAGCCCAGCATGTGCTACCACAACCTCGGCCCAGTCCGATCTTAGACTGAGAATGAACTCCGTATGCTTAGACTGGGAATAAACTCCGTATGTCTAAGTCAACCCACAAAACGAGCGTGCGGGCGCTCAACCGGCCAGAGGGGCGGGATGCGTAAGTCGAGAATCAGCCGGGTCCCACTCTGTGTGCTGCCAATCCTACTACCACAACCCTTGGTCTGTTCTGATCTTAGACTATTAATGAACTCCGTATGCCTAAGCCAATCGATGAAACGAGCAGACGGGTGGACGGACAGGCACTACGTCGGCCAGAGAGATGGGATGCGCAAGCCGTGGATCGATAGGGTGGTAGGTGGGTTTACGTACATCTTGTTATATTTCTGTGTGCCAATGCCATTTTTACGGCTTGTAAATTCATACAATGGTCCCTTAAGCCTTCACGTGAAGTTTCATGGGAAGACGACTCACTTTCTATTTTTCATGATTTTTAAAACCTTTTGCGGTTTGAGATTTTTTAAAATTTTTTCGGAAGGAGTTTTGGCCCCAAACTTGGTAGACGTGATCCTTGTATTTCTGTTGGCATGCACAAAAAAATTTCGCTAAAAACTCGAAGTGTACAAGATTTTGTGACCATTTGAAAAAAGTGTCCCCATTTCAGACACTTTAATGGCTACTAGCGGCAAACCTGTAAAATCTCAAATGTTTTTTAAAGGGGTGTGAGTTCTCGAGGTTTGCTGAGGGATAGGGGGCCAATCTAAGTGCCAAGTATCAGCACCCATCGCACATCATGTGCGCACACCCCCCGGCCCCCCTGATCGTCAGAACCCCAATGCTGCCGGTCAGGTTCTCTGACGATGCTCCGATAACGTTGCCCCGGCAAAGAAAAATGCGGCACCAGCACATGACCAAGCCCAGCATGTGCTACCGCAACCCTCGGTCTGATCCGATCCGATCTTAGACTGGGAATGAACTCCACATGCTTAGACTGGGAATGAACTCCGTATGCCTAAGTCAACCCACGAAACGAGCGTGCGGGCGCTCAGTCGGCCAGATGGGCGTGATGCACAAGTCGAGGATTGGTCAGGTCCCCCATTACGTGCTACCGATCCTGCTACCGCAACCCTCGGTTTGGTCCGATCTTAGATTGGGAATGAACTCCATATGCCTAAGCCAATCGACGAAACGAGCAGGCGGGCGGGTGGACAGGCACTACGCTGACCAGAGAGATGGGATGCGCAAGCCGTGGATCGATAGGGTGGTAGGTGGGTTTAGGCACATCTTCATCTTTCTGTGTGCCAATGACATTTTTACGGCTTGTAAATTCATACAATGGTCCCTTAAGCCTTCACGTGAAGTTTCATGGCAAGATGACTCGTTTTCTATTTTGCATGATTTTTGAAACTTTTTACGGTTCGGGATTTTTTAAAATTTTTTCGGAAGGATTTTTGGCCCCAAACTTGGTAGACATGATCCTTGTATTTTTGTTGGCATGCACAAAAAAATTCAGCTAAAAACTCAAAGTGCACAAGATTTTGTGACCATTTGAAAAAAGTGTTCCCATTTGAGACACTTTAATTGCTACTGGCAGCAAACCTGTAAAATCTCAAATGCTCTTTAAGGGGGTGTGATTTCTCGAGGTTTGATGATGGATAGGGGGCCAATATAAGGGCCAAGTACTAGCACCCATCACACATCATGTGCGCACACCCCCAGCCGGCCCCCCCGATCGTCGGAACCCCAGTGCCACTGATCAGGTTCTCCGGTGATGCTTCGACGATGGTGCCCCGGTGAAGAAAAATATGGCACCAGCACATTCCCGAGCCCAGCATGTGCTATCGTAACACTCGGTCTGGTTCGATCTTAGACTGGGAATGAACTCCAAATGCTTAGACTGGGAATGAACTCTATATGCCTAAGTCAACCCATGAAACGAGCATGCGAGCGCTCAGCCGTTCAGAGGGGCGGGATGCGCAAGCCGGGGATTAACCAAGACTCATTCTGCATGCTGTCGATCCTACTGCCGTAACCCTCGGTCCAGTCTGATCTTAGACTGGGAATGAACTCTGTATGCCTAAGCCAACGACGAAACGAGCGGGCGAACGGGTGGGCAGGCACTACGCCGGCTAGAGAGACGGGATGCACAAGCCGTGGATCGATAAGGTGGTAGGTGGGTTTAGGCACATCTTCATATTTCTGTGTGCTAACGCCATTTTTATGGCTTGTAAATACATACAATAGTCCCTTAAGCTTTCACGTGAAGTTTCATGGCGAGACGACCCGTTTTCTATTTTTCACGATTTTCAAAACTTTTTGCGGTTCTGGATTTTTTAAAATTTTTTTGGAAGGATCTTTGGCCCCAAACTTGGTAGATGTGATCCTTGTATTTTTATTCGCTTGCACAAAAAAATTCAGCTAAAAACTTGAAGTGTACAAGATTTTGTGACCATTTGAAAAAAGTGTCCCCATTTCAGACACTTTAATTGCTACTGGCAGCAAACCTGTAAAATCTCAAATGCTCTTTAAGGGGGTGTGAGTTCTCGAGGTTTGATGAGGGATAGGGGGCCAATATAAGGGCCAAGTACCAGCACCCATCGCACATCATGTGCGCACACCCCCTGGCCCCCCTGATCGTCGGAACCCAAGTGCCGTCGGTCAGGTTCTCCGGCGATGCTTCGGCGATGGTGCCCCGGTGAAGCAAAATGCTGCACCAGCACATGCCCGAGCCCAGCATGTGCTATCGCAACCCTCGGTCTGGTCCGATCTTAGACTGGGAATGAACTCCGTATGCTTAGACTGGAATGAACTCCGTATCCCTAAGTTAACCCACGAAATGAGCGTGCGGGCGCTCAGCCGTCCAGAGGGGCGGGATGCGCAAGCCGAGGATGGGTCAGGTCCCGTTCTGTCTGTTGTCGATCCTACTACTGTAACCCTCGATCCGGTCTGATCTTAGATTGGGAATGAACTCCGTATGCCTAAGCCAACTAACGAAACGAGCAGGCGGGCGGGCGGACGGGCACTATGCCGACCAGAGAGATGGGCTGCGCAAGCCGTGGATCGATAGGGTGGTAGGTTGGTTTAGGCACATCTTCATATTTCTTTGTGCCAATGCCATTTTTACGGCTTGTAGATTCATACAACGGTCACTTAAGCCTTCACGTGAAGTTTTTGGCAAGATGAGTCGTTTTCTATTTGTCACGATTTTTGAAACTTTTTACGATTTCGGATTTTTTCAAATTTTTTCAAAAGGAGTTTTGGCCCCAAACTTGGTAGATGTGATCTTTGTATTTTTGGTGGCATGCACAAAAGAATTCAGCTAAAAAATCGAAGTGTACAAGATTTTGTTACCATTTGAAAAAAGTGTCCCCATTTCAGACACTTTAATTGCTACTGGTAGCAAACCTGTAAAATCACAAATGCTCTTTAAGGCGGTGTGAGTTCTCGAGGTTTGATGAGGGATAGGGGGCCAATATAAGGGCCAAGTACCAGCACCCATCACACATCATGTGCGCACACCCCCCGCCGGCCCCCTGATCGCCGTAACCCCAGTGCCGCCGAACAAGTTCTCCGGTGATGCTTCGACGATGGTGCCTCGATGAAGAAAAATGTGGCACCAGCACATGCCCAGGCCCAGGATGTGCTGCCGCAACCCTCGGTCTGGTCTGATCTTAGACTGGGAATGAACTCCGTATGCTTAGACTGGGAATGAACTCCGTATGCCTAAGTCAACCCACGAAACGAGCATGCGGGCGCTCAGCTGTTCAGAGGGGTGGGATGCGTAAGCCGAGGATCGACCGAGTCCTGCTCTGGGTGCTACCGATCCTACTACCCTCACCCTCGGTTTGGTCTGATCTTAGACTGGGAATGAACTCCGTATACCTAAGCCAACGACAAAACGAGTGGGCGGACGGGCGGGTGGGCACTACACCGGCCAGAGGGACGGGATGCGCAAGCCGTGGATCGATAGGGTGGTAGGTGGGTTTAGGTAGATCTTCATATTTCTGTGTGCCAATGCTATTTTTATGGCTTGTAAATTCATACAATGGTCCCTTAAGCTTTCACGTGAAGTTTCATGGCAAGACGACTCGTTTTCTATTTTTCACGATTTTCAAAACTTTTTGCGGTTCGGGATTTCTTAAAATTTTTTTGGAAGGAGCTTTGGCCCCAAACTTGGTAGACGGGATCCTTGTATTTTTATTCACTAGCACAAAAAAATTCAGCCAAAAACTTAAAGTGTACATGATTTTGTGACCATTTGAAAAAAGTGTCCTCATTCCGGACACTTTAATTGCTACTAGCAGCAAACCTGTAAAATCTCAAATGCTCTTTAAGGGGGTGTGAGTTCCCGAGGTTTGATGAGGGATAAGGGGTCAATATAAGGGCCAAGTACCAGCACCCATTGCACATCATGTGCGCACACCCCCCGGCCCCCCCGCTCGTCGGAACCCAGTGCCGCCGGTCAGGTTCTCCGGTGATGCTTCGGCGATGGTGCCCCGACGAAGAAAAATGTGGCACCAGCACATGCCCGAGCCTAGCATGTGCTGCCGCAACCCTTGGTCTTGTCCGATCTTAGACTGACAATGAACTCCGTATGCTTAGACTGGGAATGAACTCCGTATGCCTAAGTCAACCCACGAAACGAGCGTGTGGGCGCTCAGCCGGCCAGAGGGGCGGGATGTGCAAGCCGAGGATCGATCGGGTCCCTCTCTGTGTGCCGCCAATCTTGCTGCTGCAACCCTCGGTCCGGTCCAATCTTAGACTGGGAATGAACTCCGTATGCCTAAGCCAACCGACGAAACGAGCAGGTGGGCGGGCAGATGGGTGGTAGGTATGCGCAAGCCATGGATCGATAGGGTGGTAGGTGGGTTTAGGCACATCTTCATATTTTTTTATGCCAATGCCACTTTTATGGCTTGTAAATTCATACAATGGTCCCTTAAGCCTTCATGTGAAGTTTCATGGCAAGACGACTCATTTTTTATTTTTCACGATTTTCAAAACATTTTGTGGTTCGGGATTTGTTAAAATTTTTTCGGAAGGAGTTTTGGCCCGAAACTTGGTAGACGTGATACCTGTATTTTTATTGGCATGTAAAAAAAAATTCAGCTAAAAACTCGAAGTGTACAACATTTTGTGACCATTTGAAAAAAGTGTCCCCATTTCAGACACTTTAATGGCTACTGGCAGCAAACCTGTAAAATCTCAAATGCTCTTTAAGGGGGTGTGAGTTCTCGAGGTTTGATGAGGGATAGGGGGCCAATACAAGGGCCAAGTACCAGCACCCATCCCACATCATGTGCGCACACCCCCTGGCCCCCCCGATCACCAGAACCCCAATGACGTCGGTCAGGTTCTTCGACGATGCTCCGGCGATGGTGCCCCGGCGAAGTAAAATGCGGCACCAGCACATGCCCGAGCCCAGTATGTGCTGTCACAACCCTTAGTCCGAACCGATCTTAGACTGGGAATGAACTCCGTATGCTTAGACTGGGAATGAACTCCGTATGCCTAAGTCAACCCACGAAATAAGCGTGCGGGCGCTCAGCCAGCCAGAGAGGCGGGATGCGCAAGCCGAGGATCGAGTGGGTCCCCCTCTACATGCTATCGATTCTGCTACCACAACCCTCGGTCTGGTCTGATCTTAGACTGGGAATGAACTCCATATGCCTAAGGTAACCGATGAAACGAGCGGGAGGGTGGGCGGGCACTACGCCGGGCAGACAGACGGGATGCGAAAGCCGTGGATCGATAAGGTGCTAGGTGGGCTTAGGCACATCTTCATATTTCTGCATGTCAATGCCATTTTTATGGCTTGTAAATTCATACAATGGTGCCTTAAGCCTTCACATGAAGTTTCATAGCAAGACGACTCGTTTTCTATTTTTCATGATTTTTGAAACTTTTTACGATTCGGGATTTTTTAAAAATTTTTTTGGAAGGAGTTTTGGTCCCAAACTTGGTAGACGTGATCGTTGTATTTTTCTTGGCATGCACGAAAAAATTCAGCTAGAAACTCGAAGTGTACAAGATTTTGTGAGCATTTGAAAAAAGTGTCCCCATTTTAAACACTTTAATGGCTACTGGTGACAAACCTGTAAAATCTCAAATGCTTTTTAAGGGGGTGTGAGTTCTCGAGGTTTGATGAGGGATAGGGGCCAATCTAAGTGCCAAGTACCAACACCCATCGCACATCATGTGCGCACACCCCCCGGCCCCCCCGATCGTCGAAACCCCAATGTTGCCAGTCAGGTTCTCCTATGATGCTCCGATAACGGTGCCCCGACAAAGAAAAATGCGGCACCAGCACATGACCAAGCCCAGCATGTGCTACCGCAACCCTCGGTCTGATCCGATCTGATCTTGGACTGGGAATGAACTCCACATGCTTAGACTGGGAATGAACTCCGTATGCCTCAGTCAAACTACGAAATGAGCGTGCGGGCGCTCAACCGGCCAGAGGGGCGGGATGCGTAAGCCGAGGATCGGCTGGGTACCCCTCTATGTGCTATCGATCCTACTGCCGCAATCCTCGGTCCGGTCCAATCTTAGACTGGGAATGAACTCCATATGCCTAAGCCAACCGATGAAACGAGTGGACGGGCGGGCGGGCACTACGCCGGCCAGAGATACGGGATGCGCAAGCCGTGGATCGATAGGGTGGTAGGTGGGTTTACACACATCTTCATATTTCTGTATGCCAATGCCATTTTTATGGCTTGTAAATTCATACAATGGTCCCTTAAGCCTTCACATGAAGTTTCATGGCAAGACGACTCATTTTCTATTTTTCATGATTTTTGAAACTTTTTGCAGTTCGTGATTTTTTTAAATTTTTTTGGAAGTATTTTTGGCCCCAAACTTGGTAGACGTGATCCTTGTATTTTTTTTGGCATGCACAAAAAAATTCAGCCAAAAACTCAAAGTGTACAAGATTTTGTGGCCATTTGAAAAAAGTGTCCCCATTTCAGACACTTTAATGGCTACTGGCAGCAAACCTGTAAAATCTCAAATGCTCCTTAAGTGGGTGTGAGTTCTCGAGGTTTGATGAGGGATAGGGGGCCAATATAAGTGCCAAGTACCAGCACACACCCCCCTCGGCCCCCCCGATCGTCGGAACCCTAATGCTGTCGGTCAGGTTCTCCGACGATGCTCCGATGATGGTGCCCCGACAAAGAAAAATGCGGCACCAGCACATGCTCGAGCCCAGCATGTGCTACCGTAACCCTCAGTCTGATCCGATCTTAGACTGGGAATGAACTCTGCATGCTTAGACGGGAATGAACTCCATACGCCTACGTCAACCCAGGAAACAAGCGTGCGGGCGCTCAGCAGGCCAGAGGGGCGGGATGCGCAAGCTGAGGATCGGTCGGGTCCCCCTCTGCATGCTATCGATCCTGCTGCCACAACCCTCAGTCCGATCCAATCTTAGACTGGGAATGAACTCGTATGCCTAAGCCAAACGACGAAATGAGCAGGCGGGCAGGTGAACTTTTTGCGATGGTGCCTCGGTGAATGGGATGCGCAAGCCGTGGATCGATAGGGTGGTAGGTGGGTTTAGGCACATCTTCATATTTCTATGTGCCAATGTCATTTTTATGTCTTGTAAATTCAAACAATGGTCCCTTAAGCCTTCACATGAAGTTTCATGGCAGGACGACTTGTTTTATATTTTTCACGATTTTCAAACCTTTTTATGGTTCGAGATTTTTTTAAATTTTTTCGGAAGGAGTTTTAGCCCCAAAATTGGTGGACGGGATCCCTGTATTTTTGTTGGCATGCACAAAAAAATTCAGCTAAAAAATCGAAGTGTACAAGATTTTGTGACCATTTGAAAAAAGTGTCCCCATTTCAGACACTTTAATTGCTACTGGTAGCAAACCTGTAAAATCTCAAATGCTCTTTAAGGGGGTGTGAGTTCTCCAGGTTTGATGAGGGATAGGGGACCAATATAAGGGCCAAGTACCAGCACCCATCGCACATCATGTGCGCACACCCCCCGGCCCCCGATCATCGGAACGCCAATGCCACCGGTCAGGTTCTCCGGCGATGCTTCGACGATGGTGCCCGGACGAAGAAAAATGCAGCACCAGCACATGCTCGAGCCCAGCATGTGCTATCGCAACCCTCGGTCCGGTCTGATCCTATACTGGGAATGAACTCGGATACCTAAGTCAACCCATGAAACAAGCGTGCGAGCGGTCAGCCAGCCAGAGGGGCGGGATGCGCAAGACGGGGATCGACTGGGTCCCCCTCTGTGTGCTGCTGATCTTGCTACTGCAACCCTCGGTCTGGTCCAATCTTAGATTGGGAATGAACTCCGTATGCCTGAGCCAACCAACGAAATGAGCGGGCGGGCAGACGGGCACTACGTCAGCCAGAGAGACGGGATGCGCAAGCCGTGGGTCGATGGGGTGGTAAGTGGGTTTAGGCACATCTTCATATTTCTGCGTGCCAATGCCATTTTTATGGCCTGTAAATTCATACAATGGTCCCTTAAGCCTTCACGTGAAGTTTCATGGCAAGACGACTCGTTCTCTATTTTTCACGATTTTCAAAACTTTTTACGATTTAGGATTTTTTAAAATTTATTCAGAAGTAGTTTTGGCCCCAAACTTGGTAGACATGATCCTTGAATTTTTGTTGGCGTGGACAACATTTTGTGACCTTTTGAAAAAAGTGTCCCCATTTCAGAAACTTTCATGGCTACTGGAAGTAAACCTGTAAAATCTCAAATGGTCTTTAAGGGGTGTGAGTTTTTGAGGTTTGATGAGGGATAGGGGGCCAATATAATGGCTATGTACTAGCACCCATCACACATCATGTGCGCACACCCCCCTCGGCTCCCCCGATCACCGAAACCCCAATGCCGCCGGTCAGGTTCTCCGGTGATGCTCCGACGATGGTGCCCCGAAGAAGAAAAATATGGCACCAGCAGATGCTCGAGCCCAGCATGTGCTTCCGCAACCCTTGGTCCGGTCCGATCTTAGACTGGAAATGAACTTCGTACGCTTAGACTGGGAATGAACTCCGTATGCCTAAGTCAACCCACGAAATGAGAGTGCGGGCGCTCAACCGGCCAGAGGGGTGGGATGCGCAAGCCGGGGATCGGCCGGGTCCTTCTCTACGTGCTGCCGATCCTGCTGCCGTAACCCTCGGTCTGGTCTGATCTTAGACAGGGAATGAACTCCGTATGCCTAAGCCAACCGGCAAAACTAGCGAGCGGGCGGGCGGGCGGGCACTACGCCGGCCAGAGAGACGGGATGCGCAAGCCGTGGATCGGTAGGGTGGTAGGTGGGTTTAGGCACATCTTCATATTTCTGCATGCCAATGCCATTTTTATGGCTTGTAAATTCATACAATGGTCCCTTAAGCCTTCACGTGAAGTTTCATGGCAAGACGACTCGTTTTTTATTTTTCTTGATTTTTGAAACTTTTTGTGGTTCGAGATTTTTTAAAATTTTTTTGGAAGGAGTTTTGGCACCAAACTTGGTAGACGTGAACCTTGTATTTTTTTTGGTATGCACAAAAAAATTCAGCTAAAAACTCGAAGTGTACAACATTTTGTGACCTTTTGAAAAAAGTGTCCCCATTTCAGAAACTTTAATGGCTACTGGAAGCAAACCTATAAAATCTCAAATGCTCTTTAAGGGGGTGTGAGTTCTTGAGGTTTGATGAGGGATAGGGGGCCAATATAATGGCCAAGTACCGGCACCCATCACACATCATGTGCGCACCCCCCCCTCGGCCCCCCGGATCGCCGGAACCCCAATATCGTCGGTCAGGTTCTCCGACGATGCTCCGGCGATGGTGCCCCAGCGAAGAAAAATGCGGCACCAGCACATGCTCAAGCCCAGCATGTGCTGCCATAACCCTCGGTCCAGTCCGATCTTAGACTGGAAATGAACTCCGTATGCTTAGACTGGGAATGAACTCCGTATGCCTAAGTCAACCCACGAAATGAGCGTGTGGGCGCTCAGTTGGCTAGAGGGGCGGCATGCACAAGCCGTGGATCGACTGGGTCCTTCTTTGCATGCTGCCGATCCTGCTGCCACAACCCTTGGTCCGGTCTGATCTTAGACTGGGAATGAACTTCGTATGCCTAAGCCAATCGGCAAAATGAGCGGGCGGGCGGGCGGGCGGGCACTACGCCGGCCAGAGAGACGGGATGCGCAAGCCGTGGATCGATAGGGTGGTAGGTGGGTTTAGGCACATCTTCATATTTCTGCATGCCAATACCATTTTTATGGCTTGTAAATTCATACAATGGTCCCTTAAGCCTTCACGTGAAGTTTCATGGCAAGACGACTCGTTTTTTTTTTTCACGATTTTTGAAACTTTTTATGGTTCGACATTTTTTAAAATTTTTTCGGAAGGAGTTTTGGGTCCAAAATTGGTAGACGTGATCCTTGTATTTTTGTTGGCATGCACAAAAAAATTAAGCTAGAAACTCAAAGTGTACAAGATTTTGTGTCCATTTGAAAAAAGGTTCCCCATTTCAAAAACTTTAATGGCTACTGGACAAACTCTGTGAATCCTCAAAATGCTCCTTTAAGAGGGGGTGAGTTCTTGAGGTTTGATGAGGGATAGGGGCCAATTATACTGGCCAAGTACCAGCACCCATCGCACATCATGTGCGCACCTACCCCCTCGCCCCCATGTTCCGTTTGAATGGTGCCCCAAATTGGCACGCACATGGACAGTGTCGTAACCTCGGCGATGTCTTAGACTGGAATCTCCGCCTAGATGGTGCTCTGGCGTAAGAACGAAATACGGCAGTTGGCCAGCAAGATGCCGGGCCTCGCATGCTGCCTACCTGCACAACCCTTTGAGTCCGGATCTGATCTTAGACTGGGAATGACACTCGTCAATGCCTAAGCCAACCGACGAAAACCGCGACAGGGCGGCGGGTGGCCATACGTCGGCCAGAGAGACGGGAATGCACAACCTGGATCGATAGGGTGGTTAGGTGGGTTTAGGCACATCTTCATATTTCTACATGCCAATGCCATTTTTATGGCTTGTAAATTCAAACAATGGTCCCTTAAGCCTTGACGTAAAGTTTAATGGCAAGACGACTCGTTTTTTGTTTTTCATGATTTGTGACACTTTTTACGGTTTGAGATTTTTTAATATTTTTTCAGAAGTAGTTTTGGCCATAAACTTGGTAGACGTGATCCTTGTATTTTTTTTGGCTTGCACAAAAAAATTCAGCTAAAAACTCGAAGTGTACAAGATTTTGTGGCCATTTGAAAAAAGTGTCCCCATTTTAGACACTTTAATGGCTACTGGCAGCAAACTTGTAAAATCTCAAATGCTCTTTAAGGGGGTGTGAGTTCTCCAGGTTTGATGAGGGATAGGGGGCCAATATAAGGGCAAAGTACCAGCACCCATCGCACATCATGTGCGCACACCCCCCGGCCCCCCGATCGTCAGAACCCCAATGCCGTCGGCCAGGTTCTCCGGTGATGCTCCGACGATGGTGCCCCTAGAAGAAAAATGTGGCACCAGCACATGCCCGAGCCCAGCATGTGCTGCCGCAACCCTCGGTCCGGTCCGATCTTAGACTGGGAATGAACTCCATATGCTTAGATTGGGAATGAACTCCGTATGCCTAAGTTAACCCATGAAACGAGCGTACGGGCGATCAATCGGCCAGAGGGGCGGGATGCGCAAGTCGAGGTTCGATCGGGTCATCCTTTGCGTACTGCCAATCCTGCTGCTGCAACACTAGGTCCGGTCCAATCTTATACTGGGAATGAAGTTTGTATGCCTAAGCCAACCGATGAAACGAGTGAGCAGGCGGGCGAGCGGGCACTACGCCGGCCAGAAAGACGGGATGCGCAAGCCGTGGACCGATAGGGTGGTAGGTGGGTTTAGGCACATCTTCATATTTCTACACACCAATGCCATTTCTATATCTTGTAAATTCATACAATGGTCCCTTAAGCCTTCACGTGAAGTTTCATGGCAAGACGACTCGTTTTTTATTTTTCATGATTTTTGAAACTTTTTGTGGTTCAGGATTTTTTACAATTTTTTCGGAAGGATTTTTGGCCCCAAACTTGGTAGATGTGATCCTTGTATTTTTGTTGGCATGCAAAAAACTATTCAGCTAAAAACTAAAAGTGTACAAGATTTTGTGACCATTTGAAAAAAGTGTCCCCATTTAAGACACTTTAATGGCTACTGGTAGCAAACCTGTAAAATGTCAAATGCTCTTTAAGGGGGTGTGAGTTCTCGAGGTTTGATGAGAGATAGGGGGCCAATATAAGGGCCAAGTACCAGCACCCATCGCACATCATGTGCGCACACCCCCCGGCCACCCTGATCGTCGGAACCCCAATGCCGTCGATCAGGTTCTTCGACGATGTTCCGGTGATGGTGCCTCGACGAAGAAAAATGCGGCACCAGCACTTACCCGAGCCCAGCATGTGCTGCCGTAACCCTCGGTCTGGTCCGATCTTAGACTGGGAATGAACTCCGTATGCTTAGACTGGGAATGAACTCCGTATGCCTAAGTCAACCCACGAAACGAGCGTGCGGGCGCTCAGCCGGCCAGAGGGGCGGGATGCGTAAGCCGGGGATCGGTCGGGTCCCCCTCTGCATGTTGTTGATCTTGCTACCGCTACCCTCACTCCAGTCTAATCTTAGACTGGGAATGAACTTCGTACACCTAAGCCAACCGATGAAACGAGCAGGCGGGTGGGCGGGCGAGCACTACACCGGCCAAAGAGACGGGATGCGCAAGCCGCGGATCGATAGGGTGGTAGGTGAGTTTAGGCACATCTTCATATTTTTGCATGCCAATGCCATTTTTATGGCTTGTAAATTCATACAATGGTCCCTTAAGCCTTCACGTGAAGTTTCATGGCAAGACGACTCGTTTTCTATTTTTCATGATTTTCGAAACTTTTTGCGGTTCAAGGTTTTTTAAAATTTTTTCGAAAGGAGTTTTGGCCCCAAAGTTCATAGACATGATCCTTGTATTTTTTTTGGCGTGCACAAAAAATTCACCTAAAAACTAGAAGTGTACAAGATTTTGTGACCATTTGAAAAAAGTGCCCCCATTTCAGACACTTTAATGACTACTGGCAGCAAACCTGTAAAATCTCAAATGCTCTTTAAGGGGGTGTGAGTTCTCAAGGTTTGATGAGGGATAGGGGTTCTATATAAAGGCCAAGTACCAGAACCCATCGCACATCATGTGTGCACACCCCCTCGGCCCCCTCGATCTCCGGAATCCCAATGCCACCGGTCAGGTTCTCCGACGATGGTGCCTCGATGAAGAAAAATACGGCACCAGCACATGCTTGAGCCTAGCATGTGCTACCGTAACCCTCGGTCTGGTTCGATCTTAGATTGGGAATGAACTCCATATGCTTAGACTGGGAATGAACTCCGTATGCCTAAGTCAACCCATGAAACGAGCGTGCGGGTGCTCAACCGGCCAAAGAGGCGAGATGCGCAAGTCGGGGATCGGCCGAGTCCCCCTCTACGTGCTACCGATCCTGTTGCCGCAACCCTTGGTCTGATCAGATATTAGACTGGGAATGAACTTCTTATGCCTAAGCCAACCGACGAAACGAACGGGCAGGCGGGCACTACACCGGTCAAAGAGATGGGATGCGTAAGCCATGGATCGATAAGGTGGCAGGTGGGTTTAGGAACATCTTCATATTTCTCTGTGCCAATGCCATTTTTATGGCTTTTTAATTCATACAATGGTCCCTTAAGCCTTCACGTGAAGTTTCATGGTGAGACAACTCGTTTTCCATTTTTCACGATTTTTGAAACTTTTTACAGTTCGAGATTTTTTAAAATTTCTTCGGATGGAGTTTTGGCCCCAAACTTGGTAGACGTGATCCTTGTATTTTTGTTGGCATGCACAAAAGAATTCAGCTACAACACGAAGTGTACAAGATTTTGTAACCATTTGAAAAAAGTGTCCCCATTTTAGACACTTTAATGGCTACTGGCAGCAAACCTATAAAATCTCAAATTCTCTTTAAGGGGGTGTGAGTTCTCGAGGTTTGATGAGGGATAGGGGGCCAATATAAGGGCCAAGTACCAGCACCCATCGCACATCATGTGCGCATACCCCTCGACCCCTCCGATTGCCAGAACCCTAATGTCGCCGGTCAGGTTCTCCGACGATGGTGCCCCGGCGAAGAAAAATACGGCACCAGCACATGCCCGAGCCCAGTATGTGCTGCCACAACCCTCGATCCGATCTGATCTTAGACTGAGAATGAACTCCGTATGCTTAGACTGGGAATGAACTCCATATGCCTAAGTCAACCCATGAAACGAGTGTGCGGGCACTTAACCGACCAGAGGGGCTAGATGCGTAAGCCAGGGATCGGTCGGGTCCCCCTCTACGTGCTGCCGATCCTGTTGCCGTAACCATCGGTTCGATCCGATCTTAGACTGGGAATGAACTCCGTATGCCTAGCCCAACCGACAAAACGAGCATGCAGGCAGGCGGGCAGGCACTACGCCAGCCAGAGAGATGGGATGCGCAAGCCGTGGATCGATAGGGTGGTAGGTGGGTTTAGGCACATGTTCATATTTCTATGTGCCAATGCCGTTTTTATGGCTGGTAAATTCATACAATAATCCCTTAAGCCTTCACGTGAAGTGTCATGGCGAGATGACTCGTTTTCTATTTTTCACGATTTTCAAAACTTTTTACGGTTCGGGATTTTTTAAAATTTTTTCGGAAGGGGTTTTGGCCCGAAACTTGGTAGACGTGATCCTTGTATTTTTTTTTGGCATGCACAAAAACATTCAGCTAAAAACTCGAAGTGTACAAGATTTTGTGACCATTTGATAAAAGTGTCCCCATTTCAAACACTTTAATGGCTACTGGCAGCAAACCTGTAAAATCTCAAATTCTCTTTAAGGGGGTGTGAGTTTTCAAGGTTTGATGAGGGATAGCGGGCCAATATAAGGGCCAAGTACTAGCACCCTTCGCACATCATGTGCGCACACACCCCCTCGACCCCCCCGATCGCTGGAACCCCAATATCACCGGTCAGGTTCTCCGACGATGCTCCGGCGATGGTGCCCCGGTGAAGAAAAATATGGCACCAGCACATGCCCGAGCCCAGTATGTACTACCACAACCCTCAAAAATATTTTTGGCCTCAAACTTTTTACGGTTCTCCAGCGATGCTCCGACGATGGTGCCCCGATGAAGAAAGATGCGGCACCAGCACATGCCCGAGTCCAGCATCTGCAGCCGCAACCCTCGGTCCGATCTGATCTTACACTGGAAATGAACTCCGTATGCTTAGAATGGGAATGAACTCCGTATGCCTAAGTTAACCCACGGAATGAGCGTGTGGGCGCTCAGCCGACTAGAGGGGCGGGATGCACAAGCCGAGGATCGGCCAGGGCCCTTTCTGCGTGTTGTCGATCCTGCTGCCACAATCCTCGGTTCGATCTGATCTTAGACTGGGAATGAACTCTATATGCCTAAGCCAACCGACGCAATGAGCAGGCAGGCGGGCGGGCACTACATCGACCAGAAAGACGGGATGCGCAAGCCATGGATCGATAGGGTGGTAGGTGGGTTTTGGCACATCTTCATATTTTTATGTGCCAATGCCATTTTTATGGCTTGTAAATTCATACAATGGTCCCTTAAGCCTTCACATCAAGTTTCATTGCAAGCAGACTCGTTTTCTATTTTTCATGATTTTCGAAACTTTTTATGGGTCGGGATTTTTTAAAATTTTTTTGAAAGGAGTTTTGGCCCCAAATTGGTAGACGTGATCCTTGTATTTTTTTTCGCATGCACAAAAAAATTCAGCTAAAAACTCGAAGTGTACAAATTTTGTCACCATTTGAAAAAAGTGTCCCAATTTCAAACACTTTAAAGGCTACAGGCAGCAAACCTATAAAATCTCAAATGCTCTTTAAGGGCGTGTGAGTTCTCGAGCTTTGATGAGGGATAGGGGGCCACTATAAAGGCCAAGTATGAGCACCCATCGCACATCATGTGTGCACAACCCCCCAGCCCCCCCGATCGTTGGAACCCCAAAGCCGCCAGTCAGGTTCTCCGATGATGCTCCGGCGATGGTGCCTCGACGAAGAAAAATGTAGCGCCAGCCCATGCTCGAGCCCGGCATGTGCTGCTGCAACCCTCGGTCTGGCCCGATCTTAGACTTGGAATGAACTCCGTATGCTTAAACTGGGAATGAACTTCGTATGCCTAAGTCAACCCATGAAACGATCGTACGGGCGCTCAGCCGGCCAGAGGGGCGAGATGCACAAGCTGAGGATCGATCGGGTCCCCCTCTGCATGCTACCGATCCTGCTACCGCAACCCTCGGTCCAGCCCAAACTTTGACTGTGAATGAACTCCATATGCCTAAGCCAGCCGACGAAACGAGCGGACATGCGGGTGGGCGAGCACCACGCCGACTAGAGAGACGGGATGCGCAAGCCGTGAATCGATAGGGTGGTAGGTGGATTTAGGCACATATTCATATTTCTACATGCCAATGCCATTTTTATGGCCTGTAAATTCATGCAATGGTCCCTTAAGCCTTCACGTGAAGTTTAATGGCAAGATGACTCGTTTTCTATTTTTCATGATTTTTGAAACTTTTTACAGTTCGGGATTTTTTAAAATATTTTTGAAAGGAGTTTTGGCCCCAAACGTGGTAGACGAGATCCTTGTATTTTTGTTGGTATGCACAAAAAATTGAGCTAAAAACTCGACGTGTACAAGATTTTGTGTCCATTTGCAAAAAGTGTCCCCATTTTAGACACTTTAATGGCTACTAGCAGCAAACCTGTAAAATCTCAAATGCTCTTTAAGGGGGTGTGAGTTCTCGAAGTTTGATGAGGGATAGGGGGCCAATATAAGGGCCAAGTACCAGCACCCATCACACATCATGTGCGCACACCCCCCCGGCCCTCCTGATCGCCGGAACCCCAATGCCGCCGGTCAGGTTCTCCGACGATGCTCCGACGATGGTGCCCCGACGAAGAAAAATACGACACCAGCACATGCCTGAGCCCAGCATGTGCTGCTGTAACCCTTAATCCGGTCTGATCTTAGACTGGGAATGAACTCCGTATGCCTAAGTCAATCCATGAAACGTGCGTGCAGGCGCTCAGCCGACCAGAAGGGCGGGATTGGCAAGCCGGGGATCGGCCAGGCCCCCCTCTGCGTGTTACCGATCTTGCTACCGTAACCCTCGGTCTGGTCTGATCTTAGACTGGAAATGAACTCCGTATGCCTAAGGCAACCGATGAAACGAACGGGCGGGCGAGCTGGCACTCCACCAGCTAGAGAGACGGGATGCGCAAGCCGTGGATCGATAGGGTGATGGGTGGGTTTAGGCACCTCTTTATATTTCTATGTGCCAATGCCATTTTTATGGCTTGTAAATTCATACAATGGTCCCTTAAGCCTTCACGTGAAGTTTCATGGCAAGACGACTCGTTTTATATTTTTTACGATTTTTGAAACTTTTTACGGTTCGGGATTTTTTAAAATTTTTTTGGACCATTTGAAAAAAGTGTCCACATTTCGAACACTTTAATGGCTACTGGCAGCAAACCTGTAAAATCTCAAATGCTCTTTAAGGGGGTGTGAGTTTTCAAGGTTTGATGAGGGATAGCGGGCCAATATAAGGGCCAAGTACTAGCACCCATCGCACATCATGTGCGCATACCCCCCGGCCCCTCGATCACCGGAACCCCAATTTTATCGGTTAGGTTCTCCGATGATGCTCCACCGATGGTGCGCCGATGAAGAAAAATACGACACCAGCACATTCTCGAGCCCAGCATGTGCTACCACAACCCTCGATCTGGTTCGATCTTAGGCTGGGAATGAACTCCGTATGCTTAGACTGGGAAAGAACTCCGTATGCCTAAGTCAACCCACGAAACAAGCATGCGAGTGCTCAGCTGGCCAGAGGGGTGGGATGTGCAAGCCGAGGATCGACCAGGTCCCCCTCTGCGTGCTGTTGATCCTGCTACCGTAACCCTCGATCCAGTCTGATCTTGGACTGGGAATAAACTCCGCATGCCTAAGCCAACCAACGAAACGAGCGGGCGGGCGGGCGGGCACTACGCCGGCCAGAGAGACGGGATGGGCAAGCCGTGGATCGATAGGGTGTTAGGTGGGTTTAGGCACATCTTCATATTTCTGCATGCCAATGATATTTTTATGGCTTGTAAATTCATACAACGGTCCCTTAAGCCTTCACATGAAGTTTCATGGCAAGATGACTCGTTTTCTATTTTCATGATTTTCAAAACTTTTTGCAGTTCAGGATTTTTTAAAATTGTTTCGGAAGGAGTTTTGGTCCCAAACTTGGTAGACGTGATCCTTGTATTTTTGTTGGCATGCACAAAAAACTTCAGTTAAAAACTCAAAGTGTACAAGATTTTGTGACCATTTGAAAAAAATGTCCCCATTTTAGACACTTTAATGGCTACTAGCAGCAAACCTGTAAAATCTCAAATGCTCTTTAAGGGGGTACGAGTTCTCGAGGTTTGATGAGGGATAGGGGCCCAATATAAGGGACAAGTACCAGCACCCATCGCACACCATGTGCACATACCCCCCCGGTCCCCCCGATCGCCGGAACCCAAATACCGCCGGTCAGGTTCTCCGACGATGCTCTGGTGATGGTGCCCCAACGATGAAAAATGCGGCACCAGCACATGCCCGAGCCTAGCATGTGTTGCTACAACCCTCGGTCTGGTCTGATCTTAGACTGGGAATGAACTCCGTATGCTTAGATTGGGAATGAACTCTGTCTGCCTATGTCAATCCACCAAATGAGCGTGCGGGTGCTCAGCTAGCCAGAGGGGCAGGATTCACAAGCCGGGGATCGGTCAGGTCCCCCTTTACGTGCTACCGATCCTGCTGCCTTAACCTTTGGTCCGGTTCAATCTTAGACTGGGTATGAACTCCGTATGCCTAAGCCAACCGACGAAATGAGCGGGCAGGCAGGCGGGCACTACGCCGGCCAGACAGACCGGATGTGCAAGTCGTGGATTGATAGGGTGGTAGGTGGGTTTAGGCACATCTTCTTATTTCGACGTCGTAATGAAATTTCTATGGCTTGTAAATTCATACAATGGTCCCTTAATCTTTCACGTGAAGTTTCATGGCAAGACGACTCGTTTTCTATTTTTCACGATTTTTGAAACTGTTTGTGATTCTGAATTTTTTAAATTTTTTTGGGAGGAGTTTTGGCCCCAAACTTGGTAGACGTGATCCTTGTATTTTTGTTGGCATGCACAAAAAAATTCAGCTAAAAACTTGAAGTGTACAATATTTTGTGACCATTTGAAAAAAGTGTCCCCATTTCAGACACTTTAATAGCTACTGGTAGCAAACCTGTAAAATCTCAAATGCTCTTTAAGGGGGTGTGAGTTCTTGAGGTTTGATGAGGTATAGGGGGCCAATATAAGGGCCAATTACCAGCACAAATCGCACATCATGTGCGCACACCCCCCTCGGCCTCCCCGATCGCTGGAACCCCAATGCCGCCGGTCAGGTTCTCCAACGATGCTCCGACGATGATGCCCCGGTGAAGAAAAATGCGGCACCAGCACATGCCCTAGCCTAGCATGTGCTGCCGCAACCCTCGATCCGGTCTGATCTTAGATGGGGAATGAACTCCGTACGCTTAGACTGGGAATGAACTCCGTATGCCTAAGTCAACCCACAAAACGAGCGGCTGGCGTTCAGCTGGCCAGAGGGGCGGGATGCGCAAGCCGGGGATCGGTCGGGTCCACCTCTATGTGTTGCTGATCTTGCTACCACAACCCTCAGCCCGATCCGATCTTAGACTAGGAATGAACTTCGTATGCCTAAGCCAACCGATGAAACGAGCAAGCGGGCGGGCGGGCACTAAGTTGGCCAGAGAGACGGGATGCGCAAGTCGTGGATCGATAGGGTGGTAGGTAGGTTTAGGCACATCTTCATATTTCTGTGTGCCAATGCCATTTTTATGGCTTGTAAATTCATACAATGGTCCCTTAAGTCTTCACGTGAAGTTTCATGGCAAGACGACTCGGTTTCTATTTTTCATGATTTTTGAAACCTTTTGCGGTTTTGGATTTTTAAAAATTTTTTCGGTAGGAGTTTTGGCCCTAAACTTGGTAGATGTAATCCTTGTATTTTTTTTGGCATGCACAAAAAAATTCAGCTAAAAACTCGAAGTGTTAAAGATTTTGTGACCATTTGAAAAAAGTGTCCCCATTTTAGACACTTTAATTCCTACCGGTAGCAATCCTGTAAAATCTGAAATGCTCTTTAAGGGGGTGTGAGTTCTTGAGGTTTGATGAGGGATAGGGGGCCAATATAAGGGCCAAATACCAGCACCCATCACACATCATGTGCGCACACCCCCCCGGGCCCCCCGATCGCTGGAACCCCAATGCCGCCGGTCAGGTTCTCTGGGGATGCTCCGGCGATGGTGCCCTGGCGAAGAAAAATGCGGCACCAGCACATGCCCGAGCCCAGCATGTGCTGCTGCAACCCTCGGTCCAGTCTGATCTTAGACTGGGAATGAACTCCGTATGCTTAGACTGGGAATGAACTCTGTATGCCTAAGTCAACCCACAAAACGAGCGTGCGGGCGCTCAGCCAGCCAGAGGGGCGGGATGCGCAAGCCGGGGATCGGCCAGGTCCCCCTTTACGTGCTGCTGATCCTGCTACTACAACCCTTGGTCCAGTCTAATCTTAGACTGGGAATGAAGTCCGTATGCCTAAGCTAACCGATGAAACGAACGGGTGGGCGGGCACTACGCCGGCAAGAGAGACGGGATGTGCAAGCCGTGGATCAATAGGGTGGTAGGTGGGTTTAGGCACATCTTTATATTTCTATGTGCCAATGCGATTTTTATGGCTTGTAAATTCATAGAATGGTCCCTTAATCCTTCACGTGAAGTTTCATGGCAAGACGACTCGTTTTCTATTTTTCACAATTTTTGAAACTTTTCGCGGTTTGAGATTTTTTCAAATTTTTTCGGATGGAGTTTGGGTCCCAAAGTTTCTTAGACATGATCCTTGTATTTTTGTTGGAAAGCACAAAACAATTCAAGTAAAAACTCAAAGTGTACAAGATTTTGTGACCATTTGAAAAAAGTGTCCCCATTTCAGACACTTTAATGGCTACTGGCAGCAAACCTGTAAAATCTCAAATGCTCTTGAAGGAGGTGTGAGTTCTCGAGGTTTGGTGAGGGATAGGGGGCCAATATAAGGGCCAAGTACCAGTACCCATCGTACATCATGTGTGCACACCCCCCCGGCCCCCCGATCACCGTAACCCCAATACCGTCGGTTAGGTTCTCCGACGATGCTCCGGTGATGGTGCCCCGACGAAGAAAAATGCGGCACCAGCACATGGCCGAGCCCAGCATGTGCTGTCGCAACCCTCAGTCCGATCCAATCTTAGACTGGCAATGAACTCTGTATGCTTAAACTGGGAATGAACTCCGTATGCCTAAGTCAACCCATGAAACGAGCGTGCAGGCTCTCAGCCGGCCAGAAGGGCAGGATGCGTAAGCCGAGGATCGGTCAAGTCCCTTTCTGAGTGCTGTTGATCCTACTACCGTAACCCTTGGTCCGGTCTGATCTTAGAATGGGAATGAACTCCGTACGCCTAAGCCAACCGACGAAATGAGTGGGTGGGCGGGCGGGCGGGCACTACACCGACCAGAGAGACAGGATGCACAAGCCATGGATCAATAGGGTGCTAGGTGGGTTTCGGCACATCTTCATATTTCTGCATGCCAATTCCTTTTTTATGGTTTGTAAATTCAAACAATGGTCCCTTAAGCCTGCACGTGAAGTTTCAGGGCAAGACAACTCGTTCTCTATTTTTCATGATTTTCGAACCTTTTTGGGGTTCGGGATTTTTTAAAATTTTTTCGGAAGGGTTTTGGCCCCAAACTTGGTGGACGTGATCCTTGTATTTTTGTTGGCATTCATAAAAAAATTCAGCTAAAAACTTGAAGTGTACAAGATTTTGTGACCATTTGAAAAAAGTGTCCCCATTTTAGACACTTTAATGGCTACTAGCAGCAAACCTGTAAAATGTCAAATGCTCTTTAAGGGGGTGTGAGTTCTCAAGGTTTGATTAGGGATAGGGGGCCAATATAAGGGCCAAGTACCAGCACCCATCGCACATCATGTGCGCACACCCCCTCGGGCCCCCGATCGTCGGAACCCTAATACCGCCGGTCAGGTTCTCCGACGATGCTCCGACGATGGTGCCCCGATGAAGAAAAATACGGCACCAGCACATGCTCGAGCCCAGCATGTGCTGTCGCAACCCTCGGTCTGGTCCGATCTTAGACTAGGAATGAACTCCGTATGCCTAGGTCAACCCACAAAATGATCGTGCGAGCGCTCAGTCGGCCAGAGGGGGGGATGGGCAAGCCGAGGGTCGGTCGAGTCCCCCTCTGCGTGCTGTCGATCCTCCTGCCGCAACGTTCAGTTCGGTCCGATCTTAGACTGGGAATGAACTCTGTATGCCTAAGCCAACCGACGAAATGAGCGGGCGGGCGGGCACTACGCCGACCAGAGAGACGGGATGTGCAAACCATGGATCGATAGGGTGGTAGGTGGGTTTAGGCACATCTTCATATTTCTGTGTGCCAATGCCATTTTTCTAGCTTGTAAATTCATACAATGATCCCTTAAGCCTTCACGTGAAGTTTCATGGCAAGACTACTCATTTTCTATTTTTCACGATTTTCAAAACTTTCTACGGTTGGGGATTTTTTAAAATTTTTTCGAAAGGAGTTTTGGCCCCAAATTTGGTAGACGTGATCTTTGTATTTTTGTTGGCATGCACAAAATAATTCAGTTAAAAACTCGAAGTGTACAAGATTTTGTGACCATTTGAAAAGAGTGTCCCCATTCCAGATACTTTAATGGCTACTGGCAGCAAACCTGTAAAATCTCAAATGCTCTTTAAGAGGGTGTGAGTTCTCGAGGTTTGTTGAGGGATAGGGGGCCAATATAAGGGCCAAGTACCAGCACCCATCGCACATCATGTGCACACACCCCCTCGGCCCCCCGATCACCGAAACCTTAATGCTGTCGGTCAGGTTCTCCGACGATGCTCCGGCGATGGTGCCCCGAAGAAGAAAAATGCAGCACCAACACATGCCCGAGCCCAGCATGTGCTGGCAATGAACTCCATATGCTTAGGCTGGGAATGAACTCCGTATGCCTAAGTCAACGCACGAAACAAGCGTGCAGGCGCTCAGCCGGCTAGAAGGGCGGGATGCGCAAGCCAGGGATCGACCAGGTCCCCCTCTGTGTGCTGCTGATCCTGCTACTGTAACCCTTGGTCCGGTCCAATCTTAGAATAGGGATGAACTCCGTACACCTAAGCCAACTGATAAAACAAGCGAGTGGGCGGGCGGGCGGGCACTACACCGGCCAGAGAGACAGGATGCGCAAGCCATGGATCGATAGGGTGGTAGGTGGGTTTAGGCACATCTTCATATTTCTACATGCCGATTCCTTTTTTATGGCTTGTAAATTCATACAATGCTCCCTTAAGCCTTCATGTGAAGTTTCATGGCAAGACGACTTGTTTTCTATTTTTCAAGATTTTTGAAACTTTTTACGGTTTGAGATTTTTTAAAATTTTTTCGGAAGGGTTTTAGCCCCAAACTTGGTAGACGTGATCCTTGTTTTTTTGTTGGCATGCATAAAAAAATTCAGCTAAAAACACGAAGTGTATAAGATTTTGTTACCATTTGAAAAAAGTGTCCCCATTTCAGACACATTAATAGCTACAGGCAGCAAACCTGTAAAATCTTAAATGCTCTTTAAGGGGGTGTGAGTTCTCAAGGTTTGATGAGGGATAGGGGGCCATTATAAGGGCCAAGTACCAGCACCCATCGCACATCATGTGCGCACACCCCTCGGGCCCCTGATCGTCGGAACCACAATGCCGTCGGTTAGGTTCTCCAACAATGCTCCGACGATGGTGCCCCGATGAAGAAAAATGCGGCAAAACCCTCGGTCCGGTCTGATCCTACACTGAGAATGAACTTTGTATGCTTAGATTGGGAATGAACTCCGTATGCTTAAGTCAACCCTCGAAACGAGCGTGCGGGCGCTCAGCCGGCCAGAAGGGTTGGATGCGCAAGCCGAGGATCGGTCGGGTCCCCCTCTGGGTGCTGTCGATCCTGCTGCCGCAACCCTCCATTCATTCTGATGTTAGACTAGGAATGAACTCCGTATGCCTACGCCAACCGACGAAACGAGCGGGCGGATGGGCACTACGTCGGCCAGAGAGACGAGATGCGCAAGCCGTGGATCGATAGGGTGGTAGGTTGGTTTAGGCACATCTTCATATTTCTGCATGGCAATGCCATTTTTATGGCTTGTAAATTCATACAATGGTCCCTTAAGCCTTCACGTGAAGTTTCATGGCAAGACTACTCGTTTTCTATTTTTCACGATTTTTGATACTTTTTACGATTTGGGATTTTTTAAAATTTTTTCGGAAGAAGTTTTGGCCCCAAACGTTGTACCCGTGATCCTTGTATTTTTGTTGGCATGCATAAAAAAATTCATCTAAAAACTCGAAGTGTACAAGATTTTATGACCATTTGAAAAAAGTGTCCCCATTTCAGACACTTTAATGGCTACTGGCAGCAAACCTGTAAAATCTCAAATGCTCTTTAAGGGGGTGTGAGTTCTCGAGGTTTGATGAGGGATAGGGGGCCAATATAAGGGCCAAGCACTAGCACGCACTGCACATCATGTGTGCACACCCCCCCGGCCCCTCCGATCACCGGAACCCCAATGCCGTCGGTCAGGTTCTTCGACGATGCTCCGGTGACGGTGCCCCGATTAAGAAAAATATGGCAGCAGCACATACTGGAGCCCAGCATGTGCTATCGCAACGCTCTGTCCGGTCCGATCTTAGACTGGGAATGAACTTCGTATGCCTAAGTCAACCTACAAAACGAGCGTACGGGTGCTCAATCGGCCAGAGGGGCGGGATGCGCAAGCCGGGGATCGGTCGGGTCCCCCTCCACGTGCTGCCGATCCTGTTGCTGCAACCCTAAGTCCGGTTTGATCTTAGACTGGGAATGAACTTCATATGCCTAAGCCAACTGACGAAAGGAGCGGACGGGCACTACATCGGCCAGAGAGACGAGATGCGCAAGCCGTGGATCGATAGGGTGGTAGGTGGGTTTAGGCACATCTTCATATTTCTATGTGCCAATGCCATTTTTATGGCTTGTAAATTCGTACAATGGTCCCTTAAGCCTTCACATGAAGTTTCATGGCAAGATGACTCGTTTTCTATTTTTCACGATTTTTAAAACTTTTTACGGTTCGGGATTTTTTAAAATTTTTTTGGAAGGATTTTTGGTCCCAAACTTGGTAGACGTGATCCTTGTATTTTTGTTGGCATGCACAAAAAAATTCAGCCAAAAACTCAAAGTGTACAAGATTTTGTGACCATTTGAAAAAAGTGTCCCCATTTCAGACACTTTAATGGCTACTGGCAGCAAACCTATAAAATCTCAAATGCTCTTTAAGGGGTTGTGAGTTCTCGAGGTTTGATGAGGGATAGGGGGCCAATATAAGGGCCAAGTTCTCGCACCCATCGCACATCATGTGCGGACACCCCCCCGGCCGCCCCGATCGCCAAACACCAATGCCGCCGGTCAGGTTCACCGGCGATGCTCCGACGATGGTGCCCCGATGAAGAAGAATACGGCACCAGCACATGCTCGAGCCCAGCATGTGCTGTCACAACCCTCAGTTCGATCCAAACTTAGGCTGGCAATGAACTCCATATGCTTAGACTGGGAATGAACTCCGTATGCCTAACTCAACCCACGAAACGAGCGTACGGGCGCTCAGCCTGCCAGAGGGGTGGGACGTGCAAGTCGAGGATCGGTCGGGTTCACCTCTGCGTGCTGCCGATCCTGCTACCTCAACCCTCAGTCTGGTCCAATCTTAGACTAGGAATGAACTCCGTATGCCTCAACCAACCGACGAAACGAGCGGGCGGGCTGACGGGGGGGCACTACGCTGGCCAGAGAGACGAGATGCGCAAGCCGTGGATCAATAGGGTGGTAGGTGGGTTTAGGCACATCTTCATATTTTTGTGTGCCAATGCCATTTTTATGGCTTGTAAATTCATACAACGGTCCCTTAAGCCTTCAAGTGAAGTTTCATGGCAAGACGACTCGTTTTCTATTTTTCATGATTTTTAAACTTTTTTCAGTTCGAGATATTTTAAAATTTTTTCGAAAGGAGTTTTGGCCCCAAACTTGGTAGACGTGATCCTTGTATTTTTGTTGGAATGCACAAAAAAATTCAGCTAAAAACTTGAAGTGTACAAGATTTTGTGACCATTTGAAAAAAGTATCCCCATTCCAGACACTTTAATGGCTACTGGCAACAAACCTGTAAAATCTCAAATGCTCTTTAAGGGGGTGTAAGTTCTCAAGGTTTGATGAGGGATAGGGGCCCAATATAAGGGCCAAGTACCAGCACCCATCGCACATCGTGTGTACACACCCCCCAACCCCCCCGATCGCCGAAACCCCAATGCCGCAAGTCAGGTTCTCCGACGATGCTCCGATGATGGTGCCCCGGTGAAGAAAAATGCGGCACCAGCACATGCCCGAGCCTAGCATGTGCTGCCATAACCCTCGGTCTGGTCCAATCTTAGACTGGCAATGAACTTCATATGCTTAGACTGGGAATGAACTCCGTACGCCTAAGCCAACCGACGAAACGAGTGGGTGGGCGGGCAGACGGGCACTATGCCGCCAAGAGAGACGGGATGCGCAAGTCATGGATCAATAGGGTGGTAGGTGGGTTTAGGCACATCTTCATATTTCTGTGTGCCAATTCCTTTTTTATGGCATGTAAATTCAAACAATGGTCCCTTAAGCCTTCACGTGAAGTTTCATGGCAAGACGACTCGTTTTCTATATTTCATGATTTTTGAAACTTTTTGCGGTTCAAGATTTTTTAAAATTTTTTCAAAAGGGGTTTTGGCCCCAAACTTGGTAGATGTGATCCTTGTATTTTTGTTGGCATTCATAAAAAAATTCAGCTAAAAACTCAAAGTGTACAAGATTTCGTGAACATTTGAAAAAAGTGTCCCCATTTCAGACACTTTAATGGCTACTGGCAGCAAACCTGTAAAATCTCAAATGCTCTTTAAGGGGGTGCGAGTTCTCGAGGTTTGATGAGGGATAGGGGTCCAATATAAGGGCCAAATACCAGCACCCATCACACATCTTGTGCGCACACCCCCTTTGGGCCCCCGATCGTCGGAACCCCAATGCCGTCGGTCAAGTTCTCCGGCGATGCTCCGACGATGGTGCCCCGATGAAGAAAAATACGGCACCAGCACATGCTCGAGCCCAGCATGTGCTACCGTAACCCTCGGTCCGGTCTGATCTTAGACTGGGAATGAACTCCGTACGCTTAGGTCAACCCACGAAACGAGCGTGCGGCGCTCAGTCGGCCAGAGGGGTGGGATGCGCAAGCCAGGGATGGATCGTGTCCCCCTCAGCATGCTGTCAATCTTGCTACCGCAACCCTCAGTTTGGTCCGATCTTAGACTGGGAATGAACTCCGTATGCCTAAGCCAACCGACGAAACGAGCGGGCGGGCGGGCGAATGGGCACTACGCCGACCAGAGAGACGGGATGCGCATGCCGTGGATCGATAGGATGGTAGGTGGGTTTAGGCACGTCTTCATATTCTGCATTCCAATGCCATTTTATGGCTTGTAAATTCATACAATGGTCCCTTAAGCCTTCACGTGAAGTTTCATGGCAAGACGACTCGTTTTCTATTTTTCATGATTTTTAAAACCTTTTATAGTTCGGGATTTTTTAAAATTTTTTCGGAAGGAGTTTTAGCCCCAAACTTGGTAGACGTGATCCTTGTATTTTCGTTGGCATGGAAAAAAAATTCTGCTAAAAAATCAAAGTGTACAAGATTTTGTGACCATTTGAAAAAAGTGTCCCCATTTCGGACACTTTAATGGCTACTGGCAGCGAACCTGTAAAATCTCAAATGCTCTTTAAGGGGGTGTGAGTTCTGAAGGTTTGATGAGGGATAGGGGGCCAATATAAGGTCTGAGTACCGGCACCCATTGCACATCATGTGCGCACTCCGCCCCCGCCCCCGCCCCCCCGATCGTCGGAACCCCAATGCCGCTAGTCAGGTTCTCCGGCGATGCTCCGGCGATGGTGCCCCAACGAAGAAAAATGCTGCACCAACACATGCCCGAGCCCAGCATGTGCTGCCGTAACCCTCAGTCCAGTCCGATCTTGGACTGAGAATGAACTCCGTATGCTTAGACTAGGAATGAACTCCGTATGCCTAAGTCAACCCACGAAACAAGCGTGCAGGCGCTCAGCCAGCCAGAAGGGCGGGATGCGCAAGCCAAGGATCGGTCGGGTCCCCCTCTTTGTGCTGCCGATCTTGCTATCGTAACCCTCGGTCCGGTCCGGTCTTAGACTGGGAATGAACTCCGTACGCTTAAGCCAACCGACAAAACGAGTGGTTGGGCGGGCGGGCGGGCACTACGCCGGCCAGAGAGAAAGGATGCGCAAGCCGTGGATCGATAGGGTGGTAGGTGGGTTTAGGCACATCTTCATATTTCTGCATGCCAATTCCTTTTTTATGGCTTGTAAATTCATACAATGGACCCTTAAGCATTCACGTGAAGTTTCATGGCAAGACGACTCATTTTTTATTTTTCAAGATGTTCAAAAATTTTATGGTTCGAGATTTTTTAAAATTTTTTCGGAAGGAGTTTTGGCCCCAAACTTGGTAGACGTGATCCTTTTATTTTTTTTGGCATTCACGAAAACATTCAGCTAAAAACTCGAAGTTTACAAGATTTTGTGAGCATTTGAAAAAAGTGTCCCCATTTAAGACACTTTAATGGCTACTGGTAGCAAACCTGTAAATTCTCAAATGCACTTTAAGGGGTGTTAGTTCTCAAGGTTTGATGAGGGATAGGGGGCCAATATAAGCTCTGAGTACCGGCACCCATTGCACATCATGTGTGCACTCCGCCCCCTGACCCCCCCGATCATCGGAACCCCAATGCCGCCAGTCAGGTTCTCCGATGATGCTCCGGCGATGGTGCCCCGACGAAGAAAAATGCTGCACCAGCACATGCCCGAGCCCAGCTTGTGCTATCGTAACCCTCAGTCCGGTCCGATCTTGGACTGAGAATGAACTTCGTATGCTTAGACTGGGAATGAACTCCGTATGCCTAAGTCAACCCACGAAACGAGCGTGCAGGCACTCAGCCAGCCAGAAGGGCGGGATGCGCAAGCCATAGATCGGCCGGGTCCCCCTCTTTGTGCTGTCGATCCTGCTATCGTAACCCTAGGTCTGATTCGGTCTTAGACTGGGATTGAACCCCGTACGCCTAAGCCAACTGACAAAACGAGTGGTTGGGCGGGCGGACGGGCACTACGCCGGCCAGAGAGATGGGATGCGTAAGCCGTGGATCGATAGGGTGGTAGGTGGGTTTAGGCACATCTTCATATTTCTGTGTGCCAATTCCTTTTTTATGGCTTGTAAATTCATACAATGTACCCTTAAGCCTTCACGTGAAGTTTCATGGCAAGACGACTCGTTTTCTATTTTTCAAGATGTTCAAAAATTTTATGGTTCGGGATTTTTTAAAATTTTTTCGGAAGGAGTTTTGGTCCCAAACTTGGTAGACGTGATCCTTGTATTTTTTTTGGCATTCACGAAAACATTTAGCTAAAAACTCAAAGTTTACAAGATTCTGTGAGCATTTGAAAAAAGTGTCCCCATTTTAGACACTTTAATGGCTACTGGCAGTAAACCTGTAAAATCTCAAATGCTCTTTAAGGGGTGTGAGTTCTCAAGGTTTGATTAGGGATAGGGGGCCAATATAAGCTCCAAGTACCGGCACCCATCGCACATCAAGTGCGCACACCCCCTCGGCCCCCCGATCGCCGGAACCCCAATGCTGTCAGTCAGGTTCTCTGGTGATGCTCCGGTGATGGTTCCCCGACGAAGAAAAATGTGTCACCACCACATGCCCGAGCCCATCATGTGCTGTTGCAAACCTCGGTCTGGTCTGATCTTAGACTGGGAATGAACTCCGTATGCTTAGACTGGGAATGAACTCCGTATGCCTAAGTCAACCCACGAAACGAGCGTGCGGGCGCTCAACCAGCAAGAGGGGTGAGATGTGGAAGCCGGGGATCGACTGGGTCCCCCTCTGCGTGCTGCCGATCCTGCTACCGCAACTAGTCTGGTCCGATCTTAGACTGGGAATGAACTCCGTATGCCTAAGCCAACCGACGAAACGAGTGGGCGGGCGGACAGGCGGCACTACGTCGGCCAGAGAGACAGGATGCGCAAGCCGTGGATCGATAGGGTGGTATGTGGGTTTAGGCACATCTTCATATTTTTGGGTGCCAATTACATTTTTGTGGCTTGTAAATTCATACAATGGTCCCTTAAGCCTTCACGTGAAGTTTCATGGCAAGACGACTCGTTTTCTATTTTTCACGATTTTAGAAACTTTTTACGGTTCGGGATTTTTAAAAATTTTTTCGAAATGATTTTTGGCGCCAAACTTGGTAGATGTGATCCTTGTATTTTTGTTGGCATCCATGAAAACATTCAGCTAAAAACTCAAAGTGTACAAGATTTTGTGACCATTTGAAAAAAGTGCCCCCATTTCAGACACTTTAATAGCTACTGGCAGCAAACCTGTAAAATCTCAAATGCTCTTTAAGGGGGTGTGAGTTCTCAAGGTTTGATGAGGGATAGGGGGCCAATATAAGCTCCAAGTATCGGCACCCATCGCACATCATGTGCGCACTCCACCCCCCGGCCCCCCCGATCGTCGGAACCCCAATGCCGCCTGGCAGTTTCTCTGACGATGCTCCGACGATGGTGCCCCGACGAAGAAAAAAGCTGCACCAGCACATGCCCGAGCCCAGCATGTGCTGCCGTAACCCTCAGTCTGGTCCGATCTGAGACTGGGAATGAACTCGTAGGCTTAGACTAGGAATGAACTCCGTATGCCTAAGTCAACCCACAAAATGAGCGTGCAGGCGCTTAGCCAGCCAGAAGGGCGGGATGCGCAAGCCAGGGATCGGTCGGGTCCCTCTCTGTGTGCTGCCGATCCTACTATCATAACCCTTGATCCGGTCTGGTCTTAGACTGGGAATGAACTCCGTACGCCTAAGCCAACCGACAAAACGAGTGGGTGGGCGGGCGGGCGGGCACTACGCTGGCCAGAGAGACGGGATGCGCAAGCCGTGGATCGATAGGGAGGTAGGTGGGTTTAGGCACATCTTCCTATTTCTGCATGCCAATTTGTAAATTCATACAATGGTCCCTTAAGGCTTCACGTGAAGTTTCATTGCAAGACGACTCGTGTTCTATTTTTAAAGACTTTCAAAACTTTTTATGGTTCGAGATTTTTTAAAATTTTTTCGGAAGGAGTTTTGCCCCAAACTTGGTAGACGTGATCCTTGTATTTTTTTTGGCATGCATGAAAACAGTCAGCTAAAAACTCGAAGTGTACAAGATTTTGTGAGCATTTAAAAAAAGTGTCCCCATTTCAGACACTTTAAAGGCTACTGGCAGCAAACCTGTAAAATGTCAAATGCTCTTTAAGGTGGTGTGAGTTCTCAAGGTTTGATGAGGGATAGGGGGCCAATATAAGCTCCAAGGACTGGCACCCATCGCACATCATGTACGCACACCCCTTCGGCCCCCCGATCACCGGAACGCTAATGCCGTCAGTCAGGTTCTCCGGTGATGCTACAGTGATGGTACCCCGGCGAAGAACAATGTGTCACCAGCACATGCCCGAGCCCAGCATGTGCTGTCACAAACCTTGGTCCGGTCTGATCTTAGACTGCGAATGAACTCCGTATGCCTAAGTCAACCCACGAAACGAGCGTGCAGGCGTTCAGCCAACCAGAAGGGTGGGATGCACAAGCCAAGGATCGGCCGGGTCCCCCTCTGTGTGCTGCCAATCCTGCTACCGTAACCCTCGGTCTGGTCCAGTCTTAGACTGGAAATGAACTCCGTACGCCTAAGCCAGCCGACAAAATGAGTGGGTGGACGGGCAGGCGGGCACTACGCCGGCCAGAGGGACGGGATGCGCAAGCCATGGATCGATAGGGTGGTAGGTGGGTTTAGGCACATCTTCATATTTCTGCATGCCAATTCCATTTTTATGGCTTGTAAATTCATACAATGGTCCCTTAAGCCTTCACGTGAAGTTTCATGGCAAGACGACTCGTTTTCTATTTTGCACGATTTTAGAAACTTTTTACGGTTCTGGATTTTTTTAAATTTTTTCGAAAGGATTTTTGGCACCAAACTTTGTAGACGTTATCCTTGTATTTTTGTTGGCATGCACAAAAAGATTCAGTTAAAAACTTGAAGTGTACAAGATTTTGTGACCATTTGAAAAAAGTGTCCCCATTGCAGACACTTTAATGGCCACTGGCAGCAAACCTGTAAAATCTCAAATGCTTTTTAAGTGGGTGTGAGTTCTCGAGGTTTGATGAGGGATAGGGGGCCAATATAAGGGCCAAGTTCCAGCACCCATCGCACATCATGTGCGCACACCCCCCGGCCCCCCCGATCACCGGAACCCCAATGCCGCCGGTCAAGTTCTCCAACGATGCTCCGGTGTTGGTCCCCTGGTGAAGAAAAATGTGGCAACAGCACATGCTCGAGCCCAGCATGTGCTGCTGCAACCCTCAATCCAGTTCGATCTTAGACAGGGAATGAACTCCGTATGCCTAAGCCAACCGACGAAACGAGTAGGCGGGCGGGCATTACGCTGACCAGAGAGACGGGATGCGCAAGTCGTGGATCGATAGGGTGGTAGGCAGGTTTCAGCATATCTTCATATTTCTACATGCCAATGCCATTTTTATGGCTTGTAAATTCATACAATGGTCCCTTAAGCCTTCACGTGAAGTATCATGGCAAGACGACTCGTTTTCTATTTTTCTTGATTTTTAAAACTTTTTACGGTTCGGGATTTTCTAAAATTTTTTCGAAAGGAGTTTTGGGCCCAAACTTGGTAGACATGATCCTTGTATTTTTATTGGCATGCACAAAAAAATATAATTAAAAACTTGAAGTGTACAAGATTTTGTGACCATCTGAAAAAAGTGTCCCCATTTTAGACACTTTAATGGCTACTGGCAGCAAACCTGTAAAATCTAAAATGCTCTTCAAGGGGGTGTGAGTTCTCGATTTTTGATGAGGGATAGGGGGCCAATATAAGGGCCAAGTACCAGAAGCCATCGCACATCATGTGCACACACCCGCCCCGGCCCCCCCGATTTCTGGAACCCTAATGCCGCCGGTCAGGTTCTCCGGTGATGCTCTGGCGATGGTGCCCTAGCGAAGAAAAATGTGGCACCAGCACATGCCCAAGCCCGGCATGTGCTACCGTAACCCTCTGTCCGGTCTGATCTTAGAATGGGAATGAACTCCGTATGCCTAAGTCAACCCACGAAATGAACGTGCGGGTGCTCAACCGGCCAGAGGGGCGGGATGTGCAAGCCGGGGATCGATCGGGTCCCCCTCTGCGTTCGGTCCGATCTTAAACTGGGAATGAACTCCCTATGCCTAAGTCAACCAACAAAATGAGCAAACGGGCGGGCGGGCACTATACTGGCTAGAGAGACGAGATGCGCAAGCCATGGATAGATAAGGTGGTAGGTGGGTTTAGGCACATCTTCATATTTCTGCATGCCAATACCATTTTTATGGCTTGTAAATTCATACAATGGTAACTTAAGCCTTCATGTGAAGTTTCATGGCAAGACGACTCGTTTTCTATTTTTCACAATTTTCAAAACTTTTTGTGGTTTCGAATTTTTTAAAATTTTTTTGGAAGGAGTTTTGGCCCCAAACTTGGTAGACATGATGCTTTTATTTTTTTGGCATGCACAAAAAAATTCACCTAAAAACTCGAAGTGTACAAGATTTTGTGACCATTTGAAAAAAGTGTCCCCATTTCAGACACTTTAATGGCTATAGGCAGCAAACCTGTAAAATCTCAAATGCTCTTTAAGGGGTGTGAGTTCTCAAGATTTGATGAGGGAGAGGGGGCCAATATAAGGGCCAAGTACCAGCACCCATCGCACATCATGTGCGCACGCACCCCCCGGCCCCCTCGATCGCTGGAACCGCAATGCCGCCGGTCAGGTTCTCCGACGTTGCTCCTATGATGGTGCCCCGGCGAAGAAAAATATGGCACCAGCACATGCTCGAGCCCAGCATGTGCTGCCGCAACCCTCGGTCCGATCCGATCTTAGACTGGGAATGAACTCCATATTCTTAGACTAGGAATGAACTCTGTATGCCTAAGTCAACCCACGAAATGAGCGTGCGGGCGCTCAGCCGGCCAGAGGGGCGGTATGCGCAAGCCGGGGATCGATCGGGTCCACCTCTGCGTGCTGCCGATCCTGGTGCCCCAATCCGCAGTCCAGTCCTATCTTAGATTGGGAATGAACTCTGTATGCCTAAGCCAACCGACGAAACGAGAAGGCGGGCGGGCGGGCACTACGCTAGCCAGAGAGACAGGATGTGCAAGCCATGGATCGATAGGGTGGTAGGTGGGTTTAGGCACATCTTCATATTTCTATGTGCCAATGCCATTCTTATGGCTTGTAAATTCATACAATGGTCTCTTAAGCCTTCACGTGAAGTTTCATGGCAAGACGACTCGTTTTCTATTTTTCACGATTTTTGAAACTTTTTGTGGTTCGAGATTTTTTAAAATTTTTTTGGAAGGAGTTTTGGCTCCAAACTTGGTAGACGTGATCCTTGTATTTTTGTTGGCATGCACAAAAAAATTCAGCTAAAAACTCGAAGTGTACAAAATTTTGTGAGGATTTGAAAAAATGTCCCCATTTCAGACACTTTAATTGCTATTGGCAGCAAACCTGTAAAACCTCAAATGCTCTTTAAAGGGGTGTGAGTTCTTGAGGTTTGATGAGGGATAGGGGGCTAATATAAGGGCCAAGTACCAGCACCCATCACACATCATGTGCGCACACCCCCCGACCCCCCCGATCGTCGGAACCCCAATGCCGCCGGTCAGGTTCTCCGGCGATGCTCCGACGATGGTGCCCCGATGAAGAAAAATGCGGTACCAGCACATGCCGGAGCCCAGCATGTGCTACCGCAACCCTTGGTCTGGTTCGATCTTAAACTGGGAATGAACTTTCTATGTTTAGACTGTGAATGAACTTCGTATGCCTAAGTCAACCCATGAAACGAACGTGCGGGCGCTCAACCGGCCAGAGGGGCGGGATGCGCAAGCCGGGGATCGGTTGGGTCCTCCTCTACGTGCTGCCGATCTTGCTACCACAACCCTCTATCCGGTCTGATCTTAGACTAGGAATGAACTCTGTATGCCTACGCCAACCGACGAAACGAGCGGGCGGCGGGCGGGGACTATGCCAGCCAGAGAGAGGGGATGTGCAAGCCGTGGATCGATAGGGAGGTAGGTGGGTTTAGGCACATCTACATATTTTTACGTGCCAATGCCATTTTTATGGCTTGTAAATTCATACAATGGTCCCTTAAGCCTTCACGTGAAGTTTCATGGCAAGACGACTCGTTTTTTAATTTTCACGATTTTTGAAACTTTTTGCTGTTCGGGATTTTTCAAAAATTTTTTGAAAGGATTTTTGGCCCCAAACTTAGTAGACATGATCCTTGTATTTTTGTTGGCATGCATAAAAAAATTCAGCTAAAAACTTGAAGTGTACAAGATTTTGTGACCATTTGAAAAAAGTGTCCCCATTTTCAGACACTTTAATGGCTACTGGCAGCAAACCTGTAAAATCTCAAATGCAATTTAAGGGGGTGTGAGTTCTGAAGGTTTGATGAGGAATAGGGGGCCAATATAAGGGCCAAGTACCAGCACCCATCGCACATCATCTGCGCGCACACCCCCCGGCCCCCGATCGCCGGAACTCCAATGCCGTCGGTCAGGTTCTCCGGTGTTGGTCCTATGATGGTGCCCTGACGAAGAAAAATGTGGTACCAGCACATGCCCAAGCATAGCATGTGCTGCCACAACCCTCGATCTGGTCCGATCTTAGATTGGGAACGAACTCCATATGCTTAGACTGGGAATGAACTTCTATGCCTAAGTCAACCCATGAAACGAGCGTGTGGGTGCTCAGCCGGCCAAAGGGGCGGGATGCGCAAGCCAGGGATCGACCGGGTCCCCCTCTGCATGCTGCTATTTTTGCTACCGTAATCCTCAATCTGGTCCAATCTTAGACTGGGAATGAACTCTATATGCCTAAGCCAACCGACGAAATGAGTGGGCGGACGGGTGGGCGGGCACTACACCAGCTAGAGAGACAGGATGCGCAAGCCGTGGATCGATAGGGTGGTAGTTGCGTTTAGGCACATCTTCATATTTCTACATGCCAATGCCATTTTTATGGCTTGTAAATTCATACAATGGTCCCTTAAGCCTTCACGTGAAGTTTCATGGCAAGACGACTCGTTTTCTATTTTTCTCTATTTTCAAAACTTTTTGCGGTTCCGAATTTTTTAAAATTTTTTTGGAATGAGTTTTGGCCCCAAAATTTGTAGACGTGATCCTTGTATTTTTGTTAGCATGCAAAAAAAAATTTAGGTAAAAACTCGAAGTGTACAATACTTTGTGACCATTTCAAAAAAGTGTCCCCATTTCAGACACTTTAATGGCTACTGGCAGCAAACCTGTAAAATCTCAAATGCTCTTTAAGGGGGTGTGGGTTCTCGAGGTTTGAGGAGGGAAAGGGGGCCAATATAAGGGCCAAGTACCAGCACCCATCAAACATCATGGGTGCACACCCCCCCGGCCCCCCCGATCATCGGAATCCCAATGTCGTCAGTCAGGTTTTCAGATGATGGTGCCCCGATGAAGAAAAATGCGGCACCAGCACATGCCCGAGTCCAGCATGTGCTGCCGCAACCCTCGGTCCGGTCTGATCTTAGACTGGGAATGAACTCCGCATTCTTAGACTGGGAATGAACTTCGTATTCTTAGACTGGGAATGAACTCTGTATGCCTAAGTCAACCCACGAAACGAGCGTGCGGGCGCTCAGTCGGCTAGAAGGGCGGTATGCGCAAGCCGGGGATCAACCGGGTCCACCTCTGCGTGCTGCCGATCTTGCTGCCCCAGCCCTCAGTCCGGTCCTATCTTAGATTGGGAATAAACTCTGTATGCCTAAGCCAACCGACGAAATGAGCGGGCGGGCACTACACCGGCCAGAGAGACGGGATGCGCAAGCCGTGGATCGATAGGGTGGTAGGTGGGTTTAGGCACATATTCATATTTCTACGTGCCAATGCCATTTTTATGGCTTGTAAATTCATACAATGGTCCCTTAAGCCTTCACATGAAGTTTCATGGCAAGACGACTCGTTTTCTATTTTTTACGATTTTTGAAACTTTTTATGGTTCGAGATTTTTGAAAATTTTTTCGAAAGGATTTTTGGCCCCAAACTTGGTAGACGTGATCCTTGTAGTTTTCTTGGCATGCAGAAAAAAATTCAGCTAAAAACTTGAAGTGTACAAGATTTTGTGACCATTTGAAAAAAATGTCCCCATTTCGGACACTTTAACGGCTACTGGTAGAAAACCTGTAAAATATCGAATGCTCTTTAAGGGGGTGTGAGTTCTCAAGGTTTGATGAGGGATAGGGGGCCAATATAAGGGCCAAGTACCAGCTCCCATGACACATCATGTGTGCACACCCCCCCGATCGCCGGGGCCCTAATGCCGCCGGTTAGGTTCTCTGACGATGCTTCGACGATGGTGCCCCGTTCAAGAAAAATGCGACACCAGTACATGCTCGAGCCCAGCATGTGCTGCCGCAACCCTCAAACTTGTCCGATCTTAGACTGGGAATGAACTCAGTATGCCTAAGTCAATCCACAAAACGAGCGTGCGGGCACTCAGCCGACCAGAGGGGCGGGATGCGCAAGCTAGGGATCAGTCGGGTCCCCCTTTTGTGCTACCGATCCTGCTGCCGCAACAATTATTCCAGTCTTATCTTAGACTGGGAATGAACTCCGTATGCCTAAGCCGAACGACAAAATGAGCGGGCAGGCACTACGCCGACCATAGAGACGGGATGCGCAAGCCGTGGATCGATAGGGTGGTAGGTGCGTTTAGGCACATCTTCATATTTCTATGTGCCAATGCCATTTTTATGGCTTGTAAATTCATACAATGGTCCCTTAAGCCTTCACGTGAAGTTTTAGGGCAAGGCGACTCGTTTTCTATTTTTCACGATTTTTGAAACTTTTTGCGGTTCGGGATTTTTCAAAATTTTTTTGAAAGGATTTTTGGCCCCAAAGTTGGTAGACATGATCCTTGTATTTTTGTTGGCATGCACAAAAACATTCAGGTAAAAACTCGAAGCGTACAATATTTTGTGGCCATTTGAAAAAAGTGTCCCCATTTCAGACACTTTAATGGCTACTTGGCAGCAAACCTGTAAAATCTCAAATGCTCATTAAGGGGGTGTGAGTTCTCGATGTTTGATGAGGGATAGGGGGCCAATATAAGGGCCAAGTACCAGCACCCATCGCACATCATGTGCGCACACACCCCCCCGGCCCCCCGGATCGCCAGAACCCCAACGCTGTCGGTCAGGTTCTCCGGTGATGCTCCGGCGATGGTGCCCCGGTGAAGAAAATACGGCACCAGCACATGCCCGAGCCCGGCATGTGCTGCCGCAACCCTCAGTCCAGTCCGATCTGAGACTGTAATGAACTCCGTATGCTGAGACTGGAAATAAACTCCATATGCCTAAGTCAACTCATGAAACGAGCGTACGGGCGCTCAGCCGGCCAGAGGGGCAGGATGCGCAAGCCGAGGATCGATCGGGTCCCCCTCTGTGTGTTGCTGATCCTGCTACCGTAATCCTCAATTCGGTCCAATCTTAGACTAGGAATGAACTCCGTATGCCTAAGCCAACCGACGAAATGAGCGGGCGGACGGGTGGGCGGGCACTACGCCAACTAGAGAGATAGGATGCGCAAGCCGTGGATCGATAGGGTGGTAGATGCGTTTAGGCACATCTTCATATTTCTACGTGCCAATGCCATTTTTCTGGCTTGTAAATTCATACAATGGTCCCTTAAGCCTTCACGTGAAGTTTCATGGCAAGACGACTCGTTTTCCATTTTTCACTATTTTCAAAACTTTTTACGGTTCTGAATTTTTTAAAATTCTTTTGGAATGAGTTTTGGCCCTAAACTTTGTAGACGTGATCCTTGTATTTTTGTTAGCATGCAAAAAAAAATTTAGGTAAAAACTCGAAGTGTACAATATTTTGTGACCATTTCAAAAAAGTGTCCCCATTTCAGACACTTTAATGGCTACTGGCAGCAAACCTGTAAAATCTCAAATGCTCTTTAAGGGGGTGTGGGTTTTCGAGGTTTGATGAGGGAAAGGGGGCCAATATAAGGGCCAAGTACCAGCACCCATCACACATCATTGGCGCACACCCCCCCGACCCCCCCGATCACCGGAACCCCAATGTCGTCGGTCAGGTTTTCAGACGATGGTGCCCCGACGAAGAAAAATGCGGCACCAGCACATGCCTGAGTCCAGCATGTGCTGCCTCAACTCTCGGTCCGGTCTGATCTTAGACTGGGAATGAACTCCGTATTCTTAGACTGGGAATGAACTCTATATGCCTAAGTCAACCAACGAAACGAGCGTGCGGGCTCTCAGCCGGCCAGAGGGGTGGTATACGCAAGCCGGGGATCAACCGTGTCCACCTCTGCGTGCTGCCGATCTTGCTGCCCCAGCCCTCAGTCCAGTCCTATCTTAGATTGGGAATGAACTTTGTATGCCTAAGCCAACCGATGAAATGAGCGGGCGGGCACTACGCCGGCCAGAGAGACGGGATGCGCAAGCCGTGGATCGATAGGGTGGTAGGTGGGTTTAGGCACATCTTCATATTTCTATGTGCCAATGCCATTTTTATGGCTTGTAAATTCATACAATGGTCCCTTAAGCCTTCAAGTGAAGTTTCATGGCAAGACGACTCGTTTTCTATTTTTTACGATTTTTGAAACTTTTTGTGGTTTGAGATTTTTGAAAATTTTTTCGAAAGGAGTTTTGGCCCCAAACTTGGTAAACGTGATCCTTGTATTTTTGTTGGCATGCAGAAAAAAATTCAGCTAAAAACTTGAAGTGTACAAGATTTTGTGACCATTTGAAAAAAATGTCCCCATTTCGGACACTTTAATGGCTACTGGCAGCAAACCTGTAAACTATCAAATGCTCTTTAAGGGGGTGTGAGTTCTCAAGGTTTGATGAGGGATAGGGGGCCAATATAAGGGCCAAGTACCAGCACCCATGACACATCATGTGTGCACACCCCCTCGATCGTCGGGGCCCTAATGCTGCCGGTTAGGTTCTCCGACGATGCTTCGATGATGGTGCCCTGTTCAAGAAAAATACGACACGAGTACATGCTCGAGCCCAGCATGTGCTACCGTAACCCTCAGACTTGTCCGATCTTAGACTGGGAATGAACTCCGTATGCCTAAGTCAATCCACAAAACGAGCGTGCGGGCACTCAACCGACTAGAGGGGCGGGATGTGCAAGCCAGGGATCAGTCGGGTCCCCCTCTACGTGCTACCGATCCTGCTACCGCAACAATTATTCCAGTCCAATCTTAGACTGAGAATGAACTCCGTATGCCTAAGCCAAACGACAAAACGAGCGGGCAGGCGGGCGGGCAGGCACTACGCCGGCCATAGAGACGGGATGCGCAAGCCGTGGATCGATAGGGTGGTAGGTGCGTTTAGGCACATCTTCATATTTCTACGTGCCAATGCCATTTTTATGGCTTGTAAATTCATACAATGGTCCCTTAAGCCTTCACGTGAAGTTTCATCGCAAGACGACTCGTTTTCTATTTTTCATGATTTTTGAAACTTTTTACGGTTCAGGATTTTTCAAAATTTTTTCGAAAGGATTTTTGGCCCCAAACTTGGTAGACATGATCCTTGTATTTTTGTTGGCATGCACAAAAAAATTCAGGTAAAAACTCGAAGCGTACAATATTTTGTGACCATTTGAACAAAGTGTCCCCATTTCAGACACTTTAGTGGCTACTTGGCAGCAAACCTGTAAAAGCTCAAATGCTCATTAAGGGGGTGTGAGTTCTCGACATTTGATGAGGGATAGGGGGTCAATATAAGGGCCAAGTACCAGCACCCATCTCACATCATGTGCGCACACACCCCTCCGGCCCCCCGGATCGCTAGAACCCCAATGCCGTTGGTCAGGTTCTCCGGTGATGCTCCAGCGATGGTGCCTCGGTGAAGAAAAATATGGCACCAGCACATGCCCGAGCCCGGCATGTGCTGCCGCAACCCTCAGTCCAGTCCGATCTTAGACTGGTAATGAACTCCGTATGCTGAGACTGGAAATAAACTCCATATGCCTAAGTCAACCCACGAAACGAACGTGCGGGCGCTCAGCCGGCCAGAGGGGCAAGATGTGCAAGCCAAAGATCGGTCGGGTCCCCCTCTGTGTGTTGCTGATCCTGCTACCGTAATCCTCAATCCGGTCCAATCTTAGACTGGGAATGAACTCCATATGCCTAAGCCAACCAACGAAATGAGCGGGCGGACGGGTGGGCGGGCGCTACGCCAGCTAGAGAGACAGGATGCGCAAGCCGTGGATCGATAGGGTGGTAGTTGCCTTTAGGCACATCTTCATATTTCTATGTTCCAATGCCATTTTTATGGCTTGTAAATTCATACAATGGTCCCTTAAGCCTTCACGTGAAGTTTCATGGCAAGACGACTCGTTTTCTATTTTTTACTATTTTCAAAACCTTTTACGGTTCGGGATATTTTAAAATTTTTTCGGAATGAGTTTTGGCCCCAAACTTTGTAGACGTGATCCTTGCATTTTTGTTGGCATGCACAAAAAAATTCAGGTAAAAACTCGAAGCGTACAATATTTTGTGACCATTTGAAAAAAGTGTCCCCATTTCAGACACTTTAATGGCTACTTGGCAGCAAACATGTAAAATCTCAAATGCTCTTTAAGGGGGTGTGGGTTCTCTAGGTTTGATGAGCGATAGGGGGCCAATATAAGGGCCAAGTACCAGCACCCATCGCACATCATGTGTGTAGACCCACCGGCCCCCCGATCGTCGGAACCCCAATGCCACCGATCAGGTTCTCTGACGATGCTCCGACGATGGTACCTCGACAAAGAAAAATACGGCACCAGCAAATGCCCCAGCCCAGCATGTGCTGTCGCAACCCTCGGTTCGGTCTGATCTTAGACTGGGAATGAACTCCGTATGCCTAAGTCAACCCACGAAACGAGCGTGTGGGCACTCAACCGGCCAGAGGGGCGGGATGCACAAGCCAGGGATTCACCGGGTCCCCCTCTACGTGCTGCCAACCCCACTGTCGCAACCCTTGGTCTGGTCCAATCTTAGACTGGGAATGAACTCCGTATGCCTAAGCCAATCGAAGAAACAAGCGGGCGGGCGGGCGGGCGGGCACTATGCCGGCCAGAGAGACGGGATGCGCCAGCCGTGGATCGATAGGGTGGTTGGTGGGTTTAGGCACATCTTCATATTTCTGTGTGCCAATGCCATTTTTATGGCTTGTAAATTCATACAATGGTCCCTTAAGCCTTCACGTGAAGTTTCATGGCAAGACAACCCGTTTTCTATTTTTCACGATTTTCAAAACTTTTTACGGTTCAGAAGGAGTTTTGGCCCCAAACTTGATTGACGTAATCCTCGTATTTTTGTTGGCGTGCAAAAAAAAATTCAGCTAAAAACTCGAAGTGTACAAGATTTTGTGACCATTTGAAAAAAGTGTCCCCATTTCAGACACTTTAATGGCTACTGGCGACCGTAAATCTCATTCTCTTTAAGGGAGAGTTCCAAGGTTTGATGAGGATCGGGGCACATATAAGGGCCAGTACCAGTCCCATTGAGATCATGTGCGCACACCGGCCGATCGCTCGGAACCCCAATGCCGGTGGTCAGGTTCTCCGGTGATACTCCGGTGATAGTGCCCCAGCAAAGAAAAATGTGGCACCAGTACATCCCGGAGCCCAGCATGTGCCGCCACAACCCTCGGGTCCGTCCGATCTAGACTGGGAATGAATTTTGTATGCCTAAGTCAACCAGAAAGAGCGTGGCGGGTGTCAGCCGCTAGAGGGCGGGATGCGCAAGCCAAGGATCTTCCAGGTCCCCCTCTGCGTGCTGCTGATCCTGCTATCGCAACCCTCGGTTTGGTCTGATCTTAGACTAGGAATGAACTCTGTATGCCTAAGTCAATGGACGAAACGAGCAGGCGGATGGGCACTACGTCGGCCAGAAAGATGGGATGCGCAAGCCGTGGATCGATAGTGTGGTAGGTGGGTTTAGGCACATCATCATATTTCTGTGTGCCAATGCCATTTTTATGGCTTGTAAATTCATACAATGCTCCCTTAAGCCTTCACGTGAAGTTTCATGGCAAGACGACTCGTTTTCTATTTTTCATTATTTTTGAAACTTTTTACGGTTTGGGATTTTTTAAAATTCTTTCGGAAGGAGTTTTGGCCCTAAACTTGGTAGGCGTGATCCTTGTATTTTTGTTGGCATGCACAAAACAATTCAGCTGAAAACTCGAAGTGTACAAGATTTTGTGACCATTTGAAAAAAGTGTCCCCATTTCAGACACTTTAATGGCTACTGGCAGCAATCCTGTAAAATCTCAAATGCTCTTTAAGGGGGTGTGAGTTCTCGAGGTTTGATGAGGGATAGGGGGCCAATATAGGGGCCAAGTACCAGCACCCATCGCACATCATGTGCGCACACCCCCTGGCCCCCCCGATCGCCGAAACCCTAATGTCGTCGGTCAGGTTCTCCGACGATGCTCCGACGATGGTGCCCCGGCGAAGAAAAATGCGGCACCAGCACATGCCCGAGCCTAGCATGTGCTGCCGCAACCCTTGGTCCGATCCGATCTTAGACTGGGAATGAACTCTGTATGCTTAGACTGGGAATGAACTCCGTACGCCTAAGTTAACCCACGAAACGAGCGTACGGGCGCTCAGTCAGCCAGAGGGGAGGGATGCACAAGCCGGGGATCGACCGGGTCCCCCTTTGTGTGCTGTCGATCCTACTACTGCAACCCTCAGTTTGGTCGGATCTTAGACTATGAATGAACTCCGTATGCCTAAGCCAACTAACGAAACGAGCGGGTGGGCGGGCGGGCACTACGTCGGCCAGAGAGATGGGATGCACAAGCCGTGGATTGATAGGGTGGTAGGCAAGTTTAGGCACATCTTCATATTTCTACATGCCAATGCCATTTTTATGGCTTGTAAATTCACACAATGGTCCATTAAGCCTTCATGTGAAGTTTCATGGCAAGATGACCCGTTTTCTATTTTTCACGATTTTTGAAACTTTTTGCGGTTCAGGATTTTTTAAAATTCTTTCAGAAGGAGTTTTGGCTCCAAACTTGGTAGACGTGATCCTTGTATCTTTGTTCACATGCATAAAAAATTCAGCTAAAAACTCGAAGTGTACAAGATTTTGTGACCATTTGAAAAAAGTGTCCCCATTTCAGACACTTTAATGGCTACTGGCAGCAAACCTGTAAAATCTCAAATGCTCTTTAAGGGGGTGTGAGTTCTTGAGGTTTGATGAGGGATAGGGGGTCAACATAAGGGCCAAGTACCAGCACCAATCGCACATCATGTGCACACACCCCCCCGGCCCCCCCGATCACTAGAACCCAAATGCTGTCGGTCAGGTTCTCCGACGATGCTCCGACGATGGTGCCCCGGTGAAGAAAAATGTGGCACCAGCACATGCCCTAGCCTAGTATGTGCTGCCCCAACCCTCGGTCCGGTCCGATCTTAGACTGGGAATGAACTTCGTATGCTTAGACTGGGAATGAACTCCGTATGCCTAAGTGAACCCACGAAACGAGCGTGCGGGCGCTCAGCTAGCCAGAGGGGCGGGATGCGCAACCAGGGATCAGTCGGGTCACCCTCTGTGTCCTGAAGAATCTGCTGCCACAACCTTCAGTCTGATCCGATCTTAGACTGGGAATGAACTCCGTATGCCTAAGCCAACCGACGAAACGAGCGGGCGGGCGGGCAGGCGGGCACTACTCCGGCCAGAGAGACGGGATGCGCAAGTCGTGGATCGATAGGGTGGTAGGTGGGTTTAGGCATATCTTCATATTTTTGTGTGCCAATACCATTTTTATGGCTTGTAAATTCATACAATGGTCCCTTAAGCCTTCACATGAAGTTTGATGGCAAGATGACTCGTTTTCTATTTTTTATGATTTTCAAAAATTTTTACGGTTCGGGATTTTTCAAAATTCTTTCGGAAGGATTTTTTTCCCCAAACTTGGTAGACGTGATCCTTGTATTTTTTTTGGCATGCACAAAAAAATTCAGCTAAAAACGCAAAGTGTACAAGATTTTGTGACCATTTGAAAAAAGTGTCCCCATTTCAGACAGTTTAATGGCTACTGGCAACAAAACCTATAAAATCTCAATGCTCATTAAGGGGGTGGTGAGTTCTCAGACATTTTGATGAGGGATAGGGGGCCAATATAAGGGCCAAGTACCAGCACCCACTGCCACATCTATTGGCCGCACACACACCCCCTCGGCCCCCGCGATCCGCCAAGAAATCCCAATGCCGTCAGTCAGGTTCTCCCGGTGATGCTCCGATGATGGGTGCCCCCATGAAGAAAATACGGCACCAGCACATGCCCCGAGCCCAGCATGTCTGCCGGGAACCCTCAGTCCAGTCCGATCTTAGACTGGGAATGAACTCCGTATGTTGAGACTGGAAATAAACTCCATATGCCTAAGTCAACCCACAAAACGAGCGTGCGGGCACTCAGCCGGCCAGAGGGGGAGGATGCATAAGCCGAGGATCGGTCGGGTCCCCCTCTATGTGTTGCTGATCCTGCTACCGTAACCCTCAGTCTAGTCCGATCTTAGACTGGGAATGAACTCCGTATGCCTAAGCCAACCGACAAAATGAGCGGGCGGGCGGGCACTACGTCGGCCAGAGAGACGGGATGCGCAAGCCGTGGATCGATAGGGTGGTAGGTGGGTTTAGGCACATCTTCATATTTCTGCATGCCAATGCCTTTATTATGGCTTGTAAATTTATACAATGGTCCATTAAGCCTTCACGTGAAGTTTCATGGCAAGATGACTCGTTTTTTCATGATTTTTGAAACTTTTTGCGGTTCGGGATTTTTTCAAATTTTTTTGGAAGGAGTTTTGGCCCCAAACTTGGTAGACGTGATCCTTGTATTTTTGTTGGCTTGCAAAAAAAAATTCAGGTAAAAACTTGAAGTGTACAAGATTTTGTGTCCATTTGAAAAAAGTGTCCCCATTTCAGACACTTTAATGGCTACTGGCAGCAAACCTGTAAAATCTCAAATGCTCTTTAAGGGGTGTGAGTTCTCAAGGTTTGATGAGGGATAGGGGGCCAATATAAGGGCCAAGTACCATCACCCATCGCACATCATGTGCGCACACCCCCTGGCCCCCCCAATCGTCAGAACCCAAATGTTGTCGGTCAGGTTCTCCAACGATGCACCGACGATGGTGCCCCAAAAAAGAAAAATGCGGCACCAGCACATGCTCGAGCCTAGCATGTGCTGCCGTAACCCTCAGTCCAGTCTGATCTTACACTGGGAATGAACTCCGTATGCCTAAGTCAACCCAAGAAACAAGCGTGCGGGCGGTCAGCCGGCCAGAGGGGCAAGATGCGCAATGTGGGGATCGATCGGGTCCACTTCTGCGTGCTGCCGATCCTACTGCTGCAACCCTCAGTCCAGTCCAATCTTAGATTGGGAATGAACTCCGTATGCCTAAGCCAACTGATGAAACGAGCGGGCGAGCGGGCACTATGCCGGCCAGAGTGACGGGATGCACAAGCCATGGATCGGTAGGGTGGTAGGTGGATTTAGGCACATCTTCATATTTTTGCATGCCAATGCCATTTTTATGGCTTGTAAATTCATACAATGGTCCCTCAAGCCTTCACGTGAACTGTCATGGCAAGATGACTCGTTCTCTATTTTTCACGATTTTTGAAACTTTTTGCAGTTCTGGATTTTTTAAAATTTTTTTGAAAGGATTTTTGGCCGCAAACTTGGTAGATGTGATCCTTGTATTTTTGTTGGCATGCACAAAAATATTCAGCTAAAAACTCGAAGTGTACAAGATTTTGTGACCATTTGAAAAAAGTGTCCCCATTTCAAACACTTTAATGGCTACTAGCCGCATACCTGTAAAATCTCAAATGCTCTTTAAGGGGGTGTGAGTTCTTGAGGTTTGATGAGGGATAGGGGGCCAATATAAGGGCCAAGTACCAGCACCCATCGCACATCATGTGCGCACACCCCCCGGTCCCCCTGATCGTCGAAACCCTAATGCCGCCGGTCAGGTTCTCCGGCGATGGTGGCTCGACGAACAAAAATGCGACACCAACACATGCCCGAGCCCAGCATGTGCTGCCGTAACCCTCGACCCGATCCGATCTTAGACTGGGAATGAACTCCGTATGCTTAGACTGGGAATGAGCTCCGTATGCCTAAGTCAACCGACGAAACGAGCGTACAGGCGCTCAACCGACCAGAGGGGCGGGATGCGCAAGCCGGGGATCGGCCGAGTCCCACTTTTTGTGCTACTGATCCTACTACCGTAACCTTTAGTTTGGTTCAATCTTAGACTGGGAATGAACTCCGTAAGCCTAACCCAATCGATGAAACGAGCGGGCGGGCGGGCACTACGTCGACTAGAGAGACGGGATGCGCAAGCCGTGGATCGATAGGGTGGTAGGTAGGTTTAGGTGTATCTTCATATTTCTGCATGCCAATGCCATTTTTATGGCTTGTAAATTCATACAATGGTCCCTTAGGCCTTCACGTTAAGTTTAATGGCAAGACGACTCGTTTTCTATTTTTCATGATTTTTGAAATTTTTGCAGTTTTGGATTTTTTAAAATTTTTTCGGAAGGAATTTTGGCCCCAAACTTTGTAAACGTGATCCTTGTATTTTTTTTGGCATGCAAAAAAATATTCAGCTAAAAACTCGAAGTGTACAAGATTTTGTGACCATTTGAAAAAAGATTCCCCATTTTAGACACTTTAATAGCAACTAGCAGCAAACCTGTAAAATCTCAAATGCTCTTTAAGGGGGTGTGAGTTCTCGAGGTTTGATGAGGGATAGGAGGCCAATATAAGGGCCAAGTACCAGCACCCATCGCACATCATGTGCGCACACCCCCCGGCCACCCCGATCGTCGGAACCCCAATGCCGTCGGTTAGGTTCTCCAGCAATGGTTCCCCGACGAAGAAAAATATTTCACCAGCACATGTTCGAGCCCAGCATGTGCTGCCGCAACCCTCGGCCCGATTCGATCTTAGACTGAGAATGAACTCTGTATGCCTAAGTCAACCCATGAAACGAGCGTGCAGGCGCTCAACCGACCAGAGGGGCAGGATGCGCAAGCTGGGGATCGATCGAGGCCCACTCTGTGTGCTTCCGATCCTGCTGCCGCAACCCTCGATTCGGTTTGATCTTAGACTAGGAATGAACTCCGTATGCCTAAGCCAACCGACTAAACGAGCGGGCGGGTAGGCGGGCACTATGCCAGCCAGAGAGACGGGATGCGCAAGCCGTGGATCGATAGGGTGGTCGGTGGGTTTAGGCACATCTTCATATTTTTGTGTGCAAATGCCATTTTTATGGCTTGTAAATTCATACAATGGTCCCTTAAGCCTTCACGTGAAGTTTCATGGCAAGATGACTCGTTTTCTATTTTTCATGATTTTTGAAACTTTTTGCAGTTTGGGATTTTTTAAAATTTTTTTGGAAGGTGTTTTGGCCCCAAACTTCGTAAACGTGATCCTTGTATTTTTGTTGGCATGCAAAAAAAAATTCAGCTAAAAACTCGAAGTGTACAAGATTTTGTGACCATTCGAAAAAAGTGCCCCCATTTCAGACACTTTAATGGCTACTGGCAGCAAACCTGTAAAATCTCAAATGCTCTTTAAGGGGGTGTGAGTTCTCGAGGTTTGATGAGGGATAGGGGGCCAATATAGGGGCCAACTACCAGCACCCATCGCACATCATGTGCACACACCCCCGTCGGCGACCCCGATCACCAGAACCCCAATATTACCGGTCAGGTTCTCCGGTGATGCTCCGGCGATGGAGCCCCGATGAAGAAAAATGTGGCACCAACACATGCCCGAGCCCAGCATGTGCTACCGCAACCCTCTGTCCGTTCCGATCTTATACTGGGAATGAACTCCGTATGCTTAGACTGGGAATGAACTCTGTATGCCTAAGTCAACCCACGAAACAAGCGTGCAGGCGCTCAACCGGCCAGGTCCCCTTCTACGTGCTACCGATCCTGCTGCCGCAACCCTTGGTGCGGTCCAATCTTAGATTGGGAATGAACTCCGTATGCCTAAGCTAATCGACGAAACGATCGGGCGGGTGGGAGGGCGGGCACTACGCCGGCAAGAGAGACGGGATGCGCAAGCCTTTGATCGATAGGGCGGTAGGTGGGTTTAGGCACATCTTCATATTTCTGCATGCCAATGCCATTTTTATGGCTTTAAATTCATACAATGGTCCCTTAAGCCTTCACGTAAAGTTTCATGGCAAGACAACTCGTTTTCTATTTTTCATGATTTTTTAAACTTCTTGCTGTTTAAGATTTTTTAAAATTTTTCGAAAGGAGTTTTGGCCCCAAACTTAGTAGACGTGATCCTTGTATTTTTGTTGGCTTGCATAAAAAAATTCAGCTAAAAACTCGAAGTGTACAAGATTTTGTGACCATTTCAAAAAAGTGTCCCCATTCCAAACACTTTAATGGCTACTGGTAGCAAACCTGTAAAATCTCAAATGCTCTTTAAGGGGGTGTGAGTTCTCGAGGTTTGATGAGGGATAGGGGGCCAATATAGGGGCCAAGTACCAGCACCCATCTCACACCATGTGCGCACACCCCCCGGCCCCCGATTGTCGGAACCCCAATGCCACTGGTCAGGTTCTCCAGCGATGCTCCGGTGATGGTGCCCCGACGAAGAAAAAATGCGGCACCAACACATACCTAAGCCCAGCATGTGTTGTCGCAACCCTCGGTCTGGTCCGATCTTAGACTGAGAATCAACTCCGTATTCTTAGACTGGGAATGAACTCCGTATGCTTAAGTCAACCCACGAAACGAGCGTGCGGGCGTTCAGCCAGCCAGCGGGGCGGGATGCGCAAGATGGGGATCGGTCGGGGCCCCCTCTACGTGCTGTCGATCCTTCTATCTCAACCCTTGGTCCGGTCCGATCTTGGACTGGGAAAGAACTCCGTATGCCTAAGCCAACCGACGAAACGAGCGAGCGGGCGGGCACTACGTCGGCCAGAGAGACGGGATGCGCATGCCATGCATCGATAGGGTGGTAGGTTGGGTTAGGCACATCTTCATATTTCTACATGCCAATGCCATTTTTATGGCTTGTAAATTCATACAATGGCCCCTTAAGCCTTCACGTGAAGTTTCATCGCAAGACGACTAGTTTTCTATTTTTCACGATTTTTGAAACTTTTTACGGTTCGAGATTTTTTTAAATTTTTTCGAAAGGAGTTTTGGCCCCAAACTTGGTAGACGTGATCCTTCTATTTTGGTTGGCATGCATAAAATAATTCAGCTAAAAACTCGTAGTGTACAAGATTTTGTGACCATTTGAAAAAAGTGTCCCCATTTCAGACACTTTAATGGCTAGTAGCAGCAAACCTGTAAAATCTCAAATGCTCTTTAAGGGGGTGTGAGTTCGCGAGGTTTGATGAGGGATAAGGGGCCAATATAAGGCCCAAGTACCAGCACCCATCGCACATCATGTGCGCACATCCCCCCCCGGCACCCTCGATCGCCAGAACCCCAATGCCGCCGGTCAGGTTCTCCGACGATGCTCCAATGATGGTGCCCCGACGAAGAAAAATGTGGCACCAGCACAAGCTCGAGCCCAGTATGTGCTGTCGGAACCCTCGATCCGGTCCGATCTTAGACTGGGAATGAACTCCGTATGCCTAAGCCAACCGACAAAACGAGCAGCAGGCGGGGGGTGGGTAGGCACTATGCTGGCCAGAGAGATGGGATGCGCAAGCCGTGGATCGATAGGGTGGTTGGTGGGTTTAGGTGCATCTTCATATTTCTGCATGCCAATGCCATTTTTATGGCTTGTAAATTGATACAATGGTCCCTTAAGGCTTCACGTGAAGTTTCATGGCAAGCCGACTCGTTTTCTATTTTTCATGATTTTTGAAAATTTTTACGGTTCGGGATTTTTTAAAATTTTTTCGAAAGGATTTTTGGCCCCAAACTTGGTAGACGTGATCCTTGTATTTTTGTTGGCATGCACAAAAAAAGTAAGCTAAAAACTCGAAGTGTACAAGATTTTGTGACCATTTGAATAAAGTGTCCTCATTTTAGACACTTTAATGGCTACTGGCAGCAAAACTGTAAAATGTCAAATGCTCTTTAAGGGAGTGTGAGTTCTCAAGGTTTGATGAGGGATACGAGGCCAATATAAGGGCCAAGTACCAGCACCCCTCACACATCATGTGCGCACACCTCCCCAGCCCCCCCGATCGTCGGAAACCCAATGTCGCTGATCAGGTTCTCCGGTGATGCTCCGGCGATGGTGCCCCGGAGAAGAGAAATGCGACACTAGCACATGCCCGAGCCCAGCATGTGCTACCACAACCCTCGGTCTGGTCTAATCTTAAATTGGGAATGAACTCCGTATTCTTAGACTGGGAATCAACTTTGTATGCCAAAGTCAACCCACGAAACGAGCGTGCGGGCGCTCAGCCAGCCAGAGGGGCGGGATGTGCAAGCCGGGGATCAGTCGAGCCCCCCTCTGCATGCTGCCGATCTTGCTGCCACAACCCTTGGTCTGGTTTGATCTTAGACTGGGAATGAACTCCATATACCTAAGCCAACCGACGAAACGAGTGGGCGGGCGAGCGGGTGGGCACTACGCCGGCCAGAGAGATAGGATGCGCAAGCCGTGGATCGATAGGGTGGTATGTGGGTTTAGGCACATCTTCATATTTCTGTGTGCCAACGCCATTTTTATGACTTGTAAATTCATACAATGGTCCCTTAAGCCTTCAGGTGAAGTTTCTTGGCAAGACGACTCGTTTTCTATTTTTCATGATTTTTTAAACTTTTTACAATTTAGGATTTTTTAAAATTTTTTCGGAAGGAGTTTTCGCCCCAAACTTGGTAAACTTGATCCTTGTATATTTTGTTGGCATGCACAAAAACATTCAGCTAAAAACTCGAAGTGTAAAAGATTTTGTGACCATTTGAAAAAAGTGTCCCCATTTTAGACACATTAATGGCTACTTGCAGCAAACCTGTAAAATCTCAAATGCTCTTTAAGGGGGTGTGAGTTCTCGAGGTTTGATAAGGGATAGGGGGCCAAAATAAGGGCCAAGTACCAGCACCCATCACACATGATGTGCGCACACCCCCCCGGCCCCCCCGATCGCCGGAACCCCAATGCGACCGATCAGGTTCTTCGGTGATGCTCCGACGATGGTGCCCCGACGATGAAAAATGCGGCACCAGCACAAGCCCAAGCCCAGCATGTGCTATTGCAACCCGCAGTTTGGTTCGATCTTAGATTGGGAATGAACTCCATATGCCTAGACTGGGAATGAACTCTGCATGCTTAAGTCAATCCACGAAACGAGCGTACGGGCGCTCAGCCGGCCAGAGGGGCGGGATACGCAAGCCGGGGATCGGTCGGGTCCCACTCTATGTGCTGCTGATCTTGCTACCGTAACCCTCAGTTCGGTCTGATCTTAGACTGGGAATGAACTCCATATGCCTATGCCAACCGACGAAACGAGCAGGCGGGCGGGCGGGGACTACGCCGGCCAGAGAGACGGGATGCACAAGCCGTGGATCGATAGGGTGGTAGGTGGGTTTAGGGACATCTTCATATTTCTGCATGCCAATGCCATTTTTATGGCTTGTAAATTCATAAAATGGTCCCTTAAGCCTTCACGTGAAGTTTCATGGCAAGACGACTCGTTTTCTATTTTTCATGATTTTTAAAACTTTTTGTGGTTCGAGATTTTTTAAAATTTTTTCGGAAGGATTTTTGGCCCCAAACTTGGTATACGTGATCCTTGTATTTTTTTTGGCATGCACAAAAAAATTCAGCTATAAACTCGAACTGTACAAGATTTTGTGACCATTTGAAAAAAGTGTCCCCATTTCAGACACTTTAATGGCTACTGGTAGCAAACCTGTAAAATCTCAAATGCTCTTTAAGGGGGTGTGAGTTCTCGAGGTTTGATGAGAGATAGAGGGCCAATATAAGGGCCAAGTACCAGTACCCATCGCACATCATGTGCGCACACCCCCGGCCCCCCCGATCGTCAGAATCGCAATGCCGCCGGCCAGGTTCTCCGGCGATGCCCAGTGATGGTACCCCGACGAAGAAAAATGCGGCACCAGCACATGCCTGAGCCCAGCATGTGCAGTCGCAGCCCTCGGTCTTGTCCGATCTTAGACTGGGAATGAACTCCGTATGCTTAGACTGGGAATGAACTCCTTATGCGTAAGTCAACCCACAAAACGAGCGTGCGGGCGCTCAGCCGGTGAGAGGGGCGAGATGCACAAGCCGGGGATCGGTCGGGTCCCCCTCGGCCTGCTTCCGATCGTGCTGCCGCAACCCTATCTGGTCTGATCTTAGACTGGGAATGAACTCCGTATGCCTAAGCCAACCGATGAAACGAGCGGGTGGGCACTACGTCTGCTAAAGACGGGATGTGCAAGCCGTGGACCGATAGGGTGGTAGGTGGGTTTAGGCACATCTTCATATTTCTATATGCCAATACCATTTTTATGGCTTGTAAATTCATACAATGGTCCCTTAAGCCTTCACGTGAAGTTTCATGGCAAGACGACTCATTTTCTATTTTTCACGATTTTTGAAACTTTTTACGGTTCAGGATTTTTTTAAAATTTCTTCGGAACGAGTTTTGGCCCAAAACTTGGTAGACGTGATCCTTGTATTTTTTTTGGCATGCACAAAAAAATTCAGCTAAAAACTCGAAGTGTACAAGATTTTGTGACCATTTGAAAAAAGTGTCCCCATTTCAGACACTTTAATAGCTACTGGCAGCAAACCTGTAAAATATCAAATGCTCATTAAGGGGGTGTGAGTTCTCGAGGTTTGATGATGGATAGGAGGCCAATATAAGGGCCAAGTACCAGCACCCATTGCACATCATGTGCGCACACTCCCCCCGGCCCCTCCGATCGCCGGAACCTCTATGCCGCCAGTCAGGTTCTCCGACGATGCTCCGACGATGTTGCCCCGACGAAGGAAAATGCGGCACCAGCACATGCTCGAGCCCAGCATGTGCTGTCGTAACCCTCAGTCCGGTTTGATCTTAGACTGAGAATGAACTCTATATGCTTAGACTGGGAATGAACTCCGTATGCCTAGGTGAACCCACGAAATGAGCGTGCGGGCGCTCAGTCGGCCAGAAGGGCGAGATGCGCAAGCCGGGGATCGATCGGGTCCCCCTTTGCGTGTTGCCGATCCTACTACCGTAACCCTCGGTCCAGTCTGATCTTAGACTGGGAATAAACTCCGTATGCTTAGACTGGGAATGAACTCCGTATGTCTAGGTCAACCCATGGAATGAGCGTGCGGCCGATCAGCTGGCCAGAGGGGCGGGATGCGTAAGCTGGGGATCGGTCGGGTCCATCTTTGTGTGCTATCGATCCTACTACTGCAACCCTCGGTCTGGTCCAATCTTGGATTGGGAATGAACTCCGTATGCCTAAGCCAACCGACGAAACGAATGGGCGGACGGGTGGGCACTACGCCGGCCAGAGAGACGGGATGCGCAAGCCGTGGATCGATAGGGTGGTAGGTGGGTTTAGGCACATCTTCATATTTCTACGTGCCAAAGCCATTTTTATGGCTTGTAAATTCATACAATGGTCCCTTAAGCATTCACGTGAAGTTTCATGGCAAGATGACTCGTTTTCTATTTTTCATGATTTTTGAAACTTTTTACGGTTCGAGATTTTTTAAAATTTTTTCGGAAGGAGTTTTGGGTACAAACTTGGTAGACATGATACTTGTATTTTGTTGGCATGGATAACAAAATTCAGCTAAAAACTCGATGTGTACAAGATTTTGAGACTATTTGAAAAAAGTGTCCGCATTTCAGACACTTTAAAGGCTACTTGCAGCAAATCGGTAAGCTCTCAAATGCTCTTTAAGGAGGTGTGAGTTCTCGAGGATTGATGAGGGATAGGGGGCTAATATAAGGGCCAAGTACCCACACCCATCGCACATCATGTACGCACACCCCCCTGGCCCCCCCGATCGCCGGAACCCCACTGCCGCTGATCAGGTTCTCCGACGACGCTCCGACGATGGTGCCCCGACGAAGAAAAATGTAGCACCAGCACATGCCCAAGTCCAGCATGTGCTACCGCAACCCTCGGTCCGGTCTGATCTTAGACTAAGAATGAACTCCGTATGCTTAGACTGGGAATAAACTCCGTATGCCTAAGTCACCCATGAAACGAACGTGCAGGCGCTCATCTGGCCAGAGGGGCGGGATGCACAAGCCAGGGATCGGTCGGGTCCTCCTCTACGTGCTGCCACACCGTATGCTTAGACTGGGAATGAACTCTGTATGCTTAGACTGGGAATGAACTCCGTATGCCTAGGTCAACCCACGAAACGAGCGTGCGGGCGCTCAGTTGGCCAGACGGGCGGGATACGCAAGTCAGGGATCGGTCGGGTCCCCCTCTGCATGTTGCCGATCCTACTGCCGCAACCCTCAGTCTGGTCTGATCTCAGACTGGGAATGAACTCTGTATGCCTAGGTCAACCCACGAAACGAGCGTGCAGTTGATTAGCTGGCCAGAGGGGTGGGATGCGCAAGTCGGGGATCGACCGGGTCCCCCTCTGTGTGCTATCGATCCTGCTGCCGCAACCTTTGGTCTGGTCCAATCTTAGACTGGGAATGAACTCCGTATGCCTAAGCCCACTGACAAAACGAGCAGGCGGGCAGGCGGACAGGTGGGCACTACGCCGGCCAGAGAGACGGGAAGTGCAAGCCGTGGATCGATAGGGTGGTAGGTGGGTTTAGGCACATCTTCATATTTCTATGTGCCAATGCCATTTTTATGGCTTGTAAATTCATACAATGGTCCCTTAAGCCTTCACGTGAAGTTTCATGGCAAGACGACTCGTTTTTTATTTTTCACGATTTTTGAAACTTTTTACGGTTAGGGATTTTTTAAAATTTTTTCAGAAGGAGTTTTGGCCCCAAACCTGGTAGATGTGATCCTTGTGTTTTTTTTGGCATGGAAAAAAAAATTTAGGTAAAAACTCGAAGTGTACAAGATTTTGTGACCATTTGAAAAAAGTGTCCCCATTTTAGACATTTTAAAGGCTACTGGCAGCAAACCGGTAAGATCTCAAATGCTCTTTAAGGGGGTGTGAGTTCTCGAGGTTTGATGTGGGATAGGGGGCCAATATAAGGGCCAAGTACCAGCACCCATCACACATATGTGTGCACACCCCCCCGGCCCCCCCGGTCATCGGAACCCCAACGCCGCCGGTCATGTTCTCCGATGATGCTCCGACGATGGTGCCCCGGTGAAGAAAAATGCAGCACCAGCACATGCCCGAGCCCAGCCTGTGCTGTCGTAACCCTCAGTCCGGTCCGATCTTAGACTGGAAATGAACTTCGTACGCTTAGACTGGGAATGAACTCCGTATGACTAAGTCAACCCACGAAACGAACGTGCGGGCGCTCGGCCGACCAGAGTGGTGGGATGTGAAAGCTGGGGATCGATCGGGTCCCCCTCTGCATGCTGCCAATCTTGCTGCCGCAACCCTCGATCCGATCCAATCTTAGACTGGGAATGAACTCCGTATGCCTAAGCCAACCGACGAAACGAGAGGGCGGGCGGGCACTACGCCGGCCAAAGAGACGGGATGGGCAAGCCGTGGATCGATAGGGTGGTAGGTGGGTTTAAGCACATCTTCATATTTCTACCTGCCAATGCCATTTTTATGGCTTGTAAATTCATACAATGGTCCCTTAAGCCTTCACGTGAAGTTTCATGGCGAGACGACTCGTTTTCTATTTTTCACGATTTTCAAAACCTTTTATGATTCGGGATCTTTTAAAATTTTTTTGGAAGGAGTTTTGGCCCCAAACTTGGTAAACGTTATCCTTGTATTTTTGTTGTTATGCACAAAAAAATTCAGCTAAAAACTTGAAGTGTACAAGATTTTGTGACCATTTGAAAAAAGTGTCCCCATTTCAGACACTTTAATTGCTACTGGCAGCAAACTTGTAAAATCTCCAATGCTCTTTAAGGGGGTGTGAGTTCTCAAGGTTTGATGAGGGATAGGGGGCCAATATAAGGGCCAAGTTCCAGTAACAATCACACATCATGTGCGCACACCCCCCCGGCCCCCCCGATCACCGAAACCCCAATGTCACCGGCCAGGTTCTCTGACGATGCTCAAGTGATGGTTCCCCAGCGAAGAAAAATGCGGCACCAGCACATGCCCGAGCCCAGCATGTGCTGCCGCAACCCTTGGTTCGATCCGATCTTAGACTCAGAATGAACTCCGTATGCTTAGACTGGGAATGAACTCCGTATGCCTAAGCCAACCAACGAAACGAACACTTTAATGGCTACTGGCAGCAAACCTGGAAAATGTCAAATGCCCTTTAAAGGGGTGTGAGTTCTTGAGGTTTGATGAGGGATAGGGGGCCAATATAAGGGCCAAGTATCAGAACCCATCGCACATCATGTGCGCACACCCCCCGGCCCCCCCGATCGTCGGAACCCCAATACCGTCCGTCAAGTTCTCCGGCGATGGTGCCCCAGCGAAAAAAAATGTGGCACCAGCACATGGCCGAGCCCAGCATGTGCTACCGTAACCCTCGGTCTGATCCGATCTTAGACTGGGAATGAACTCCATATGCTTAGACTAGGAATGAACTTCGTATGCCTAAGTCAACCCACGAAATGAGCGTGCGGGTGCTCAGCCGACCAGAGGGGCAGGATGTGCAAACTGTGGATCGACCGGGTCCCCCTCTGCGTGCTGTCGATCCTACTGCCGCAACCCTTGATCTGGTCATATCTTAGACTGGGAAGGAACTCTGTATGCCTAAGCCGATCGATGAAACGGTCGGGCGGGTGGGCACTACGCCGGCCAGAGAGACGGGATGCGCAAGCCGTGGATCGATAGAGTGGTAGGTGGGTTTAGGTACATTTTCATATTTTTAAATGCCAATGCCATTTTTATGGCTTGTAAATTCATAGAATGGTCCCTTAAGCCTTCACGTGAAGTTTCACGGCAAGACGACTCGTTTTTAATTTTTCACGATTTTCAAAACTTTTTACGGTTTGAATTTTTTAAAATTTTTTCAGAAGGAGTTTTGGCCCCAAACTTGGTAGATGTGATCCTTGTATTATTGTTGGCATGGACAAAAAAATTTAGCTAAAAACTCGAAGTGTACAAGATTTTGTGACCATTTGAAAAAAGTGTCCCCATTTCAGACACTTTAAAGGCTACTGGCAGCAAACTGGTAAGATCTCAAATGCTCTTTAAAGGGGTGTGAGTTCTCGAGGTTTGGTGTGGGATAGGGGGCCAATATAAGGGCCAAGTACCAGCACCCATCACACATCATGTGCGCACACTTCCCGGCCCCCCGATCGTTGGAACCCCAACACCGCCAGTCAGGTTCTCCGATGATGCTCCGACGATGGTGCCCCGGTGAAGAAAAATGCAGCACCAGCACATGCCCGAGCCCAGCATATGCTGTGGTAACCCACGGTCTGGTCCGATCTTAGACTGGAAATGAACTCCGTACGCTTAGACTGGGAATGAACTCCGTATGCCTAAGTCAACCCACGAAACGAACGTGCAGGCGCTCGGTCGGCTAGAGTGGCGGGATTCAGAAGCTGGGGATCGATCGGGTCACCCTCTGCATGCTGCCAATCCTGCTGTCGCAACCCTCGATCCGATCAAATCTTAGACTGGGAATGAACTCCGTATGCCTAAGCCAACCGACGAAACGAGCGGGCGGGCGGGTGGGCGGGCACTACGCCGGCCGAGAGATGGGATGGACAAGCCGTGGATCGATAGGGTGGTAGGTGGGTTTAAGCACATCTTCATATTTCTATGTGCCAATGCAATTTTTATGACTTGTAAATTCATACAATGGTCCCGTAAGCCTTCACGTGAAGTTTCATGGCGAGACGACTCGTTTTCTATTTTTCACGATTTTCAAAACCTTTTACGATTCGGGATCTTTTAAATTTTTTTTCGAAGGATTTTTAGCCCCAAACTTGGTAAACGTTATCCTTGTATTTTTATTGGCATGCACAAAAAATTTCAGCTAAAAACTTGAAGTGTACAACATTTTGTGACCATTTGAAAAAAGTGTCCCCATTTCAGACACTTTAATTGCTAGTGGCAGCAAACTTGTAAAATCTCAAATGCTCTTTAAGGGGGTGTGAGTTCTCGAGGTTTGATGAGGGATAGGAGGCCAATATAAGGGCCAAGTTCTAGCAACCATCGCACATCATGAGCGCACACACCCCCGGCCCCCCCGATCACCGAAACCCTAATGCCGCCGGTCAGGTTCTCCGGTGATGCTCCGGTGATGGTGCCCTGGTGAAGAAAAATGTGGCACCAGCACATGCCCGAGCCCAGCATGTGCTGCCGCAACCCTTGGTTCGGTCCGATCTTAGACTCGGAATGAACTCCGTATGCTTAGACTGGGAATGAACTCCGTATGCCTAAGCCAACCAACGAAATGAACGAGCGAGCGGACGGGCGGGCGAGCACTACGCCGGCCAGAGAGATGGGATGCGCAAGCCATGGATCAATAGGGTGGTAGGTGGGTTTAGGCACATCTTCATATTTCTGCATGCCAATGCCATTTTTATGACTTGTAAATTCATACAATGGTCCCTTAAGCCTTCACGTGAAGTTTCATGGCAAAACGACTCGTTTTCTATTTTTCACGATTTTTGAAATTTTTTTGGAAGGACTTTTGGCCCCAAACTTGGTAGATGTGATCCTTTAATTTTTTTTTGGCATGCAAAAAAAATTCAGCTAAAACCTCGAAGTGTACAAGATTTTGTGACCATTTGAAAAAAGTGTCCCCATTTCAAACACTTTAATGGCTACTGGCAGCAAACCTGGAAAATGTCAAATACCCTTTAAAGGGGTGTGAGTTCTTGAGGTTTGATGAGGGATAGGGGGCTAATATAAGGGCCAAGTATCAGCACCAATCGCACATCATGTGCGCACACCCCTCTGGCCCCCCCGATCGTCGGAACCCCTATGTCGCCCGTCAAGTTCTCCGGCGATGGTGCCCTAGCGAAGAAAAATGTGGCACCAGCACATGGCCGAGCCCAGCATGTGCTGCCGCAACCCTACGTCTGATCCGATCTTAGACTGGGAATGAACTCTGTATGCTTAGACTAGGAATGAACTTCGTATGCCTAAGTCAACCCACGAAATGAGCGTGCGGGCGCTCAGCCGAGCAGATGGGCAGGATGCACAAGCTGTGGATCGACCGGGTCCCCCTCTGTGTGCTACCGATCTTGCTGCCGCAACCTTCGATCTGGTCATATCTTAGACTGGGAAGGAACTCCGGATGCCTAAGCCGACCGATGAAACGACCCGGCAGGTGGGCACTACGTCGGCCAGAGAGACGGGATGCGCAAGCCGTGGATCGATAGAGTGGTAGGTGGGTTTAGGTACATTTTCATATTTCTACGTGCCAATGCCATTTTTATGGCTTGTAAATTCATACAATGGTCCTTTAAGCCTTCACGTGAAGTTTCATGGCAAGATGACTTGTTTTCTATTTTTCATGATTTTTGAAACTTTTTGAGGTTTTGGATTTTTTAAAATTTTTTCAGAAGGATATTTAGCCCCAAACTTGGTGGACGTGATCCTTGTATTTTTGTTGGCATGCAAAAAAAAATTCAGCTAAAAACTTGAAGTGTACAAGATTTTGTGACCATTTGAAAAATGTCTACCCATTTCAGACACTTTAGTGGCTACTGGCAGCAAGCCTATAAAATCTCAAATGCTCTTTAAAGGGGTGTCAGTTCTCAAGGTTTGATGAGGGATAGGGTGCCAATATAAGGGCCAAGTACCAGCACCCATCACACATCATGTGCGCACACTCCCCCCCGGCCCCCCTGATCGCCGGAACCCCAATGCCGCCGGTTAGGTTCTCCGACGATGCTCTGGCGATGGTGCCCCGACGAAGAAAAATACGGCACCAGCACATGCCCAAGCCCAGAATGTGCTGTCGCAACCCTCGGTCTGGTCTGATCTTAGACTGGGAATGAACTTCGTATGCTTAGACTGGGAATGAACTCTGTATGCCTAAGTCAACTCACGAAACGAGCGTGCGGGCGCTCAGCCGGCCAGAGGGCCAGGTTGCGCAAGGCAGGGATCAGCTGGGTCCCCTTCTACGTGCTACCTATCTTGCTACCGCAACCCTTGGTCCGATCCAATCTTAGACTGGGAATGAACTCCGTATGCCTAAGCCAACCGATTAAACGAGCGAGCGGGGGGCGGGCACTACGCCGGCCAGTAAGACGTAATGCCCAAGTCGTGGATCGATAGGGTGGTAGGTGGGTTTAGGCACATCTTCATATTTCTGCGTGCCAATGCCATTTTTATGGCTTTTAAATTCATACAATGGTCCCTTAAGCCTTCACGTGAAGTTTAATGGCAAGACGACTCGTTTTTTATTTTTCACGATTTTTGAAACTTTTTGCGGTTCGGGATTTTTAAAAATTTTTTCGAAAGGAGTTTTAGGGACAAACTTGGTAGATGTGATCCTTGTATTTTTATTGGCATGCACAAAAAAATTCAGCTAAAAACTCGAAGTGTACACGATTTTGTGACCATTTGAAAAAAGTGTCCCCATTTAAGACACTTTAATGGCTACTGGCAGCAAACCTGTAAAATCTCAAATGCTCTTTAAGGGGGTGTGAGTTTTTGAGGTTTCATGAGGGATAGGGGGCCAATATAAGGGCCAAGTATGAGCACCCATCACACATCATGTGCGCACACCCCCCCGATCGTCGGAACCCCAATGCTGTCGATCAGGTTCTCCGACGATGCTCTGGCACCAGCACATGCCCAAGCCTAGCATGTTCAACCGGCCAGCGGGGCAGGATACGCAAGCCAGGGATCGGCCGGGTCCCCCTCTATGTGCTGCCAATCCTGCTGCCGCAACCCTCAGTCCAGTCTGATCTTAGACTGGGAATGAACTCCGTATGCCTAAGCCAACCGACGAAACGAACGGGCAGGCGAGCGGGCGGGCACTACGCCGACCAGAGAGACAGGATGCGCAAGCCATGGATCGATAGGGTGGTAGGTGGGTTTAGGCACATCTTCATTTTTCTGCCTGGCAATGCCATTTTTATGGCTTGTAAATTCATACAATGGTCCCTTAAGCCTTGACTTGAAGTTTCATGGCAAGACGACTCATTTTCTAGTTTTCACGATTTTTGAAACTTTTCACTGTTCGGGATTTTTTAAAATTTTTTTAGAAGGAGTTTTGACCCCAAACTTGGTAGACGTGATCCCTGTATTTTTGTTGGCATGCATAAAAAAATTCAGCTAAAATTTGAAGTGTACAAGATTTTGTGATTATTTGAAAAAAGTGTTCCCATTTAAGACACTTCAATGGCTACTGGCAGCAAACCTGTAAAATCTCAAATGCTCTTTAAGGGGGTGTGAGTTCTCGAGGTTTGATATGGGACAGGAGGCCAATATAAGGGCCAAGTAGCAGCATCCAACGTGCATCATGTGCGCACACCCCCCGGGCCACCCCGATCGTCGGAACCGTAATGCCGCCCGTCAGGTTCTCGGGCGATGGTGCCCCGACGAAGAAAAATGTGGCACCAGCACATGCCCGTGCCCAGCAAGTGCTGCCGCAACCCTCAGTCTGATCCGATCTTAGATTGGGAATGAACTCTGGGAATGAACTCCGTATGCCTAAGTCAACCCATGAAATGATCGTGTGGGATGCGCAAGCCGTGGATCGACCGGGTCCCCCTCTGTGTGCTGCCAATCCTGCTGCCACAACCCTTGATCTGGTCATATCTTAGACTGGAAATGAACTCCGTATGCCTAAGCCAACCGACGAAACAAACGGGCGGGCGGGCAGGTGAGCACTACGTCGACCAGAGAGACAGGATGCGCAAGCCGTGGATCGATAGAGTGGTAGGTGGGTTAAGGCACATCTTCATATTTGTGTGTGCCAATGCCATTTTTATGGCTTGTAAATTCATACAATGGTCCCTTAAGCCTTCACATGAAGTTTCATGGCAAGACAACTCATTTTCTATTTTTCACAATTTTTGAAACTTTTTACGGTTTGGGATTCTTTTAAATTTTTTCGGAAGGAGTTTTGGGGGAAAACTTGATAGATGTCGTCCTTGTATTTTTGTTGGCATGCACAAAAAAATTCAGCTAAAAACTCGAAGTGTACAAGATCTTGTGACCATTTAAAAAAAGTGTCCGCATTTCAGACACTTTAATGGCTACTGGCAGCAAACCTGTAAAATCTCAAATGCTCTTTAAGGGAGTGTGAGTTTTCAAGGTTTGATAAGGGATAAGAGGCCAATATAAGGGCCAAGAATGAGCACCCATCACACATCATGTGCGCACACCCCCCGATCGTCGGAACCCTAATGCCGTCGGTCAGGTTCTCCTTTGATGCTCCGATGATGGTTCCCCGGTGAAGAAAAATGTTCCACCAGCACATGCTCAAGCCCAGTATGTGCTGCCGCAACCTTCGGTCTGGTCCGATCTTAGACTGGGAATGATCTCCGTATGCTTAGATTGGGAATGAACTCCGTATGCCTAGGTCAACCCACGAAATGAGCGTGCGGGCACTCAGCCGGCCAGCGGGGCGGGATGTGCAAGCCGAGGATCGGTCGGGTCCCCCTCTGTGTGCTGCCGATCCTACTGCCGCAACTCTCGGTTTGGTCTGATCTTAGACTGGGAATGAACTCCGTATGCCTAAGCTAGCCGATTAAATGAGCGGGCGGGCGGGGGGGGGGCACTATGCCGGCTAGAGAGACGAGATGCGCAAGTCGTGGATCGATAGGGTGGCAGGTGGGTTTAGGCACATCTTCATATTTCTGCCCGCCAATTCCATTTTGATGGCTTGTAAATTCATACAATGGTCCCTTAAGCCTTGACTTGAAGTTTCATGGCAAGATGACTCGTTTTCTATTTTTCACGATTTTTGAAACTTTCTGTGTTTCGAGATTTTTTAAAATTTTTTCAGTAGGTGTTTTGGCCCCAAACTTGGTAGACGTGATCCTTGTATTTTTGTTGGCATGCACAAAAAAATTCAGCCAAAAACTCGAAGTGTACAAGATTTTGTGACCATTTGAAAAAAGTGTCCCCATTTAAGACACTTTAATGGGTACTGGTAGCAAACCTCTAAAACCTCAAATGCTCTTTAAGGGGGTGTGAGTTCTTGAGGTTTGATGAGGGATAGGGGGCCAATATAAGGGCCAAGTACCAGCACCCATCACACATCATGTGCGCAAACCCCCTGGCCCCCTCGATTGTCGAAACCCCAATCTCGCTGGATAGGTTCTCCGACGATGCTCTGGCGATGGTGCCCTGACAAAGAGAAATGCGGCACCAGCACATGCCCGAGCCCAGCATGTGCTGCCGTAACCCTCGGTCCGGTCCAATCTTAGACTGGGAATGAACTCCGTATGCTTAGACTGGGAATGAACTCTGTATGCCTAAGTCAACCCACGAAACGAGCGTGCGGGCGTTCAGCCGGTCAGAGGGGCGGGAAGCACAAGCAGGGGATTGGCTGGGTCCCCCTCCATGTGTTGTCGATCCTGCTGCTGTAACCCCCGATCCGGTCTGATCTTAGACTGGTAATGAACTACGTATGCCTAAGCCAACCGACAAAACAAGCGGGCGGGCACTACGTCGGCCAGAGACACGGGATGCGCAAGCCGTGGATCGATAGGGTGGTAGGTGGGTTTAGGTACATCTTCATATTTCTACGTGCCAATGCCATTTTTATGGCTTGTAACTTCATACAATGGTCCCTTAAGCCTTCACGTGAAATTTCATGGCAAGACGACTCGTTTTCAATTTTTCATGATTTTTAAAACTTTTTGCGGTTTGGGAATTTTTAAACTTTTTTCGGAAGGAGTTTTGGCCCCAAACTTGGTAGACGTGATCCTTGTATTTTTGTTGGCACGCACAAAACAATTCAGCTAAAAACTCGAAGTGTACAAGATTTTGTGACCATTTGAAAAAAGTGTCCCAATTTCAGACACTTTAATGGCTACTGGCAGCAAACCTGTAAAATTTCAAATGCTCTTTAAGGGAGTGTGAGTTCTCGAGTTTTCATGAGGGATAGGGGGCCAATATAAGTAACAAGTACCAGCACCCATCGCACATCATGTGCGGACACCCCTCCAGGCCCCCCGATTGCAGGAACCCTAATGCCGTCGGTCAGGTTCTCCAATGATGCTCTGACGATGGTGCCTCAGCAAAGAAAAATGCGGCCCCAGAACATGCTCGAGCCCAGTATGTGCTGCCACAACCCTCGGTCCAGTCCGATCTTAGACTGGGAATGAACTCCATATGCTTAGACTGGGAATGAACTCCGTATGCCTAAGTCAACCCATGAAACGAGCGTGCGGGTGCTCAGCCGGCCAGAGGGGCGAAATGCGCAAGCCGGGGATCGGTCGGGTCCCCCTCTGCGTGCTGCCAATCCTACTACCACAACCATAGGTCCAATCCAAGCTTAGACTAGGAATGAACTCCATATGCCTAAGCCAACCGACGAAACGAGCTAGCGGGCAGACGGGCAGCCACTACGCCGGCCAGAGAGACGGGTGCGCAAGCCGTGGATCCATAGGGTGGAAGGTGGGATTAGGCACATCTTCATATTTCTGCATGCCAATGCCATTTTTATGGCTTGTAGATTCATACAATGGTGCCTTAAGCCTTCACGTGAAGTTTCATGGCAAGACGACTCATTTTCTAATTTTCATGATTTTCGAAACTTTTTGCAGTTCGAGATTTTTCAAAATTTTTTCAGAATAATTTTTGGGCCCAAACATGGTAGACGTGATCCTTGTATTTTTTTTGGCATGCACAAAAAAATTCAGCTAAAAACTCAAAGTGTTCAAGATTTTGTGACGATTTGAAAAAAATGTCCCTATTTCAGACACTTTAATGGCTACTGGCAGCAAACCTATAAAATCTCAAATGCTCTTTAAGGGGGTGTGAGTTCTCGAGGTTTGATGAGAGATAGGGGGCCAATATAAGGGCCAAGTACTAGCACCCATCGCACATCCTGTGTGCACACCCCCACCCCCCCCGATCGTCGGAACCCCAATGCTGTCGGTCAGGTTCTCCGATGATGCACCGGCAACGGTGCCCCGGCGAACAAAAATACGGCTCCAAGACATGCCCGAGCCCAGCATGTGCTGTCGCAACCCTCAATCTGGTCCGATCTTATTTCTGCGTGCCAATGCCATTTTTTTGGCTTGTAAATTCATACAATGGTCCCTTAAGCCTTCACATGAAGTTTCATGGCAAGACGACTCGTTTTCTATTTTTCACAATTTTTGAAACTTTTTACGATTCGGGATTTTTTAAAATTTTTACGGAAGGAGTTTTGGCCCCAAACTTGGTAGACGTGATCATTGTATTTTTGTTGGCATGCATAAAAAATTCAACTAAAAACTCGAAGTGTACAAGATTTTGTGGCAATTTGAAAATAGTGTCTGCATTTCAGACACTTTAATGGCTACTGGCAGCAAACTCGTAAAATCGCAAATGCTCTTTAAGGGGGTGTGAGTTCTCGAGGTTTGATAAGGGATAGGGGGCCAAAATAAGGGCCAAGTACTAGCACCCATCGCACATCATGTACACAAACACCTCCGGCCCCCCCGATCGTCGGAACCCCAATGCCGCCAGTAAGATTCTTCGGCGATGGTGCCCTGGCGAAGAAAAATGCGGCACCAGCACATGCCGAGCCCAGCATGTGCTGCCACAAACCTTGGTCCGGTCCGATCTTAGACTGGGAATGAACTCTGTATGCCTAAGTCAACCCACGAAATGAGCGTGTGGGCACTCTGTCGGCCAGAAGGGTGGGATGCGCAAGCCGGGGATCGACCGGGTCCTTCTCTACGTGCTGCCGATCTTGCTGCCACAACCTTCGGTCTGGTCAAATCCTAGAATGGGAATGAACTCCGTATGCCTAAGCCAACTGATGAAACGATCAGGCGGGCGGGCGGGCTGGCATTACGTCGGCCAGAGAGACGGGATGCACAAGTCATAGATCGATAGGGTGGTAGGTGGGTTTAGGAACATCTTCATATTTCTGCATGCCAATGCCATTTTTATGGCTTGTAAATTCATACAATGGTCCCCTAAGCCTTCACGTGAAGTTTCATGGCAAGACGACTCATTTTCTATTTTTCATGATTTTTGAAACTCTTTACAGTTCAGGATTTTTTAAAATTTTTCGAAAGGATTTTGCCCCTAAACTTGGTAGACGTGATCCTTGTATTTTTGTTGGCATGCACAAAAAAATTCAGCTAAAAACTCGAACTGTACAAGATTTTGTGTCCATTTGAAAAAAGTGTCCCCATTTTAGACACTTTAATGGCTACTGGCAGCAAACCTGTAAAATCTTAAATGCTCTTTAAGGGCGTGTGAGTTCTTGAGGTTTGATGAGGGATAGGGGGCCAATATGAGGGCCAGGTCCCAGCACCCTTCGCACATCATGTGCGTACACCCCCCCGACCCGCCCGATCGTCGGAACACCAATGCCGTCGGTCAGGTTCTCCGGCGATGGTGCCCTGGCGAAGAAAAATACGGCACCAGCATATGCCCGAGCCAAGCATGTGCTGCTGTAAACCCCGGTCCAGTTCGATCTTAGACTGGGAATGAACTCCATATGCCTAAGTCAACCCACGAAATGAGCGTACGGGCGCTCAGCCAGCCAGAGGGGCGGGATGTGCAAGTCGGGGATCGGTCGGGTCTCCCACTGCGTGCTGCCAATCCTGCTGCCACAACCCTCGGTCCGGTTTGATCTTAGACTGGGAATGAACTCTGTATCCCTAAGCCAACCGACGAAATGAACAGGTGGGCGGGCACTGCACCTGCCAGAGAGACAAGATGCATAAGCCGTGCATCAATAGGGTGGTAGGTGAGTTTAGGCACGTCTTCATATTTCTGTGTGCCAATGACATTTTTATGGCTTGTAAATTCATACAATGGTCCCTTAAGCCTTCATGTGAAGTTTCATGGCAAGACGACTCATTTTCTATTTTTCACGATTTTTTAAACTTTTTATGGTTCAAGATTTTTTAAAATTTTTTTCGAAGGAGTTTTGGCCCCAAACTTGGTAGACGTGATCCTTGTATTTTTGTTGGCATGCACAAAAACATTCAGCTAAAAACTCGAAGTGTACAAGATTTTGTGACCATTTGAAAAAAGTGTCCCCATTTCAAACGCTTTAATGGCTACTGGCAGCAAACCTGTAAAATCTCAAATGCTCTTTATGGGGGTGTGAGTTTTCCAGGTTTGATGAGGTATAGGGGGCCAATATAAGGGCCAAGTACCAGCACTCATTGCACATCATGTGCGCACACTCCCCCTGGCCCCCTGGATCGTCGGAACACTAATGCCGCTGATCAAGTTTCCGACGATGCTCCAGCGATGGTGCCCCGATGAAGAAAAATGCGGCACCAGCACATGCCTGAGCCCAGCATGTGCTACCGTAACCATCGGTTCGGTCCGATCTTAGACTGGGAATGAACTCTGTATGCTTAGACTGGAATGAACTTCGTATGCCTAAGTCAACCCATGAAACGACCGTACGGGCGCTCAGCTTACCAGAGGGACGGGATGCGCAAGTCGGGGATCGACCGGGTCCCCCTCTGTGTGCTACCAATCTTGCTGCCGTAATCTTCAGTCCGATCCGATCTTAGACTGGGAATGAACTTCGTATGCCTAAGCCAACCGACAAAATGAGAGGGCGGGTGGGCAGGCACTACGCCAGCCAAAAAGATGGGACGCGCAAGCCATGGATCGATAGGGTGGTAGGTGGGTTTAGGCACATCTTCCTATTTCTATGTGCCAAAGCCATTTTTGTGGCTTGTAAATTCATACAATGGTCCCTTAAGCCTTCACGTGAAGTTTCATGGCAAGACGACTCGTTTTCTATTTTTCGCTATTTTTAAAACTTCTTTGGAAGGAGTTTTAGCCCCAAACTTGGTGGACGTGATCCTTGTATTTTTTTTGGCATGCACAAAAAAATTCAACTAAAAACTCAAAGTGTACAAGATTTTGTGACCATTAGAAAAAAGTGTCCCAATTTCAAACAATTTAACGGCTACTGGCAGCAAACCCGTAAAATCTCAAATGCTCTTTAAAGGGGTGTGAGTTCTCCAGGCTTGATGAGGGATAAGGGACCAATATAAGGGCCAAGTACTAGCACCCATCGCACATCATGTGCCTACACACCCCGGCCCCCTGACCGTCGGAACCCTAATGCCGCCGATCAAGTTCTCTGGCGATGCTCCAACGATGGTGCCCCGGTGAAGAAAAATGCGACACCTGCACATGCCCGAGCCTAGCATGTGCTGCCGTAATCATCAGTTCGGTCTGATCTTAGACTGGGAATGAACTCCGTATGCTTAGACTAGAATGAACTCCGTATACCTAAGTCAACCCATGGAACGAGCGTACGGGCGCTCAGCCAGCCAGAGGGGCAGGATGCGTAAGCCGAGGATCAACCGAGTCCCCCTCTACGTTCTGCCAATCTTGCTACCGTAACCCTCGGTCTGGTCCGATCTTAGACTGGGAATGAACTCCGTATGCCTAAGCCAACCGACGAAACGAACGGGCGAGCGGGCGGGGACTACATCGGCCAGAGAGACGGGATGCGCAAGCCGTGGATCGATAGGGTGGTAGGTGGGTTTAGGCACATCTTCCTATTTCTATGTGCCAATGCCATTTTTGTGGCTTGTAAATTCATACAATGGTCCCTTAAGCCTTCACATGAAGTTTAATGGCAAGACGACTCATTTTCTATTTTTCACTATTTTTAAAACTTTTTACGGTTTGGAAGGAGTTTTGGCCCCAAACTTGGTAGACGTGATCCCTGTATTGTTTTTTGGCATACACAAAAAAAATTCAGCTAAAAACTCGAAGTGTACATGATTTTGTGATCGTTTGAAAAAAGTGTCCCCATTTCGGACACTTTAATGGCTACTGGCAGCAAACCTGTAAAATCTCAAATGCTCTTTAAGGGGGTGTGAGTGCTCGAGGTTTGATGAGTGATAGGGAGACAATATAAGGGCCAAGTACCAGCACCCATCACACATCATGTGCGCACACCCCCCGATCGTCGGAACCCCAATGCCGCCAGTCAGGTTTTCCGATGATGCTCTAGCGATGGTGCTCTGGCGAAGAAAACTACGGCACCAGCACATGCCCGAGCCCAGTATGTGCTGCTGCAACCCTTGGTCCCAGTCCGATCTTAGACTGGGAATGAACTTCGTATGCCTAGGTCAACCCACGAAACGAGCGTGTGGGTGCTCAGTCGGCCAGAGGGGCTGGATGCACAAGTCGGGGATCGCTGGGTCCCCCTCTGGATGTTACCGATCTTGCTATCGCAACACTCAGTCTAGTCCGATCTTAGATTCGGAATGAACTCTGTATGCCTTAGCCAACCGACGAAACGACCGGGTGGGGGACAGGCAGGCACTACGCCGGCTAGAGATACAGGATACGCATGCCGTGGATCGATAGGGTGGTAGGTGGGTTTAGGCACATCTTCATATTTCTGCGTGCCAATGCCATTTTATGGCTTGTAAATTCATACAATGGTCCCTTAAGCCTTCACGTGAAGTTTCATGGAAAGACGACTCGTTTTCTATTTTTCACGATTTTTAAAACTTTTTGCGGTTTGGGAATTTTAAGATTTTTACAGAATACGTTTTGGCCCCAAGCTTGGTAGACGTGATCCTTGTATTTTTTTTGGCATGCACAAAAAAACTTCAGCAAAAAACTTGAAGTGTACAAGATTTTGTGACCATTTGAACAAAGTGCCCCATTTGAGACGCTTTAATGGCTACTGGCAGCAAACCTGTAAAATCTCAAATGCTCTTTAAGGGGGTGTGAGTTCTAGAGGTTTGATGAGGGATAGGGGGCCAATATAGGGCCAAGTACCAGCACCCATCGCACATCATGTGCGCACACCCTTCCTGGCTCCCCGATCATCGAAACCCCAACGCCCGTCGGTCAGGTTCTCCGGCGATGCTCCGGCGATGGTGCCCCGGCGAAGAAAAATGCGGCACCAGCACATGCTCGAGCCCAGCATGTGCTGTTGCAACCCTCGATTCGATCTGATCTTAAACTGGAAAATGAACTCTGTATGCTTAGACTGGGAATGAACACCGTATGCCTAATTCAACCCACGAAACGAGCGTGCAGGCGCTCAGTTGGCCAGAGGGGTGGGATGCGCAAGTCGGGGATCGATCGGGTCCCCCTCTATGTTCTGTCGATCCTGCCTCGGTCTGGTCTGATCTTAGACTGGGAATGAAACTCCGTATGCCTAAGCCAACCGACGAAAACGACCGGGCGGGCAGACACTACACCACCCAGAGAGACGGGATGCGTAAGCGGTGGATCGATAAGGTGGTAGGTGGGTTTAGGTACATCTTTATAATTTTGCATGGCAATGCCATTTTTATGGCTTGTAAATTCATACAATGGTCCCTTAAGCCTTCACGTAATGTTTCATGGCAAGACGACTCATTTTCTATTTTTCATGTTTTTTGAAATGTTTTATGGTTCGAGATTTTTTTTAAATTTTTTCGGAAGGAGTTTTGGCCCCAAACTTGGTAGACATGATCCTTGTATTTTTGTTGGCATGCACAAGAAAATTCAGCTAAAAACTCGAAGTGTACAAGATTTTGTGACCATTTGAAAAAAGTGTCCCCATTTCAGACACTTTAATGGCTACTGGCAGCAAACCTGTAAAATCTCAATTGCTCTTTAAGGGGGTGTGAGTTCTCGAGGTTTGATGAGGGATAGGGGGCCACTATAAGGGCCAAGTACCAGCACCAATCGCACATCATGTGCGTACAGCCCCCCGGCCCCCCCGATCGCCGAAACCACAATACCGCCAGTCAGGTTCTCCTACGATGCTCCGGTGATGGTGCCCCGACGAAGAAAAATGCTGCACCAGCACATGCCCGAGCCCAGCATGTGCTGCCGTAACCATCGGTCCGGTCCGATCTTAGATTGGGAATGAACTCCGTATGCTTAGACTGGGAATGAACTCTGTATGCCTAAGTCAACCCACGAAACGAGCGTGCGGGCACTCAGCCGGCCAGAGGGGTGGGATGCGCAAGCCAGGGATCGACCGAGTCCCCCTCTACGTGCTGCCGATCCTGCTACCGCAACCCTCGGTCTGGTCTGATCTTAGATTGGCAATGAACTCCGTATGCCTAAGCCAGCTGACGAAACAAGTGGACGGGCGGGCGGGCGGGCACTACGTAGGCCAGAGAGAGGGGATGCACAAGCCATGGATCGATAGGGTGGTAGGTGGGTTTAGGAACATCTTTATATTTCTATATGCCAATGCCATTTTTATGGCTTGTAAATTCATACAATGCTCCCTTAAGCCTTCACGTGAAGTTTCATGGCAAGACAACTCGTTTTCTATTTTTCACGATTTTTGAAACTTTTTACGGTTTGAGATTTTTTAAAATTTTTTCAGAAGAAGTTTTGGCCCCAAGCTTGGTAAACGTCATCCCTGTATTTTGTTTGGCATGCACAAAAAAATTCAGCTAAAAACTCGAAGTGTACATGATTTTGTGATCGTTTGAAAAAAGTGTCCCCATTTTAGACACTTTAAAAGCTACTGGCAGCAAACCTGTAAAATCTCAAATGCTCTTTAAGGGGGTGTGAGTTCTCGAGGTTTGGTGAGTGATAGGGGGACAATATAAGGGCCAAGTATCAGAACCCATCGCACATCATGTGCGCACACCCCCGGCCCCCCCGATCGTCGGAACCCCAATGCCGCCGGTCAAGTTCTCCGGCGATGCTCTGGCGATGGTGCTCCGGTGAAGAAAAATGCTACACCAGCACATGGCCGAGCCCAGTATGTGCTGCCACAACCCTTGGTCCAGTCCGATCTTAGACTGGGAATGAACTTCGTATGCCTAAGTTAGCCAATGAAATGAGCGTGCGGGTGCTCAGTCGGCCAGAGGGGCTGGATGCAGAAGCCGGGGACCGGCTGGGTCCCCCTCTGCATGCTACCGATCTTGCTGCCGCAACACTCAGACTGGGAATGAACTTCGTATGCCTAAGCCAACCGATGAAACGAGTGGGCGGAGGGCGGCCAGGCACTACGCCGACTAGAGGTACGGGATGCGCAAGCCGTGGATCGATAGGGTGGTAGGTGGGTTCGGGCACATCTTCATATTTCTGCATGCCAATGCCATTTTTATGGCTTGTAAATTCATACAATGGTCCCTTAAGCCTTCACGTTATGTTTCATGGAAAGACGACTCGTTTTCTATTTTTCACGATTTTTTAAACTTTTTACGGTTCGAGAATTTTTAAGATTTTTTCAGAAGGCGTTTTGGCCCCAAACTTGGTAGACGTGATCCTTGTATTTTTTTTGGCATGCATAAAAAATTCAGCAAAAAACTTGAAGTGTACAAGATTTTGTGACCATTTGAACAAAGTGTCCCCATTTAAGACACTTTAATGGCTACTGGCAGCAAACCTGTAAAATCTCAAATGCTCTTTAAGGGGGTGTGAGTTCTCGAGGTTTGATTCGGGATAGGGGGCCAATATAAGGGCCAAGTACCAGCACCCATTGCACATCATGTGCGCACACCCCCCGGCCCCCCCGATCATCGAAACCCCAACACCGTCGGTCAGGTTCTCTGACGATGCTCCGACGATGGTGCCCCGGCGAAGAAAAATGTGGCACTAGCGCATGCTCGATCCCAGCATGTGCTGTTGCAACCCTCGGTCCTATCCAATCTTAGACTAGGAATGAACTCCGTATGCTTAGATGGGGAATGAACATCGTATGCCTAATTCAACCCACGAAACGAGCGTGCGGGTGCTCAGCTGGCCAGAGGGGCGGGATGCGCAAGTCGGGGATCAGTCGAGTCCCCCTCTGCGTGCTGTTGATCCTACTGCCACAACCCTTGGTCTGGTCTGATCTTAGACTGGGAATGAACTCCGTATGCCTAAGCCAACCGACGAAACGAGCGGGCGGGCGGGCGGACACTACACCGATCGAGAAACGGGATGCGCAAGCGGTGGATCGATAGGGTGGTAGGTGGGTTTAGGTACATCTTCATAATTTTGCGTGGCAATGCCATTCTTATGCTTGTAAATTCATACAATGGTCCCTTAAGCCTTCACGTGATGTTTCATGGCAAGACGACTCGTTTTCTATTTTTCATGATTTTTGAAACTTTTTACGGTTCAGGATTTTTTTAAAATTTTTTCGGAAGGAGTTTTGGCCCCAAACTTCGTAGACGTGATCCTTGTATTTTTTTTGGCATGCACAAAAAAATTCAGCTAAAAACTCGAAGTGTACAAGATTTTGTAACCATTTGAAAAAAGTGTCCCCATTTCAGACACTTTAATGGCTACTGGCAGCAAACTTGTAAAATCTCAATTGCTCTTTAAGGAGGTGTGAGTTCTTGAGGTTTGATGAGGGATAGGGGGCCAATATAAGGGCCAAGTACCAGCACCCATCGCACATCATGTGCGCACACCCCCCCGGCCCCCCGATCGTCGAAACCACAATGCCGCCGGTCAGGTTCTCCGACGATGCTCCGACGATAGTGTCCCGACGAAGAAAAATGCTACACCAGCACATGCTCGAGCCTAGAATGTGTTGCCACAACCATGGGTCCAGGCCGATCTTAGATTGGGAATGAACTCCGTATGCTTAGACTGGGAATGAACTCTGTATGCCTAAGTCAACCCATGAAACGAGCGTGCGGGCACTCAGCCGGCCAGAGGGGTGGGATGCGCAAGCCGAGGATCGACCGGGTCCCCCTCTGCATGCTGCCGATCCTGCTGCCGCAACCCTCGGTCCAGTCGGATCTTAGACTAGGAATGAACTCTGTATGCCTAAGCCAACCGATGAAACAAGTGGGCGGGCGGGTACTACGCAGGCCAGAGGGAGGGGATACGCAAGCCGTGGATCGATAGGGTGGTAGGTGGGTTTAGGAACATCTTCATATTTTTGTGTGCCAATGCCATTTTTATGGCTTGTCAATTCATACTATTCTCCCTTAAGCCTTCACGTGAAGTTTCATGGCAAGACGACTCGTTTTCTATTTTTCACGATTTTTGAAACTTTTTACGGTTTGAGATTTTTTAAAATTTTTTCGGAAGGAGTTTTAGCCCCAAACTTGGTAGACGTGATCCTTGTATTTTTGTTGGCATGCACAAAAAAATTCAGCTAAAAACTCGAGGTGTACAAAGATTTTGTGACCATTTGAAAAAAGTGTCCCCATTTCAGACACTTTAATGGCTACTAGTAGCAAACCTGTAAAATCCCAAATGCTCTTTAAGGGGGTGTGAGTTCTTGAGGTTTGATGAGGGATAGGGGGCCAATATAAGGGCCAAGTACCAGCACCCATCACCCATTATGTGCGCACACCCCCCCGACCGCCCCGATCGTCGGAACCGCAATACCATCAGTCAGGTTCTCTGGCGATGCTCTGGCGATGGTGCCCAGATGAAGAAAAATGTGGCACCAGCACATGCTCGAGCCCAGCATGTGCTGCCGTAACCCTTCGTCTGGCCTGATCTTAGACTGGGAACGAACTCTGTATGCTTAGACTGGGAATGAACTCCGTATGCCTAAGTCAACACACGAAACGAGTGAGCGGGCGCTCAACCAGCCAGAGGGGCAGGATGCACAAGCCGAGGATCAGTCAGGTCCCCCTCTGTGTGCTGTCAATCCTGCTGCAGCAACCCTTGGTCTGATCTGATCTTAGACTAAGAATAAACTCCATATGCCTAAGCCAACCGACGAAACGAGCGGGCGGGCAGGCACTACGTCGGCCAGAGAGGCGGGATGCGCAAGCCGTGGATCGATAGGGTGGTAGGTGGGTTTAGGCACATCTTCATATTTCTGCATGCCAATGCCATTTTTATGGCTTGTAAATTCTTGCAATGGTCCCTTACGCCTTCACGTGAAGTTTCATGGCAAGACGACTCGTTTTCTAGTTTTCACGATTTTTGAAACTTTTTGCGGTTCGAGATTTTTTAAAATTTTTCGAAAGTAGTTTTCGCCCCAAACTTGGTAGACGTGATCCTTTTATTTTTGTTGGCATGCACAAAAAAATTCAGCTAAAAACTCGAAGTGTACAAGATTTTGTTACCATTTGAAAAAAGTGTCCCCATTTCAGACATTTTAATAGCTACTGGCAGTAAACCTGTAAAACCTCAAATGCTCTTTAAGGGGGTGTGAGTTCTTGAGGTTTGATGAGGGATAGGGGGCCAATATAAGGGCCAAGTACCAGCACCCATCGCACATTATGTGCGCACCCCCCCGGCCCCTCCGATCGTCAGAACCCCAATGTTGCCGGTTAGGTTCTCCGGCGATGGGCCCCGACGAAGAAAAATGTGACATCAGCACTTGCCCGAGCCCAGCATGTGCTACGTAACCCTTGGTACGGTCTGATATTAGACTGGGAATGAACTCCGTATGCCTAAGTCAACCCACGAAACGAGTATGCGGGTGCTCAGTCGACCAGAGGGGCGGAATGCGTAAGTCGGGGATCGACTGGGTCCCCCTCTGCATGGTACCTCTTTGCGTGCTGCCGATCCTGCTTCCGCAACCCTTGATCCAGTCTGATCTTAGACTGAGAATGAACTTCGTATGCCTAAGCCAACCGATGAAACGAGCAGGCAGGCGGGCGGGCAGGCACTACGCCGGCCAGAGAGACGGGATGCGCAAGCTGTGGATCAATAGGGTGGTAGGTGGGTTTAGGCACATCTTCATATTTCTGTGTGCCAATGCCATTTTTATGGCTTGCAAATTCATACAATGATCCCTTTGAAAAAAGTGTACATCATAGACTGGGAATGAACTCCATATGCCTAAGTCAACCTACGAAACGAGCGTGCGGGTGCTCAGTCGGCCAGAGGGGCAAGATGCGCAAGCCTGGGATCGGCCGGGTCCCCCTCTGCGTGCTGCCGATCCTATTGCCGTAACCCTCAGCTCGGTCCAATCTTAGACTAGGAATGAACTCCGTCTGCCTAAGCCAACCGACGAAACAAAAGCGCGGGAGGGCGGGCGAGCACTACACCGACCAGAGAGACGGGATGCGCAAGCCGTGGATCGATAGGGTGGTAGGTGGGTTTAGGCACATCTTCATATTTCTACTTGTGAATGCCATTTTTATGGCTTGTAAATTCATACAATGGTCCCTTAAGCCTTCATGTGAAGTTTCATGGCAAGATGACTCGTTTTCTATTTTTCACGATTTTTGAAACTATTTGCGATTCATGATTTTTTAAAATTTTTTCGAAAGGATTTTTGGCCCCAAACTTGGTAGACATGATCCTTGTATTTTTTTTGGCATGCACAAAACAATTTCGCTAAAAACTCGAAGTGTACAAGATTTTGTGACCATTTGAAAAAAGGGTCCCCATTTCAGACACTTTAATGGCTACTGGCAGTAACCTGTAAAATCTCAAATGCTCTTTAAGGGGGTGTGAGTTCTCAAGGTTTGATAAGGGATAGGGGGCCAATATAAGGGCCAAGTACCAGCACCCATCGCCCATCATGTGCGCACACACCCCCCGGCCCCCCCGATCACCGAAACCCCAATGCCGTCGGTCAGCTTTTTCGGTGATGCTCCGACGGTGGTGCCCTAGCGGAGAAAAATATGGCACCAGCTCATGCTCGAGCCTAGCATGTGCTGCCGCAACGCTTGGTCCGGTCTGATCTTAGACTGGGACTGAACTTCGTATGCTTAGACTGGGAATGAACTCTGTATGCCTAAGTCAACCCACGAAATGAGGGTGCGGGCGCTCAGTCGGCCAGGGGGTCGGGATGCGCAAGCCGAGGATCGACCCGGTCCCTTTCTGTGTGCTACCGATCCTACTAGCGTAACCCTTGGTCTGGTATGATCTTAGACTGGGAATGAACTCCGTATGCCTAAGCCAACCGACGAAATGAACGGGCGGGTGGGCACTATACGGGCCAGAGAGACGGGATGCGCAAGACGTGCATCGATAGGGCAGTAGGTGGGTTTTGGCACATCTTCATATTTCTACGTGACAATGTCCTTTTTATGGCTTGTAAATTCATACAATGGTCCTTTAAGCCTTCACGTGAAGTTCCATGGCAAGACGACTCGTTTTCTATTTTTCACGATTTTTGAAACCTTTTGCTTTTCGAGATTTTTTAAAGTTTTTTTGGAAGGAGTTTTGGTCCCAAACTTGGTAGACGTGATCCTTGTATTTTGTTGGCAATGCACAAAAAAATTCAGCTAAACTCGAGTATACAAGATTTTGTGACCATTTGAAAAAGGTGTCCCATTTCAGACACTTTAATGGCCTACTGGCAGCAAACCTGTAAATCTCAAATTGCCTTTAAGGGGGTGTGAGTTCTCGAGGTTTGATTGAGGGATAGGGGGCCAATATAACGGGGCCAAGTACCAGCACCCATTGCACATCATGTGCGCACACCCCCCGGCCCCCCGATCATCGAAACCCCAACACGCGCCGGTCAAGGTTCTCTGCATTGCTCTGACGATGGTGCCTCGACGAAGAAAAATACAGACCAGCACATGCCTGAGCCCTAGCATGTGCTGTCGCAACCCTCGGTCCGATCGACTTAGACTGGGAATGAAGCTCGTATGCGTAGACTGGAATGAACTCCATATGCCAAAGTCAACGAGCGTGCGGGGCGCTCAGTCGCCAAGAGGGGCGGCATGTACAAGTTGGGGATCGGTCGGGTCCCCTTCTACGTGCTGTCGATCCTGCTGCTGTAACCCTCAGCCTGGTCCAATCTTAGACTGGGAGTGAACTCCGTATACCTAAGCCAACCGACAAAACGAGCGGGCGGGCAGGCGGGCGGGCACTACGTTGGCCAGAGAGACGGGATGCGCAAGCCATGGATCGATATGGTGGTTTGTGTGTTTAGGAACATCGTCATATTTCTATGTGCCAATGCCATTTTTATGGCTTGTAAATTCATACAATGGTCCCTTAAGCCTTCACGTGAAGTTTCATGGCAAGACGACTTGTTTTCAATTTTTCACGATTTTCAAAACTTTTTACGGTTCGAGATTTTTTAAAATTTTTTCAGAAGGATTTTTAGCCCCAAACTTGGTAGACGTGATCCTTGTATTTTTTTTGGCATGCACAAAAAAATTCAGCTAGAAACTCGAAGTGTACAAGATTTTGTGACCATTTGAAAAAAATGTCCCCATTTTAGACACTTTAATGGCTACTGGCAGAAAACCTGTAAAATCTCAAATGCTCTTTATGGGGGTGTGAGTTCTTGAGGTTTGATGAGGGATAGGGGGCCAATATAAGGGCCAAGTACCAGCACGCATCGCACATCATGTGCGCACAGCCCCCCCGACCCCGCCGATCGTCGGAACCCCAATGCCACCGGTCAGGTTCTCTGGCGATGGTGCCCCGGTGAAGAAAAATGCGGAACCAGCACATGCTCGAGCCCAGCATGTGCTACCGCAACCCTCGGTCCGATCCGATCGTAGACTGGGAATGAACTCCGTATGCTTAGACTGGGAATGAACTCCGTATGCCTAAGTCAACCCACGAAACGAGTGTGCGGGCGCTCAGCCGGCCAGGGGGGCGGGATGCGGAAGCCAGGGATCGATCGGGTCCCCTCTACGTGCTGCCGATCCTACTGCCATAACCCTCGGTCCGGTCCAATCTTAGACTGGGAGTGGAACTCCGTATGCCTAGGCCAACCGACGAAATGAGCGGGCGGGCGGGCGGTGGGGCATTACGCCGGCCAGAGAGACAAGATGCGCAAGCCCGTGGATCAATAAGGTGGTAGGTGCTTTAGGCACATTTTCATATTTCTGTGTGCCAATGCCATTTTACGGTTTGTAAATTGATACAATGGTCCCTTAAGCCTTCACGTGAAGTTTCATGGCAAGACGACTCGTTTTCTATTTTTCATGATTTTCAAAACTTTTTTCAGTTCGGGATTTTTTAAAATCTTTTGGAAAAAGTTTTGGCCCCAAACTTGTAGACGTGATCCTTGTATATTTGTTGGCATGCATAAAAAAATTCAGCTAAAACACGAAGTGTACAAGATTTTGTGACCATTTGAAAAAAGTGTCCCCATTTCAGACACTTTAATGGCTACTGGCAGTAAACCTGTAACATCTCAAATGCTCTTTAAGGGGGTGTGATTTCTCGAGCTTTGATGAGGGATAGGGGGCCAATATAAGGGATAAGTACCAGCACCCATTGCACATCATGCGCAGGCCATCCCTGGGCCCCGCCCGATCGTTGGAACCCAACTGCCCGTCGGTCAGGTTCTCCGGTACGCTCGATCGATGGTGCCTCGACGAAGAAAATACGGGCACCGCACATGCCCGAGCCCAGCATGTGCTGCAGCAACCGGTTCCAGTGCCGATCTTAGATGGGAATGAACTTCGTACGCTTAGACTGAATGAACTCCGTATGCCTAGTCAACCCACGAACGAGCGTGTGCCGCTCAAACCAAAGGGCGGATGGCAGCAGGATCGCCGGTCCCCCTCTGCATGCTGCCGATCCTGCTGCTGCAACCCTTGTCAGTCTGATCTTAGACTGGAATGAACTCCGTATGCCTAAGCAACACTGAAAGACGAAAGTGGGCGGCGGCGGCACTACTTCGGCAGATAGAGACGGATGCGTCAAGCCTGGATCGATAGGGGGTAGGTGGGTTTAGGCACATCTTCATATTTCTGCGTGCCAATGCCATTTTTATGGTTGTAAATTCATACAATGGTCCCTTAAGCCTACGACGTGGAATGTTTCATTGGCAAGACGACTCCGTTTTTCTATTTTTCCATGATTTTCAACCTTTATTTGCGGTTCGGGATTTTTAGAAATTTTTGGTTGGAAGGGGTTTTGGCCCCAAACTTGGTAGACGTGATCCTTGTATTTTTTGTTGGCATCCATAAAAAATTTCAGGCTAAAAACTCGAAAGTGTACAAGATCTTTGTGACCATTTTGAAAAAAGTGTCCCATTTCAAGACAGTTAATGGCTACCTGGCAGCAAAGCCTGTAAAATCTCAAATGCTCTTTAGGGGTGTGAGTCTTCAAGGTTTGATGAGGGATTGGGGGCCAATATGAAGGTGACAAGTACCAGCACCAATCAGCACATCATGTGAGGCAACCCCCGGTCCCCCCGATCGCAGAACCCCAACGCCGCCGTCAGGTTCTCCGGTGAGTGCTCCGAGATGGGTGCCCCGACGAAGAAAAATGCAGACCAGCCACATGCCCGAGCCCAGCATGTGCTACCACAACCCTCGCCAGTCTGATCTTAGACTGGAATGAACTCCGTATGCTAAGTGAATCACGAAAACGAGTGCGGGTTCAGCCGCCAGAGGGGCAGGATGCAATGCAGGGATCGGGTCCCCCTCTGCGTGCTGCATCCTGCTACCGCAACCCTTTCCGGTCTGATTTTAGACTGGGAATGAACTCATATGCCTAAGCCAACCGACGAACGAGCGGTGGGCGGGCGAGCACTACGCGGCCAGAGAGAGAGATGCGCAAGCCGTGGATCGATAGGGTGTAGGTGGGTTTAGGCACATCTTCATATTTCTGCATGCCAATGCCATTTTTATGGCTTGTAAAATTCATACGAATGGTCCCTTAAGCCTTCACGTGAAGTTTCATTTTTCTATTTTTCATGATTTTAAAACTTTTTACGGTTCTGGATTTTTTAAAATTTTTTTGGAAGGAGTTTTCGCCCCAAACTTGGTAGACGTGATCCTTGTATTTTTTTGGCATGCACAAAAAAATCAGCTAAAAACTCGAAGTGTACAAGATTTTGTGACCATTTGAAAAAAGTGTCCCCATTTCATACACTTTAATGGCTACTGGCAGCAAACCTGTAAAATCTCAAATGCTCTTTAAGGGGGTGTGAGTTCTCGAGGTTTGATGAGGGATAGGGGGCCAATATAAGGGCCAAGTACCAGCAGGCATCGCACATCATGCGCACACACCCCCCGGCCCCCCGATCGCTGGAACCCCAATGCGTCGGTCAGGTTCTCCGGTGATGCTCCCGGTGATGGTGCCCCGACGAAGAAAAATGCGGCACCAGCACATGCCCGAGCCCAGCATGTGCTACCACAACCCTCGGTCCGGTCCTATCTTAGACTGGGAATGAACTCCGTATGCCTAAGTCAACGCACGAAACGAGCGTGCGGGCGTTCAGCCGGCCAGAGGGGCGGGATGCCAATCAGGGATCGGCCAGGTCCCCCTCTGTGTGCTGCCGATCCTATGTTCGCAACCCTTGATTTGGTCCGATCTTAGACTGGGAATGAACTCCGTATGCCTAAGCCAACCGACGAAACGAGAGGCTGGGCACTACGTCGGCCAGAGAGACGGGATGCGTAAGCCGTGGATCGATTGGGTGGTAGGTGGGTTTAGGCACATCTTCATATTTCTGTGTGCCAATGCCATTTTTATGGCTTGTAAATTCATACAATGGTCCCTTAAGCCTACACGTGAAGTTTCATGGGAAGACGACTCGTTTTCTAATTTTCATGACTTTCAAAACTTTTTACGGTTCGAGATTTTTTAAAATTTTTTTGGAAGGAGTTTTGGCTCCAAACTTGGTAGACGTGATCCTTTTATTTTTGTTGGCATGCACAAAAAAATTCAGCTAAAAACTCGAAGTGTACAAGATTTTGTGACCATTTGAAAAAAGTGTCCCCATTTTAGACACATTAATGGCTACTGGCAGCAAACCTGTAAAATCTCAAATGCTCTTTTAAGGGGTGATGAGTTTCTCAGGTTTTGATGAAGGGATTAGGGCCAATAATAAGCGGCCACAATACCAGCACCCATCACACATCATTGTGGCACACCCCCCGGCCCCCGATCGTGGACCCCAATGCCGCCGTCAGGTTCTCCGACGAATGCTCCGAGATGGTGCCCGACGAAAGAAAAATTGGCACAGCACATGCCCGAGCCCAGCATGTGCTGTCGAACCCTTTTCGCACTTAGACTGGTGATCGATCTTAGAACTGGAATGAACTCCGTATGCTTAAGTCAACACACGAAACTAGCGTGCGGCTCAGCGGCCAGAGGGGCAGGATCGCAAGCTGGGGATCGTCGGGTCCCTCTCTTGCGATCCTACTGCCGCCCTCGTCCGGTCCAATCTTAGACTGGGAATGAACTCCGTATGCCTAAGCAAACCGATGAAACGAGGGCGGGGGCGGGCGGGCACTACGCCGACTAGAAAGACGGGATGCGCAAGCCGTGGATCGATAGGGTGGTAGGTGGGTTTAGGCATATCTTCATATTTCTGCATGCCAATGCCATTTTTATGGCTTGTAAATTCATACAATGGTCCCTTAAGCCTTCACGTGAAGTTTCATGGCAAGACGACTCGTTTTCTATTTTCCATGATTTTTGAAACTTTTTGCGGTTCGGGATTTTTTAAAATTTTTTTGGAAGGAGTTTTGATCCCAAACTTGGCAGACGTGATCCTTGCATTTTTTTTGGCATGCACAAAAAAATTCAGGTAAAAACTCGAAGTGTACAAGATTTTGTGACCATTTGAAAAAAGTGTCTCCATTTCAGACACTTTAATGGCTACTGGGAGCAAACCTGTAAAATCTCAAATGCTTTTTGAGGGGGTGTGAGTTCTGGAGGTTTGATAAGGGATAGGGGGCCAATATAAGGGCCAAGTACCAGCACCCATTGCACATCATGTGCGCACACCCCTCCGGCCCCCCCGATCATCGGAACCCCAATGCCGCCGGTCAGGTTCTCTAGCGATGCTCCGACGATGGTGCCCCGGCGAATAAAAGTGCGGCACCAGCACATGCCCGAGCCCAGCATGTGCTGCCGCAACCCTCAGTCCAATTCGATCTTAGACTGGGAATGAACTCCGTATGCTTAAACTGGGAATGAACACCGTATGCCTAAGTCAACCCATGAAACGGGCGTGCAGGCGCTCAGCCGGCTAGAGGGGCAAGATGCGCAAGTCGAGGATCGATCGGGTCCCCCTCTGCGTGCTACTGATCTTGCTGCCATAACGCTCAGTCTGGTCCGATCTTAGACTGGGAATGAAGTCCGTATGCCTAAGCCAACCGATGAAACAAGCGGGCGGGCGGGCACTACGCCGGCCAGAGAGACGGGATGCGCAAGCCGTGGATCGATAGGGTGGTAGGTGAGTTTAGGCACATCTTCATATTTCTGCATGCCAACGCCATTTTTATTGTTGTAAATTCATACAATGGTCCCTTAAGCCTTCACTGAACTTTCATGGCAAGACGACTCGTTTTCTATTTTTCACGATTTTCAAAACTTTTTACGGTTCGAGATTTTTTAGAATTTTTTTGGAAAGGGTTTTGGCCCCAAACTTGGTAGATGTGATCCTTGTATTTTTGTTGGCATGCACAAAAAAATTCAGCTAAAAACTCGAAGTGTACAAGATTTTACGACCATTTGAAAAAAGTGTCCCCATTATAGACACTTTAATGGCTACTGGCAGCAAACCTGTAAAATCTCGAATGCTCTCAAAGGGGCTGTGAGTTCTCAAGGTTTGATAAGGGATAGGGGGCCAATATAAGGGCCAAGTTCCAGCACCCATCGTACATCATGTGCGCACACCACCCCCCCGGCCCCCCCGATCGTCGGAACGCCAATGCCGCTGGTCAGGTTCTCCGACAATGCTCCGGCGATGGTGCCTTGGCGAAGAAAAATGTGGCACCAGCACATGCCCGAGCCAAGCATGTGCTGCCACAACCCTCAGTCCGATTCGATCTTAGACTGGGAATGAACTCCGTATGCCTAAGTTAACCCGTAAAACGAGCGTGCGGGCGCTCAGCTGGCCAGACGGGCTAGATGCGCAAGCCGGGGATCGACCGGGTCCCCCTCTGCGTGTTGCCGATCCTGCTATCGCAACCCTCGGTCCGGTCTAATCTTAGACTGGGAATGAACTCTGTATGCCTAAGCCAACCGACGAAACGAGCGGGCGGGGGGGCGGGCGGACACTACGCCGGTCAGAGAGGCGGGATGCGCAAGCCGTGGATCGATAGGGTGGCAGGTGGGTTTAGGCACATCCTCTTATTTCTGCCTGCCAATGCCATTTTTATGGCATGTAAATTCATACAATGGTTCGTTAAGCCTTCACGTGAAGTTTAACGGCAAGACGTCTTGTTTTCTATTTTTCATGATTTTTGAAACTTTTTGAGGTTCAAGATTTTTTAAAATTTTTTCGAAAGGAGTTTTGGCCCCAAACTTAGCCGATGTGATCCTTGTATTTTTGTTGGCATGCACAAAAAAATTAACCTAAAAAGTCAAAGTGTACAAGATTTTGTGACCATTTGAAAAAAGTATACCCATTTCAGACACTTTAATGGCTATTGGCAGCAAACCTGTAAAATCTCAAATGCTCTTTAAGGGGGTGTGAGTTCTCAAGGTTTGATGAGGGATAGGGGGCCAATATAAGGGCCAAGTACCAGCACCCATCTCACAACATGTGCACACTCCAACCCCCCAGCCCCCTCGATCGTCGAAACCCCAATGCTGTCGGTCAGGTTCTCTAGCGATGCTCTGGCGATGGTGCCCCGGCGAAGAAAAATGTGGCACCAGCACATGCTCGAGCCCAGCATGTGCTGCCGCAACCCTCGGTCCGATCCGATCTTAGACTGGGAATGAACTCCGTATGCTTAGTCAGGGAATGAACTTTGTATGCCTAAGTCAACTCATGAAATGAGCGTGCGGGCGCTTAGTCGGCCAGAAGGGCGAGATGCGCAAGCCGGGGATCGGCCAGGTCCACCTCTGCGTGCTATCGATCCTGCTGCCGCAACCCTCGGTCTGATCTGATCTTAGACTGGGAATGAACTCTGTATGCCTAAGCCAACCGATGAAACGAGCAGGCGGGCGAGCTGGCGGGCACTATGCCGACCAGAGAGACGGGATGCGCAAGCCGTGGTTCGATAGGGTGGTAGGTGGGTTTAGGCACATCTTCATATTTCTGCATGCCAATGCCATTTTTATGGCTTGTAAATTCATACAATGGTCCCTTAAGCCTTCACGTGAAGTTTCATGGCAAGATGACTCATTTTCTATTTTTCACGATTTTTGAAGCTTTTTGAGATTCGGGATTTTTTAAAATTTTTTTGGAATGAGTTTTGGCGCCAAACTTCGTAGACGTGATCCTTGTATTTTTTGTGCCAATGCAAAAAAAAATTCAGCTAAAAGCTCAAAATGTACAAGATTTTGTGGCCATTTGAAAAAAAGTGTCCCCATTTCAGACATTTTAATGGCTACTGGCAGCAAACCTGTAAAATCTCAAATGCTCTTTAAGGGGTGTGAGTTCTTATTTTTGATGAGGGATAGGGGCCCAATATAAGGGCCAAGTATCAGCACCAATCGCACATTCATGTGCACACACCCCCGCCCCCCTCGATCGTCGAAACCCCAATGCCACCGGTCAGGTTCTTCGATGATGCTAAGGTGATGGTGCCCCGACGAAGAAAAATGGGCACCAGCACATGGCCGAGCCCAGCATGTGCTGTCGCAACCTTGGTCCGATCCAATCTTAGACTGGCAATGAACTCTATATGCTTAGACTGGGAACGAACTCCGTATGCCTAAGTCAACCCACGAAACGAGCGTACAGGCGCTCAACCGGCCAGAAGGGCGGGATGCACAAGCTAGGATTGGCTGGGTCCCCCTTTGTGTGCTACCGATCTTAGACTGGGAATGAACTCTGTACGCCTAAGCCAACCGACAAAACAAGCGGGTGGGCAGGCGGGCAGGCACTACGTTGACCAAAGATGGTGTGTCTTAGACTGGGAATGAACTCCGTAAGCTTAGACTTAGAATGAACTCCGTATGCCTAAGTCAACCCACGAAACAAGTGTGCGGGCGCTCAATCGACCAGAGGGGTAGGATGCGCAAGCCAGGGATTGGTCGGCTCGCCGTTTACGTGCTGCCGATCTGGCTGCCGTAACCCTCGGTTCGGTCCGATCTCGGACTGGGAATGAACTCGGTATGCCTAAGCCAACCGACGAAACGAGTAGGCGGACGGGCGGGCACTACACCGACCAGAGAGACGGGATGCGCAAGCTGTGGATTGATAGGGTGGTAGGTGGGTTTAGGCACATCTTCATATTTCTGCATGCCAATTTCCGTTTTTATGGCTTGTAAATTCATACAATGGTCCCTTAAGCCTTCACGTGAAGTTCATGGCAAGACGACTCGTTTTCTATTTTTCATGATTTTCAAAACCTTTTGCGGTTCGAGATTTTTTAAAATTTTTTCGGAGGGAGTTTTGGCCCCAAACTTGGTAGACGTGATCCTTCAGTATTTTTTGGCTTGCAAAAAAAAAATTCAGCTAAAAACTCGAAGTGTACAAGATTTTGTGACCATTTGAAAAAAGTGTCCCCATTTCAGACACTTTAACGGCTACTGGCAGCAAACCTGTAAAATCTCAAATGCTCTTTAAGGGGGTGTCGGTTCTCAAGGTTTGATGAGGGATAGGGGACCAATATAAGGGCCAAGTACCAGCAGCCATCGCACATCATGTGCGCACACCCCCCCGGCCCCCCGATTGTCGGAACCCCAATGCGGCCGGTCAAGTTCTCCGGTGATGCTCCGATGATGGTGCCCCGGCAAAGAAAAATGTGGCACCAGCACATGCCCGAGCCCAGAAAGTGCTGCTGCAACCCTCGATCCGGTCTGATCTTAGACTGGAAATGAACTCCGTATGCTTAGACTGGGAATGAACTCCGTATGCCTAAGTCAACCCACGAAACGAGCGTGCGGGCGCTCAGTCGGCCAGGGGGCGGGATGCACAAGTCGAGGATCGATCGGGTCCCACTCTACGTGCTGCTGATCCTGCTGCAATAACCCTCGATCTGGTCTGATCTTAGACTGGGAATGAACTCCGTATGCCTTAGCCAACCGATGAAATGAGCGGGCAGGTGGGCGGGCACTACGCCGGCCAGAGATACAGGATGCACAAGCCGTGGATCGATAGGGTGGTAGGTGAGTTTAGGCACATCTTCATATTTCTCCATTCCAATGCCATTTTTATGGCTTGTAAATTCATACAATTGTCCCTTAAGCCTTCACGTGAAGTTTCATGGCAAAACGACTCGTTTTTTATTTTTCACGATTTTTGAAACTTTTTACGATTTGGGATTTTTTAAAATCCTCTTTAAGGGGGTGTGAGTTCTCGAGGTTTGATGAGGGATAGGGGGCCAATATAAGGGCCAAGTACCAGCACCCAACGCACATCATTTGGGCACCCCCCCGGCCCCCTCGATCGTCAGAACCCTAATGACGGGGATCGACTGGGTCCCTCTCTGCGTGCTATCGATCCTGCTGCCGTAACCCTCGGTCCGGCCCAATCTTAGACTGGGAATGAACTCCGTATGCCTAAGTCAACCCATGAAACGAGCGTACGGGTGCTTAGCCGGCCAGAGGGGCAGGATGCGTAAGTCGGGGATCGATCGGGTCCCCCTTTGCATGATGTCGATCCTGCTACCACAACCTTCGGTCTGATCTGATCTTAGGTTGGGAATGAACTCCGTATGACTAAGCCAACCGACGAAACAAGCGGGCGGACGGGTGGGTACTACGCCGTCTAGGGAGACGGGATGCGCAAGCTGTGGATCGATAGGGTGGTAGGTGGGTTTAGGCATCTCTTCATATTTCTACGTGCCAATGCCATTTTTATGGCTTGTAAATTCCTACAATGGTCCCTTAAGCCTTCACGTGAAGTTTCATGGCAAGATGACTCGTTTTCTATTTTTCAAGATTTTTGAAACTTTTTACGGTTCGAAATTTTTTGGAATTTTTTCGGAAGGATTTCTGGCCCCAAACTTGGTAGACGTGATCCTTGTATTTTTGTTGGCACACATAAAACAATTCAGCTAAAACCTCAAAGTGTAAAACATTTTCTGACCATTTGAAAAAAGTGTCCCCATTTCAGACACTTTAAGGGCTACTGGCAGCAAACCTGTAAAATTTCAAATGCCCTTTATGGGGGTGTGAGTTCTCTAGGTTTGATGAGGGACAGGGGGCCAATATAATGGCCAAGTACCAGCACCCATCGCACATCATGTGCGTACACCCCCCACCCCCCCGATCGTCGGAACCCCAATGCCGGGGATCGGCTGGCTCCCCCTCTGCGTGCTACCGATCTTGCTGCTGCAACCCTCGGTCCGATCCAATCTTAGACTGGGAATGAACTCCGTATGCCTAAGTCAACCGATGAAACGAGCGTGCGGGCGCTCAGCCGGCCAGAGGGGCAGGAAGTGTAAGCCGGGGATCGGCCGGGTCCCGCTCTGCGTGCTGTCGATCCTAGTGCTGCAACCCTCCATCCGATCTGATCTTAAACTGGGAATGAACTCCGTATACCTAAGCCAACCGACGAAAGGAGTGGACGGACGGGCGGGCACTACGCCGGCCAGAGAGACTGGATGCGCAAGCCGTGGATCAATAAGGGGTAGGTGGATTTAGGCACATCTTCATATTTCTGTATGCCAATGCCATTTTTATGGCTTGTAAATTCATACAATGGTCCCTTAAGCCTTCACGTGAAGTTTCATGGCAAGACGACTCGTTTTCTATTTTTCACCATTTTTGAAACTTTTTGCGGTTCAGGTTTTTTTAAAATTTTTTCGGATGGAGTTTTGGCCCAAAACTCGGTAGACGTGATCCTTGTCTTTTTGTTGGCATGCGTAAAAAAATTCAGCTAAAAACTCGAAGTGTACAAGATTTTGTGACCATTTGAAAAAAGTGACCCAATTTCAGACACTTTAATGGCTACTGGAAGCAAACCTATAAAATCTCAGATGCTCTTTAAGGGGGTGTGAGTTCTAGAGGTTTAATGAGGGATAGGGGCCACTATAAGGGCCAAGAACCAGCACCCATCGCACATCATGTGCGCACACCCCCCCGGCCCTCCCGATCGCCGGTCCTCAATGCCGTCGATCAGGTTCTCTGGCGATGGTCCGACGATGGTGCCTCGGTGAGGAAAAATGCAGCACCAGCACATGCCCGAGCCTAGCATGTGTTGCCGCAACCCTCAGTCTGGTCTGATCTTAGACTGGCAATGAACTCCATATGCTTAGACTAGGAATGAACTCCGTATGCCTAAATCAACCCACGAAACGAGCGTGCGGGTGCTCAGTTGACCAGAGGGGCGGGATGCGCAAGTCGGGGATCGGCCGGGTCCCTCTCTGCGTGCTGTAGATCCTGTGGCCGTAACCCTTGGTCTGATCTGATCTTAGACTAGGAATGAACTCTGTATGCCTAAGCCAACCCACGAAACGAGCGGGCGGGCGAGCACTACGTCGGCCAGAGAGACGGGATGCGCAAGCCGTGGATCGATAGGGTGGTAGGTGGGTTTAGGCACATCTTCATATTTTTACGTGCCAATGCCATTTTTATGGCTTGTAAATTCATGCATTGGTCCTTTAAGCCTTCACGTGAAGTTTCATGGTAAGACAACTCGTTTTCTATTTTTCACGATTTTTGAAACTTTTGACGGTTCGGGATTTTCTAAAATTTTTTCGAAAGGAATTTTGGCCCCAAAATAGGTAGACGTGATACTTGTATTTTTGTTGACATGAACAAAAAAATTCAGCTAAAAGATCGAAGTGTACAAGATTTTGTGACCAATTGAAAAAAGTGTCCCCATTTCAATTGTTAGTTCTCGAGGTTTGATGAGGGATAGGGGGCCAATATAAGGGCCAAGTACCAGCACCCATCGCACATCATGTGCACACATACCCCCTGGCCCCCCGATCGTCGGAACCCCAATGCCGCCGGTCAGGTTCTCCGACGATGCTCCGACGATGGTGCCCCGGCGAAGAAAAATGTGGCACCAGCACATGCCCATGCCCAGGATGTGCTGTCGCAACCCTCGGTCTGGTCCGATCTTAGACTAGGAATGAACTCCGTATGCTTAGGCTAGGAATGAACTCCGTATGCCTAAGTCAACCCATGAAACGAGCGTGCGGGCGCTCAGTCGGCCAGAGGGCCAGGATGCGCAAGCCAGGGATCGGTCGGGTCCCCCTCTACGTGCTATCGATCCTACTGCCGCAACCCTCGGTTTGGTCCGATCGTAAACTGGGAATGAACTCCGTATGCCTAAGCCAACCGATGAAACGAGCAGACGGGCGGGCACTACGCCGGCCAGAGAGACGGGATGTGCAAGCCATGGATCGATAGGGTGGTAGGTGGGTTTAAGTACATCTTCATATTTCTGCATGCCAATGCCATTTTTATGGCTTGTAAATTCATACAATGGTCCCTTAAGCCTTCACGTGAAGTTTCACGGCAAAATGACTCCTTTTCTATTTTTCATGATTTTCAAAACTTTTTGTGGTTCGGGATTTTTTAAAATTTTTTTGGAAGGAGTTTTGGCCCCAAACTTGGTAGACGTAATCCTTGTATTTTTTTCGGCATGCACAAAAAAATTCAGCTGAAAACTCAAAGTGTATAAGAATTTGTGATCATTTGAAAAAGATGTCTCCATTTCAGACACTTTAATGGCTACTAGCAGCAAACCTATAAAATCTCAAATGCTCTTTAAGGGTGTGTGAGTTCTCGAGGTTTGATGAGGGATAGGGGACCAATATAAGAGCCAAGTACCAGCACCCATCACACATCATGTGCGCACACCCACCCGGTCCCACCGATCGCCGAAACCCCAATGTTGTCGGTCAGGTTCTCCTGGGACGCTCTGGCAATGGTGCCTCGGTGAAGAAAAATGCGGCACCAGCACATGCCCGAGCCCAGCATGTGCTGTCGTAACCCTCGGTCGGTCCGATCTTAGACAAGGAATGAACTCCGTATGCTTAGACTGGGAATGAACGCCGTATGCCTAAGTCAACTAACGAAATGAGCGTGTGGTCGCTCAGCCGGCCAGAGGGGCAGGATGCGCAAGACGGGGATTGGCCGGGTCCCCCTCTGCGTGCTGCCGATCTTGCTACCGCAACCCTTGCTCTGGTCTGATCTTAGACTAGGAATGAACTCCATATGCCTAAGCCAACCGACGAAACGAGCGGGCGGGAGGGCACTACGCCGGCCAGAGAGACGGGATGCGCAAGCCATGGATCGATAGGGTGGTAGGTGGGTTTAGGCACATCATCATATTTCTGCATGCCAATGCCATTTTTAGGGCTTGTAAATTCATACAATGGTCCCCTAAGCCTTCACGTGAAGCTTCATGGCAAGACGACTCGTTTTTTATTTTTCATGATTTTTGAAACTTTTTGCGGTTCGGGATTTTCTAAAATTTTTTTGGAAGGAATTTTGGCCCCAAACTTCAGTAGACATGATCCTTGTATTTTTGTTGGCATGCACAAAAAAATTCAGCTAAAAACTCCAAGTGTACAAGATTTTGTGACCATTTGAAAAAAGTGTCCCCATTTCAGACACTTTAATGGCTACTGGTAACAAACCTGTAAAATCTCAAAGGCTTTTTAAGGGGATGTGAGTTCTCGAGGTTTGATGAGGCATAGGGGGCCAATATAAGGGCCAAGTACCAGCACCCATCGCACATCATGTGCTTACACCCCCCCAGGCCCCCCGATTGCCGGAACCCTAATACCATCGGTCAGGTTCTCCGGCGATGCTCCGGCGATGGTGCCTCGGCGAAGCAAAATGCGGCACCAGCACATGCCCGAGCCCAGCATGTGCTGCCGCAACCCTCGGTCTGGTCTGATCTTAGACTGGGAATGAACTCCGTATGCTTAGATTGGGAATGAACTCCGTACACCTAAGTCAACCAATGAAACGGGCGTGCGGGCGCTTAGCCGGCCAGAGGGGCGGGATGCGCAAGTCGGGGATCGGCCGGGTCCCCCTCTGTGTGTTGCCGATCATGCTGCCGTAACCGTCAGTCTGGTCCAATCTTAGACTGAGAATGAACTCTGTATGCCTAAGCCAACCGACGAAACGAGCGGGCGGGCGGGCGGGCGGGCACTATGCCGACCAGAGAGACGGGATGCGCAAGTCGTGGATCGATAGGGTGGTAGGTGGGTTTAGGCACATCTTCATATTTCTGTGTGCCAATGCCATTTTTATGGCTTCTAAATTCATACAATGGTCCTTTAAGCCTTCACGTGAAGTTTCGTGGCATGACAACTCGTTTTCTATTTTTCAAGATTTTCAAAACTTTTAGTGGTTCGGGATTTTTTAAAATTTTTTTGGAAGGTGTTTTGGCCACAAACTTGGTAGATGTGATCCTTGTATTTTTTTTGGTATGCATAAAAAAATTCAGGTAAAAACTCAATGTGTACAAGATTTTGTGACCATTTGAAAAAAATGTCCCCATTTCAGACACTTTAATGGCTACTGGCAGCAAACTTGTAAAATCTCAAATGCTCTTCAAGGGGGTGTGAGTTCTCAAGGTTTGAAGAGGGATAGGGGGCCAATATAAGGGCCAAGTACCAGCACCCATCGCACATCATGTGCGCACACCCCCACTGGCCCCCTCGATCGCCGGAACCCCAATGCCGTCGGTCAGGTTTTTCGGTGATGGTGCCCCGGTGAAGAAAAATAGGGTACCAGCACATGCTCGAACCCAGCATGTGCTGCCGTAACCCTCGGTCCGGTCCGATCTTAGACTGGGAATGAACTCCGTATGCTTAGACTGGGAATGAACTCTGTATGCCTAAGTCAACCCACGAAATGAGCGTGCGGGCGCTCAGCTGGCCAAAGGGGCGGGATGCGCAAGCCGGGGATTGGTCGGGTCCCCCTCTGTGTGCTGCCGATCCTGCTACCACATCCCTCGATCTGATCCAATCTTAGACTGGGAATGAACTACGTATGTCTAAGCCATCCGACGAAACAAGCGGACGGGCGGGCGGGCACTACGCCGGCCAGAGAAACGGGGTGCGCAAGCCTTGGATCGATAGGGTGGTAGGTGGGTTTAGGCACATCTTCATATTTCTGCATGCCAATGTCATTTTTATGGCTTGTAAATTCATACAATGGTCCCTTAAGCCTTCACGTGAAGTTTCGTGGCAAGACGACTCGTTTTTTATTTTTCATAATTTTTGAAACTTTTTGCGATTCGAGATTTTTTAAAATTTTTTCGGAAGGTGTTTTGGCCCCAAACTTGGTAGACGTGATCCTTGTATTTTTTTGGGCATGCACAAAAAAATTCAGCTAAAAAATCGAAGTGTACAAGATTATGTGACCATTTGAAGAAAGTGCCCCCATTTCAGACACTTTAATGGCTACTGGCAGCAAACCTGTAAAATCTCAAATGCTCTTTAAGGGGGTGTGAGTTCTCAAGGTTTGATGAGGGATAGGGGGCCAATATAAGGGCCAAGTACCAGCACCCATCGCACATCCTATGCGCACACCCACCGGCCCCCCCAATCGCCTAATCCCCAATGCCGCCAGTCAGGTTCTCCGACGATGCTCTGGTGATTGTGCCCCGACGAAGAAAAATACGACACCAGCACATGCCCGAGCCCAGCATATGCTGCTGCAACCCTCGGATCGGTCCGATCTTAGATTGGGAATGAACTTCGTATGCTTAGACTGGGAATGAACTCTGTATGCCTAAGTCAACCCATGAAATGAGCGTGCGGGCGCTCAACTAGCCAAAGGGGCAGGATGCGCAAGTCGAGGATTGGTCGGGTCCCCCTCTGCATGCTACTGATCTTGCTGCCACAACCCTCAGTCTGGTCCAATCTTAGACTGGGAATGAACTCCGTATGCCTAAGCCAAATGACAAAACGAGCGAGCACTACGCCGGCCAGAAAGACAGGATGCGAAAGCCGTGGATCGATAAGGTGGTAGGTGGGTTTAGGCACATCTTCATATTTCTGTGTGCCAATGCCATTTTTATGGCTTGTAAATTCATACAATGGTCCCTTATGCCTTCACGTGCAGTTTCATGGCAAGACGACTCGTTTTCTATTTTTCATGATTTTTGAAACTTTTTGTGGTTCAGGATTTTTTAAAATTTTTTCAGAAGGAGTTTCGCCCCATACTTGGTAGACATGATCCTTGTATTTTTGTTGGCATGCAGAAAAATATTCAGCTAAAAACTCCAAGTGTACAAGATTTTGTGACCATTTGAAAAAAGTGTCCCCATTTCAGACACTTTAATGGCAATTGGTAGCAAACCTGTAAAATCTCAAATGCTCTTTAAGAGGGTGTGAGTTCTCGAGGTTTGATGAGGGATAGGGGGCCAATATAAGGGCCAAGTACCAGCACCCATTGCACATCATGTGCGCACACACCCCCCGGCCCCCCGATCATCGAAACCCCAATGCCTCCGGTCAGGTTCTACGGCGATGCTCCGGTGATGGTGCCCCGACGAAGAAAAATGTGGCACCAGCACATGCCCGACCCTAGCATGTGCTGTCGCAACCCTCGGTCTAGTTAAATCTTAGACTGGCAATGAACTTCGTATGCTTAGACTGGGAATGAACTCCGTATGCCTAAGTCAACCCACGAAACAAGTGTGCGGGGGCTCAACCGGCCAAATGGGCGGGATGCGCAAGCCGGGGATCAGTCGGGTCCCCCTCTGCGTGCTACCAATCCTGCTATCGTAACCCTCAGTCTGGTCTGATCTTAGACTGGGAATGAACTCCGTATGCCTAAGCCAACCGATGAAACGAGCGGACGGGCGGGTAGGCACTACGCCGGCCAGAGAGATGGGATGCGCAAGCCGTGAATCAATAGGGTGATAGGTGGGTTTAGGCACATCTTCAAATTTCTGCACGCCAATGCCATTTTTATGGCTTGTATATTCGTACAATGGTCCCTTAAGCCTTCACGTGCAGTTTCATGGCAAGACGACTCATTTTCTATTTTTAATGATTTTTTAAACTTTTACGGTTCAGGATTTTTTAAACTTTTGTCGGAAGGAGTTCTGGCCCCAAACTTGGTAGACAAGATCCTTGTATTTTTGTTGGCATGCACAAAAAAATTCAGCTAAAAACTCCAAGTGTACAAGATTTTGTGACCATTTGAAAATAGTGTCCCCATTTCAGACACTTTAATGGCAATTGGTAGCAAACCTGTAAAATCTCAAATGCTCTTTAAGAGGATGTGAGTTCTCGAGGTTTGATGAGGGATAGGGGGCCAATATAAGGGCCAAGTACCAGCACCCATCGCACATCAGGTGCGCACACCCCCCGGGCCCCCCGATCGCCGAAACCTCAATGCCTCCGGTCCGGTTCTCCGACGATGCTCCGACGATGGTACCTCGGCGAAGAAAAATACGACACCAGCACATGCCCGAGCCTAGCATGTGCGATCGCAACCCTCGGTCTGATCCGATCTTAGACTGGGAATGAACTCCGTATGCCAAAGTCAAGCCACGAAACGAGCGTGCGGGCGCTCAGCCGGCCAAAGGGGCGGGATGCGCAAGGCGGGGATCGATCGGGTCCCCCTCTGCGTTCTGTCGATCCTGCTACCGTAACCCTCAGTCAGGTTTGATCTTAGACTAGGAATGAACTCCGTATGTGTAAGCCAACCGACGAAACGAGCGGGCGGGCAGGCGGGCGGGCACTACGCCGGCCAGAGAGACAGGATGCGCAAGCCGTGGATCGATAGGGTGGTGGTGGGTTTAGGCACATCTTCATATTTTTACATGCCAATGCCATTTTTATGGCTTGTAAATTCATACATTGGTCCCTTAAGGCTTCACGTGCAGTTTCATGGCAAGACGACTCGTTTTCTATTTTTCACGATTTTTAAAACTTTCTGCGGTTCAAGATTTTTTAAAATTTTTTCAGAAGGAGTTTTGGCCCCATACTTGGTAGACATGATCCTTTTATTTTTGTTGGCATGCAAAAAAATATTCAGCTAAAAACTCGAAGTGTACAAGATTTTGTGACCATTTGAAAAAAGTGTCCCCATTTCAGAAACTTTAATGGCTACTGGCAGCAAACCTATAAAATCTCAAATGCTCTTTAAGGGGGTGTGAGTTCCCAAGGTTTGATGAGGGATAGGGGGCCAGTATAAGGGCCAAGTACCAGCACCCATCGCACATCATGTGCGCACACCCCCCGGCCCCCCCGATCGCCGGAACCCCAATGCCGTCGTACAAGTTCTCCGGCGATGCTCCGGCGATGGTGCCCCGGCGAAGAAAAATGCAGCACCAGCACATGGCCGAGCCCAGCATGTGCTGCCGCCACCCTCGGTCTGGTTCGATCTTAAACTGGGAATGAACTTCGTATGCTTAGACTAGGAATGACCTCCGTGTGCCTAAGTCAACCAACGAAATGAGCGTACGGGCGCTCAACCGACCAGAGGGGGGATGTACAAGCCGAGGATCGGTCGGGTCGCCCTTTGCTTGCTGCCGATCTTACTGTCACAACCCTCAGTCTAGTCTGACCTTAGACTGGGAATGAACTCCATATGCCTAAGCCAACCGTCGAAACGAGCGGGCAGGCACTACGCCGTCCTGAGAGACGGGATGCGCAAGCCGTGGATCGATATTGTGGTAGGTGGGTTTAGGCACATCTTCATATTCCTGCATGCCAATGCCATTTTTATGGCTTGCAAATTCATACAATGGTCCCTTAAGCCTTCACGTGAAGTTTCATCCCAAGACGACTCGTTTTCTATTTTTCATGATTTTTGAAACTTTTTACGGTTCGAGATTTTTTTAAATTTTTTCGGAAGGAGTTTTTTCCCCAAACTTGGTAGACTTGATCCTTGTATTTTTATTGGCATTCACAAAAAAACTCAACCAAAAACTTGAAGTGTACACCCCCCGGGGCCCCCCATCGCCGAAACCTCAATGCCTCCGGTCCGGTTCTCCGACGATGCTCCGACGATGGTGCCTCGGCGAAGAAAAATGCGACACCAGCACATGCCCGAGCCTAGCATGTGCGATTGCAACCCTTGGTCTGATCCGATCTTAGACTGGGAATGAACTCCGTATGCCAAAGTCAAGCCACGAAACGAGCGTGCGGGCGCTCTACCGGCCAAAGGGGCGGGATACGCAAGCCGAGGATCGATCGGGTCCCTCTCTGCGTGCTATCGATCCTGCTACCGCAACCCTCAGTCAGGTCTGATCTTAGACTGGGAATGAACTCCGTATGCCTAAGCCAACCGACGAAATGAGCGGGCGGGCGGGCGGGCGGGCACTACGCCGGCCAGAGAGACAGGATGCGCAAGCCGTGGATCGATAGGGTGGTAGGTGGGTTTAGGCACATCTTCATATTTTTACATGCCAATGCCATTTTTATGGCTTGTAAATTCATACAATGGTCCCTTAAGGCTTCACGTGCAGTTTCATGGGAAGACGACTCGTTTTCTATTTTTCACGATTTTTAAAACTTTCTGCGGTTCAAGATTTTTTAAAATTTTTTCGGAAGGAGTTTTGGCCCCATACTTGGTAGACATGATCCTTGTATTTTTGTTGGCATGTAAAAAAATATTCAGCTAAAAACTCGAAGTGTACAAGATTTTGTGACCATTTGAAAAAAGTGTCCCCATTTTCAGAAACTTTAATGGCTACTGGCAGCAAACCTGTAAAATCTCAAATGCTCTTTAAGGGGGTGTGAGTTCCCAAGGTTTGATGAGGGATAGGGGGCCAGTATAAGGGCCAAGTACCAGCACCCATCGCACATCATGTGCGCACACCCCCCCGGCCCCCCCGATCGTCGAAACCCCAATGCCGTCGGTCAAGTTCTCCGGCGATGCTCCGACGATGGTGCCCCGACGAAGAAAAATGCAGCACCAGCAAATGGTCGAGCCCAGCATGTGCTGCCGCCACCCTCGGTCCGGTCCGATCTTAGACTGGGAATGAACTTCGTATGCTTAGACTAGGAATGAACTCCGTATGCCAAAGTCAAGCCACGAAACGAGCGTGCAGGCGCTTAGCTGGCCAAAGGGGCGGGATGCGCAAGCCGGGGATCGATCGGGTCCCCCTCTGCGTGCTATCGATCCTGCTACCGCAACCCTCAGTCTGGTCTGATCTTAGACTGGGAATGAACTTCGTATGCCTAAGCCAACCGACCAAACGAGCAGGCGGGCGGGCACTACGCCGGCCAGAGAGACGGGATGCGCAAGCAGTGGATCGATAGGGTGGTAGGTGGGTTTAGGCACATCTTCATATTTTTGTATGCCAATGCCATTTTTATGGCTTGTAAATTCGTACAATGGTCCCTTAAGCCTTCACGTGAAGTTTCATGGCAAGACGACTCGTTTTCTATTTTTCACGATTTTTAAAACTTTTTACGGTTCGAGATTTTTTAAAATTTTTTTGGAAGACGTTTTGGCCCCAAACTTGGTAGACATGATCCTTGTATTTTTGTTGTCATGCACAAAAAAATTCAGCTAAGAGCTCAAAGTGTACAAGATTTTGTGACCATTTGAAAAAAGTGTCCCCCATTTTAGACACTTTAATGAATACTGGCAGCAAGCTTGTAAAATCTCAAATGCTCTTTAAGGGGGTGTGAGTTCTCGAGGTTTGATGAGGGATAGGGGGCTAATATAAGGGCCAACTACCCACACCCATCGCACATCATGTGCGCACACCCCCCCGGGCCCCTCGATCACCGGAACCCCAATGTCGCCGGTCAGGTTCTCCGACGATGGTGCCCGGGCAAACAAAAATGCGGCACCAGCACATGGGCATGCCCAGCATGTGCTGCCGTAACCCTCGATCCGATCCGATCTTAGACTGGGAATGAACTCCGTATGCTTAGACTGGAAATGAACTTCGTATGCTTAGACTGGGAATGAACTCCGAATGGCTAAGTCAACCCACGAAATGAGCGTGCGGGCGCTTAGTTGGCCAGAGGGGCGGGATGATCAAGCCGGGGATCGGCCGGGTCCCCCTCTACGTGCTACTGATCCTGCTGTCGCAACTCTTGGTCTGGTCTGATCATAGACTGGGAATGAACTCCGTATGCCAAAGCCAACCGACGAAACGAGCGGGCGGGCGGGTGGGCGGGCACTACGCCGGCCAGAGAGACGGGATGCGCAAGCCGTGGATTGATAGGGTGGTAGGTGGGTTTAGGCACACCTTCATATATCTGTGTGCCAATGCCATTTTTATGGCTTGTAAATTCATACAATGGTCCCTTAAGCCTTCACCTGAAGTTTCCTGGCAACACGACTCGTTTTTTATTTTTCATGATTTTTGAAACTTTTTACGGTTCGGGATTTTTTAAAATTTTTTCGGATGGAGTTTTAGCCCCAAACTTTGTAGATGTGATCATTGTATTTTTGTTGGCATGCACAAAAAAATTCAGCTAAAAACTCGAATTGTACAAGATTTTGTGACCATTTGAAAAAAGTGTCCCCATTCTAGACACTTTAATGGCTACTAGCAGCAAACCTGTAAAATCTCAAACGCTCTTTAAGGAGGTGTGAGTTCTCGAGGTTTGATGAGGGATAGGGGGCCAATATAAGGGCCAAGTACCAGCACCCATCGCACATGATGTGCCACACCCCCCGGCCCCCCCGATCACCGGAACCCCAATGCCGCCGGTCAGGTTCTCCGGCAATGCTCTGGCGATGGTGCCTCGGCGAAGAGAAATGCGGCACCAGCACATGCCCGAGCCCAACAAGTGCTGCCGCAACCCTCAGTCCATTCCGATCTTAGACTAGGAATGAACTCCATATGCTTAGACTGGGAATGAACTCCGTATGCCTAAGTTAACCCATGAAACGAGCGTACGGGCGCTCAGCCGGCCAAACGGGCGGGATGCGCCAGCCGAGGATCGGCTGGGTCCCCCTCTGCGTGCTACTGATCCTACTACTGCAACCCTAGGTCTAATCCAATCTTAGACTGGGAATGAACTCCGTATACCTACTCTAACCGATGAAACAAGCGGGCGGGCGGGCAGGCGGGCACTACGTCGGCCAATGAGACGGGATCCGCAAGCCGTTGATCGATTGGGTGGTAGGTGGGTTTAGGCACATCTTCATATTTTTGCCTGCCAATGCCTTTTTTATGGCTTGCAAATTCATACAATGGTCCCTTAAGCCTTCACGTTAAGTTTCATGGCAAGACGACTCGTTTTCTATTTTTCACGATTTTTGAAACTTTTTGCCGCTTGGTATTTTTTTAAATTTTCTCGGAAGGATTTTTGGCCCCAAACTTGGTAGATGTGACCCTTGTATTTTTTTTTTGGCATGCACAAAAAAATTCAGCTAAAAACTCGAAGTGTACAAGATTTTGTGACCATTTGAAAAAAGTGTCCCCATTTTAGACACTTTAATGGCTACTGGCAACAAACCTGTAAAATCTCAGATGCTCTTTAAGGGGGTGTGAGTTCCTGAGGTTTGATGAGGGATAGGGGCCAATATAAGGGCCAAGTACTAGCACCCATCACACATCATGGGCGCACACCCCCCCGACCCCCCGATCGTCGGAACCCCAATATCGTCGGTCAGGTTCTCCGACGATGCTCCAACGATGGTGCCCTTGCGAAGAAAAATTTGGCACCAGCACAAGCCCGAGCCCAACATTTACTGCCGCAACCCTCGGTCCGGTCTGATCTTAGACTGGGAATGAACTCCGTATGCTTAAACTGGGAATGAACTCCGTACGCCTAAGTCAACCCATGAAATGAGCGTGCGGGCGCTCAGCCGCCTAGAGGGGCGGGATATGCAAGCTGGGGATCGATCGGGTCCCCCTCTGCATGTTGCCGATTGTGCTGCTGCAATCCTTGGTCTGGTCTGATCTTAGACTGGGAATGAACTCTTGTATGCCTAAGCCAACTGACGGAACGAGCGGACGGGCGGGTGGGCACTACGTCGGCCATAGAGACGAGATGCGCAAGCCATGGATCGATAGGGTGGTGGGTGGGTTTAGGCACATCTTCATATTTCTGTGTGCCAATGCCATTTTTATGGCTTGTAAATTCATACAATGGTCCCTTAAGCCTTCACGTGAAGTTTCATGCAAAGACGACTCGTTCTCTATTTTTTATGATTTTTGAAAGTTTTTGCGGTTCGAGATTTTTTAAAATTTTTTCGGAAGGATTTTTGGCCCTAAACTTGGTAGACGTGATCCTTGTATTTTTTTTGGCATGCACAAAAAAATTCAGCTAAAAAATCGAAGTGTACAAGATTTTGTGACGATTTGAAAAAAGTGTCCCCATTTCAGACACTTTAATTGGCTACTGGCAGCAAACCTGTAAAATCTCAAATCCTCTTTAAGTGGGTGTGAGTTCTCAAGGTTTGATGAGGGATAGGGGGCCAATATAAGGGGCACGTACCAGCACCTATAGCACATCATGTGCGCACACCCCCCGGCCCCCCCGATCGCCGGAACCCCAATGCCGTCGGTCAGGTTCTCCGGTGATGCACCAGTGATGGTGCCCCGGTGAAGAAGAATGTGGCACCAGCACATGTCTGAGCCCAGCATGTGCTGCCGCAACCCTCGGTCCGGTCCGACCTTAGACTGGGAATGAACTATGTATGCTTAGACTGGGAATGAACTCTGTTTGCCTAAGTCAACCCACCAAACGAGAATACAGGCGCTCAGCCGGCTAGAGGGGCGGGATGCGCAAGTCGAGGATCAGTCGGGTCACACTCTGCGTGCTACCGATCCTGCTACCACAACCCTTAGTTCGGTCTGATCTTAGACTGGCAATGAACTCCGTATGCCTAAGCCAACCGACGAAACGAGTGAGCGGGCGGGCACTACGTCGACCAGAGAGACGGGATGCGCAAGCCGTGGATTGATAGGGTGGCAGGTGGGTTTAGGCACATCTTCATATTTTTGTGTGCCAATGCCATTTTTATGGCTTGTAAATTCATACAATGGTCCCTTAAGCCTTCACGTGAAGTTTCCTGGCAAAACGACTCTTTCTCTATTTTTCATGATTTTTGAAACTTTTTGCGGTTCTAGATTTTTTAAAATTTTTTTGGAAGGAGTTTTGGCCCAAAACTTGGTAGACGTGATCCTTGTATTTTTTTTGGCATGTACAAAAAAATTCAGCTAAAAACTCGAAGTGTACAAGATTATGTGACCATTTGAAAAAAGTGTCCCCCATTTCAGACACTTTAATGGCTACTGGCAGCAAACCTGTAAAATCTCAAATGCTCTTTAAGGTGGTGTGAGTTCTCGAGGTTTGATGAGGGATAGGGGGCAAATATAAAGGCCAAGTACCAGCACCCATCGCACATCATGTATGCACACCCCCTCGATCGTCGGAACCCCAATGCCGCCGGTCAGGTTCTCTGGCGACGCTCCGACGATGGTGCCCTGACGAAGAAAAATACGGCACCAGCACATGCCCGAGCCCAGCATGTGCTGCCGCAACCCTCGGTCCGATCCGATCTTAGACTGGGAATGAACTCCATATGCTTAGACTGGGAATGAACTCCGTATGCCTAAGTCAACCCACGAAACGAGCGTGCGGGCGCTCAATCGGCCAGAGGGGTTGGATGCACAAGCCAGGGATCGACTGGGTCCCACTCTACGTGCTGTCAATCCTGTTGTCGCACCCCTTGGTTCGATCCAATCTTAGACTGGGAATGAACTCCGTATGCCTAAGCCAACCGATGAAATGAGCGGGCGGGCGGGCGGACGGGCACTAGCGTCGGCCAGAGAGACGGGATGCGCAAGTCATGGATCGATAGGGTGGCAGGTGGGTTTAGGCACATCTTCATATTTCTGCATGCCAATGATATTTTTATGGTTTGTGAATTCCTACAACGATCCCTTAAGCCTTCACGTGAAGTTTCATGGCAAGACGTATCGTTTTTTATTTTTCAGGATTTTCAAAACTTTTTACGATTCTGAATTTTTTAAAATTTTTTCGAAAGAAGTTTTGGTGCCAAACTTGGTAGACGTGATCCTTGTATTTTTGTTGGCGTGCATAAAAAAATTCAGCTAAAATCTCCGTATGCCTAAGCCAACCGACGAAATAAGGAGGTGTGAGTTCTCGAGGTTTGATGAAGGATAGGGGGCCAATACAAGGGCCAAGTACCAGCACCCATCGCACATCATGTGCGCACACACCCCCAGCCCCCACGATCGTCGGAACCCCAATGGCGTCGGTCAGGTTCTCCGGCGATGCTCCAACGATGGTGCCCCGACGAAGAAAAATACGACACACATGCCCGAGCCCAGCATGTGCTGCCGCAACCCTCGGTCCGATCCAATCTTAGACTGGGAATGAACTCCGTATGCTTAGACTAGGAATGAACTCCGTATGACTAAGTCAACCCAAGAAACGAGCGTGCGGGCGCTCAGCCGGCCAGAGGGGTGGGATGCGCAAGCCGGGGATCGGCCTGGTCCCCCTCTGTGTGTTGCCGATCCTGTCGCTGCAACCCTTGGTCCGATCCAATCTTATACTGGGATTAAACTCCGTATGCCTAAGCAAACCAATGAAATGAGCGGGAGGGCGGGCGGGCGGGCACTGCGTCGGCCAGAGAGACGGGATGTGCAAGTCATGGATCGATAGGGTGGTAGGTGGGTTTAGGCACATCTTCATATTTTTGCATGCCGATGCCATTTTTATGGTTTGTAAATTCATACAACGGTCCCTTAAGCCTTCAAGCGAAGTTTCATGCCAAGACGACTCATTTTTTATTTTTCAGGATTTTCAAAACTTTTTGTGGCTTGGGATTTTTTAAAATTTTTTCAGAAGGCGTTTTGGCCCCAAACTTGGTAGACGTGATCCTTGTATTTTTGTTGGCGTGCACAAAAAATTCAGCTAAAAAATCGAAGTATACAAGATTTTGTGACCATTTGAAAAAAGTGTCCCCATTTCAGACACTTTAATGGCTACTGGCAGCAAACCTGTAAAATCTCAAATGCTCTTTAAGGGGTGTGAGTTCTCGAGGTTTGATGAGGGATAGGGGGCCAATATAAGGGCCAAGTACCAGCACCCATCGCACATCATGTGCGCACACCCACCGGCCCCCCCGATCGCCGGAATCTCAATGCCGCCGGTCAGGTTCTCCAGCAATGCTCCCGCGATGATGCCCCTACGAAGAAAAATGTGGCACCAGCACATCTTCGAGCCCAGCATGTGCTGTGGCGACCCTCGGTCCGGTCCGGTCTTAGACTGGGAATGAACTCCGTATGCTTATACTGGGAATGAACTCTGTATGCCTAAGTCAAGCCATGAAACGAGAGTGCGGGCGCTCAGCCGGCCGGAAGGGCGGGATGCACAAGCCGAGGATTAGCCGGGTCCTCCTCTACATGCTGTCGATCTTGCTATCGCAACCCTCGGTTCGATCTGATCTTAGACTGGGAATGAACTCCGTATGCCTAAGCCAATCGACGAAACGAGCGGGCGGGCGGGCAGGCACTACGCTGGCCAGAGAGACAGGATGCGCAAGCCGTGGATCGATAGGTTGGTAGGTGGGTTTAGGCACATCTTCATATTTCTGCATGCCAATGCCATTTTTATGGCTTGTAAATTCATACAATGGTCCCTTAAGCGTTCACGTGAAGTTTCATGGCAAGACTATTCGATTTCTATTTTTCACGATTTTTGAAACTTTTTGTAGTTCAGGATTTTTTAAAATTTTTTCGAAAGGTGTTTTGGCCCCAAACTTGGTAGACGTGATCCTTGTATTTTTGTTGGCATGCACAAAAACATTCAGCTAAAAACTCGAATTGTACAAGATTTTGTGACCATTTGAAAAAAGTGTCCCCATTTCAAACACTTTAATGCGGCACCAGCACATGTTCCAGCCCAGCATGTGCTGTCGCAACCCTCGGTCTGATCTGATCTTAGATTGGGAATGAACTCCGTATGCTTAGACTAGGAATGAACTCTGCATGCCTAAGTCAACCCACGAAACGAGCATGCTGGCGCTCAGCCGGCCAGAGGGGCGGGATGCGTAAGTCGGGGATCGGTCGGGTCCCCTTCTGCGTGCTGTCGATCCTGCTGCCGCAACCCTTGGTTCGGTCCTATCTTAGACTAGGAATGAACTCCATATGCCTAAGCCAACCGATGAAACGAGTAGGCGGGCGGACGCTACGTCGGCCAGAGAGACGGGATGCACAACCCGTGGATCCATAGGGTGGTAGGTGGGTTTAGGCACATCTTCATATTTCTGCATGCCAATGCCATTTTTATGGCTTGTAAATTCATACAACGGTCCCTTAAGCCTTTACGTGAAGTTTCATGGCAAGATGACTCGTTTTCTATTTTTGACGATTTTTGAAACTTTTTGCGGCTCAAGATTTTTTAAAATTTTTTTGGAAGGAGTTTTGGCCCCAAACTTGGTAGACGTGATCCTTGTATTTTTTTTGGAATGCTTAAAAAAATTCAGCAAAAAACTCGAAGTGTACAAGATTTTGTGACCATTTGAAAAAAGTGTCCCCATTTCTGACACTTTAATTGCTACTGGCAGCAAACCTGTAAAATCTCAATGCTCTTTAAGGGGGTGTGAGTTTTCGAGGTTTGATGAGGGATAGGGGGCCAATATAAGGGCCAAGTACCAGCACCCATCGCACATCATGTGCCAACACCCCCCCCGGCACCCCGATCGTCGAAACCTTAATGCCGTCGGTCAGGTTCTCTGATGATGCTCCTACGATGGTGCCTCGGTGAAGAAAAATGTGCCACCAGCACATGCTCGAGGCCAGCATGTGCTGCCGCAACCCTCGGTCCGGTCTGATCTTAGACTGGGAATGAACTCTGTATGCTTAGAGTGGGAATGAACTCCGTATGCCTAAGTTAACCCATGAAATGAGCATGCGGGCGCTCAGCGGGCCAGAGGGGCGGGATGCGCAAGCCGGGAATCGGCTGGGTCCCTCTATACGTGCTGCCAATCCTGCTGTCGTAACCATCGGTCTGGTCTGATCTTAGACTGGGAATGAAGTCCGTATGCCTAAGCCAACCGACGAAACGAGCGGGCAGGCGAGCGAGCACTACGCCGACCAGAGAGACGGGATGCGCAAGCCATGGAACGATAGGGTGGCAGGTGGGTTTAGGCACATCTTCATATTTCTGCATGCCAATGCCATTTTTATGGCTTGTAAATTCATAGAATGGTTCTTTAAGCCTTCACGTGAAGTTTCATGGCAAGACGACTCGTTTTCTATTTTTTACGATTTTTAAAACTTTTTGAGGTTCGGGATTTTTTAAAATTTTTTTGGAAGCTGTTTTGGCCCCAAACTTGGTAGATGTGATCCTTGTATTTTTGTTGGCATGCACAAAAAAATTTAGCTAAAAACTCGAAGTGTACAAGATTTTGTGACCATTTGAAAAAAGTGTCCCCATTTTAGACACTTTAAAGGCTACTGGCAGCAAACCTTTAAAATATGAAATGCTCTTTAAGGGGGTGTGAGTTCTCGAGGTTTGATGAGGGATAGGGGGCAAATATAAAAGCCAAGTACCAGCACCCATCGCACATCATGTGCACACACCGCCCAGACCCCCCGATCGTCGGAACCCCAATGCCGTCGATCAACTTCTCCGGTGATGGTGCCCCGACGAACAAAAATGCGGCACCAGCACATGCCCGAGCCCAGCATGTGCTGCCGTAACCCTCGGTCCGGTCCAATCTTAGACTGGGAATGAACTTCATATGCTTAGACTGGGAATGAACTCTTTACGCCTAAGTCAACCCACGAAACGAGCGTGCGGGCGCTCAGCCTGCCAGAGGGGACGGATGTGCAAGCCGGGGATCGGTCGGGTCCCCTTCTATGTGCTGCCGATCCTACTCCCACAACCCTCAGTCCAGTCTAATCTTAGACTAGAAATGAACTCCGTATGCCTAAGCCAAGCGACGAAACAAGAGGGCGGGCGGGTGGGCACTACGCCGGCCAGAGAGACGGGATGCGCAAGCCATGGATCGATAGGGTGGTAGGTGGGTTTAGGCACATCTTCATATTTCTGTGTGCCAATGCCATTTTTATGGCTTGCAAATTCATACAATGGTCCTTTAAGCCTTCACGTGAAGTTTCATGGCAAGACGACTCGTTTGCGATTTGGGATTTTTTAAAATTTTTCAGAAGGTGTTTTGGCCCCAAACTTTGTAGATGTGATCCTTGTATTTTTTTTTGGCATGCACAAAAAATTCAGCTAAAAACTTGAAGTGTACAAGATTTTGTGACCATTTGAAAAAAGTGTCCCTATTCCAGACACTTTAAAGGCTACTGGCAGCAAACCTGTAAAATCTCAAATGCTCTTTAAGGGGGTGTGAGTTCTGGAGGTTTGATGAGGGATAGGGGGCAAATATAAAGGCCAACTACCAGCACCCATCGCACATCATGTGTGCACACCCCCCGGCCCCCCCGATTGCCAAAACCCCAATACCGTCGATCAACTTCTCGGGTGATGGTGCCCCGATGAACAAAAATGCGACACCAGCACATGCCCAAGCCCAGAATGTGCTGCTGTAACCCTCGGTCCGATCCGATCTTAGACTGGGAATGAACTCTGTATGCTTAGACTGGGAATGAACTCTGTATGCCTAAGTCAACCCACGAAACGAGCGTGCGGGCGCTCAGCCGGCTAGAGGGGTTGGACGCGCAAGCTGGGATCGAACGGGCCCCCCTCTATGTGCTGCCGATCTTACTGCCGCAACCCTCAGTCCGGTCTGATCTTAGACTAGAAATGAACTCCGTATGCCTAAGCTAAGTGATGAAATAAGAGGGCGGGCGGTCGGGCACTACGCCGACCAGAGAGACGAGATACGCAAGCCAAGGATCAATAGGGTGGTAGGTGGGTTTAGGCACATCTTCATATTTCTGCATGCCAATGCCATTTTTATGGCTTGTAAATTCATGCAATGATCCCTTAAGCCTTCACGTGAAGTTTCATGGCAAGACAACTCATTTTCTATTTTTCACGATTTTTGAAACTTTTTGCGGTTCGAGATTTTTTAAAATTTTTTCGAAAGGAGTTTGTGCCCCAAACTTGGTAGACATTATCCTTGAATTTTTGTTGGCATGCACAAATTAATTCAGCTAAAAACTCGAGGTGTACAAGATTTTGTGACCATTTGAAAAAAGTGTCCCCATTTTAGATACTTTAATGGCTACTGGTAGCAAACCTGTAAAATCCCAAATGCTCTTTAAGGATGTGTGAGTTCTCGAGTTTGATGAGGGATAGGGTGCCAATATAAGGGCCAAGTACCAGCACCCATCACACATGCCCGAGCCCAGCATGTGCTGCCATAACCCTCGGTCCGATCCAATCTTAGACTGGGAATGAACTCCGTATGCTTAGACTAGGAACGAACTCCGTATGCCTAAGTCAACCCAAGAAACGAGCGTGCGGGCACTCAGTCGACCAGAGGGGCGGGATGCGCAAGTCGGGGATCGGCCTAGTCCCCCTCTGCATGCTGCCGATCCTACTGCTGCAACCTTTGGTCTGATCCTATCTTAGACTTGGAATAAACTCTGTATGCCTAAGCCAACCGACGAAATGAACGGGCGAGCGGGCGGGCGGGCGGGCACTGCGCCGACCAGAGAGACGAGATGTGCAAGTCGTGGATCAATAGGGTGGTAGGTGGGTTTAGGCACATCTTCATATTTCTGCATGCCAATGCCATTTTTATGGTGTGTAAATTCATACAACGGTCCCTTAAGCCTTCACGTGAAGTTTCATGCCAAGACGACTCATTTTTTATTTTTCAAGATTTTCAAAACTTTTTGCGGTTTGGGATTTTTTAAATTTTTTCGGAAGGAGTTTTGGCCCCAAACTTGGTAGACGTGATCCTTGTATTTTTGTTGGCATGCACAAAAAAATTCACCTAAAAACTCGAAGTATACAAGATTTTGTGACCATTTGAAAAAAGTGTCCCCATTTTAGACACTTTAATGGCTACTGGTAGCAAACCTGTAAAATCTCAAATGCACTTTAAGGGGGTGTGAGTTCTCGAGGTTTGATGAGGGATAGGGGGCCAATATAAGGGCCAAGTACCAGCACCCATGACACATCATGTGCGCACACCCCCCTGGCCCCCCCGATCGCCGGAACCCCAATCCGTCGGTCAGGTTCTCCGGTGATGCTCCGGCGATGGTGCCCTGATGAAGAAAAATGTGCTGCTGTAACCCTCAGTTCGGTCCGATCTTAGACTGGGAATGAACTCCGTATGCTGAGACTGGGAATGAACTTCGTATGCTTAAGTCAACCCACGAAACGAACGTACGGGCGCTCAGTCGGCCAGAAGGGCAGCATGCACAAGCCGGGGATCGGTCGGGTCCCCCTCTGCAGGTTACCGATCCTGCTGCCACAACCCTCGGTCCGGTCCGATCTTAGACTGGGAATGAACTCCGTATGCCTAAGCCAACTGATGAAACGAGTGGGCAGACGGGCGGGCGGGCACTACGTCGGCCAGAGAGACGGGATGTACAAGCCGTGGATCGATAGGGTGGTAGGTGGGTTTTGGCACATCTTCATATTTTTGCATGCCAATGCCATTTTTATGGCTTGTAAATTCATACAGTGGTCCCTTAAGCCTTCATGTGAAGTTTCATGGCAAGACGACTCGTATTTTATTTTTCATGATTTTTGAAACTTTTTACGGTTCAAGATTTTTTAAAAGTTTTTTGGAAGGAGTTTTGGCCCCAAACTTGGTGGTCGTGATCCTTGTACTTTTTTTGGTATGCACACAAAAATTCAGCTAAAAACTCGAAGTGTACAAGATTTTGGGATCATTTGAAAAAAGTGTCCCCATTTCAGACACTTTAATGGCTACTAGCAGCAAACCTGTAAAATCTCACATGCTCTTTAAGGGGGTGTGAGTTCTCGAGATATGATGACGGATAGGGGGCCAATATAAGGGCCAAGTACCAGCACTCACTGCACATCATGTGCGCACACCCCCTGGCCCCCCCGATCGTCGGAACTCTAATCCGTCGGTCAGGTTCTCCGACGATGCTCTGGCGATGGTGACCCAATGAAGAAAAAAGCGGCACCGGCACATGCACTTGCCCAGCATGTGCTGTCGCAACCCTCGATCCGGTCCGATCTTAGACTGGGAATGAACTCCGTATGCTTAGACTGGGAATGAACTCTGTATGCCTAAGTCAACCCATGAAACCAGCGTGCGGGCACTCAGCCGGCCAGAGGATCGGTCAGGTCACCCTCTGCGTGCTGCCGATCCTGCTGCCACAACCCTCTATCCGGTCCAATCTTAGACTGGGAATGAACTCCGTATGCCTAACCCAACTGAAGAAACGAGCGGGCGGGCAGGCGGGCGGGCACTACGCTGGCCAGAGAGAAGGGATGCGCAAGCCGTGGATCGATAGGGTGGTCGGTGGGTTTAGGCACAGCTTTATATTTCTGCATGCCAATGCCATTTTTATGGCTTGTAAATTCATACAATGGTCCCTTAAGCTTTCACGTGAAGTTTCATGGCAAGATGACTCGTTTTCTATTTTTCATGATTTTCAAAACTTTTTGCGGTTCGGGATTTTTTAAAATTTTTTCGGAATGAGTTTTGGTCCCAAACTTGGTAGACGTGATCCTTGTATTTTTTTTGGCATGCACAAAAAAATTCAGCTAAAAAATCGAAGTGTACAAGATTTTGTGGCCATTTGAAAAAAGTGTCTCCATTTTAGACACTTTAATGGCTACTGGCAACAAACCTGTAAAATCTCAAATGCTCTTTAAGGGGGTGCGAGTTCTCGAGCTTTGATGAGGGATAGGGGGCCAATATAAGGGCCAAGTACCAGCACCCATCGCACATCATGCGCGCACATCCCCCTGGCCCCCCCGATCGCAAGAACTCCAATGTCGTCGGTCAGGTTCTCTGGCGATGCTCCGGGGATGGTGCCCAGGTGAAGAAAAATGCGGCACCAGAACATGCCCGAGCCCAGCATGTGCTGCCACAACCCTCGGTCCGGTCTGATCTTAGACTGGAAATGAACTCCATATGCCTAACCAACCGACGAAATGAGCGGGCGGGCGGGGGGGCACTACGTCGGCGAGAGAGACGGGATGCGCAAGCCGTGGATCGATAGGGTGGTAGGTTGGTTTAGGCACATCTTCGTATTTCTGCATGCCAAAGACATTTTTATGGCTTGTAAATTCATACAATGGTCCCTTCAGCCTTCACGTGAAGTTTCATGGCAAGACGACTCGTTTTCTATTTTTCACGATTTCTGAAACTTTTTACGGTTCGAGATTTTTTGAAATTTTTTCAGAAGGAGTTTTGGCACCAAACATGGCAGATGGGATCCTTGTATATTTTGTTCGCATGCACAAAAAAATTCAGCTAAAAAGTCGAAGTGTACAAGATTTTGTGAGCAATTGAAAAAAGTGTCCCCATTTTAGACACTTTAATGGCTACTGGCAGCAAACCTGTAAAATCTGAAATGCTCTTTAAGGGGGTGTGAGTTCTCGAGGTTTGATGAGGGATAGGGGGCCAATAGAAGGGCCAAGTACCTGCACCCATCACACATCATGTGCGCACATGCCCCCTGGCCCCCCAGATCTTCGGAACCCCGATGCCGTCAGTCAGGTTCTCCGGCAATGCTCTGGTGATGGTGCCCCGACGAAGAAAAATGCACCACAAGCACATGCACGAGCCCAGCATGTGCTGCCACAGCCCTCGGTCCGGTCCGATCTTAGACTGGAAACAAACTCGGTATGCCTAAGCCAACCGACGAAATGAACGGGCGGGCGGGCGGGCGGGCACTACACCGGCCAGAGAGACAGGATGCGCAAGCCGTGGATCGATAGGGTGGTAGGTGGGTTTAGGTACATCTTCATATTTTTACATGCCAATGACATTTTTATGGCTTGTAAATTCATACAATGGTCCCTTAAGCCTTCACGTGAAGTTTCATGGCAAGACGACTCGTTTCTTATTTTTCACGAATTTTAAAACTTTTTACGGCTTGGGATTTTTTTAAATTTTTTCGGAAGGATTTTTGGCCCCAAACTTGATAGACGTGATCCTTGTATTTTTTTTGGCATGCATAAAAAAATTCAGCTAAAAAATCGAACTGTACAAGATTTTGTGACCATTTCAAAATAGTGTCCCCATTTCAGACACTTTAATGGCTACTGGCAGCGAGCCTGTAAAATCTCAAATGCTCTTTAAAGGGGTGTGAGTTCTCGAAGTTTGATGAGGGATAGTTGGCCAATATAAGGGCCAAGTACCAGCACCCATCGCACATCATGTGCGCACATCTCCCCCGGCCCCCCGATCGCCGGAACCCCAATGCCACTGGTCAGGTTCTCCGACGATGGTGCCCCGACGAAGAAAAATGCGGCACCAGCACATGCCCTAGCCCAGCATGTGCTGCTGCAACCCTTGGTTCGATATGATCTTAGACTGGGAATGAACTCTGTATGCTTAGACTAGGAATGAACTCTGTATGCCTAAGTCAACCCACGAATCGAACGTGCGGGCGCCCAGCCAACCAAAGGGGCGGGATGCGCAAGCCGGCGATCGACCGGGTCCCCTTCTGCGTGCTACCGATCTTGCTGCCGCAACCCTCAGTCTGGTCTGATCTTAGACTGGGAATGAACTCCGTATGCCTATGCCAACCGATGAAACGAGTGGGCGGGCGGGCACAACGCCGGCCAGAGAGACGGGATGTGCAAGCCGTGGATCGATAGGGTGGTAGGTGGGTTTAGGCACATCTTCCTATTTCTGCTTGACAATGCCATTTTTATGGCTTGCAAATTCATACAATGGTCCCTTAAGCCTTCACGTGAAGTTTCATGGCAAGATGAATCGTTTTCTATTTTTCACGATTTTTGAAACTTTTTACGGTTCGAGATTTTTTGAAATTTTTTCAGAAGGAGTTTTGGCCCCAAACTTGGTAGACGTGATCCTTGTATTTTTGTTGGCATGCACAAAACAATTCAGCTAAAAACTCGAAGTTTACAAGATTTTGTGACCATTTGAAAAAAGTGTCCCCATTTCAAACACTTTAATGGCTACTGGCAGCAATCTTGTAAAATCTCAAATGCTCTTTAAGGGGGTGTGAGTTCTCAATGTTTCATGAGGGATAGGGGGCCAATATAAGGGTCAAGTACCAGCACCCATCGCACATCATGTGCGAGCACCCCCCGGCCCTCCCGATCGTCGGAACCCCAATGCCACCGGTCAGGTTCTCCGACGATGCTCCGACGTTGGTGCCCCGACGAAGAAAAATGCGGCACCAGCACATGCTCAAGCCCAGCATGTGCTGCTGCAACCCTCGGTCCAGTCCGATCTTAGATTGGGAATGAACTCCGTATGCCTTAGTCAACTCACGAAACGAGCGTGCGGGCGCTCAGCCTGCCAGAGGGGCGAGATGTGCAAGTCGGGGATCGGTCGGGTCCCCTCTACGTGCTGTCGATATTGCTGCCGCAACCCTCGGTCTGGTCTAATCTTAGACTGGGAATAAACTCCGTATTCCTAAGCCAACCGACAAAACGAGCGAGCGGGTGGGCGGGCGGGCACTACGTCGGCCAGAAAGACGAGATGCGCAAGCTGTGGATCGATAGGGTGGTAGGTGGGTTTAGGCACATCTTCATATTTCTACATGCCAATGCCATTTTTATGGCTTGTAAATTCATACAGTGGTCCCTTAAGCCTTCACGTGAAGTTTCATGGCAAGACGACTCGTTTTCTATTTTTGATGATTTTTGAAACTTTTTACGGATCGAGATTTTTTAAAATTTTTTTGGAAAGATTTTTGGCCCCAAACTTGGTAGACATAATCCTTGTATTTATGTTGGAATGCATAAAAAAATTCAGCTAAAAGCTCGAAGTGTACAACATTTTGGGACCATTTGAAAAAAGTGTCCCCATTTCAGACACTTTAAAGGCTACTGGCAGCAAACCTGTAAACTCTCAAATGCTCTTTAAGGGGTGTGAGTTTTCGAGGTTTGATGAGGGATAGGGGCCAATATAAGGGCCAAGTACCAGCACCCATCACACATCATGTGCGCACACCCCCCCGGCCCCCCCGATCGTCGGAACCCCAATGACACCGGTCAGGTTCTCCGGTGATGCTCCGACGTTGGCGCCCCGACGAAGAAAAATGTGGCACCAGCACATGCTCGAGTCCAGCATGTGCTGCCGCAACCGTCGGTCCTGTCCGATCTTAGACTAAGAATGAACTCCGTATGCTTAGACTGGGAATGAACTCCGTATGCCTCAGTCAACCCACGAAATGAGCGTGCGGGCACTCAGCCGGCCAGAGGGGCGGGATGCGCAAGTCCGGGATCGGTCGGGTCCCCCTCTGCGTGCTGCCAATCCTGTTGCCGCAACCCTCAATCCGATCTGATCTTACACTGGGAATGAACTCCGTATGCCTAAGCCAATCGACGAAAGAAACGGGCGGGCGGGCGGGCGACCACTACGCCGGCCAGAGAGACGGGATGCGCAAGCCGTGGATCGATAGGGTGGTAGGTGGGTTTAGGCACATCTTCATATTTCTTCATGCCAATGCCATTTTTATGGCTTGTAAACTCATACAATGGTCCCCTAAGCCTTCACATGAAGTTTCATGGCAAGACGACTTTTTTTCTATTTTTCATGATTTTTGAAACTTTTTGCGGTTCGGGATTTTTTTAAATTTTTTCAGAAGGAGTTTTGGCCCGAAACTTGGTAGACGTGATCCTTTTATTTTGGTTGGCATGCATAAAAAAATTCAGCTAAAAACTCGAAGTGTACAAGATTTTGTGACGATTTGAAAAAAATGTCCCCATTTCAAACACTTTAATGGCTACTGGCAGCAAACTTGTAAAATCTCAAATGCCCTTTAAGGGGGTGTGAGTTCTCAAGGTTTGATGAGGGATAGGAGGCCAATATAAGGGCCAAGTACCAGCACACATCGCACATCATGTGCGCACACCCCTCCCGACCCCCCCGATCGTTAAAACCCCAATGCCGTCGGTCAGGTTCTCCGGTGATGCTCCGGCGACGGTACCCTGACGAAGAAAAATGCGACACCAGCACATGCCCGATCCCAACATGTGCTGCAACAACCGTCGGTCCGGTCTGATCTTAGACTGGGAATGAACTTCGTATGCTTAGACTGGGAATGAACTCCGTATGCTTAGACTGGGAATGAACTCCGTATGCCTCAGTCAACCCACGAAATGAGCGTGCAGGCACTCAGCCGGCCAGAGGGGCGGGATGCGCAAGTCCGGGATCGGTCGGGTCCCCCTCTGCGTGCTGCCAATCCTGTTGCCGCAACCCTCAATCCGGTCTGATCTTACACTGGGAATGAACTCCGTATGCCTAAGCCAACCGACGAAAGAAACGGGTGGGCGGGCGGGCGACCACTACGCCGGCCAGAGAGACGGGATGCGCAAGCCGTGGATCGATAGGGTGGTAGGTGGGTTTAGGCACATCTTCATATTTCTGTGTGCCAATGCCATTTTTATGGATTGTAAATTCATACAATGGTCCCTTAAGCCTTCACTGAAGTTTCATGGCAAGACGACTTGTTTTCTATTTTTTATGATTTTTGAAACTTTTTGCGGTTCGAGATTTTTTAAAATTTTTTCGAAAGGAGCTTTGGCCCCAAACTTGGTAGACGTGATCCTTGTATTTTTTTTGGCATGCACAAAAACATTCAGCTAAAAACTCAAAGTGTACAAGATTTTGTGGCCATTTGAAAAAGGTGTCCCCATTTCAGACACTTTAATGGCTACTGGCAGCAAACCTATAAAATCTCAAATGCTCTTTAAAGGGGTGTGAGTTCTCGAGGTTTGATGAGGGATAGGGGGCCAATATAAGGGCCAAGTACCAGCACCCATCGCACACCATGTGCGCACACCCCACCTGGCCCCCCCGATTGTCGGAACCCCAATGCCGCCGGTTAGGTTCTCAGACGGTGCTCCAACGATGGTGCCCCGGAGAAGAAAAATGTGGCACCAGCACATGCCCGAGCCCAGCATGTGCTACTGCGACCCTCGGTCCGCTCCGATCTTAGATTGGGAATGAACTTCATACGCTTAGACTGGGAATGAACTCCGTATGCCTAAGTCAACCCACGAAATGAGCGTGCAGGCGCTCAACCTGCTAGAGGGGCTGGATGCGCAAGCCAGGGATCGGCTGGGTCCCCCTCTGCAATTCGGGATTTTTTAAAATTTTTTTGGATGGCGTTTTGTCCCCAAACTTTGTAGACATGATCCTTGTATTTTTGTTGGCATGCACCAAAAAATTCAGCTAAAAACTCAAAGTGTACAAGATTTTGTGACAGTTTGAAAAAAGTGTCCCCATTTTAGACACTTTAATGGCTACTGGCAGCAAAACCTGTAAAATCTCAAATTCTCTTTAAGGGGGTGTGAGTTCTCGAGGTTTGATGAGGGATAGGGGGCCAATATAAGGGCCAAGTACCAACACCCATCACACATTATGTGCGCACACCCCCCCCGGGACCCCCGATTGTCAGAACCCTAATGCTGCCAGTCAAGTTCTCCGCGACGCTTCGGTGATTGTGCCCCGGCGAAGAAAAATACGGCACCAGCACTTGCCCGAGCCCAGCATGTGCTGCCGCAACCCTCGGTCCGGTCTGATCTTAGACTGGGAATGAACTTCGTATGGTTAGATTGGAAATGAACTCCATATGCCTGAGTCAACCCACGAAACGAGCGTGCGGGTGCTCAGCCGGCCAGAAGGGTGGGATGCGCAAGTCATGGATCAACCGGGTCCCTTTCTGCATGCTGCCGATCATGCTGCCCCAACCCTCGGTCGGTCCAATCTTAGACTGGGAATGAACTCCGTATGCCTAAGCCAACCGACGAAACGAGCGGACGGGCGGGCGGGCGGGCACCACGCGGGCCAGAGAGATGGGATGCACAAGCCGTGGATCGATAGGGTGGTAGGTGGGTTTAGGCACATCTTCATATTTCTACATGCCAATGCCATTTTTATGGCTTGTAAATTCATACAATGGCCCGTTAAGCCTTCATGTGAAGTTTCATGGCAAGATGACTCGTTTTCTATTTTTCACGATTTTCAAAACTTTTTGCGGTTCAAGATTTTTCAAAATTTTTTCGGAAGGAGTTTCGGGCCGAAACTTGGTAAGCGTGATCCTTGTATTTTTGTTGCCATGTACAAAACAATTCAGCTAAAAACTCGAAGTGTATAGGATTTTGTGACCATTTGAAAATAGTGTCCCCATTTCAGACACTTTAATGGCTACTGGCAGCAAAGCTGTAAAATCTCAAATGCTCTTTAAGGGGGTGTGAGTTCTCGAGGTTTGATGAGGGATAGGGGCCAATATAAGGGCCAAGTACCAGCACCCATCGCACATCCTGTTCGCACGCCCCCCGGCCCCCCCGATCGTCAGAACCCAAATGTCGTCGATCAGGTTCTCCGACGATGCTCCAGTGATGGTGCCCCGACGAAGAAAAATGTGGCACCAGCACTTGCCCGAGCCCAGCATGTGCTGCCGCCACCCTCGGTCTGGTCTGATCTTAGACTGGGAATGAACTCCGTATGGTTAGATTGGGAATGAACTCCGTATGCCTAAGTCAACCCATGAAACGAGCGTGTGGGCGCTCAGCCGGCCATAAGGGTGGGATGCGCAAGTCGTGGCTCGACGGGTCCCCCTCTACGTGCTACCGATCCTGCTGCCCCAACCCTCGGCTCGGTCTAATCTTAGAATGGGAATGAACTCTGTATGCCTAAGCCAACCGACGAAACGAGCGGGCGGGCGATCGTGCGGGCGGGCACTACGCTGGCCAAAGAGATGGGACGCACAAGCCGTGGATCGATAGGGTGGTAGGTGGGTTTAGGCACATCTTCATATTTCTGCATGCCAATGCCATTTTTATGGCTTGTAAATTCATACAATGGTCCCTTAAGCCTTCACGTGAAGTTTCATGGCAAGACGACTCGTTTTCTATTTTTTATGATTTTTGAAACTTTTTGCGGTTCAAGATTTTTTAAAATTTTTTCGGAAGGAGTTTTGTCCCCAAAATTGGTAGACATGTTCCTTGTATTTTTTTTGGCATGCGGAAAAAAATTCAGCTAAAAACTCGAAGTGTACAAGATTTTGTGACCATTTGAAAAAAGTGTCCCCATTTTAGACACTTTAATGGCTACTGGCAGCAAACCTGTAAAATCTCAAATGCTCTTTAAGGGGGTGTGAGTTCTCGAGGTTTGATGAGGGATAGGGGGCCAATATAAGGGCCAAGTACCAGCACCCATCGCACATCATGTGTGCACACCCCCCCGGGCCCCCCCGATCGCCGGAACCCCAATGCCAACGGTCAGGTTCTCCGGCGATGCTCTGGCGATGGTGCCTCGGTGAAGAAAAATGTGGCACCAGCACATGCCGGAGCCTAGCATGTGCTGCAGCAACCCTATGTCTGATCCAATCTTACACTGGGAATGAACTCCGTATGCTTAGACTGGGAATGAACTTCGTATGCCTAAGTCAACCCACGAAACGAGCGTGCGGGCGCTCAACCGGCCAGAGGTGCGAGATGCGCAAGCCCAGGATCGACCGGGTCCCCCTCTGCGTGCTGCCGATCCTGCTGCTGCAAACCTCGGTTCGGTCCGATCTTACACTGGGAATGAACTCTGTATGCCTAAGCCAACCGACAAAACGAGCGAGCGAGCAGGCGGGCACTACGCCGGCCAGAGATAGGGGCTGCGCAAGCCGTGGATCGATAGGGTGGTAGGTGGGTTTATGCACATCTTCATATTTCTGTGTGCCAATGAAATTTTTATGGCTTGTAAATTCATACAATGGTCCCTTAAGCCTTCACCTGAAGTTTCATGGCAAGATGACTCGTTTTCAATTTTTCACGATTTTTGAAACCTTTTGCGGTTCAGGATTTTTTAAAATTTTTTCGGAAGGAGTTTTGGCCCCAAACTTTTTGGACGTGATCCTTGTATTTTTGTTGGCATGCACAAAAAAATTCAGCTAAAAACTCGGAGTGTACAAGATTTTGTGACCATTTGAAAAAAGTGTCCCCATTTCAAACATTTCGATGGCTACTGCAGCAAACCTGTAAAATCTCAAATGCTCTTTAAGGGGGTGTGAGTTCTCGAGGTTTGATGAGGGATAGGGGGCCAATATAAGGGCCAAGTACCAGCACCCATCGCACATCATGTGCACATACCCCCCCCGACCACCCCGATCACCGGAACCACAATGCCGCCGGTCAGGTTCTCCGGCGATGCTCCGGTGATGGTGCCTCGACGAAGAAAAATGTGGCACCAGCACATGCCTGAGCCCAGTATGTGTTTTTGTAACCCTCGGTCTGATCCGATTTTAGACTGGGAATGAACTCCGTATGCCTAAGTCAACCCACGAAACGAGCGTACGAGCGCTCAGCCGGCCAGAGGGGCAGGATGCGAAAGTCGGGTCCCCCTCTGCCTGCTATCGATCCTGCTGCCGTAACCCTCGGTCTGATCCAATCTTAGACTGATGAATGAACTCCGTATGCATAAGCCGACCGACGAAATGAGCAGGCGGGCGAGCACTACGCCGGCCAGAGAGACGGGATGCGCAAGTCGTGGATCGATAGGGTGGTAGGTGGGTTTAGGCACATCTTCATAGTTCTGCATGCCTTGTAAATTCATACAATGGTCCCTTAATCCTTCACGTGAAGTTTCATGGCAAGATGACTCATTTTCTATTTTTCATGATTTTTGAAACTTTTTGTGGTTCGGGATTTTTTTAAAATTTTTTTGGAAGGATTTTTTGCCCCAAACTTGGTAGATGTGATTCTTGTATTTTTGTTGGCATGCACAAAAAAATTCAGCTAAAAACTCGAAGTGTACAAGATTTTGTAACCATTTGAAAAGAGTGTCCCCATTTCAGACACTTTAATAGCTACTGGCAGCAAACTTGTAAAATCTGAAATGGTCTTTAAGGGGTGTGAGTTGTTGAGGTTTGATGAAGCATAGGAGGCCAGTATAAGGGCAAAGTACCAGCACTCATCGCACATCATGTGCGCACACCCCGCCGTCTCCCCCGATCACCGGAACCTTAATGCCGTCGGTCCGATTTTTCGGTGATGCTCCGATGATGGTGCCTCGACGAAGAAAAATGAGGCACCAGCACATGCCCGAGCCCAGTATGTGCTACCGCAACCCTCGATCTGGTCTGATCTTAGATTGGGAATGAACTCCGTATGCTTAGACTGGGAATGAACTCCGTATGCCTAAGTCAACCCATGAAATGAGCGTGCGGGCACTCAGCCAGCCAGAGAGGCGGGATGCGCAAGCCGGGGATCGGTCAGGTCCCCCTCTACAAGCTGTCGATCCTGCTGCTGCAACCCTCGATCCGATCCGATCTTAGACAGGTAATGCACTCCGTATGCCTAAGTTCCAACCGACGAAACGAGACGGGCGGACGGGTTGGGCACTACGCCGGTCAGCAGAGAGGATGCGCAAGCCGTGATTGATACGGTGGTAGGTGGGCCTTAGGCACATCTTCGTATATTTCTGTGCGCCCAATGCCATTTTTATGGTTGTAAATTCATCAATGGTCCCTTAAACCTTCACGGAGCAGTTTCCACGGAGACGACTCATTTTCTATTTTTCATGATTTTCAAAACTTTTAACGGTTTGAGATTTTTTAAAATTTTTTCGGAAGGAGTTTTGGCCCCAAACTTGGTAGACGTGATCCTTGTATTTTTGTTGGCATGCACAAAACAATTCAGCTAAAAACTCGAAGTGTACAAGATTTTGTGACCATTTGAAAAAAGTGTCCCCATTTCAGACACTTTAATTGCTACTGGCAGCAAACCTGTAAAATCTCAAATGTTCTTTAAGGGGGTGTGAGTTCTCAAGGTTTGATGAGGGGTAGGGGACCAATATAAGGGCCAAGCACCTGCACCCATCGTACATCATGTGCGCACACCCCCCGGCCCCCCCGATCGTCAGAACCCCAATGCCGTCGGTCAGGTTCTCTGGCGATGCTCAGGCGATGGTGCCCCGACGAAGAAAAATGCAGCTCTAGCACATGCCCGAGCCCAGCATGTGTTGCCGTAACAGTCGATCCGATCTGATCTTAGACTGGGAATGAAGTCGGTATGCTTAGACTGGGAATGAACTTCGTATGCCTAAGTCAAACCATGAAACGAGCGTGTGGGCGCTCAGCCAGCCAGAGGGGCAGATGCGTAAGCCGGGGATCAACCAGGGTCCCCTCTGCATGCTGTCAATCCTGCTATCGCAACCTTCGATCCGATCCGATCTTAGACTGTTAATGAACTCCGTATGCCTAAGCCAACCGACAAAACGAGCGGGCGGGCGGGCGGGCACTACGCCGGCCAGAGAGACGGGATGTGCAAGCCGTGGATCGATAGGGTGGTAGGTGGGTTTAGGTACATCTTCATATTTTCGCATGCCAATGCCATTTTTATGGCTTGTAAATTCATACAATGGTCCCTTAAGCCTTCACGTGAAGTTTCATGGCACGACGACTCATTTTTTATTTTTCACGATTTTCGAATCTTTTTACGGTTCGAGATTTTTTAAAATTTTTTCAGAAGAAGTTTTGGACCTAGACTTGGTAGACATGATCCTTTTATTTTTGTTGGCATGCAAAAAAAAATTCAGCTAAAAACTCGATGTGAACAAGATTTTGTGACCATTTGAAAACAGTGTCCCCATTTCAGACACTTTAATGGCAACTGGCAGCAAACCTGTAAAATCTCAAATGCTCTTTAAGGGGGTGTGAGTTCTTGAGGTTTCATGAGGGACAGGGGGCCAATATAAGGGCCAAGTACCAGCACCCATTGCACATCATGTGCACACACCCCCCGATCGTCGGAACCCTAATGCCGTCGATCAAGTTCTCCGACGATGGTGCCCCGGTGAGGAAAAATACGGCACCAGCACATGCTCGAGCCCAGCATGTGCTGCCGCAACCCTCGGCCTGGTCTGATCTTAGACTGGGAATGAACTCCGTATGCCTAAGCCAACCCACGAAATGAGCGTGCGGGCGTTCAGCCGGCCAGAGGGGCGGGATGCGCAAGTCGGGGATCGGCCGGGTTCCCCTTGGCATGCTTCCGATCCTGCTACCACAACCCTTGGTTCGGTCTAATTTTAGATTGGTAATAAACTCCGTATGCCTAAGCCAACCGACGAAACGAAGGGGCGGGCGGGCTCTACGCCGGCCAGAGAGACGAGATGCGCAAGCCGTGGATCGATAGGGTGGTAGGTGGGTTTAGGTACATCTTCATATTTCTACGTGCCAATGCCATTTTTATGGCTTGTAAATTCATACAATGGTCCCTTAAGACTTCACGTGAAGTTTCATGGCAAGACGACTCCTTTTTTTTTTCACGATTTTCAAAACTTTTTACGGTTCAAGATTTTTTAAAATTTTTTCGGAAGGAGTTTTGGCCCCAAACTTGGTAGATGTGATCCTTGTATTTTTGTTGGCATGCACAAAAAAATTCAGCTAAAAACTCGAAGTGTACAAGATTTTGTGACCATTTGAAAAAAGTGTCCCCATTTCAGACACTTTAATGGCTACTGACAGCAAACCTGTAAAATCTCAAATGCTCTTTAAGGGGGTGTGAGTTCTCGAGGTTTGATGAGGGATAAGGGGCCAATATAAGGGCCAAGTACCAGCACCCATCGTACATCATGTGCGCACACCCCCCGGCCCCCCCGATCACCGAAACCACAATGCCGTCGGTCAGGTTCTCCGGCGATGCTCCAGCGATGGTGCCCCGACGAAGAAAAATGTGGCACCAGCACGTGCCCGAGCCCAGCATGTGCTGCCGTAACCCTCAGTCCTATCCGATCTTAGACTGGGAATGAACTCCATATGCTTAGACTGGGAATGAACTCCGTATGCCTAAGTCAACCACAAAACAAGCGAGCGGGCACTCAGCCGACCAGAGGGGCGGGATGCACAAGCTGGGGATCAGCTGGGTCCCCCTCTGTGTGCTATCGATCTTGCTGCCGCAACCCTTGGTCTGATTTGATCTGAGACTGGGAATGAACTCCGTATGCCTAAGCCAACCGACGAAACGAGCGGGCGGGCGGGCGGGCACTACGTCGGCCAGAGACGCGGGATGCGCAAGCTGTGGATCGATAGGGTGGTAGGTGGGTTTAGGCACATCTTCATATTTCTGCATGCCAATGCCATTTTTATGGCTTGTAAATTCTTACAATGGTCCCTTAAGCCTTCACGTGAAGTTTCATGGCAAGACGACTCATTTTCTATTTTTCATGATTTTTGAAACTTTTTGCGGTTCGGGATTTTTAAAAATTTTTTTGGAAGTAGTTTCGGCCCCAAACTTGGTAGACATGATCCTTGTATTTTTTTTGGCAAGGACAAAAAAATTCAGCTAAAAACTCTAAGTGTACAAGATTTTGTGACCATTTGAAAAAAGTGTCCCCATTTCAGACACTTTAACTGCTATTGGCAGCAAACCTGTAAAATCTCAAATGCTCTTTCAGGAGGTGTGAGTTCTTGAGGTTTGATAAGGGATAGGGGGTGAGTATAAGGGCCAAGTACCAGCACCCATCGCACATCATGTGGGCACACCCCCTAGCCCCCCGAACGCCGAAACCTTAATGCCGCCGGTCAAGTTCCCTGACGATGCTCTGACGATGGTGCCCCGATGAGGAAAACTGTGGCACCAGCAAATGCCCGAGCCTAGCATCTGCTGCTGCAGCCCTCGGTCCGGTCTGATCTTAGACTGGGAATGAACTCCGTATGCCTAACTCAACCCACGAAACGAGCATGCGGGCGCTCAGTCGGCCAGAGGGACGGGATGCGCAAGCCGGGGATCGGTCGGGTCCCCCTTTGCGTGCTGCCGATCTTGCTCCTGTAACCCCTGGTTTGGTTCAATCTTAGACTGGGAACGAACTCTGTATGCCTAAGCCAACCGATGAAACAAGCTGGCGGACGGGTGGGCGGGCACTATGCCGGTTACAGAGATGGGATGCGCAAGCTGTGGGTCGATAGGGTGGTAGGTGGGTTTAAGCACATGGTCCCTTAAGCCTTCACGTGAAGTTTCATGGCAAGACGACTCGTTTTCTATTTTTCACAATTTTTGAAACCTTTTGCCGTTCAAGATTTTTTAAAATTTTTTCGGAAGGAGTTTTGGCCCCAAACTTGGTAGACGTGATCCTTGTATTTTTGTTGGCATGCACAAAACAATTCAGCTAAAAACTCGAAGTGTACAAGATTTTGTGATCATTTGAAAAAAGTGTCCCCATTTTTGACACTTTAATGGCTACTGGCAGCAAACCTGTATAATCTCAAATGCTCTTTAAGGGGGTGTGAGTTCTCGAGGTTTGATGAGGGATAAGGGGCCAATATAAGGGCCAAGTACCAGCACCCATCGCACATCATGTGTGCACCCCCCGGCCCCCCCGATCATCGGAACCCCAATGCTGTCGGTCAGGTTCTTCGGCGATGGGCCGTAGTGAAGAAAAATGCGGCAACAGCACATGCCCGAGCCTAGCATGTGCTGTCGCAACCCTCGATCCGGTCCGATCTTAGACTGGGAATGAATTCCGTACGCTTAGACTAGGAATGAACTCCGAATGCCTAAGTCAACCCAAGAAACGAGTGTACGGGCACTCAGCCGACCAGAGGGGTGGGATGCGCAAGTCGGGGATCGATCGGGTCCCCCTCTGTGTGCTTCCGATCCTGCTGCCGCAACCCTCGGTTCGGTTCGATCTTAGACTGGGAATGAACTTCATATGCCTAAGTCAACCGACGAAATGAGCGGGCAAGCGGGAGGGCAGGCACTATGCCGGCCAGAGAGATGGGATGCGCAAGCTGTGGATCGATAGGGTGGTAGGTGGGTTTAAGCACATGGTCCCTTAAGCCTTCACATGAAGTTTCATGGCAAGACGACTCGTTTTCTATTTTTCATGATTTTTGAAACTTTTTACGGTTCGAGATTTTTTAAAATTTTTTCGGAAGGAGTTTCAGCCCCGAACATGGTAGACGTGATCCTTGTATTTTTGTTGGCATGCACAAAACAATTCAACTAAAAGCTTGAAGTGTACAAGATTTTTTGACCATTTGAAAAAAGTGTCCCTATTTCGAACACTTTAATGGCTACTGGCAGCAAACCTGTAAAGTCTCAAATGCTCTTTAAGGGGGTGTGAGTTCTCAAGGTTTGATGAGGGATAGGGGGTAAATATAAGGGCCAAGTACCAGCACCCATCGCACATCTTGTGCACATACCCCCTCGGGCCCCCCGATCGTCGAAACTCCAATGCCGTCGGTTAGGTTCTCCGACGATGCTCCAGCGATAGTGCCCCGACGAAGAAAAATGCAGCACCAGCACATGCCCGAGCCCAGCATGAGCTATCGTAACCCTCAGTCTGATTCGATCTTAGACTGGAATGAACTCCGTATGCTTAGACAGGGAATGAACTCCGTATGCCTAAGTCAACCCATGAAACGAGCGTACGGGCGCTCAGCCGGCCAGAGGGGCGGGATGCGCAAGTCGGGGATCGATCGGGTCCCCCTTCTGTGTGCTGCCGATCCTGCTGCCGCAACCCTCGGTTCGGTCCGATCTTAGACTGGGAATGAACTCTGTATGCCTAAGCCAACCGATGAAACGAGCGGGCAGGACGGGTAGGCACTACGTCGGCCGGAGAGACAGGATGCACAGGCCGTGGATCGATAGGGTGGTAGGTGGGTTTAGGCAATCTTCATATTTTTGCTTGCCAATGCCATTTTTATGGCTTGTAAATTCATACAATGGTCCCTTTAGCCTTCACGTGAAGTTTCATGGCAAGACGACTCGTTTTGTATTTTTCGTGATTTTTGAAACTTTTTACGATTCGGGATTTTTTAAAATTTTTTCGAAAGGAGTTTCGGCCCCAAACATGGTAGACGTGATCCTTGTATTTTTGTTGGCATGCACAAAACAATTTAGCTAAAAACTCGAAGTGTACAAGATTTTGTGACCATTTGAAAAAAGTGTCCCCATTTCGAACACTTTAATGGCTACTGGCAGCAAACCTGTAAAATCTCAAATGCTCTTTAAGAGGGTGTGAGTTCTCGAGGTTTGATGAGGGTCAGGGGGCCAATATAAGGGCCAAGTACCATAACCCATCGCACATCATGTGCGCACACCCCCCGGCCCCCCTGATCGCCGAAACCCTAATGTCGTCGATCAGGTTCTCCTGTGATGCTCTGGCGACGGTGCCCCGACGAAGAAAAATGCGGCACCAGCACATGCTCGAGCCCAGCATGTGCTGCCCAACCCTCGGTCCGATCCAATCTTAGACTAGGAATGAACTCCGTATGCTTAGACTGGGAATGAACTCCATATGCCTAAGTTAACCCACAAAACGAGCGTGCGGGCGCCCAGCCGGCCAGAAGGGCGGGATGCGAAAGTCAGGGATCGGTCGGGTCCCCCCCTGCTTGCTGTCGATCCTGCTATCGTAAACTTCGATCCAGTCTGATCTTAGACTGGAATGAACTCCGTATGCCTAAGCCAATCGATGAAATGAGAGGGCAGGCGGGCGGGCGGGCACTATGACGGCCAGAGAGACAGGATGCGCAAGCCGTGGATCGATAGGGTGGTAGGTGGGTTTAGGCTTCAAATTTCTGCATGCCAATGCCATTTCTATGGCTTGTAAATTCATACAATGGTCCCTTAAGCCTTCACGTGAAGTTCCATGGCAAGACCACTCGTTTTTTATTTTTAACAATTTTGGAAACTTTTTGGGGATCGGGATTTTTTACAATTTTGTCGAAAGGAGTTTTGGCCCCAAACTTGTTAGACGTGATCCTTGTATTTTTGTTGGCATGCACAAAACAATCAGCTAAAAACTCGAAGTGTACAAGATTTTGTGACCATTTGAAACAAGTGTCCCTATTTCAGACACTTTAATGGCCACTGGCAGCAAACTTGTAAAATCTCAAATGTTCTTTAAGGGGGTGTGAGTTCTTGAGGTTTGATGAGGGATAGGGGGCCAATATAAGGGCCAAGTACCAGCACCCATCACACATCTTGTGTGCACACCCCCCGGCCCCCTCGATCGCCAGAACTCCAATGCCGCCGGTCAGGTTCTCCGACGATGCTCCGGCGATTGTGCCCTGACGAAGAAAAATGCAGCACTAGCACATGCCCGAGCCCAGCATGTGCTGTTGTAACCCTCAGTTTGATCTGATCTTAGACTGGAATGAACTCCGTATGCCTAAGTTAACCCATGAAACGAGCGTGCAGGTGCTCAGCCAGCCAGAAGGGTGGGATGCATAAGCCGGGGATCGATCGGGTCCCCCTCTGCGTGCTGCCGATCTTGCTGTCACAACCTTCGGTCTGGTCTGATCTTAGACTGGGAATGAACTCCGTATACCTAAGCCAACCGATAAAACGAGCGTGTGAGCGGGCAGGCACTACGTCGGAAGAGAGACGGGATGCGCAAGCCGTGGATCGATAGGGTGGTAGGTGGGTTTAGGCATATCCTTATATTTCTACATGCCAATGCCATTTTTATGGCTTGTAAATTTAAACAATGGTCCCTTTAGCCTTCAAGTGAAGTTTCATGGCAAGATGACTCGTTTTCTATTTTTCAAGATTTTTAAAACTTTTTACGGTTTGGGATTTTTTAAAATTTTGTCGGAAAGAGTTTTGACCCCAAACATGGTAGACGTGATCCTCGTATTTTTTTTGGCATGCACAAAAAAATTCAGCTAAAAACTTGAAGTGTACAAGATTTTGTGACCATTTGAAAAAAGTGTCCCCATTTCAGACACTTTAATGGCTACTGGCAGCAAACCTATAAAATCTCAAATTCTCTTTAAGGGGATGTGAGTTCTCGAGGTTTGATGAGGGACAGGGGGCCAATATAAGGGCGAAGTACCAGCACCCTTCGCACATCATGTGTGCACACCCCCCTCGGCCCCCCCGACCATCGGAACCCCAATGCCGCCGGTCAGGTTCTCCTGTGATGCTCTGACGATGGTGCCCCAACGAAGAGAAATGTGGCACCAGCACATGCCCGAGCCTAGCATGTGCAATCGTAACCCTCGGTCTGGTCTGATCCTAGACTGGGAATGAACTCCGTATGCTTAGACTGGGAATGAACTCCGTATGCTTAAGTCAACCCACGAAACGAGCGTGCGGGCGCTCAACCGGCTAGAGGGGCGGGATGGGCAAGCCGGGGATCAGACGGGTCCCCCTCTACGTGCTGCCAATCCTGCTGCCGTAACCCTCGGTCTGGTCTAATCTTAGACGGGGAATGAACTCCGTATGCCTAAGCCAACCGATGAAACGAGCGGGCAGACGGGCGTGCGGGATTTTTGAAAATTTTTTCGAAAGTAGTTTTGGTCCCAAACTTGGTAGACGTGATCCTTGTATTTTTGTTGGTATGCAAAAAACAATTCAGCTAAAAACTTGAAGTGTACAAAATTTTGTGACCATTTTAAAAAAGTGTCCCCATTTTAGACACTTTAATGGCAACTGGCAGCAAACCTATATAATCTCAAATGCTCTTTAAGGGGGTGTGAGTTCTCGAGGTTTGATGAGGGATAGGGGGCCAATATATGGGCCAAGTACCAGCACCCATCCCACATCATGTGTGCACACCCCCCGGCCCCCCCGATCACCGGAACCCCAATGCCGCCAGTCAGGTTCTCCGACGATGCTCCGACGATGGTGCCCCGGCAAAGAAAACTATGGCACCAGCACATGGCCGAGCCCAGCATGTGCTGCCGCAACCCTCGATCCGATCCGATCTTAGACTGTGAATGAACTCCGTATGATTAGACGGGGAATAAACTCCGTATGCCTAAGTCAACCCACGAAATGAGCGTACGGGCCTTCGGCCGGCCAGAGGGTTGGGGTGCGTAAGTCGGGGATCGGTCGGGTCCCCCTCTTCGTGCTGTCGATCTTATTGCCACAACCCTCGGTCTGGTCAAATCTTAGACTAGGAATGAACTCCGTATGCCTAACCCAACTGACGAAATAAGCGGGCAGGCGGGCACTACGTTGGCTAGAGAGACGGGATACGCAAGCCGTGGATCGATAGGGTGGTAGGTGGGTTTAGGAACATCTTCATATTTCTGCATGCCAATGCCATTTTTATGGCTTGTAAATTCATACACTGGTCCCTTAAGCCTTCTCGTGAAGTTTCATGGCAAGACGACTCGTTTTCTATTTTTTATGATTTTTGAAACTTTTTACGATTTGGGATTTTTCAAACTTTTTTCGGAAGGAGTTTTAGCCCCAAACTTGGTGGATGTGATCCTTGTATTTTTCTTGGCATGCACAAAAAAATTCAGCTAAAAACTCGAAGTGTACAAGATTTTGTGACCATTTGAAAAAAGTGTCCCCATTTCAGACACTTTACTAGCTACTGGCAGCAAACCTGTAAAATCTCAAATGCTCTTTAAAGGGGTGTCAATTGTCAAGGTTTGATGAGGGATAGGGGGCCAATATAAGGGCCAAGTACCAGCATCCATCACACATCATGTGCACACACCCCCCGCCCCCCCGATCGCCGGAACACTAATGTCGCCGGTCAGGTTCTCCGGCGATGCTCCGGCGATGGTGCCCCGGCAAAGAAAAATGCGGGACCAGCACATGGCCGAGCCCAGCATGTGCTGCCGCAACCCTTGGTCTGATCCGATCTTAGACTGGGAATGAACTCCGTATGCTTATACGGGGAATAAACTCTGTATGCCTAAGTCAACCCACGAAATGAGTGTACGGGCACTCGGTCGGCCAGAGGGGTGGGGTACGTAAGTCGGGGATCGACCAGGTCCCCCTCTTCGTGCTACCAATCTTACTACCACAACCCTCGGTCTGATCAAATCTTAGACTAGGAATGAACTCCGTATGCCTAACCCAACCGACAAAATAAGCGAGCAGGCAGGCACTACGCCGGCCAGAGAGACGGGATGCGCATGCCGTGGATCGATAGGGTGGTAGGTGGGTTTAGGCACATCTTCATATTTCTGTGTGCCAATGCCATTTTTATGGCTTGTAAATTCATACAATGGTCCCTTAAGCCTTCACGTGAAGTTTCATGGCAAGACGACTCATTTTCTATTGTTCACAATTTTCAAAACTTTTTGTGGTTCGGGATTTTTTAAAATTTTTTCGGAAGGAGTTTTGCCCCAAACTTGGTAGACGTGATCCTTGTATTTTTTTTGGCATGCACAAAAAAATTCAGCTAGAAACTCGAAGTGTACAAGATTTTGTGACCATTTGAAAAAAGTGTCCCCATTTCAGACACTTTACTGTCTACTGGCAGCAAACCTATAAAATCTCAAATGCTTTTTAAGGGGGTGTGAGTTTCTCGAGGTTTTGATAAGGGATAGGGGGACAATATATGGGACAAGTACCCACACGCCATCACACATCATGTGACGCACACCCCCCGCCCCCCAATCGTCGAACGCCTAATGCCGTCGATCAGGTTCTCCGACGATTGTCTCGTGGCGGATGGGTGCCTCGACGGAAGAAAATGCGACACAGCACATGCCCGAGCCCAGCATGTGCTGCTTGCAACCCTTAAGTCCGGTCTGATCTTAGACTGGGAATGAACTCTGTATGCTTAAACTGGAATGACCTCCATATGCCTAAGTCAACCACATGAAAATGAGGCGTGCGGGCACTCAGTGCAAGTCGGGGGATCGATCGGGTCCTCACTCGTGCTGCCGATGCTTGAATGCCGCAACTCAGTCAGGTCCACATCTTAGACTGGGAATGAACTTCCGTATACCTAAGGCCAACCACGAAATGAGCGGGCGGGTGGGCGGGCGGGCACTACGTCGGCCAGAGAGACGGGATGCGCAAGCTGTGGATCGATAGGGTGGTAGGTGGGTTTGGGAACATCTTCATATTTCTGTGTGCCAATGCCATTTTTATGGCTTGTAAATTCATACAATGGTCCCTTAAGCCTTCACGTGAAGTTTCATGGCAAGACGACTCATTTTCTATTGTTCACAATTTTCAAAACTTTTTGTGGTTCGGGATTTTTTAAAATTTTTTCGGAAGGAGTTTTGCCCCAAACTTGGTAGACGTGATCCTTGTATTTTTTTTGGCATGCACAAAAAAATTCAGCTAGAAACTCGAAGTGTACAAGATTTTGTGACCATTTGAAAAAAGTGTCCCCATTTTAGACACTTTAAAGGCTACTGGCAGCAAACCTGTAAAATCTCAAATGCTCTTTAAGGGGGTGTGAGTGCTTGAGCTTTGATCAGGGATAGGGGGCCAATATAAGTGCCAAGTACTAGCACCCATTGCACATATTGTGAGCACACCCCCCCGGCCTCCCCGATCGTCGAAAACCCAATGCTGCCGGTCAGGTTCTCCAGCGATGGTGCCCCCGCGAAGAAAAATACGGCACCAGCACATGCCCGAGCCAGCATGTACTGCTGCAACCCTCGGTTCAGCCCGATCTTAGACTGGGAATGAACTCCGTATGCCTAAGCCAACTGACAAAATGAGCTGGCGGGCTCTACGCCAGCCAAAAAGACGGGATGCGCAAGCCGTGAATCGATAGGGTGGTAGGTGGGTTTAGGCACATCTTCATATTTTCTGTGTGCCAATGCCATTTTTATGGCTTGTAAATTCATACAATGGTCCCTTAAGCCTTCACGTGAAGTTTCATGGCAAGACGACTTGTTTTCTATTTTTCACGCTTTTCGAAACTTTTTACGGTTCGAAATTTTTTTAAATTTTTTCGAAAGGAGTTTTATCCCCAAAAAAATTAAGCTAAAAACTCTAAGTGTACAAGATTTTGTGACCATTTGAAAGAAGTGTCCCCATTTCACACACTTTAATGGCTACTGGCAGCAAACTTGTAAAATCTCAAATGCTCTTTAAGGGGGTGTGACTTCTCAAGGTTTGATGAGGGATAAGGGGCCAATAGAAGGGCCAAATACCAGCACCCATCGTACATCATGTGCGCACACCCCCCGGCCCCCCTGATCGTCAGAACCTGAATGCCGTCAGTTAGGTTCTCTGACGATGCTCCGACGATGGTGCCCCGATGAAGAAAAATGCTGCACTAGCACATGCCTGAGCCCAGCATGTGCTGCCGTGACCCTCAGTCCGATCTGATCTTACACTGGCAATGAACTCCGTATGCTTAGACTGGGAATGAACTTCGTATGCCTAAGTCAACCTACGAAACGAGCATGCGGGCGCTCAGCCAGCCAGAGGTGCGGGATGCGCAAGCCAGGGATCGGCCATGTCCCCCTCTGCGTGCTACCGTAACCCTCGGTCGGGTCTGATCTTAGGCTGGGAATGAACTCCATATGCCTAAGCCAACCGACGAAACGAGCGAGCGGGCGGGCGGGCAGGCACTACGTCAGCCAAAGAGATGGGATGCGTAAGCCATGAATCGTTAGGGTGGTAGGTGAGTTTAGGCACATCTTCATATTTCTGTGTGCCAATGCCAATTTTATGGCTTGTAAATTCATACAATGGTCCCTTAAGCCTTCACATGAAGTTTCATGGCAAGACGACTCGTTTTTTATTTTTCATGATTTTTGAAGCTTTTTAAGGTTCGAGATTTTTTAAAATTTTTTCGGAAGGAGTTTTGGCCCCAAACTTGGTAGCCGTGATCCTTGTACTTTTGTTGGCATGCACAAAAACATTTAGCTAAAAACTTGAAGTGTACAAGATTTTGTGACCATTTGAAAAAAGTGTCCACATTTCAGACACTTTAATGGCTACTGGCAGCAAACCTGTAAAATCTCAAATGCTCCTTAAGAGGGTGTGAGTTCTTCAAGGTTTGATGAGGGACAAGGGGCCAATATAAGGGCCAAGTACCAGCACCCATCGCACATCATGTGCGCTCACCCCTCGGCCCCCTCGATCGCTAGAACCCCAATGCCGTCAGTCAGGTTCTCCAGCGATGCTCCGATGATGGTGCCCCGGTGAAGAAAAATACGGCACCAGCACATGCCCGAGCCCAGCATGTGCTGCCGTAACCCTCGCTCCAGTCTGATCTTAGACGGGATGCGCAAGCTGTGGATCGATAGGTTGGTAGGTGGGTTTGGGCACATCTTCATATTTCTATGTGCTAATGCCATTTTTATGGCTTGTAAATTCATACAAGGGTCCCTTAAGCCTTCACATGAAGTTTCGACGATGGTGCCCCGGTGTTGCTCTGGCGATGGTGCCGCAACCCTCAGTCTAGTCGGATCTTAGACTAGGAATGAACTTCGTATTCCTAAGCCCACTGACGAAACGAGTGGGCGGGCGGGCGGGCGGGCACTACGCCGGCCAGGGAGACGGGATGTGCAAGCCGTGGATCGATAGGGTGGTAGGTGGGTTTAGGCACATCTTAATATTTCTGCATGCCAATGCCATTTTTATGGCTTGTAAATTCATGCAATGGTCCCTTAAGCCTTCACATGAAGTTTCATGGCAAGATGGCCGTTTCTATTTTTCACGATTTTTGAAACTTTTTACGGTTCGGGATTTTTTAAAAATTTTTGAAAGGAGTTTTGGTCCCAAAATTGGTAGAAGTGATCCATTTATTTTGTTGGCATGCACAAAAAAATTCAGCTAAAAACTTGAAGTGTACAAGATTTTGTGACCATTTGAAAAAAGGTTTCCCCATTTCAGACACTTTAATGGGCTACTGGCAGCAAACCTGTAAAATCTGAAATGCTCTTTAAGGGGCTGTGATTTCTCGAGGTTTGATGAGGGATAGGGGGCCAATATAAGGGCCAAGTACCACACCCCATCCACATCATGTGCGCACACCCCCTCGGCCCTCCGATTGTCGGAACCCCAAATGCCGTCGGTCAGGTTTCTCCGACGATGCTTCCGACGTGGTGCCCGGCGAAAAAATTGCGGCACAGCAACAATGCCCAGCCGGCATGTGCTGTCGGCAACCTCGGTCGGTCCAATCTTAACTGGGAACTGAATCCGTATGCTTAGACTGGGAATGACTTCGGTATGCTAAGTCTACCCACAAATGACGTGCGAGCGCTACCTGCTAGAGGGGCAAGGATGCGCAAGCCGAGGATCGCGGGTCCTCTCTATTTGTGCTCAAATCTGCTGCACAACCCTACGGTCCAAGTTGATCTTAGACTGGGAAATAAATCGTATGCTAAGCCAACCTGACGGAAACGAGCGGGTCGGGTGGGCATACGCCGGAGAGGATAGGATGGTACAGGTGGGTTTTAGGCACATCTTCATATTTCTGCATGCCAATGCCATTTTTATGGCTTGTAAATTCATACAATGGTCCCTTAAGCCTTCACGTGAAGTTTCATGGCAGGACGACTCGTTTTCTATTTTTCACGATTTTCAAAACTTTTTACGGTTCAGGATTTTTTAACATTTTTTCGGATGGAGTTTTGGCCCCAAACTTGGTAGCCGTGATCCTTGTATTTTTGTTGGCATGCACAAAAACATTCAGCTAAAAACTCGAAGTGTACAAGATTTTGTGACCATTTGAAAAAAGTGTCCCCATTTCAGACACTTTAATGGCTACTGGCAGCAAACCTATAAAATCTCAAATGCTCTTTAAGGGGGTGTGAGTTCTCGAGGTTTGATGAGGGATAGCGGGCCAATATAAGGGCCAAGTACCAGCATCCATCGCACATCATGTGCGTACACCCCGCCCTGGTCCCCCCGATCGCTGGAACCCCAATGCCGTCGGTTAGGTTCTCCGGCATTGCTCCGACGATGGTGCCCCAACAAAGAAAAATGCGGCACCAGCACATATTCGAGCCTAGCATGTACTACCGTAACCCTCGGTTTGGTTCAATCTTAGACTGGGAATGAACTCTGAATGCTTAGACTGGGAATGAACTCCGTATGCCTAAGTCAACCCACTAAACAGCGTGTGGGCGCTCAACCGGCCAGAGGGGTGGGAGTAGCTAGCGGGCACTACGTCGGGCAGAAAGATTGGGATGTGCAACCATGTAATCGAGTAAGGGTGGTAAGGTGGGGTTAGGCACATCTTCATATTTTTGGCCATGGCCAAATGCCATTTTTATGGCTAGTAAATTCAATACAATGGTCCTTAAGCCTCACGTGCAGTTTCTTGGCAAGACGACTCGTTTTCCTATTTTCATGATTTTTTGAAACTTTTTGCGGTCAGATTTTTTTAAAATTTTTTTAGGAAAGAGTTTTGGGCCAAACTTGGTAAAGAACGTGATCCTTGTATTTTTGTTGGCATGCCAAAAAAAAATCAGGTAAAAACCCGAAGTCGTATATGATTTTGTTGACCATTTGAAAAAAGTTGGTGCCATTTCAAACACTCTTAAATGGCTACTGCCAGCAAACCTGTAAAATCTCAAATGCTCTTTAAGGGTGTGTGAGTTCTTGAGGTTTGATGAGGGATAGGGGGCCAATATAAGGGCCAAGTACCAGCACCCTTCACACATCATGGGTGCGCACCCCCCCGGCCCCCTCGATCGTCAAAATCCCATTCCCGTAGGTCAGGTTCTCCGACGATGCTCCGGCGATGCTTCGGCGATGGTGCTCCGACGAAGAAAAATGTGACACCAGCACATGACCGAGCCCAGCATGTGCTGCTGCAACCTTCGGTCTGATCCGATCTTAGACTCGAATGAACTCTCTATGCTTAGACTGGGAATGAACTCCGTATGCCTAAGTCAACCCACGAAACGAGCGTGCGGGCGCTCAGTCGGCCAAAGGGGCGGGATGCACAAGCCAGGGATCAGCTGGGTCTTTCTCTGCGTGCTACCGATGTTGTTGCCGCAACCCTCAGTTTGGTCTGATCTTAGACTGGGAATAGAACTTCTCGTTTGCCTTAAGCCAACCGATGAAATGAGCGGGCGGCGCGGAGCAGACGGGCATACCGTCGTCCAGAGAGATGGGGATGCACAAGCCGGTGGATCGATAGGCGTGGTAGGTGGGTTTAGGCACAATCTTCCACTATTTCTGCATTGCCAATTGCCATTTTAGGTGGCTTCGTAAATTCACTACAATCGGTCCCTTAAGGCTTCAACGTGAAGTTTCATGGCAAAGACAACTCGTTTCTCTTTTTCATGATTTCAAAACTTTTTGCGGTTCGAGATTTTTTAAAATTTTTTTGGAAGGAGTTTTTGACCCCAAACGATGGTAGACGTGATCCTTGTATTATTTTTGGCAACGCGCAACAAAAAAAAATAAGGTAAAAAACTCGAAGTGTATATGATTTTGTGTCCATCTTGAAAAAAGTGTCCCATTTTAGACACTTTAATGGCTATGCCAGCGAAACTGTAAAATTCAAATGCTCTTAAAGGGGGTGTGAGTTCTCAAGGTTTGATGAGGGATAGGGGGCCAATTAAGGGCCAAGTCACCAGCACCCATCGCCACATCATGTGTGCACACCCCCCGGCCCCTCGATCCCCGGAACCCCAATGCCACCATCAGGTTCTCTGACGATGCTCGGACGATGGTGCCCCGACGAAGAAAAATGCAGCACCAGCACATGCCTGAGCCTAGCATTTGCTGTTGTAACCCTCGGTCCGGTCCGATCCTAGACTGGGAATGAACTCTGTATGCTTAGACTAGGAATGAACTCTGTATGCCTAAGTCAACCCACGAAACGAGCGTGCGGGCGCTCAGCCAGCCAGAGGGGCAGGATGCGCAAGCTGGGGATCGATCGGGTCCCCCCTCTACGTGCTGCCGATCCTGCTGCCGTAACCCTTGATCCGATCCGATCTTAGACTGGGAATGAACTCCGTATGCCTAAGCCAACCGACGAGACGAGCGGGCAGACTGGTGGGCGGGCACTACGTCGGCCAGAGAGACGGGATGGGCAAGCCGTGGATCGATAGGGTGGTAGGTGCGTTTAGGCACATCTTTATATTTCTATGTGCCAATGCCATTTTTATGGCTTGTAAAATCATACAATGGTCCCTTAAGCCTTCACGTGAAGTTTCATGGCAAGACGACTCGTTTTCTATTTTTCATGACTTTTGAAACTTTTTGCGGTACGAGATTTTTTTAAAATTTTTTTGGAACGATTTTTGGTGCCAAACGTTGGTAGACGTGATGCATGTATTTTTGTTGGCATGCACAAAAAAATTCAGCTAAAAACTCGAAGTGTACAAGATTTTGTGACCATTTAAAAAGAGTGTCCCCATTTCAGACACTTTAATGGCTACAGGCAGCAAACCTGTAAAATCTCAAATGCTCTTTAAGGGGGTGTGAGTTCTCAAGGTTTAATGAGGGATAGGGGGCCAATATAAGGGCCAAGTACCAGCACCCATCGCACATCATGTGCGCACACCCCCCCGGCCCTCTCGATCCCCGGAACCCCAATACCGTCGGTCAGGTTCTCCGGTGATGGTGCCCCCGAAAAGAAAAATATGGCACCAGCACATGCCCGAGCCCAACATGTGCTACCGCAACCCTCAGTCCGGTCCGATCTTAGACTCGAAATGAACTCCGTATGCTTAGACGGCGAATGAACTCCATATGCCTAACTCAACCCACGAAACGAGCGTGCGGGCACCCAACCGGCCGAGGGGCAGGATGCACAAGCCAGGGATCGGCCGGGTCCCCCTCTGCGTGCTACCGATCCTGCTTCCGTAACCCACGATCTGGTTTGATCTTAGACTGGGAATGAACTCCGTATTCCTAAGCCAACTGACAAAACGAGCGGGCGGGCGGGAGGGCGGGCACTACGTCGGCCAGAGAGACGGGATGCGCAGGCCGTGGATCGATAGGGTGGTAGGTGGGTTTAGGCACATCTTCATATTTGTACGCGCCAATGCCATTTTTATGGCTTGTAAATTGATACAGTGGTCCCTTAAGCCTTCACGTGAAGTTTCATGGCAAGATGACTCCTTTTTTATTTTTCATGATCGAGGGGGCCAATATAAGGGCCAAGTACCAGCACCCATCGTACATCATGTACGCACACACCCCTCGACCCCCTCGATCCCCGGAACCCCAATGCCGCCAGGTGAAGTTCTCCGATGATGCTCTGGAGATGGTGCCCAGGCGAAAAAAAATGTGGCACCAGCACATGCCCGAGCCCAGCATGTGCTACTGCAACCCTAGGTCCGGTCTGGTCCTAGACTGGGAATGAACTCCGTATGCCTAAGTCAACCCACAAAACGAGCGTGCGGGCACTTAGTCGGCCCGAGGGGCGAGATGCTCAAGCTGGGGATCGATCGGGTCCCCCTCTGCGTGCTGTCGATTCTGCTACCCCAACCCTCGATCTGGTCTGATCTTAGACTGGGAATGAACTCTGTATGCCTAAGCCAACCGACGAAATGAGCGGGCGGGCGGGCACTACGCCGGCCAAAGAGACGGGATGCGCAAGCCGTGGATTGATAGGGTGGTAGGTGGGTTTAGGCACATCTTCATATTTCTACGTGTCAATGCCATTTTTATGGCTTCTAAATTCGAACAGTTGTCCCTTAAGCCTTCACGTTAAGTTTCTTGGCAAGACGACTCGTTTTCTATTTTTCATGACTTTTTAAACTTTTTACGGTTGGGGATTTTTTAAAATTTTTTCGGAAGGAGTTTTGGCCCCAAACATGGTAGACATGATCCTTGTATTTTTGTTGGCATGCATAAAAGAATTCAGCTAAAACTCGAAGTGTACAAGATTTTGTGACCATTTGAAAAAAGTGTCCCCATTTCAGACACTTTAATGGCTACTGGCAGCAAACCTGTAAAATCTCAAATGCTCTTTAAGGGGGTGTGAGTTCTCGAGGTTTGATGAGGAATAGGGGGCCAATATAAGGGCCAAGTACCAGCACCCATCGCACATCATGTGCGCACACCCCCCTCGGCCCCTTCGATCGTCGGAACCCCAATGCCGCCGGTTAGGTTCTTCGACAATGCTTCGACGATGGTGCCCCGACGAAGAAAAATTTGGCACCAGCACATGCCCCAGCCCAGCATGTGCTGCTGCAACCCTCAGTCCGGTCCAATCTTAGATTGGGAATGAACACCGTATGCCTAAGTCAACCCATGAAACGAGCGTGCGGGCGTTCAGCCGGCCAGAGGGGCAGGACGCGCAAGTCGAGGATCAGTCGGGTTCCCCTCTGCGTGCTACCGATCCTACTGCTGCAACTCTTGGTTTGGTCCGATCTTAGTCTAGGAATGAGCTTCGTATGCGTAAGCCAACCGACAAAACGAGCAGACGGCGGGCACTACGCCGGCAGAGAGGCAAGTTGCGCAAGCCGTGGATCGATAGGGTGGTAGGTGGGTTTAGGCACATCTTCATATTTCCGCATGCCAATGCCATTTTTAATGGCTTATAAATTCATACAATGGTCCCTTAAGCCTTCACGTGAAGTTTCATGGCAGGACAACTCGTTTTCTATTTTTCATGATTTTCGAAACTTTTTGCGGTTCGAGATTTTTTAAACTTTTTTCGGAATGATTTTTGGTCCCAAACTTGGTAGACGTGATCCTTGTATTTTTTTTGGCTTGCACAAAAAATTTCAGCTAAAAACTTGAAGTGTACAAGTTTTCTGACCATTTGAAAAAAGTGTCCCATTTCAACACTTTAATGGCCATTGGGAGCAAACCTACAAAATCTCAAATGCTCTTTAAGGGGGTGTGAGTTCTAGAGGTTGATGAGGGATAGGGGGCCAATATAACGGCCAAGTACCAGCACCCATCGCACATCATGTGCGCA